>JAEOAD010000016.1:2155000-2755000 GCA_036365145.1 Orientallactaga sibirica | reverse complement strand
TCCAAGTAGAGACACCAGATGAGAATGACATGACATCTATGACACATCTACACATCCAAGTAGAGACACCAGATGAGAGTGACATCATGACACATCTACTCCAAGTAGAGACACCAGATGAGAGTGACATCATGACACATCTACTCCAAGTAGAGACACCAGATGAGAGTGACATCATGACACATCTACTCCAAGTAGAGACACCAGATGAGAGACATCATGACACATCTACTCCAGAGCAGAGACACACCAGATGAGAGACACATCTACTCCAAGTAGAGACACCAGATGAGAGTGACATCTACTCCAAGTAGAGACACCAGAGAATGAGATGACTCCAAGTAGAGACACCAGATGAGAGACACCAGATGACATCATGACACATCTACTCCAAGTAGAGACACCAGATGAGAGTGACATCATGACACATCTACTCCAAGTACATCTACTCTACAAGTAGAGACACCAGATGAGAGTGACATCATGACACATCTACTCCAAGTAGAGACACCAGATGAGAGTGACATCATGACACATCTACTCCAAGTAGAGACACCAGATGAGAGTGACATCATGACTACTCCAAGTAGAGACACCAGATGAGAGTGACATTATGACACATCTACTCCAAGTAGAGACACCAGGTGAGAGTGACATCATGACACATCTACTCCAAGTAGAGACACCAGATGAGAGTGACATTATGACACATCTACTCCAAGTAGAGACACCAGGTGAGAGTGACATCATGACACATCTACTCCAAGTAGAGACACCAGATGAGAGTGACATTATGACACATCTACTCCAAGTAGAGACACCAGGTGAGAGTGACATCATGACACATCTACCAAGTAGAGACACCAGATGAGAATGACATCATGACACATCTACTCCAAGTAGAGACAAGATGAGAATGACATCATGACACATCTACTCCAAGTAGAGACACCAGATGAGAATGACATCATGACACATCTAGAGAGACACCAGATGAGAGTGACATCATGACACATCTACTCCAAGTAGAGACACCAGATGAGAGTGACATCATGACACATCTACTCCAAGTAGAGACACCAGATGAGAGTGACATGACATGACACATCTACTCCAAGTAGAGACACACCAGATGAGAGTGACATCATGACACATCTACTCCAAGTAGAGACACCAGATGAGAGTGACATTATGACACATCTACTCCAAGTAGAGACACCAGAGAGAGTAGACAGATGAGAATGACATCATGACACATCTACTCCAAGTAGAGACACCAGATGAGAGTGACATCATGACACATCTACTCCAAGTAGAGACACCAGATGAGAGTGACATTATGACACATCTACTCCAAGTAGAGACACCAGGTGAGAGTGACATTATGACACATCTACTCCAAGTAGAGACACCAGATGAGAATGACATCATGACACATCTACTCCAAGTGGAGACACCAGATGAGAGTGACATCTACTGAGAGACACAGATGAGAGTGACATCATGACACATCTACTCCAAGAGAGACACCAGATGAGAGTGACATCATGACACATCTACTCCAAGTAGAGACACCAGATGAGAGTGACGTCATGACACATCTACTCCAAGTAGAGACACCAGATGAGAGTGACATCATGACACATCTACTCCAAGTAGAGACACCAGATGAGAGTGACGTCATGACACATCTACTCCAAGTGGAGACACCAGATGAGAGTGACATCATGACACATCTACTCCAAGTAGAGACACCAGATGAGAGTGACATCATGACACATCTACTCCAAGTGGAGACACCAGATGAGAGTGACATCATGACACATCTACTCCAAGTAGAGACACCAGATGAGAGTGACATCATGACACATCTACTCCAAGTAGAGACACCAGATGAGAGTGACATTATGACACATCTACTCCAAGTAGAGACACCAGATGAGAGTGACATTATGACACATCTACTCCAAGTAGAGACACCAGATGAGAGTGACGTCATGACACATCTACTCCAAGTAGAGACACCAGATGAGAGTGACGTCATGACACATCTACTCCAAGCAGAGACACCAGATGAGAATGATGTCATGACACATCTACTCCAAGTAGAGACACCAGATGAAATGACATCATGACACATCTACTCCAAGTAGAGACACCAGATGAGAGTGACATTATGACACATCTACTCCAAGCAGAGACACCAGATGAGAATGATGTCATGACACATCTACTCCAAGTAGAGACACCAGATGAGAGTGACATTATGACACATCTACTCCAAGTAGAGACACCAGATGAAATGACATCATGACACATCTACTCCAAGTAGAGACACCAGATGAGAGTGACATCATGACACATCTACTCCAAGTAGAGACACCAGATGAGAGTGACATCATGACACATCTACTCCAAGTAGAGACACCAGATGAGAGTGACATCATGACACATCTACTCCAAGTAGAGACACCAGATGAGAGTGACATCATGACACATCTACTCCAAGTAGAGACGCCAGATGAGAGTGACATCATGACACATCTACTCCAAGTAGAGACACCAGATGAGAGTGACATCATGACACATCTACTCCAAGTAGAGACACCAGATGAGAATGAGGTCATGACACATCTACTCCAAGTAGAGACACCAGATGAGAGTGACATTATGACACATCTACTCCAAGTAGAGACACCAGATGAGAGTGACATTATGACACATCTACTCCAAGTAGAGACACCAGATGAGAATGATGTCATGACACATCTACTCCAAGTGGAGACACCAGATGAGAGTGACATTATGACACATCTACTCCAAGTAGAGACACCAGGTGAGAGTGACATCATGACACATCTACTCCAAGTAGAGACACCAGGTGAGAGTGACATCATGACACATCTACTCCAAGTAGAGACACCAGATGAGAGTGACATTATGACACATCTACTCCAAGTAGAGACACCAGATGAGAGTGACATTATGACACATCTACTCCAAGTAGAGACACCAGGTGAGAGTGACATCATGACACATCTACTCCAAGTGGAGACACCAGATGAGAGTGACATTATGACACATCTACTCCAAGTAGAGACACCAGGTGAGAGTGACATCATGACACATCTACTCCAAGTAGAGACACCAGATGAGAGTGACATTATGACACATCTACTCCAAGTAGAGACACCAGGTGAGAGTGACATCATGACACATCTACTCCAAGTAGAGACACCAGATGAGAGTGACATTATGACACATCTACTCCAAGTAGAGACACCAGGTGAGAGTGACATCATGACACATCTACTCCAAGTAGAGACACCAGATGAGAGTGACATCTACTCCATAGAGACACAGGTCTACTCCAAGTAGAGACACCAGGTGAGAGTGACATGATGACATCTACTCCAAGTAGAGACACCAGATGAGAGTGACATTATGACACATCTACTCCAAGTAGAGACACCAGGTGAGAGTGACATCATGACACATCTACTCCAAGTAGAGACACCAGATGAGAGTGACATTATGACACATCTACTCCAAGTAGAGACACCAGGTGAGAGTGACATTATGACACATCTACTCCAAGTAGAGACACCAGATGAGAGTGACATTATGACACATCTACTCCAAGTAGAGACACCAGGTGAGAGTGACATCATGACACATCTACTCCAAGTAGAGACACCAGATGAGAGTGACATCATGACACATCTACTCCAAGTAGAGACACCAGGTGAGAGTGACATCATGACACATCTACTCCAAGTGGAGACACCAGATGAGAGTGACATCATGACACATCTACTCCAAGTAGAGACACCAGATGAGAGTGACATTATGACACATCTACTCCAAGTAGAGACACCAGGTGAGAGTGACATCATGACACATCTACACATCCAAGTAGAGACACCAGGTGAGAGTGACATTATGACACATCTACTCTACCAAGTAGAGACACCAGGTGAGAGTGACATCATGACACATCTACTCCAAGTAGAGACACCAGATGAGAGTGACATTATGACACATCTACTCCAAGTAGAGACACCAGGTGAGAGTGACATCATGACACATCTACTCCAAGTAGAGACACCAGATGAGAGTGACATTATGACACATCTACTCCAAGTAGAGACACCAGGTGAGAGTGACATGACACATCTACTCCAAGTGGAGACACCAGATGAGAGTGACATTATGACACATCTACTCCAAGTAGAGATGCCAGGTGAGAGTGACATGACACATCTACTCCAAGTAGAGACACCAGATGAGAATGATGTCATTATGACACATCTACTCCAAGTAGAGACACCAGATGAGAA
Source organism: Orientallactaga sibirica (assembly GCA_036365145.1). Taxonomy (NCBI): domain Eukaryota; kingdom Metazoa; phylum Chordata; class Mammalia; order Rodentia; family Dipodidae; genus Orientallactaga; species Orientallactaga sibirica. The sequence continues at coordinate 2,750,660 of JAEOAD010000016.1, read as the reverse complement.
TGACATTATGACACATCTACTCCAATTAGACGCCAGACTTGGTAGGTTTCTTTATGGATTATGTGCTCAAGTCTTGGCAATGGTTAGGTTTTGCGTACCAACTTTTAAAATGTAAAAAAGTCTATTAGAAATAGTAAACTTTCCCAGGTCTCACACTGTGTCTCACTGAGAACATTAGAACATTAGTGATTTAGTAATCACTCAGCTAACATAATTTTTGTATACTTAAAATAGTGTCTCTTTGGCTGGAGAGATGGCTCAGTGGTTAAGGTGATTCCAAAGCCTAAGGATCCAGTTTGATTCTTCATTACCCACATAGAGCCAGATGCACAAGGTGGTACATGTATCTGGAGTTTCCTGTGGCTAGAAGCCCTGGAGTACCCATTCTCCCTCACTCTCTCAAGTAAATGAATAAAATATTAAAAGATAGTGTTTACTTTTGATTGTTATTTATGAATTCAAGTATTTTAAAACTATTAAGATGAATCTGGGTGTGGTGGTGCACTTTAATCCCAGCACTTGGGAAGCAAAAATAAGAGGACCACTGTAAGTTTGAGGCCTGGAACAGTAGATAGAGTGAGTTTCAGGACAGCCTGGGCTAAAGTAAGACCATACCTTGAGAAAAAAAAAGCAAAATGCTTCATAAATTTATAATAAAATTTGTTTTAAAAATATTTTATTTGGGATGGAGCAATGGCTTAGTGGTTAAGGTGCTTGCCTACAAAAGCTAAGGACCCAGGTTTGATTCCCCAGAACCTGGTAAGCCAGATGCATATGTTGGCACCTGGAGTTTGTAGTGGCTGGAGGCCCTGCTCTCTCTCCCTCTCTCTCTCTCTCTCTCTCTCTTTCTTTCTCTCTCTCTCTCTCACACACACACACACATAAATAAATTAAAAAATTTAATATATATTTTATTTATTTGGAGAGAGAGAGAAGAGAGAGAGAGAGAAAGACAGAAGAGAATTGGTGTACCAGGGCCTCTAGCTATTGCAAACAAACACCAGAAGCAAGCACAACTATGTGCATCTGGCTTTATGTGGGTCCTGGGAAATTGAACCCCACTCATTAGGCATTGCAGGCAAACACCTCAACCACTGAGCAATTTCTCCAACCCCTAAAATTTGTTTTAAGGGTATACAAAGGAAAGATAGGTGATGATATAAAAATCGATAAAATGTGAGTTTTGTGAGTCCAGGTTCACAGTGGGACTCAAAATTTCCAAACCGACTGCTATCCCTTTATATTTTAGTGTTCTTACCTTGTGAAACTCTGCACTGGTCTAAGTCCCCAATGAGATGATAATGATGCCTAATGTGCTCATGTTTATTCAGGTAAGGCAGAATCAAATGCAAACATTAGTAATTATGTATCTGAAATATTGGCCACCAAGACCACACTTCAGTATCCACATGAGTTCACCTAAATAAGCATCGATTACATCAAGAAGATACAAATAGAATGATCTTCATTAAGCATAAGGCTATAGATTATTCTTAAAATCAGAGCAAACAAAATCATGTGATTTTATGTTAGGATTGATTCAAATACAATCAAAATATGGTTAAATAACTTTCAATTTGCAATTTTTCAACAGAAGGGCAAAATGCTTAAATGAAATGCTGGTCTTCCAAACTTTAGAAAACCTACTCCATCCTTAAGAAAGGCACAAAAGACAAAGCAGAAAACAGAGCTGTTCCACAAAGTTGCCAGAGGTCTGACAGACAGACAAAGGCGACAGGACCCAGGTCATAGGTTAAGAATTCATAATCCCAGCAGAAGAGATGGAAGAGGAGTCGTTCTGCACAGATGAGAATCTGGAGGAACTACTGTCGACATGGAGAACAGTGAGGCTGAGGAGATGGTCAAGAGGGTAAGAGCGCTGGCTGTACAAACACGAGGGCAGGGGTCTAGCCCAGCACCCATTAACTAAGCAGGCATGGCTATGCGTGCCTAATGAGCCAGTGCTGAGGACTGCAAAGACAGGAGGACCACTGAGGCTCCTTAGTCAGCTGGACTAACTGAAAATCAGAGAGCTCCAGGTTCAGTGACAGACTCCGTCTCAGGGAAATAAGCTGGAAAATGAGGAAGACACCAGACGTCTTCCATTGGCCTCTGAGCATTGCATGCATCTGTATACACACACACACACACACACACACACACACACACACACACACACAGAGAGAGAGAGAGAGAGAGAGAGAGAGAGAGACAGAGAAAGAGAAAGAGAAAGAGAGAACAAAAGAAAAGATGACGGCAAAGGCGAAGAAAGATAGAAGCTGATACTATAGTTGATCAAAAACAAGACAACTTCATGCAGAGGAGGGATTTAGGCAGGGAAAAGATGACAGAGTCAGAAAAGAGTAAAGGCTGGCATACTTAGCATTTTTTTGTAATCAAAATTTTATTTGAATTTATCTTAAATTTTTATCCAAACTGTCTTGTCCAGGAGTGAGAGTAAGAAATAATGAACCTCATTGTGACAGGAAGTCAGGATCTATTCATCATGCTGTTTCATGGTGTGCCATCACCTGTTGCCCTTGCTCAAGTACAAGGTCTCATCCATGTGCCAGGATCCCCTCACCATCAGCCAGGCTGGCGCCCATTAGGATCCCGCAGTGTCAGTATACACAGCTTTGAAGTGGAATTGATCAGGTCTTAGAAACCACCTAGTAGTATGTCCTTATTTTACACAGGGCAAAGCTGAGATCCCGCAAAGTCTGCACATGCTGTTCTGAGAAGGTGATCAGTTTAAAGAAGTGTAGCACATCTGTAGAGTCACTGCTGCCTCATTTCAAGGCATAGATTGTAAGCTGAACTTGTGGAAGTGAACTTGTTCTATTATTAACTATTTTTATATATAGAATAACCATCTTGAAAGTACATTTTCTTTCATTGGCCTAATCTTCATTTTTAAGAAGTCATAATGCAAAATACCAAATACTATTTTAAAACATTTTTTCTAACTTTTATGTGAAGTGGGCCCCCCTTTTTTCTTTTAGGAGAACTGGGACAGTTATGAAAGGAAACGGGAATATTTCATATCAAATAAAAATCAAATCTTGGGAAACACTGGCCTCATATAAACAGCCACTTTGTATGGGGCTTAAACTAAACTAATAATAATAACCCTTATCACTGACTTGATATTTACTGGTAGAGTTTTTAAAATACTATTTTCTGTTACACACGTTTAACTTTAGTGGAATCAAACCCACTAATTTCCCGAAGCAGCGTACTTACTGGTTCAGGACCGGTGTGTAGGCAGTTCTGTCCTCTTCGATGATGGTGACCATCAGCGTGATCAGCTGTGGCCAGAAGTCCAAGTTCTTGGTGGTTGGTCCCTGCTCCTCCCGGGCAATGTCCCGCTTCTTACTCTACTCCCAAGGCGTGCCGCATGCAAGAGAAAAGGGCACACGAGTGACTTGAGCTCCGTACTACTGACAAACAGGAGGGTGAGAGAAATACAATCAGGAAGGAAAAAAAAAAAAAACATCGAGTGGGAGAAAGTCATGGTGGACAGGCTCCTGTTCCATCTCTGGTTTTGGTTTGGCTTTTGCACCCTTTTGTTTCATTCCACAGTATAGGTTTCTGCTTCCTATGAATACAATTCATGACCTCAAGAATTATTATCACAGGAATTATTTCTTCTATATGGCTTCTTCTGCAGATAGAGATCCAAATTTCTGGGCATAAAGATGTGTGTTTGTGTGTGTGTGTGTGTGTGTGTGTGTGTGTACATGCATGCATGTGTGATTGATAAAGTCTAGATATTCTGTACAAAGTCACGGCAGCAGTTGGTTTACAGGACTCAAAGAATCCTGAAAAAAACCAAACACAACATACTGTAAAATCCTACAATGTGTACCTGCTACATGAATTGGGCTGGAATTCTCCCAACCTGTTTACAACTTTTTATAACTCATTTTTTTTTTGGTAAATTTACTTTTTTCTTCTTTCTTGTTCATTTTAATCATATTTGAATCCTTCCCACCCTGTCTGGATTCTTTAATTATGACCTCTGGAAAGCAGGATGGCCTGGGGTAACGGGAATGCGCTCTGAGACTGACAGAGCACAGTGCAGCCTTCATTGTCTACAGATAAGCTTCGCATTCCACCCCTGCAGTTCTTTCCAGCATGCATGAGCACAGTTTTAGTGATATATTTTGGTGACCATCCTTCATACAGCCCTTGTTTTACATTCAGTTTTTTAAATATTTTAATTATTAATTTGTGTGTTTATGTGTGTGTCAGAGAGAGACAGAGACAGAGAGAGAAAGTCAGGGCCTCCAGCCACTGCAAATGAACTCCAGATACATGTGCCACTTTGTGCATCTTGCTTACATGGATACTGGGGAATCAAACCTTAGGCTTTACAGGGGAACACCGTAACCACTAAGCCATCTTCCCAGCCCTACATTCAGTTTTTAAGTGAGGGGTAAAAATACAGGCAGAAATAGATTCCACCTATGTATATGGCTCACATGACTGTTTTTGTTGAATCATTGTTCTAGCTTCATAATATCTAACCCCCTCAATTTGTAGCTCAGGAAAAAGACTGATATAAATTGAATATTGTATGTTCGGAATCTAACTGCCATGTCTTCTATCAGGAACTGAGAAGTCAGGCATCCTTTGCTGAATGGTGTAGTTTCATGTCTTCTAATGTCAATCAAGACATGTAACTATATTTACATAAGTCACTTCCCTTGTCATTCTTGCCTATAAGTTAATCTACAGGGGACTGGAGAAAGGGTTTGAGGTTCAGAACACGTGCCACTTAAATATGGGGGGTGGTGCTGAGAGCGCCTGAGTTTGACTCCTCTGGCAGGAAGAAAACTGGAGAATCACTAGGGTTACTGACCTAACATCAGAAGCTCTGGTTTGAGGAAGAGAGCCTGTTTCAAGGCAATATGCACATGAGTGATAAGGAAGGGCACTTCAAACTCTCCTTCAACGTCCACGTGCATGTGCTGTGTGCACCTGCAAATGCACACATGTGTATGCACCACTCCACATATACTGCCACACACGTGCAAAAGTTAACATCTAGCCCCATACTGCATTCGCTTATTAGTAGACATGTCTACAGACTGCTCTACTTTAGGGAAATGTATTTCCCTAGGGTGCTTCTGAGAGCTATTAATTTCCCTTTATGTTCAAAATACATCAGATGTTAGTACTGACAGAGCTAAATTAAGATGTTCAGAAAGCTAGTGGTTGACATGAGTGACTTCAAGGAGCCAGAATGAAGTGGATGCAGTTTCCAAGTCTGTGGAGTATGCACACCTGGCCTGAGAAGCGTTGGGCCTCCTTGGCTGGCATCTCCCTCAACCCCGGAGCTACTTCAAGGGAATCAGCAGATCTTTAGGCACAGAGATGTAGGTGTCCTAATATCCAACTTGGCCATTTTTTTAGTTTATGTAAATGTGGTAGGTATGTGTTCATATATGTATGGGTGTGCATGTGTGAGCTGGTGCACATGCACACGTGTGTAAATACATGTAGAGGCCAGAGGTGGATGCCGGATGCCTGATGCCGGGTATCTTTTTCCATTGCTGTCCCCTTTATTTATGAGGCAGGGTCTCTCATTTGAATCCATAACTTGCTGATTCTGAGCATGGGGATCACATGCAGGCCAACATGCTCATTGGGTGTTTATGTGGGTGCCAGAGATCTGAACTTTGGGTCCCGTGCTTGCACAGCAAATGTGTTACCCACCAAACCATCTCCTAATTCCCCAACTTAGCCAACTGTTAACCAAGTTTTGTTTTTGTTTTGTGAATAAGAGTTTATTCTTGTCATGGTAATGAAATTATTGAGTTGTATTAAAACCAACAGATTTTTCTCTACCAATGCAATATTTAAATATCTCAGCGACATGGTAAGTTGTGAAAGCTGTAAACTAAATCAGTTCTCATGGCCATGGTGGAATATATTAGGAAACTATATTAATCACCATGACATGTACATGGCCCAATCAGCTGTCTTACATAATTTAACCAGTATGATTAATTGAAAGAAAATTACTATAAGCGATACCTGATGTCACAACACTTATTCTGCACAGAGCAATACAAGAAGGAGTGTCAGAATCATATTAACTGTGAAGTCCCGTCCGTGTCACATAATGTATTCTCTTAATTCCTTTTTTTATGACACAGGAGGATTATGGATATACAATATTAGTTTTGCATCCACTTCTGTATATCACATCCCAAAACCAACCTGGATGTTAAATCATTTTATACATAGCACAGAATAGTAGCCTAAATCAAGCCTTTCCTACTTTTATAGACTGCATGATTAAAATACAAGGGAGATGGCTTGTATGCAAAGATGGCTTGTATGCAAAGACTGCTGGCCAGGGTTCAATCCCCAGTACCCATGTAAAACCAGGATCACAGAGTGGAACATGCATCTGGAGTCTGTTTGAAGAGGCAAGAAGTCCTAGAATGCCCATACTTTCTCTCTCTCTCTCTCACACACACAAATAAATAAATGTAGATGATTTCAAAATTCAAGGTATTTTAAATTATGAAAATGTATTATAATATTTTCTCCATTTCTTCAGAGTTGAATTTTACTAAATAATACTTTATTAATATCTCAGAGTTCTACCAAAGACTTGGCCTCATGATTAGAAAAATGATGGTAAGAACTGGTAGCAGACACTTGGGAAAGCTGTAAACATGCATGCCCATTCTTCCTGACACACATATATTACTACGTGTCATAAACAGGAAATGCAGTAACTATGGATTTATGAGTTATAAAAAGCTACAATGTTTATGAAATGTGAGGGTGAACTAATTGGGAGGTAAATAAACCTTCTTCTTTCTAAAGTACCCCACCTCAGGTATTGTCTTATGCCAACAGATTAAAGACTAGTGCACTGTGTGCATGGAAGGCTGTGATTGAGGAACCAGAAAGGGAAGGGGTCTCCAATGCAACCCTGATCTAGAAAACATTGCCGAGAAGGAAACACTGTGGCTCCATTCTGTTCTGTCCAAATGGCAGCAGAGTAGCCCAACAAAATTAGCCACAACCTGATAAGTACAGAGGTGCCATCATTTGCATCTTGGAAACTACATGAAGGTGAAATTTCAGGCAATGTGACATCCCCTAACCAAACCAGGGGTCCTCCCAATTACAGCAATAACTGAGGTCTGAGACCAGACTAGGCTACCCAGTGGGACCTTGTCTCAAAAAAAAAAAAAAAAAAAAAAAAAAAAAAAAGAAAAGAAAAAAAAAAAAAAAAAAAGATGGCAAGTTCTATGTTACAGACATTTTTTTCCTCTACAGGTTTTCTTCCCTTCATAAAGGGAGGGAGGGAGGGGAGAGGGAAAAGAGGAGAGATGAGAAGGGAGTGAGGCAGGAACCCAGGGATGTGTTTGAACCTCCATGCATCAGCCTCCATCAGCCTCCCTTAGCAATGCATTGATCCACGTCATAGTAACTCTTCCAGTGGGGGAGCTTCGCTGTGCTCGTCACTCCACAGAAAAGAGCAGTGAGTGCAGAGCCCGGGTTCAGAAAGGTTTCTCTAGTTTATCAGATTTTTCCTGTCAAACTATGTCCCCAGTGATATCACCCTTTTCCCCCAATCTGCCCCCATCTACTCTTTGTAATAGAATCATGATGTTCAGATGAGACTTGGCCACTTGACATAAAGACTTCTTCTCTTGAAGCAAGATGCCCCGTACTAAGTTCTGGACAGCAGGACGTAAGGAGAAGCACAGAGACAACTTTGGGGAGGCTGGGGCCTCACAGCGATGCACTCCCCTCTTCCGTCCTCCTTCTTCCTTTCTGTTGGCTGGAATAAACTTGATGGGTGGAGCGGCTGGAGATGTGGCCCAGCTGGTAGAGTACTGATCTAGAATGGAGCAAGCCCTGGGCCCAATCATCTTCTTTCTCATGGGTAAGGAAACATGGAGCTCATCTCTGGAATGTACGGCCCTTGATTTTCCTTTTAGCTTTGACTCCAGGACCTGGGTATGTGGGTTATAGACTCAAACCGTAACTATCATTGGCATTACTAATAACACCAGGCTAATTCTTCTCTGAGTGAGATATCTAAATAAGGAAATCTTTCAGTAAACAAGGGTAAGGGTGGTATGTGAAATCTGCGCACATGCTCTGACTTCCTGACTCCAAGGCTGCTGACCACTCACTTTCTGTTTGAGAGTTTCAGGCACTGTCGGGTGCAGTGCATGTCCATCCAGAACATTCTCACTTGATAGTGTTTAATGTCTGCCCACTGGTGTTCCAAAAACTCTTTCTGCTGCTAATTCTTGTTCTTACTGCTCTGGCCCTTTTATCTGCTTTTTCCAATTAGTACTGGTTTAATTCTATTCAACTTGGGACATTATGAAAAGCTAGGCATGAGGAGATCCTGGAACCCCGTTTTCAACTCTTCACAGTCCCCCCACTCGGCTTACCCAAACATCAGATGACATACTGGCTTCTAGAATGACAACACAAAGATGGTGTGGTGATTTAAATTGCTACCCTGTGAGGACATAAACTCACCTGTGAGGAATTACCTGCATTAGAATAGTTGTGAGAAAAACCCACCGTAACTGTGGGCACAGCCATGGGCTGGGGTTCTGGACGGTATAAAAAGGAGATGGCTATAGCTGAGCACCAGCAACAGTGCTGTCTGCTGCCTCAGAGTGTCTGAATGTGATCAGCTGCCTCAAGCTCCTGCCACCATGCCTCTTTGCCATGATGGGCTGCCAGCTAGAACTGTCAGCTAACATACACCCTTCCTTCCTTAAACTCATGCTTTGTCAGGTATTTTGTCCCAGCAATGAAAAGGAAACTGATGCAGGTTGCTTGTCTGGGAAATCTTCACAGACTAATGCCTTCATGATGCCTTTAACAAAATGATACGAATCTCTGTTTATGGTGTGAAGAAGCGGACAAGAGGCTAAAACAGTGGGTTAGGAAAATATCCCATGCCTGGAAGTTTCCACTTAGTAGAAGAAAACAACAACAGGAGACGAGCGCAAGGGCCTTGGCCCAGCCCCTCCTCTTTGTCAGCTCAAAGGCAGGTTAGAATATTTCATCTGAAATGAAGTCAAGGGGACTTTCCATAGGCAACACAAAAGTTAACACCAGTATGTACCTCAATGCGTTTTTTTCTCGAATTTTTAAAATTTTCACTGTTCAAGTTTTGCCAACAGCTCTTGGCTGATCCCATAGCAATGAATCTCCTTCCTTTGTTCTCTAATCTCTTTGTAGTCCTGAAACATCTATACAGACAATTTCTGTCTTCCACTGATGACTAAAGTAAGCCTGAGGTAGTTGAAAGAGACCCATTCAAGGCCCTCTAAAGTCAGAGACGCCAGCAAACTCTACCTCATAAACAGTGTTTTGAAGACAGGCACCTCTTTCTTTCTCCTAAAGTTAAAAATTCCTCAAGTTAGACAGGAAAAAGGTGTCATTCTTTATTTGTAGTTGAATAGATGATATAAGAAGTCTCTCTTATAAATATTAAGGTAATACTGTTGCCTATTTTTAGCAATGACTCTCACCTTCTTAATTGCTCTATTGAGAAATACCTTCATTTTCTTCTTTATTTGTTTGCAAATAAAATACAATTATTTCCTACTGTCTAACTTGAGTAATTTTCAACTTTAGGTTATACTGAATGGACAGATGTCAAACTTCCTTCTAAATATTTTTAGAATATTTAATTTTAGAATATATTTATATTTTTCACATAGATTATTAGTACTGCTTGAAGCCTTGATCTCAGATTTGCCTTGTTGCAATGAGCAATGGTTAATGAGAGGCATAGCTGTTAAAATTGTGGATGGAGCCTACTGTGTGCTCAGCCTCAAACAGGACATCTCAACTTCCCCCTCTAAGGCTCAGGGGATCTCATGAAAGAAGCGGCAGGCTGGCAAGAAGGGCTGTAGAATGCTGTCTTCTGGATCCAGCACGGCATGGCCACTTCACTCAGGCGCGCAGAGCAGCTGTGGATTCCCCATCACGCTGAACCTGTCAGCACTTTGCATCCACGTGGAAAGTACTCGAGAGCCCACGCCTTCAGGATGGCTAACAGCGCTGGAGGACATAGGAGGGTCATGCAAACAACCCTAATTTAAATCAATGGGTTAGAAACAAAAGACATGAACGTATGACGAGGATTAACTGGGAAGAATAGGGTATTAGTGGGAGGGCCGTGGGGTAGAAGATGGTAACTGGGAGGAATAAGATCAAAGTTCCCCTCCACCGCCTTTGTGTCTTTGGCAATGACCACTCATCTCTTCACTCTCCCCCATCAGCTTGCATCTGTCTACTTCAAAGGCTGTTTCTGCTGTCAGTCTGTAATGCCACAGTCTAAGGTGCTTTCCGGACCCACCACGTTCTACTGACACATGATAAGGCACGTAAGCTTTGCCCATGAGTGGGAGAGCTTTGCAGAGCTAGGATGAATGAGGCTGGGTCTTACCCGGACACTGCATGATTAGCTCTTAGCATTCTCGTCACTGTGTGGACTCAGCTCAGTTCACATTTACCACAAATAAAGCCATGGTACTGTCGTCTTCTGAGATAGCTGGGATAGAGAGAATCAGGGTCCCAGTTTTCCTGATCTATTAAAACTGGCTTAAAAACCCATACCAAATATGCTTTAGGAAAATATGAATTACAACCAACACAGGAAATCTGAAGGAAACATCGTGAGTAGTGAAATTTGAAGCTATTAAAGGCTACTATTGGCCAGCATTTCCTAAGAGGATGCATCAGGATTAACTGGGGTGATTTCTAGGACGATAATTGTTCTTAGGATCCCTCTTGCAGACCTGTTAAATCAGAACAAATGAAAACACTGCATAGGAATCTGAATGTATACACTCAGCAGTGTTCTTATGAAGTCTTGAATGGCTCATGGCAAAAGTCCACTCCTAACTTCTAATTAAATCAGGTGAAGAGTTCTTCACTTCAAGAAGTGTGTTACAGGGCTGGGGAGATGGCTCAGTGATTAAAAGTGTTTGCTTTCAAAGCCTGTGAGCCTGAGTTTGACTCTCCAGTACCCACAAAAAAGCAGACACACAAAGAAGTATATGTGTCTGAATTCGTTTGCAGCAGCAGGAGGGCCCGGAGTGCATGTACACTCACTCTTTCAAAATAAATAAATAAAACATTTTCTAAAAGAAGTGTGTAACAATGTCTCTTGAAGGCCAACCTCAGTTACAGGTTTTCTAGATAACACAGTCTTTGATTTCACCTTTATCTGACAAACATCCAAATATGCAGTTTCTTAATTTAGGAGGAGGCAGAAAATCTCACTGAATATTTATGTGGTAAATTCATAGCTGTCAACCCCAGTGCTAAATCTTTTTATAAAAAATTGCTTTTGAAATTAACAGTCACTAGGAAGTTACTAGTATACTCAAATAATGTACTGTTGCTAATTGAGGATGAAAAAATGAGCAGCTAGCAGTATTAAATAAGAGTGATTATTCAAAACTAAAAATACACTGATTTATTTAGCAAAAAGGAATTTCCATATATTAGAACATTTCGCTTTCATTACAGAAAACTATGCTGAGAATCTTCACTGAACCTTTTCTACTTCCACAAAGAATCTCACTGGGTCTTTTCCACTTTAACAGAGAGTCTATATTGGATCTTTTCCACTTCAAAAGCAGAGGTATTCTGACATCCAAATAGAGAAAATGGTGTTTCAAAATGTTTGGGATAAGTGATGTGTGTGTGTGTGTGTGTGTGTGTGTGTGTGTGTGTGTGTGCACACAGAGTATTGCGTGGTGTGGTATATGCATGTGTGTGTGCAGATGCATGTCCCATGCACATATGCACATGCATAAGCAGGCCAGAGGAGAACACCCAGTGTCCTCTTATTGCTCAACTACATATTTCCACAAGGTCTCTCCCTCAGCCTAGAGCTGCTGTTGAGCGTGAGTCCCAGAGATTCTCTAGTCTTTGGTTCCCATGGTCTGGGGTGACAGACCTGCGTGGTCATGCCCAGCTTTCCATGTGGGTTCTGGGGAGTCGGACTTGGCACATTCTCTGGTCTGAGAGGCCCTCATGATTAAGCAGCAAGTGCTCTTAACTGCTGGGTCATTTCCTTAGCCCCTCTAAGGGATTTATAAAAACAGCTCCAGATGGTCAATTGATCTTAAAATGGCTCTACATTGGTAAGTAAAATATGATTATAAGAGTGAAATTCCAAAGACAGAAATTACTGAAAACATGGCAAAACAGGGAAATGGTACTTGAACATGGGATCAGAGATGTAATTCTGTTTTCAGCTCATTGTTAATTTATTGTGTAAATGTGGGCAAAGCATTAATTCCCTTAAGTTGTGCATTTCTAATACTGAAATGCTAATAGGTATACATAATTCTATGTTTCTGAATATTCTGATGAGTATAATTTGCAGAACACTTTAAATAAAATGCTTTCCCATAAAGGTAAGGGCTACATGATTAACTTTTATGGTATATGCTCTAGCTGATTGCATATGCAAGTTTCCTAAATAAAAAAAAACATTAATATTTGAACAGATGAACTAATGGCTAATAAGTATGCAGTTTCATTAAAAATGTAGTAGATCACAGCTGTCTGGAATTTAGTTTCTATCTGAAATATTACAGCAAACTTAAGACCACGGTGATAGGTGATTTCATTTCAGTATAACAAAAAGAAAATTTGAAAGCATCAGATAGATCCAAATTTTCCAACCTTACCCTCCACGAAGTTAGAGATAAACCAACACAGGAACTACCCTTTGTCAGGAAGTGCTATGTAAGATAGCTCTATCATGGGGCTGGAGAGATGGTTTATTAAAGCGTTTGCCTGAAAAGCCAAAGGACTTCAGTTTGACTCTCCAGGATCCACGTAAGACAGATGCACAAGGGGATGCATACACCTGCAGTTTGCTTCCAGTGGCTGGAGGCCCTGGCATGCCCATTCTCTCTCTCTCTTTCTCTCTCTGTGCCCCATCTCTTAACTAACTAACTAACTAACTAACTAACTAACTAACTAACTAACTAAAATACATTAAAAAGATATCACAGTGATTGAATATATTTTTCACATTTCTATCATTACATGACTGAAAGTAATTAATGGAAGTAAATAAACTAAACCCTAATGGCCACTGCAGTAGGGTTCCCAGCTGGACTTGGAAGGTGAGCACATTGTGAAGGCAGAGCTCTCCTGGAGGAGGTTCATGCCTGTATGGAAGAGGCCCAAGGGACATGTTTACCCATCAGCCGCATATGGATCCAGCAAGCAGGTGCTGTCTGTGGACAGTCTCTCACTGCACAGCAAATCTACAGGTATCTTCATCATGGGCTTCCCAAACTCTAGAACTGAATTTAGATGTTACTAACCTAAGTTTCCTTTTTTGGAAATAGCAGTAAAACATATTCAGCCAATAAGTTTGGAGTATTTGGCAGAATGTCAATAGGGTTACTTTATTAAAAAGATGAAATTTGTAATGGCTTTATATTATAGAAAAACTAGAGGAAGGAGAGCTGTTCACTAAATCTGTTTCTTTTTTCTTGGGCACATAGCTACCGTACTGGGGAAGGTTAATAATGGCTTCAAATTCCCTGACAGACCTTTCATCAAAAAAAAAAAAAAGTGATTGCTTCCCGTGAATGTGGAGGATTTTGACCAGTAGACTATGGTGAAAGTGACATATATCACTTGGTTTTTAGGTCAAAGATATAAGAAGCTGTCAACTGACAATTTCTGTTCCTTCTTTTAAAATTCAGCCATTAAGTGGTGAGGCTGCCCAGGGAGCCTGGAAGAGGTGATTTGGAAAAGAACGATCAGATTCTTTTTAAAAAAATATTATTTATTTATGAGAGAGAGAGAGAGGGAGACACAGTGAGCAAGCCAGGGCCTCTAAACACTGCAAACAAACTCCAGATGCATTCACCACCTTGTGCATCTGGATTTATATGGGTACTGGGGAATCAAACCTAGGTCCTTAACCTTTGCAGCCAAGCACCTTAACCACGGAGCCATCTCTTCAGCCCAGGGACCATCAAATTCTAATGAACAGAAGCTCAGTCCAGTTTACCAGCTACAGCCACATACAGCAGAGATGACATTTATTACATACCTCTTCCCAAATTGCAGATCTGCTAGCAAAATAGCTATTATTATTTGAAGCCAACAATAGCCTTAATTCCCCTGCAGCTGAAGCCCTCACAAAAGCTTGAGTATTCTTCCTGATTTCAAAACCTCCAGTTCTTCCCATTAAGGGCTCATCTGCTCAGTCCAAGATCACCTACTGTATTTGCTCTTTTAAAAAAAAAATTAAAATTTATTGTTGGGGGGGGGAGAATTGGCACACCAGGGCCTCAGCCACTGCAATTGAACTCCTGACGCTTGTGCTACCTAGTGGGCATGTGTGACATTGCACTTGCCTCACCCTTGTGCCTCTGCTAAGGTGGGATCTAGAAAGTAGAACATGGTTCCTTAGGCTTCACAGGCAAGTCCCTTAACCACTAAGTCATCTCTCCAGCCCTCTTTTTCATCAATTCAGATTGAGCAGGAATCTTAATCCCACCTGTAAACCCCTTCACCTTTAACATGCAATTCAAATGATTACACTGATGGGTCACCAGAGCTTTATATCCCTGAGTGTCTGCCATTTAAAGACTGGCAGACTGTGAGAGCTATGCCTCTCTGAGTGTCCATCACCTATAGACTGACAGATTACTAAACTACACCTCCCTGAGTGGCCACCACCTATATATTGATGGATTACCAGGGCGATGCCTCTCTGACTGCCCACAAGTATACTGATGGGTTAGCAGGGCTCTATCTCCCTGAGTGCCCATCAGTTAAAGACCGATGGATTACACAGCTCTGCCTCTCTGAGTGTCCATCACCTACAGACTGACAAGCTCTGGTTCATTTATAGAGTAGGATCTCTCTAGTGCAGTGGAGATGAATGGCTTTGTAGCTGGCTCAGCATTCATCGGCACAGCTTCTTCCTAGATGGCTAGCTGCCAGTCCCCTGACTGCTGGGCATACTGATGGCCAATGCTTATGGTTGTCTTCTTTCTGGGGAATCGCTCAAAGGTGAGGAAGTGCAGTTGCTTCGCTCAACTGGAGAAAGCTGTGAAAGGCCAGCCCATCACTGACCTTCCTCTAGTGCTGGCTGAGTCATCCTCTCCCCCAAACCTTAACCCTGCCCTTCAGCCCTTTAATAGGTGAGTTATCTCTCTAGGACTTGGCTGTCTAATCTCCCCACAGTACACATGTGGTGCTTAAATTTATCTTTGAGTTGAACTGATTAAGTTCTCAGCAGTCACATACAGCCAGTAGTTACAGCTGGTCAACCAGGAAGAGCAGGCGTGGAACACTGCCGCCATGGCCCACAGACCTGTGGGAGAGCCCTGCTGATGAGCACAGAGCACTCTAACATGCAGTCCCTTCCCCACCCTGCATCTGGGGTCAGGCCATGCAAATTAAAGCAAACCATCACACACAGCTGCATGATCAATCTCAGACACATAGTCATGATGTCAAAGAACATGACACACAGGAATATGTTTAGTATATAAAAAGAAAGGTAGAAAATATGATATGTAAGCCAAGCCTCAAATCCCAGATATTTAGGAGATGGAGACAAAAGGATCACAAGTTGAAGGCTTGCCTGAACTACAGTGAGTTCAAAGTCATCATGTTCAACCTAGTGAGATGATGTCTCAAAAAACAAAACAAAACAAAACAAAACAAAACAAAACAAAACCAAACCAGCAAGTCAAAAGAGGGATAGGGATATAGCCAAGTGGTGCATGCCTTAAATGCATAAATAAGGCTTGAGTTTATTTCCTACCACTACAAAAAATAGAAATTGATGACTATGAAAGGTAATGCATGTTAATTAGCCATATTTTGTTATTTTACAATCTAATATACTTCAAACGTGTTATACATAATGAATATATGAAATTTTATGTCAATTAACTTTTTTAATTTAAAAATTGGTTAGTGAAAATTGGCATTTTAATGAAGAATGATATTTTAATTTTATAGATATAATTCCATGGGATTCATAAAAAATTCAATTTTCTCACATTAATGAGAAATTCACCTACTTTATGTTCAAATAATATTGAGTGTGAGGTTTTTCTGAAAGCAAAACCCCAGGAAGCTGTAACAATTGAGTTGCTAACTTTAAATCTATAAACAATAACATGACAAGATGTCAAGGAGGAAAGCAGATTGAGCACCTAGAATCTACCATATTCCTGTTTGATCGGAAGTACCCATAAGCCATGATTCAGGTATGACAATTCAGTGTGAATCAATATGCAGGTGGAGGCAGGTGTTGCCATGTCATGACAGAACTGTGGGATCACTCATGATAGGGGGTTTAGAGCTGAGAAAAGGCTTCTAAGATTTCAAGTCCTATTCCTCTCTCTGAGTAGTGAGATGTCTGGATTGCATTGTGGGGTGGTCCTTGACTCTACACGGTGAGAACTATCACCAATTTCCAAAACTGATACCAGTTGATGACGATGGCCACTAGACCTTGCCTTTGTAGACTTTTCTCAGTGCTCCCTGGCCGCATAGTTAGTCAACGGGCTCGGTGTTAACCACTTCTGATGCTCTCAGTAGATGTCACAAGCCACCATACTGTTTTGGCTTTCCCTCTTATGCACAGAGCATGCTAGGAGTAGGTAGGGAAAACATTAAGCATATATTCAGTGTTGTAGACATGCCAACTCCTGGCTCTACACAGTGAGCAACATGGCAGTGACAAGGGCACTGCAGAGCTTTGCGGGTGCCATGGAGGTGAGCGGTGAACTTGAGGAAGCAAATGTTAACTAGTCACCCTCTGAGCGGAAGAAGTGGTCAACACTGATAGAGGATTTCTGACTAACGGTTCATTTTCCTTAAAAAAATCGTGATGCAAGTAAAAGGACAGATTGGAAGAGCAGATACCCTCACCCCATTTCACTTTTAATCTCCATGTCATGCTCAGACATATCCTAGGATTGTTTTTTACATCTCAACTGTCACTTTTCCTCATTGTTTGCCCCCATGAGTAAAACGATAATTTTAAAAAGATTATGAAAAACAAAAACCAGAAAAGGGAACCTAAAGACCTTTCAAACTAGGTAACTCACATGTAAAATACACAAAAGGAGGTTGTGTTCCTTCATGTATCTTCATTTAATTATTGGTTTAATGTTTTTATGCATTTTGGGAGGTAGGCATGTGCATGTTACTGTGTGTGAGCGCAGGTGCACATGTGCCACGACACACACGTGGAGGTCAGTGGACAACTGTCAGGTTGGTCTTTGCCTTCCGCTATGTGAGGCAGGCTCTCTCGTTGGTCACTGCTCAGTTTGGGAGCTTCTGGGAAGTTCCCCTGTCTCTTCCTCCCTTCTTGCTGCAAAGGCATTGGGCTTACAGAGGCTCCCACCGTTTCTGACTATTTACATGGGATCTAAGATCTGAACTCAGGCGCTCAGAGTTTTGTGGCAAGTGCTTCATCCACTGAGCCGTTTCCCTGGCCAATCACATCGTAACTTCACAGCCAATAGCATCTGTGTAGAATTTCCTTCATTCATTGGACAAGCATAAAGGCCGTGGTGCACGCCTTCTTACTCATGCCTGGATCACCATCTATAGTCTAGTGTTGCATGGGAAGCACTGACCTAGACCAATTACCAATGCAGCTGTGAGTGTGACCCTTGTGCTGGGTCAGGGTCACAGCCAAAGGAGGGAAAGGGCAATAGCAAAGGCCATACTTATTGGAAAATAAAATTTCCAAGTTAATCTTACTCATAATTATAGTTCAAACTACCAATGTTCAAATGACATAGAAAAAGAGCAACAAATAATTCTTCTGGTGCCTGCTAGCACTCAAAATTCAACTTTTCTTCATCCAACAATCCTTTAACCTACAAAAAAAAAAAAAGTCTATGCCTATCTGCTTATGGATATAAAACCACAGGGCACTCAATTATATTTACTGTGGTAAGTAGAGAAAACTCAGTCTTTCTCTTCATGTGTAGCTCTGGAAGGTCTTGTAAGTTATACTCTAGCTAATCATTGTTTCATGGGAGAAGTGATTCTGATGTTTCTTCCCTTATTAGGAATTAAGGAAGCATTTTACAGCCTGCTTATAGAATGATGCTGTACTAATTCATCCATTCTCCAGATTTTCTGAATTAGTCTCAAGATAATACCAAAATTAATTTTTAATGAATGTCAACTTCCATTCAGTTACTAAAACAAGAACTTTGCAGTCTTGATAGACACTTCTTACAATCACACATTTAATTATTTATCTGGTTCTATTTTGTGAAATAAAAGGCTAAATCTCCATTGCAGAATAAAAGCTCCACATTTCATGCAGATATCAGTGACTGAGCAGGCACTCTTCCAACAGTGATTAAGAAAATTAACATGAATTAGATGTTAGCATTGCCATGTTGAGAAAGGGAAGCACGAGCTCGGATGCAGAACAATTAACTGACAAATCACGTGACACGTTTAGTTGCAAGCCACCCATTGTTCAAATTCACTTCTGTCAGGAGAAGGGACACCCACAGCAGTGGAAGTCACTGTACAGGAAGTGACTTTTGTTGATTTGGTTGTATAAAAAGGTGACTGGATTTTCAAGAAGATACTCAGAGATGGGGGAGGGGTCAAAGAGAACATGTCAGGACAACCACAACTGCAGAAAGGATTCGTGAGGTCGGTCAACAATCCCTTCCACAGAGGCCATGGTTTTGGAGTAGTCAGCCATGGTACCCCAGTGCCTGTGGCTTCTTGGGGCTCTGAGCATAAGGAGAAGTGCCACTAGTCAGAAACTCTGGGCTAATATTCATAGACACGCAAGACTGGGACGAGGTGTGTGCAGGGGTGCAAGTCATCAGGAACCCCACAGCTCTGAGACTTCACACCCACAGCTCAAGCCGACCTGGACCTGGGCTGCAGATTCGTTGCAGCACAGTGTGAATGCCACCTGGTGCTCTGGGTTCCAGAGCTGTTTCCAGTACAGTAGCCTCTAACCAGATGCAGATATTCACACTTACACAGAATTTTAAAGAAATTTCACTCTTTGCTTTCTCTATTATTAATTCAAGGGTTTATCAGCCACAGATGGATAATGGCTACAGTAGTGGACAGAATAGGCATCGATTTTTTCCCATCATCACAGAAAATTCTATAGTGCAGACCTGACTTGGTTCAGTCTACCATCTAAGTACAAGTGACTCACTTTTAACTAAGACTAGACTTTGAATGGGCTATAAATGAAGGAGATGATAGAAGCACCCGTTCTTATACTATCATTTGTTGAATAATTTGCTTTATAAAAGATTTATTTTGCATTTATGCATCTGACCAGTATTAGCTGAGCAGATACCATATGCCAGACGCTGGGTGTGTACATAGAGAAGAAGGGAATTTTCAAAGACAAAGGAGACGGAGATCCTCCCTGCAAGGAGCCTGTGGCATAGCAAGTGAGCTAATAAGTCTTCTACTATTAACCAAAATAATATGAAAATAACAATAATCATAATAGGAAGTGGAACAAATGATCAAATAGAAGATAGCTTGATATATATACATACATATAAATGTATATACATATATAGATACATTATATAAACATAAGTACATATGTACCTATGTAAATGTATATATATAGACATATAAATTATATATTTATACATACATATGAATACATATTTATCTATGTAAATATATTCATATATATATATATATAGTCACTACAGGAATGGTCTTTATGGATAGGCAGGATTGGGAGGTGTGAGGACAGGACAGTAGCAGGGAGAACTCTGTCAGGAAAGCCAATGCAAGAGAGACTGCATTGTTCCTGTTATGTTTGCTTGGTATTTTCTGTTCTGAGAGCTTCTTAGAAATAATTTTAACATAAATAGATTTTAATACAGATTTCAATAAACAATCATGTCCTGAATAGATGACCACATGCATAATTAAGTTTCATAGATTGCGAGGTCACTTTTCCCCATGAGATTTGTGATTGCACCCAGATTTCCTGTGAGGAGATGGTGGTAGTAGGGGACAACTAATTGGGTCTCAGGAAGTAGTGATGTGCTCTGTTCCACAGTGACATTACTGCCTCATGGCCACTATGCATGCTGTAGACACATGGACACGAGCTGTCCAAAAGTACTTCAGAGACTACACAGACATTTTTGAGGACAAGCACAATGTTTCCTAAGGAATTTCTGTGGCATATCTGTGAACACATAGCCATACCACCCACTGTTCAGAGGACAGTAGGAACATGCAATGACGCTTCCTGCTCCCTCAGAGCGTCGCAGTTGCCTCTTTAGCTAGCCTGATGCTCTCAGTTACATCAGTACCCTGAGACAGACAGCTATTTTTTTAAAGCATGTTTAACAGATCTGGGATCTGGGAAGGCGTTTCAGATGTTAAAGGCACTTGCTTGCAAAGCCTGCCAGTCTAGGTTCAATTCCTGAGCCATCCACGTGAGACAAAGGCAAAAAGGGGCACAAGCATTTGTATTTGTAGCACCAAAAGGCAGTGGGTGAGCGCGCACACACACACAAACACACATACACACACACAAATAAATAAATAGAAATAAAAAATAACTGATCAAGCCAGGTGTGGTGGCGCTCACCTTTAATCCAGGAGGCAGTGGTAGGAGGATCACCATGAGTTTGAGGCCACCCTGAGTCTACATAGTGAATTTCCAGGTCAGTCTGGGCTAGAGCAAGACCCTACCTTGAAAAAGCAAATTTAAAAAAATAACTAACTGATCAATCCATTTTAGCACATAAACCTCACAGACTGAAAACATCTCAAAACCTTGGAAGTCTACAGTACATTAAAATGTATCAGGTATGGAATGAATATGCAATTGTATTGGGGTGTGTGTTTTCCTGTGCACATAAATAAATATAATACAATGCTTTTGGACAAAGATGCTTTTGGAGCCTGGGGATCTGAAATTGGGCTTGAAAGTAAATCTGGAACAAAATGCAAAGCAGGATTAACATCCACATCTGTGTAGCCATGGGGGATCTCCAAGGGCTGCTGAGCACCAGGAGTCCAAGCTGCATCCTCGTGACATTTCCCACATTGTGGAAAGAGCGATATTAATTTTAAAGGGATCAATTTATAAAAAACAGGACATAAAAGAACACTCCCAAGCAATCTTCCAAATTGTGTTTCTGCCCAAAGATGACTTACTTCCCACGTGCATGAGTCCAAGATGGGGAACTGAATCCCTAACAAAACCCGCCCAGCTTTTCCAGTTGACAGGGTGAATGGTGATGTAGGGTATAGCGGAAGAAACCTATAAAGACTGTTTCCATGATGTTCACAAAACAAGGCTCTTTGGGGGTCAGATTTTTGCATAGGGGTGAGTGACAGGAAATCTAGGGAACTGATCATAGACTCACACATGTCTATTATCAAACCCTAATCTCCTAGGCCTCATAGCTACCAGAGTGCACCTCGGGAGGCAGAGGTAGGAGGATCGCCTTGAGTTCAAGGCCACGCTGAGACTACATAGTGAATTCCAGGTCATCCTGGGCTAGAGTGAAACCCTACCTTGAAAAAAACAAAAGAAACAAAAATAAAACAAAACAAAAAAAAAAGTTAAGAGAATTAAAGTTGAGCAAATAGCAAGAAAACATTGGACAGTGATAGACTTGTTTATAGATGCAACGTCTATGCAGTTACTGGGTTATATATGTTAAATAGGTGGAATTTTTTATAGAAGAAAGGAGTGTCCTGGGGCTCCACCTCCCCAAGACTGCACGAGCTGAGAAACAAGAGGAAAGTAGAGACTTATAACTTGCTCTCCGAGGCTCAGGGAACATTGTGGAAGAGGAGAAAGAAAGATTGTAAGAAAGAGCTACAGGTGGAAAGGTGTACTGTGAAGCATTTTGCCCACCCCCCAGAGACTAACTGGTGCACTCAGGACCCCGCACTGAGTTCCCTGACTGGGCTCCCCTCTGCAGGGCACAGAAGAGGAATAAGAGATCAGTGGAGCGAGTGAATCTCTGTGCTCCAGTCTGAGCTCCTGCCCCAGACCCAGTGTTAGAAGGAGTATCACCCCAGGTCGATATGGTAGCCTGGCCATGGTTACGCCCAGCCAACAGTGACTCCAGAAGACTCTAGAAGGCTGAGACACAGCCAGGACCTTCCATTCATACCACTGTTCACCAGCGAAACATGTTCCTTGCACTTTCTAGACACGACTCACAGTGGTAAACTTCTCTTAAATGATTCAGTGGGAAAATAATAAATATTGTCATTCCGTAACTAGCCTATGGGTGGAGTGATAAGAACTATAAATATGGGACACTATATTTACAAAGATCCTGGACTTTCCCTTTATATTCGTGTAAGCTTGGTATCATTAAACAGGGCTGGGGAGATGGCTTGGTGTTTAAAGGTACTTTCTTGCAAATCCTGCTGGCTCTGGGTTTGATTGTTTGCAGCAGCAAGAAGCCCTGGTGTGCCAAATTTGCACTGTCCCTGTCTCTCTAATAAATAAATAAAAATATTTTTAAAGTATCATTAGGGATGGAGGGATGGCTTAGTGGTTAAGGTGCTTGCCTAAAAAGCCAAAGGACCCAGGTTCAATGCCCCAGGACCCATGTAAGCCAGATGCACAAGGTGGCACATGCATCTGGAGTTTGTTTGCAGTGGTTGGAGGCCCTGGTACACCATTCTATGTCTCTCTCTTCCTCAAATAAATGCATAAAAACATTTTTTTAAAAGTATCATTAAATTAAATCTTACTGTCCCTCACTGAAAATATAAACTGTCACCAGCCCAGTCAAATGCCCTTGTCACCCAGTTCTGAATTGAGTCTGAGTACGTACAAAATGGCATTAAAGCCAGTAGTCCTCCCCCATGCCCATGGAAAATGAACACTGAATTTGAGAGCTGCTCGCTCCAGAGCACACAGGGCTGGTTTTGAACGCCAATGCCTTCCCTTCCCATAGTAGCACTCAGTGTAATCACTCACAAATAAGGTATGACTTTCATCTCAAAACTGAACTATTTTCATGCAATTTAATTTTCTTCTCATTTCAGGTCATTTTTCCACCTAATGCTTGGGTGGCTGTCTAATTCAGTTGGGTCCAGCACCATCACATAATAGATAAGAAGCCGCTGTTCATAATCTCCAATGACAGAGATGCATGTATTTATTTTTCTTCCATCAGGTCCTATTTCTTTTTCTTTCATACTGTATCAATGAAGCAAAAAGCTCATTTTCTCAAGTTTTTGTCCTCTGGTGACATGAAAAGGGCAAGCTGGAGCCTCTGATCAGCATACCTGATGAGTGAGCCCAAGCTGAGTGGACATGATTTCAGACAAAATGAGAGCAACATGAATTTTTAACTTTGTGCTTACACAAAGTATGACTCTTTTAAAAAATATTTTTATTTATTTTTTTGAGAAAAAGAAGCAGAGAGAGAGAGAATGGGCATGCTAGGGCCTCCAGCCACTGCAAACAAACTCTAGACGTATGCACCACCTTGTGCATCTGGTGTATGTGGATTCTGGGGAATTGAACCTAGATCCTTTGGCTTTGCAGACAAGCGCCTTAATGGCTAAGCCATTCCTCCAGCCCACAAAGAATGACTGTTGATGTATGATTGTTTATGCATGTGTGTGTGTGTGTGTGACTGTGTGTGTGTGTGCATGCATGCGCACAGGAGTAGGTGCAGGGGCATGTGGAGGTCAGAGGACAAACCTGGGTGTTGATCCCTCACATGCTGTCCACTTCCTCTCAGTGTCTGGAGCCTGTCTGTTCAGCTAGCCTGACTGGCCAGCAAGCTCCAGGGATCCTCCTGTCTCTGCCTCCCCAGCACTGGGATTACAAGCCTATGCCACAATGCCCAGTTTTTCTGAGAATTGAATTCTGGTCCTCTTGCTTGCAAGGAAAACATTTTACTATCCCTAGCCCTGGCTTTTTAACACAATGAAAATAATTTATTTTTCCCTTCTATCAACACTAAATAGTGGACAAGGATTCTCCAAATTGGAAACCGCTGTTTTAGAGGTAAGATGTTAATCACTTTGCATGCACTATTCTTACTCGGTGCATGCCAAAGAGCTAGGGCACAGTTTTGCAAATTGTTTTAGAAAGAACACAGTTGGTCCTATTGGAAAACTTAATGGAGTCAGAGCACCCAAACAACCTGCTAGCGGCTCTAGTCGCTTCCGGCCTCACCCCACCCCCACCCCCCAAGTAAGCTCCAACTGTAGAAACACAGATCTGATCGTGTCTAGCTCCTACTTAAAATTCCTAGTGGCTCCACATTCTTTCAGGACAAGTTTTGACTTTGTTTCTAAAACATCTGCTCCACTTGTCTGTCCCAGATGAGAGGAAGCCACTCACAGTCCCGCCACACTGCGTCCGTCATGCCATCATTTGTGTCAAGTGACCTGTGACACCTTACTCTTGCTGGGGCCTCAGGACCAGCTTAGAATGGTCACAGCTGCTCTGGGCTTCAGACACAGGTGAGTCCTACCACCTTACACATCTGAGATAGCCTCTGTTTGAAAGACCCTGGTCCTTTGCCCCTTGACCATGTCACTCATCTGGAGCCCTACCCCGGCCCCTGTGCCACACGGCCTGTGACATCCTTGCACTCTTCCATCCTCCTCTCCTAGGGCACTTGCTTCCTTGTAAGCGCCCTTCACTTTTCCTAGTCACTGGAACCTCGGTGATGGTCAGTCAATGTGCAGGAATCGCCTGCAGCGATTGTCACAAACATATTCGTGGGCCTTGCCTTTAAAACGTTCTGAGTCAGAAGCTTGTGGGTAGTGCCTGAGGATGTGTATTTCCAGAAATTTCCTAGGAGATGTTGTGACTATGGGTCTATGACACTGTTTTGCAAGCATTGAATCAGAAATGAACTTTGGAGATGTCTAGACTAATGATTATATATAACAGGAAGTACCCAGGTATTTATGGCAAGGATTTACAAATTTGGGGACACCCAAAGAAAATGGTGATGTGGGCATAAATTTCTGTATATAGCATCCCCTGCTCAATATTGACTAACCTATTTCCTGGCATGTCAACATTTGACATGACCAACACTATTTTACATGGTCAAATTTTCAGTGTTTAAACTAGTCAATAGATTGTGTAATAATGATCAAATATAAAAATCCCTTTGATAGCTTATAGTATCTTTAAAACTAAAACAGATTTAAAGATGTCTTTGGGCAACATAATTATTACCACAGCCAAGCCTGCATGGTTTGTGATAAAAATCAAGAAAAGACTCATAATGTTTTTCTTTTTTTATAAAGGCGAATGTGTTCTATAAGAAAGAACTTCGATCCCAAGAGCAAGGGAGATACATGTGTACGGGCAGCGAAGCTCCTTTGCTGAGAGGATGGAAGTAGTGTGCATTCGTATATTCCCCTTGGCTACTTCAGCGATTAGCTTCTCACACCACTTTCTCCTTAAAGTTTACTTCTTCAAATTAGCCTATTTTCATATTAAATTTAGGGGTTTGAAGGTTTTTTTTTGTTGTTAAATATATGAGTTTACTGAGAAATTTTAATTTCTGCCTTAATTTTATAACATTATGAGTAAACAACACATGTAAAATTGTATAGTACTAAAAATTTATTATTATTATATTATTTATTTATATATATTTATATATATTCATATATTATATATTATTATTATAAATTATTATCATTATTTTAGAATGTCAAGTAATAAGTTTAGAATTGAAAAGTCACTTTATTCCTAAATATGGACTTGACAACTATTTTCAAATTTAATATTTCATGAAACCAATTTAAAGAAAAGCATGCTGGGTACTGGAAGGAAACAAGAAAGTCTTTTCACAGTTCTCCGGGCTATGTTGTAGGATGGATGAAATGCAAAGCGAAAATGTTATGTGTTGATTTAATTCTGTTCTATAATTCATACTTTCATTTTCAAAGTTTCAGAGAAAATTACTTTAAGACAATATTTCTAACACAGCACACACCAAAATAAATTCCAAGTGAGTCATATGTGTAAATGAGAAAGAAAAATGCATGTATGTGTGTATGCATGCATATATGTGCATATTATATATATATTACAGATATAAGAGACAGAAAGATTAAGGTTTTTAAAATAATCCCAAACTGGAGATGACAGTTCTCTTACTAAGGTCTAAGTTGATACAACTGACAGTATGATTTTTAAAAAATAACAAAATAGTTTCCATGAATATAACTTAAAGAAACTATATTTATAGCCCTTATCAACACAAATGTCCAATTTCCTTAATAAAAAGTAAGAACTTACTGACCAAATTAGCATACATTCATCAAAAGAAGTGGAGAAAATGGATTATACATTGGATTTTAATATTGCAACATATGTAAATATCAATAAAAGGTAAATGCACAATGAAACTCAGCTATATGCATTTTTACACCTATAAAATGAAGAGAAAAATTGGAAACAACCACTATGGCCTGAATGTTAGTGTCCACCAAAATTCCCATGTTGGATTCTGGTATCCAGTGAAAGTACCAAGAGGTGCAGCCTGTGGGAGGGCTCCATCCTTATAGATGAGACGGTGCTGCACCAAGCGGGCCGAGGAGCGTCCCTGCCCTCAGTCATCAGAGGACAAGTAAGCAGGTGCCATCTTAGAAGCACAGAACAAGGCTCTGCAGAGTCTCAGCCTGGGACTTTCCAGCCTCAGGACCTAACAGAACTCTTTTTCTTATTAATTATCCAGTCTATTTTTTATAGCAGTGCAAATGGGTGCAGACAGCAGCCTGGGTAGAATACTGTATATCGTCAAGATGCAGGGAAAATTACTTTTATAGATTAATGGAGTAAATTATAAAACCTGTTTGGATGATGATTTTGAAGTGCCTACTAAAATTATGAAAGCATATGGCTGTTTTCCATCAAAAATATTTCTCATAATATATCTAAGAAACATATTTTCTTTCACAAGATACAAAATTATTATGAGATTTCTTCAGATTTGCTTTTAATAGCCTTATGCTAGAATGACTTGAATTTCTATCAACAGAGACAGGTTAAGTATATTATGAAATGCCTACCCCATGACAGATAGCAAAAAATAAGAATATTTTTATACTATAGTTATGAGACCATCTCAAATATATATCAAGTGAAAAAAAGAGACTAGACTGAAGGCTACCTCTCCAACGTGAAAGAAGAGCGGCGATCTCCTGCATCCTGGAGCAGATACCACCCCTGACTTCCAAAAGGCTGAAATCTTCTGGGAGCGTCATGGGCCTGCCCAGGGTGTGAAGTATTGGACTGAGTCACACAGTGTGGCTAGGGGCAACACCAAAGTCCTGAGGGTGGGATTCCAACCTTTTCATGTCTTGGTAGATGACATTTGGCAAAAATTTTCAAAGGAACAGCCAGTGAAGTCAAACAAAATAATTAAGGGAGGAAATGGGACTTAGAAAGTGCTTGAGGAAGGATAGAGTAATCAACAGAAATAAATGCTGCTGGAAGGTTGAGTAAGTGAGGATGCAGTTCTGACTGGCGGGTCAGGCAGAGTATAGTGAATGTGACCTAGTGGTGAGTTTGAGTTTTAGTTTTAGTAGGAAGTGGGTAACCTGGACCCAATCAAAGGGGTCAAAATTTTACTACTTTTGATTAAAAGCAGAATTTCATTTAGTGTTCCAGGTTTGAGCCACCATACTATAATTTTAAAAAATCAATATTTATTTTATTTGAGAGTCAGAGAGAAAGAGGCAGGTATGAAGACAGTGAGTATAGGTGCACCAGGGCCTCCTGCAACTGAAAAAGAACTCTAGACACATGTACCACATTGTGCATCTGGCTTTATGTGGGTACTAGGGAACCACACCTAGGCCATCAGGTTTTGCAAGTAAGTGCCTTTAACCACTGAACCATCTCTTCAGCCCCCATACTATAATTTTGAAGGAAGGTAAGATAATGCTTTAATTCTCTTTTTGTTTTGTGTGATTTCCCAGTCTTTCTTCAGACACATTTTCTGCAGAAACTATATTAAGTTCTGCTTTGTCCAACACCCCAGATGATGGCTATTCCTTTAATGTATTATAATACTATATCGTGTCTTCTCTTCCTGGAATCTGACACTGTTTTATTTATTTATTTTTTTGGAGAGAGACACAGAGAGAGACAGAGAGAAAGGGAGAGGAAGACAGATAGAGATGGGTGCGCCAGCAGCATCTCAGCTGCTGTGAGCGAAATCCAGATGCGTGCGCCCCCTTGTGGTCAAGTGTGGCATTGTGCCCTTGTGTCACTTTGCATCTGGCTAAACATGGGACCTGGAGATTGGAACAGCTGGAGATTGGAAACAGCGTTCTTAGGCTTAGAAGGCAGGTGCCTTAACTGCTAAGCCATGTCTCCAGCCTGGTATTACATTTTTAATGTCTGTCTTTCTGGCTGGACTCTGAGTCCCATTAGGATGATGTCTGTGTTTGTCTCATTCATTTCTTTTATTCCCTTATTTCTATACTGTCTGGAATAAAGCAAGATCTCAACAAAATTTAAGTACTATATGTCTATTAATTAACTAAGAGATTTAAATCCTGTTCCCTATGTGGAATAAAAATTTCAGAACTAAAATTCCTCTATGATTTTGATTCCTTTTGCCTAGCCATCTTTGCCATTGCAAAAGAACAAAACAGGAACATAGCTCAAAGATAAAGTTTTCTCACCAGATGAAAATTTAAAAGGAGTACAGCAGGATACACAACTGAATTTTAATATAGCATTCTGAAGGAATGAAAGAAACCCAGAACCTCTATGGAGAGTGATGTAGGGTATTCAAGGGGAATCAGGAAGCAGGGGAAGAGATAAGGGGACTAATTCGTTTCCTGTGAGATTTGTTGCCCTTTAGCTTCCTCTAGACGCAGCGAACTGGATGTTGGATTACTGGATGGTGCTCTCTGCTTGCCTTTGTGTGACGTCATGCATTGACACGAGTTAAGGGTTAACTTAGCTACCTATATACCCTGGTATGCACATAATGTGGTGTATGTCTTATGCCTTTTCTTCAACAGTGATCTGAACAGTCAGGATCTTAGGAAGAAATCTGCCACTAAATATAAGAATCTTCTAGAAAGAAACTCTATTAACTAACACATTAACCCAACATTATTAATGCAACATCACCTCATTCAGATTTATAAAAACTGGCTATATTTAAAGAGGTACTATCTATACTCCTATAAATTTAATATATTCCTAAAAATAAAGTAAATATCAATAAAGGTAACAGTACCTATGCTTCCTGGAAGGTGATTTTTTTATTTAAAATTTTTTATTAGAACAAACAATTTCTTTGACAATGACACACACACACACAGAGAGAGAGAGAGAGAGAAAGAGGCAGATAGAGAGAGAATGGGCACACTGAGACCTCCAGCCACTGCAAACAAACTCCAGATGCATGCACCACCTTGTGCATCTGGCTTATGTGGGTCCTGGGCAATCGAGCCTCAAACTGGGGTCCTTAGGCTTCACAGGCAAGCGCTTAACTACTAAGCCATCTCTCCAGACCCCAAAGGTGATTTTTAAAAAATATATCACACTTAACCATACAGGGCTCCTGTAGATGATCCAGAGTTCCTTCCTTATCTCATATTTTAAAATTTCATGTCTGTACTTCAGAATCACAGAGTTCTGGATGCTTCCATTGAGTTCTGTCTTGTGTATTTTTCATTTCTCATCACTATGTTTCCAATCTGTAATATACTAAGTTCTTAGTGACATAGCTCATTTTGGCATCACAGCCTGGCTCTCACATAGATGGTCATATTCTTTAATGAAGAGACAAGCAAGCTGAGGCTGGTCCATCCTTTACTGAGTTGAATTAGTCAGTAACAGAACCCTAGCTTGATATGAGAGCCCTATGGTTCATGTTACAAGCTTCATAACTAAAAATCACCAGCACATTACTCCACACTCAGTATTACATGGTTTTCCTGGGATCACAAGCTGAAACATAGTCAAGTCTGTTAGCGATGTTTTAATATTTTTTTTTTAGTTTAAAGAAATTATTTGCTCCTTGAGGAATCCTCAGAGCCTACCCTAATGCTTGGTGTTCATGGTGTTTGTTGAGTGGATACCTAGTCTAGTTCACGGAGTGATGGATCTGGGCTGTGAGTGTGGACACATGATTGCTGGAGTTAGTTACATAGAACCGGTGGACAAATGCTGGGCAAGTGATTCTTCCACATTAATACCACCTCCTCAGAGTGAGAACCACAATAATACCACCTCTTGAGAGTGAGAACCACGATAATACCACCTGCTGAGAGTGAGGACCACGTTAATACCACCTCCTGAGAGTGAGGACCACGTTAATACCACCTCCTGAGAGTGAGGACCATGTTAATACCACCTCCTGAGAGTGAGGACCACGATAATACCACCTCCTGAGAGTGAGGACCACGATAATACCTCCTCCTGAGAGTGAGGACCATGATAATACCACCTCCTGAGAGTGAGGACCACGATAATACCACCTGCTGAGAGTGAGGACCACGATAATACCACCTCCTGAGAGTGAGGACCACGATAATACCACCTCCTGAGAGTGAGGACCACGATAATACCACCTGCTGAGAGTGAGGACCACGTGAATACCACGATAATACCACCTCCTGACCTGCTGAGAGTGAGGACCACGATAATACCACCTCCTGAGAGTGAGGACCACGTCAATACCACCTCCTGAGAGTGAGGACCACGATAATACCACCTCCTGAGAGTGAGGACCATAATACCACCTCCTGAGAGTGAACCACGATAGAGTGAGGACCACCCACCTCCTGAGAGTGAGGACCACGATAATACCACCTCCTGAGAGTGAGGACCACGATAATACCACCTCCTGAGAGTGAGGACCACGTTAATACCACCTCCTGAGAGTGAGGACCACGATAATACCACCTCCTGAGAGTGAGGACCACGATAATACCACCTCCTGAGAGTGAGGACCACGATAATACCACCTCCTGAGAGTGAGGACCACGATAATACCACCTCCTGAGAGTGAGGACCACGATAACACCACCTCCTGAGAGTGAGGACCATGTTAATACCACCTCCTGAGAGTGAGGACCATGTTAATACCACCTCCTGAGAGTGAGGACCATGTTAATACCACCTCCTGAGAGTGAGGACCACGATAATACCACCTGCTGAGAGTGAGGACCACGATAATACCACCTCCTGAGAGTGAGGACCATGTTAATACCACCTCCTGAGAGTGAGGACCATGTCTCTACTTCTATGGAGTCAATTTTCCTTTTCTTTCCCAAGCACTTAATGTTTATATGGTTATTCAAAATCTGTCTGGAGAGAGAAAGAGTTTGCTTCCACATTTAAATAATTAGAATTTCACCATCACCTTTCAGTGTTTTTGGTTAAGGCACTGTATTATCTAGAGAGATTTCAGACAAAATAGGAGATAAATGAAAATAAAAATTCTGATGTGAAGAAGAACTTCAGGATTGTGGATTCTGCATTCACCCATGTCACAAACCTAAGCAATGAAGCTAGAATTCAAACATAAGGGTGTCAATGTTAGAGCTCATGTTCTTCACCATAGGGTTTAAAGCAGTCATTCAAGATGACTGTAAGTAACTCATTCAGAACATGGTATTTCATAAAGTGTATTGTTTATCAACACTGTTCTGAGTTAGGTGTAGCACTATGCACTGGGGCAAAGATGAAACCCAGTTTAGAAAAGAAGAGCTAAAAAAAAAAAAAAAAGAAGAGCTACAGATCAATAAGAGATCTTGTCTCAAAAATAGTGATGGTCAGAGGCAGAGGTAGGATCTTCGTGAGTTCAAGGCCACCCTGAGACTATAGTAAATTCTAGGTCAGCCCAGGCTAGACTAAGACCCTACCTCAAAAACAACAACAAAACAGTGATGTTATCTAAGGAATGATATCTGAGGTTTTCCTCTCACCTCCAGGTGCATGTACACACCTGTGCACCTGCACACACATGAACACATACACACATGTTGACATATATGCACACAAAAACATCACCAACCCCAAATACCAATTTTTATTAGTAATATCCCTATATGGCATTGAAAAACTCTACTGGGCAGAGATAACACAAAGAGGAAAGTAATAGATGAGATCCATTCAGCCAACAAGCAGAAATAGTCACGGTAGGTTGCAGATTCACGTACCCATGAGCAAAGAAAACTCAAGGAAGCTAAGAGAATAATCTCAGCAAAGTCTTACAGAAGACACCCTCAGACTCACTGAGTCTATGGGAAGGATGTTCAACACACTAACATTACACTAACGTTTACCTGAAACATGAAGGGAGGAGGAAGGAGTTTGAAGAAATATAAAATGAAATCATACTTTATGTCAAATGTTGAGTGGCTTTAAACAAGAAAGGAAAGAGCAGGTGTTGCTGAATGTTCTGTTTAGACACCTGTGTGGTAAGTATTTACACATGGAGTTTCTGTGCTTTCCTTGACAGGTTTGAAATGTTTCTTATTAGCAAATTAATGTTATAATAATCTTACTATAATGTTCATCAAAATTTTCCACATCCATCACTTTTGTTTGGCAAAGTGATGTGCAAGGCAATCTAAGTCAAGGGAGATAAAACAATCACAGCTCATATCCTGATGATGAACCCACTCTTTTAATTCTTCAAACCTGAGTTCTCGCCTGAAAATGTTCTCTCCAGGTGATGATGTCTGCCTTTACTACATTATTGTGAGAGATGAATTAGTTCAAGCATGTGAAAATGATGCTCAGATGTGAAGCAATGGTATGGAAATTCTCAAACCCATAGTTAATGTGAAATTAGATAAGCACAATTGCCCATTTAATGTCAGTCTAAACTTACTGAAACAGACATTGTAGACAAAAAAGTATAGATTAGAAAAATGTACACATCTTACCGGGTCTATTAGCTGAGAGTAGAGTTCATAGCAATTGTCAAAGATATACTTGTATGTGGAATCCAGACAGGCCCTGACACAGTCCTTTACCACCATGCTGGCCTTTGGAGGGCACTGCAGCTCCAGGACCTACCAGAAAGATTTTTTTTTTTTAAACACAGTAGAAATTGCAATACAATGAAACCACTCATTATTTAATGAATGTGTTTAGTTGATTTTTATTATTTCTACAAAACATGGTCTTAGAAAACTTTTATGAGTATAGTAACTGATCTTTCTGATAAAGAAACTTACCACCAATGTCCATGTTATAAACACCCCATCAGAAGCATTTAAAGTGACTAGTAACAATGACATTTATTCAACGCCCTTACATCATTCTACAAGAATTTATCAACTGCTGTAAGGCTGTAATGAGCAACTGTAAGCAATTAACACAATTCTCACTTTCCACAGGCTTAAAATGCAGTAGATAATAAGCAACAAGAAAGTAATATGCATTGATGACAATGCTTGTTGAAAGAAAATTAGCCAGAAAAATTAATACAAATCAAAGTAAGTACTCAAAGAGCAGTTTGAATAGATGAGAACAAGACCCAAATTATGTCTCCTACAAGAAACTCACTTGACTAGGAAATGAAAGGGAAGATGGAACAACTAACACTGCCAACAAAAGCACAAAAAAGGCACAAAAACACACGATAAAGAAAAGATGGCTTCTTCAATAAGTGATGCTGGGAAAATTAGGCACTCAGATGGAGTAGACTCCTCACCTTGTATAAAAGTCAGCTCAGAGTGGACATAAATATAGAATTAAAACTGTGAAAAAACAACTCAAGACATTGGTGTAGGTAATGAATCTTTTGGATAAGCCCTCCCTAAGCTTAAGCAACAAAATAATAACACTGACAAATGGGAATAAATAAAACTAGGGGTTCTCTGTAAGCAAAGAGACAAACTGCAGAATAGGAGATGGTACAATAAACTATTCATCTGATCAAAGATTAATATCTAGGTTATATAAGATATCTACAACCTCACAACAAACAAAGTACTCAATCTAAAAATAGATAATGTGGGCTGGGAGTGGTGGTGCATGCCTTTAATCCCAGCACTCGGGAGGCAGAGGTAGGAGGATCGCCATGAGTTTGAGGCCACCTTGAGACTACAGAGTGAATTCCAGGTTAGCCTGAGCTAGAGTGAGACCCTACCTTGTAAAACCAAAAAGATAAAAAAATTAAAAAAAAAAAACAGAGAATATGAACAGGCACTTCTCAAAAAGAAATGCAAATGACCAAGTACATGAAACACTAGTCCACATCAATAGCT
The DNA here is from genome assembly GCA_036365145.1 of Orientallactaga sibirica. Lineage (NCBI taxonomy): Eukaryota > Metazoa > Chordata > Mammalia > Rodentia > Dipodidae > Orientallactaga > Orientallactaga sibirica. Next base: position 2,716,382 of record JAEOAD010000016.1, on the reverse strand, counting down.
CTCGGGGAATGCAAGTCAAATCCATATTGAAGTATCATCTCACATCCAGTCAAAATGACTATTATCAGTGGGCATGGTGGCACTCACCTTTAATCCCAGCACTTTGGAGGCAGAGATAGGAGTATTGCTGTAAGATTGAGGCCAGCCTAAGACTAAATAGCGATTTCCAGGTCAGCCTGTGCTACAGTGAAATCCTACCGCAAAAACCAAACAACCAAAAAAAGACTTATCAAAAAACAACCAATACTTGTTGTGGAGAAAAAGTAATCCTTACACACTCTTGAGAGGGGAATATAAATTATAGACATTATAGCCACTATATAATTACTGCATAAAACTACAAATAGATCTACTATCAAACTTAGCCATACCATGTTGGGGTATTTATGCAGCTGAAATAAATATGTTGAACGAACACCTGCACTTCCATGTTCACAGTATCCAAGAAATAGAAATGACCCAGGTGTCCATCCATTGATGAGTTGATATATAAAATGAGATGCAGATACACAATAGAATACTACTTAGGAGAAGCCTAAAAAAATAAAATCCAGTTATTTTATTTTCAGAAAAATGTATTGTATCGCAAGACACTATGTTAAACCACATATAGAAAGACCAAAAGCACATATCTTCCATTGTGGAAGCTAATATTGATCTGAAAGCACATATCTTCCATTGTGGAAGCTAATATTGATCTGAAAGCAGAATAGAATCCTAGATATTAGGAAGAAGGTTAGGGATGAGGCATACATAAACATCGATACATAGGAGAGAGAAGTTCTATGTTCTACTGCTGAGTAGAATAACTACAATCCACATTACCCTATTATATTTGTCACTGGGGATTAAAAGAGAGGGGCTCAAAGGCATCATCCAATGCAAAGAAGCAGTAAGAATGTGCACAAGTTCCAGGGTTCATTCCTTAGAACCACCACAAAAAAATGACAGAGATGAAAGTGTGACTTGTCCTAATTTGACTACATTATAGAGTAAAATGCACTAAAACAGAATACTGTGTTCAATAAGTATGCATAGTTATTAGTGTTAATTTAATTTTAAAAACAAAAGAGACTTCCATGCATGATTTTTAGGTAGATTATGGATAATATAAAAAGACAAGTTAAGGACTATTGTAAAAACTCTGTCAAGAGAAGTGGATACCTGGTGTGAGAGAAAGAGTGCATTTAACACCATTGCCTGAGCACAGGCAACTAATTTAATGGGCATGGCCTCACCCTGAAGGGGAAAGAATTGATCTGGAAGGTAGGAGCTCATTTAACCAAAGACAGAGAGCCTTAATGGACATACATAGTCCAGACATCAAGCCAACATTGGATAAATGAATCAAGAGTAATAGGGAGATTAGAAGAACTAAAGAAAACATTGCTGGCTGAGTAAGGATAGAGAATAAAAAGAGTTCAAGAAGTAAAATTTATGTGACTCTATCCTGTGATCTCAGGCAAATCAGAGATTAAAGCAGTAGATATTAAAAAAAAATGGATCCATGAGACAAATAGAATATGACAGAAGACAGATATTCTGAAAACATTTCTGGAGAAAGGAGTAACAAAGGGTATAAGTGGTCCTAAGTAGTGTAGAGTGGGGATGTGTAACTGATCAGCAGTGTTCCTAAACACTGTAGAGTGAGGATGTGTAACTGATCACCAGTGCTCTTAATCACTGTAGAGTGAGGATGTGTAACTGATCCCCAGTGCTCTTAAACACTGTAGAGTGAGGATGTGTAACTGATCCCCAGTGCTCCTAAACACTGTAGAGTGAGGATGTGTAACTGATCCCCAGTGCTCCTAAACACTGTAGAGTGAGGATGTGTAACTGATCACCAGTGCTCCTAAACACTGTAGAGTGAGGATGTGTAACTGACCACCAGTGCTCCTAAACACTGTAGAGTGAGGATGTGTAACTGATCCCCAGTGCTCCTAAACACTGTAGAGTGAGGATGTGTAACTGACCACCAGTGCTCTTAAACACTGTAGAGTGAGGATGTGTAACTGAACTCCAGTGCTCCTAAACACTGTAGAGTGAGGATGTGTAACTGATCCCCAGTGCTCCTAAACACTGTAGAGTGAGGATGTGTAACTGATCACCAGTGCTCCTAAACACTGTAGAGTGAGGATGTGTAACTGATCATCAGTGCTCCTAAACACTGTAGAGTGAGGATGTGTAACTGATCCCCAGTGCTGCTAAACACTGTAGAATGAGGATGTGTAACTGATCCCCAGTGCTCCTAAACACTGTAGAGTGAGGATGTGTAACTGATCCCCAGTGCTCCCAGTAAACACTGTAGAGTGAGGATGTGTGCTCTTAAACTGATCCCCAGTGCTCTTAAACACTGTAGAGTGAGGATGTGTAACTGATCCCCAGTGCTCTTAAACACTGTAGAGTGAGGATGTGTAACTGATCATCAGTGCTCCTAAACACTGTAGAGTGAGGATGTGTAACTGATCCCCAGTGCTCCTAAACACTGTAGAATGAGGATGTGTAACTGATCCCCAGTGCTCTTAAACACTGTAGAGTGAGGATGTGTAACTGATCCCCAGTGCTCCTAAACACTGTAGAGTGAGGATGTGTAACTGACCTCCAGTGCTCCTAAACACTGTAGAGTGAGGATGTGTAACTGATCCCCAAACACTGTGCTCTGCTAAACACTGTAGAGTGAGGATGTGTAACTGATCCCACTGTACAGTGCTGAGGATGTGTAACTGATCCCCAGTGCTCTTAAACACTGTAGAGTGGGGATGTGTAACTGATCCCCAGTGCTCTTAAACACTGTAGAGTGAGGATGTGTAACTGACCACCAGTGCTCTTAAACACTGTAGAGTGAGGATGTGTAACTGACCACCAGTGCTCTAAACACTGTAGAGTGAGGATGTGATCCCCAGTGCTGACCAAACACAGTGCTCTTAAACACTGTAGAGTGAGGATGTGTAACTGATCACCAGTGCTCTTAAACACTGTAGAGTGAGGATGTGTAACTGATCCCCAGTGCTCTTAAACACTGTAGAGTGAGGATGTGTAACTGACCACCAGTGCTCTTAATCACTGTAGAGTGAGGATGTGTAACTGATCACCAGTGCTCTTAAACACTGTAGAGTGAGGATGTGTAACTGATCCCCAGTGCTCTTAAACACTGTAGAGTGAGGATGTGTAACTGACCCCCAGTGCTCCTAAACACTGTAGAGTGAGGATGTGTAACTGACCATCAGTGCTCTTAAACACTGTAGAGTGAGGATGTGTAACTGATCCCCAGTGCTCTTAAACACTGTAGAGTGAGGATGTGTAACTGATCCCCAGTGCTCAAACACTGTGCTCTGCTAAACACTGTAGAGTGAGGATGTGTAACTGATCACCAGTGCTCCTAAACACTGTAGAGTGAGGATGTGTAACTGATCCAAACACCAGTGCCAGTGCTCTAAACACTGTAGAGTGAGGATGTGTAACTGATCACCAGTGCTCCTAAACACTGTAGAGTGCTCTTAAACACTGTAGAGTGAGGATGTGTAACTGATCCCCAGTGCTGTGTAACTGATCCCCAGTGCTCTTAAACACTGTAGAGTGAGGATGTGTAACTGATCCCCAGTGCTCTAAACACTGTAGTGCTCCTAAACACTGTACTGTAAACACTGTAGAGTGAGGATGTGTAACTGATCCCCAGTGCTCTTAAACACTGTAGAGTGAGGATGTGTCCCCAGTGCTCCTAAACACTGTAGAGTGAGGATGTGTAACTGATCACCAGTGCTCTTAAACACTGTAGAGGATGTGTAACTGATCCCCAGTGCTCTTAAACACTGTAGAGTGAGGATGTGATCCCCAAAACTGATCCCCAGTGCTCTTAAACACTGTAGAGTGAGGATGTGTAACTGATCCCCAGTGCTCTTAAACACTGTAGAGTGAGTGAAACACTGGATGTGTGCTCTTAACTGATCCCCAGTGCTCCTAAACACTGTAGAGTGAGGATGTGTAACTGATCCCCAGTGCTCTTAAACACTGTAGAGTGAGGATGTGTAACTGAGTGCAAACCAGTGCTCTTAAACACTGTAGAGTGAGGATGTGTAACTGATCACCAGTGCTCTTAAACACTGTAGAGTGAGGATGTGTAACTGATCCCCAGTGCTCCTAAACACTGTAGAGTGAGGATGTGTAACTGATCCCCAGTGCTCCTAAACACTGTAGAGTGAGGATGTGTAACTGATCCCCAGTGCTCTTAAACACTGTAGAGTGAGGATGTGTAACTGATCCCCAGTGCTCCTAAACACTGTAGAGTGAGGATGTGTAACTGAAGTGCTCTTAAACACTGTAGAGTGAGGATGTGTAACTGAGTGAGGATGTGTAACCCTCTTAAACACTGTGCTCTGTAAACACTGCTCTAAACACTGAGTGTGAGGATGTGTAACTGATCACCAGTGCTCTTAAACACTGTAGAGTGAGGATGTGTAACTGATCCCTCCTAAACACTGTAGTGCTCCTAAACACTGTAGAGTGAGGATGTGTAACTGTCAACTGATCCCCAGTGCTCTTAAACACTGTAGAGTGAGGATGTGTAACTGATCCCCAGTGCTCTTAAACACTGTAGAGTGAGGATGTGTAACTGATCCCCAGTGCTCTTAAACACTGTAGAGTGAGGATGTGTAACTGATCCCCAGTGCTCCTAAACACTGTAGAGTGAGGATGTGTAACTGATCAAACACAGTGTTCCTGCTCTAAACACTGTAGAGTGAGGATGTGTAACTGATCCCCAGTGTTCCTAAACACTGTAGAGTGAGGATGTGTAACTGATCACCAGTGCTCTTAAACACTGTAGAGTGAGGATGTGTAACTGATCATCAGTGCTCTTAAACACTGTAGAGTGAGGATGTGTAACTGATCCCCAGTGCTCTTAAACACTGTAGAGTGAGGATGTGTAACTGATCACCAGTGCTCTTAAACACTGTAGAGTGAGGATGTGTAACTGATCCCCAGTGCTCTTAAACACTGTAGAGTGAGGATGTGTAACTGATCACCAGTGCTCTTAAACACTGTAGAGTGAGGATGTGTAACTGATCACCAGTGCTCCTAAACACTGTAGAGTGAGGATGTGTAACTGATCACCAGTGTTCCTAAACACTGTAGAGTGAGGATGTGTAACTGATCCCCAGTGCTCTTAAACACTGTAGAGTGAGGATGTGTAACTGATCCCCAGTGCTCTTAAACACTGTAGAGTGAGGATGTGTAACTGATCACCAGTGCTCTTAAACACTGTAGAGTGAGGATGTGTAACTGATCCCCAGTGCTCTTAAACACTGTAGAGTGAGGATGTGTAACTGATCACCAGTGCTCCTAAACACTGTACAGTGAGGATGTGTAACTGATCACTAGATGTTGCAAAGTGCTGGATATTAGTGAATTTCTCAAAATAATTTTTGAGTATGTGATAAAATACAGGACAAAATAGAGTGAGTTTGAAGATTCAATATTATCTAAATGTCAGTTCTTTCCAGTCTGATTTATACAGTTAATAAAATTCCAGTGAAAATGGCAGTACCACCTAAAATCACCTAATCTCTGGGCAAAGAATAAAAATGAATTTAGGGTTTTTCTGTACAGTTTCCATAACAAAGATAGTTGGCCTCTGTTGGAGGTAGAGATAGTTAAATTGTATAGCATTTACAATATGGAGCCATGAAATTCTATTTACAATAGTACAAAGACTGAGCCATGGAGAAAGGCAAACCTTTTCAATAAAAGGTATTCAAGCTATTACACCTAAATATGCAAACCTTATCATCTTTGGCTCTATTTCCCCTTATGTCAAATAAAAACAGACCCAGAAAACCCTAAATCAAACACAGTCAAAGGGTAAAATAAAACTTTATAGTGGGAAATAGTCTGCAATTTTGTTTTAGCTAAAAGCATTATCCATAACTGGAAAACCTCATCAGAAACCATACTCTTTGGAATGAAAAGACAGCACATACAGGAAGACCTTATTAACAAAGCATGTCTCTGATTAAAGGACGTATCACCTAAAATGTTGAAAGAACTTCCAAAACTCAAGAACATAATGTCCCTGAATCATTCCATGATAGTAGGTTTCAGTATTCTCACCACAAAATGATAAATTTGTGAGTAAATGAACATGCTAATTAACTAGATTTAGCCTTTTTTTTAAAAATTTTAAAATTTATTTATTTGAGAGAGAAAGAGGCAGATAGAGAGAGGGAATGGGCATGCCAGGGCCTTCAGCTGCTGCAAACAAACTCCAGATACATTCACCACCTTATGCATCTGGCTTACGTGGGTCCTGGGGAATCGAATCTGGGTCCTTAGGCTTTGCAGGCAAGTGCCTTAACCACTAAGCCATCTCTCCAGTCCAGCCTTCTTAGTGTAATTATTTATCAAAATATAATGCAGGTCACTGGTGAATACAGTTTTGTTTCAAAAAATATAAAACTATATCAATAAGAAAATAACCTAATGAAAATGAGCAAAAATCCCCATAGATTTTTTTATATTCAGATAGGAAATAATGCCACACAAAGATGCTCAACACAACTTATTTTTAGAAATATTTAAAGATCACAATAAGATGTGCCTTCATTCCTGTTAGAAAAGAGGGAGACAGCAGACAGATAGACAGACAGGAAAACACCCTGAGTGTCACTAAACATTCAGAACAGATGGAGTGCCATATATTACGGAATGTTTTATTTATATGTTTTATTTGTAATAAGCCCAAATTGAGGATGATCCAAAGGTCTGTCGTTTTGTGAATGAACAAACACCCTGTGGTCCACCTGTAACAAAGTGCCACCACTCAGTAAATAAAAAGAAGCAGACTTGATACAGCCATAAGGTTATGCTACACAGCACCTGGTTTCTGTACATGACCTTCTGGAAAAGAAATTTTCAGACATAGAATATCAGTGGCTTCCAGGTAGTGGAAAGAGGGTAGTTCTTAAAGCGGAGGGGCTGCCTGGATGGTTTTGACAGAGATTTGGAGCAAGGCCGCCTTCTTTTGTAGGTACATAACTGGGGACACAGGCCCAAAGGCACACGGGATGTCACTGCTTTGATAAGAGTAGAACGCAGCTCCAGTCTGACCTAACCTGACTCATGAAGATGACCATCAGAGCCAGCTCTGGTCATTGTCTGGTTCTTTCTCCTTTTAAGAGTTATTCATGCCAAGTCCACACTCCTCTCCCTTGATCCAGCCATCAATCAAGATCCTCCGTATATATTTAAACGTAGTCAGCAAAGCTCATCCCAACTGCATGCCCAGTTTACAACCCCAAGTTAATAAGAAAACCTGGTCCAAGTCACCATGCAGACTGACTACCTGCTGCGGCCCCTCCCTCCCTCCCTCCCTCCCTCCTCACTTTGCCGCTCTTGGCTTTACTTTCTTTTCCACCATAAATCTTTCTTCACTTGTCCTTCTGCCCATCTGGCACTTGTCAATTCTTTGCTAGTTTCAAGGTAATGAACTCAAGGTAATGAACCATTGGCTGGAAAGACTCCATCACCCTCCAAACCATTAGCAGTTTGTTAGACAATAGCCAATGACACCAATCAAATATAGGCCTGTATCAACATTGCCCAGGCTGAAAGTAGAAGTTGTCATGGTAACTGCGTAAATAGTAACTGGGCAAAAAAGGAGTCAGCTACTACTCTACTAGAATGGACAATTAGCAAACATCTGAATTAAAATTAAGATGGGTGAACTTCATTTCTATTTAACATTCTTTGGTATTTTTAAAGCACCAAGTTGGCTTTACCAGAGAGCTTTAAGATCAATTGAAAACTAAATTTGAGCCAAATAGACCAGTGTCTTACATGCCTGGAAGTCATCCTGAAGGAAACCCTAGGGGATTTGGCTTACGCCTTGTGGATTGAACAGTACTGCTCAGATGCAGGGTTACATGAAGCTGTACCAGCGACTGGGCATCCTGTAGCACACCGAGCAGTGCAGAGAAGAGATGAGATACCTTCATCCTGAAGAAGGTGATGCTGGTCAGCAGGTCAACAGTGGATTTCAGGTCTTGCAGCCGCTCACTGTTACTGGCAGGAAAGTTCTCCTAGTTAAACAAGAAACAGAAAATGGTAAAGGTGACAACATTAAGCCTCTAGGGGAACACAAATGAAAAACCAGCTTATTGTGCAAGAAAATGTGAAATAAACTGAACAGCCTTTAAAAATAGCTCTAAAGTGTTCTAAAATATTTTTATCATGGTACATTATGAAGAGTAGAAGGTTTAAAAATATTCCCTTGTTCGTCTTAGGAAGCCCTCCTCTATTTTTCCTCACAATTCTGTAATGAAAGTACAGAACAATACCATTATTGTTGTGCAATGATGCTAATTATTGCTCATAAAATAGTTGTGTTATTTAAAGAAGGGAGGGTAACACATATTTTAAGAAATTTTCATTATTTTCTCAAGTTGAGTACATTTAAAAAAATGCTTTGAGACTGGTACATGTGGTACATTTACTTGTAGTCATAAGGAAACTTCTAAAAGTAGAAAATAAAATAGCATGGCATGGTCTCTCCGGAACAGTTGGGAATTTCAAAAATGAATTTCTCTTTATTGAGGTTTAGTAAAAAAATCACCTTAAAATACAAATTTTCAGAATTTTGGAAGAAAGAAAGGTATCAATATGAAAATACTTGAAGCAATTTTAACATTGGGAAATTCCTCATATTAATTTCTTTCAAACTAGTTTTCTACAGAATTATCAGGAAAATAACAAGTAACTTCTAGATTTCTTGTAAAGGGTTTGGGTCCTAAATGGTAGCAAATGATGTGTACCAGAACATCTTTTGCGATGGCTGACAGGCATGGCTACTCTTAGCAGGGCTCCATTCCAATATGAAATCTGACCTTGATAAAACGTGGTTTGTAATTTGAAGAAATATGCAATTAGGTAACATTCATTAGGAGACTAATTAAAAATAAATCCATAAAAGACGCATATATTCAAATAAATATCTCAATATATTATTAAAGAGTAAAATGCATCTATAATTATCAGTATAGCTGTTTCATAACTAAATTTTTCATAAATATTATGTTACCAAAATTATGCATGTGTATTTTTATATACACGCCTCCATGGTCGTCTTTGTGCGAATGTGTTTCATGTGGATGTGCACTCATAGAACTGTGGGCCGTGAGCTTTGAATGAGCACACTTAGTGACCTGTGATGTGAGAACAAAGTGTAATTGCAATAGGAATCTCAGATGATGGGCGAATATCAGCAGACTATTTCAATAACAAGGAGTGTATTTTCAACATGAGGGTTAGCTCACATGACCTGATGTAGTAGCTTAGGGTCTCTATACCTGACGTTGACTAGAAGCTGAAGCTGAACACGTATAGACAATGGTGCTAATAAGGTTCTAAAAAGGTGTGGGTTCCTGAACAACAAAGGAGACGATCTGAACTGCCTCCAGAGTGACAGGACTCAAAACTGGTATCTGTGCTTTTCCCTCACTAGGTTGCTAATCATCTATGATGATAAGAAATTGTCTGGAGTAAACACAGTGGTTTACCTTAAGGGAAATAATTTTGTACATACCCTATACTTTGACAGGTCGATCCTTAAAGAGTTATGCAGCTGGTCCAATAGTTTTATAAATTTTTCCCTCTGTACCAAGAAAATACAAAAGAGGATTGGAAATGAGTGGCCATTCTAGCGCAGTCCTCCCGGCGATTCAATGTGAGTTTATGTCCCCATGTTATGGAAAGGGTCAGTGATGTTAACAATTTGCTCAGGAACATAAAGGCACCACAAAGTACAAAGGTTCAAGAGTAATGTAAACTCAGGTCTCTAACACCAATCCATGATCTTCTTTTTTCATTTTTATTTAGTTGCAAGGAGAGAGAGAGGGAGAGAGAGAGAGGAGAAGGAGAGAGAGAGAATGAATGGCTTAGGGTCTTCTGCCTCTGCAAAGTCCAGGTTCATGTGCCACTTCATGCATCTGCCTTAACTTGGGTGCTGGGGAATTGAACCCAGGCCATTAAGTTTTGCCAGCCTTAATGGCTGAGCCATCTCTCTAGGCCCCTCCATGCTCTTCTTAGTAAGTCACACAGACTCTGTAAAATGGATGAGGAAGGAATATTTGTTCTAAGAAAGTCTCTAGAGTGTCGTGTTCTGTACAAGCAGCTCAGACAAGTGAATTTTCACCATTCCTCTCTGACATTTCACTGAACTATGGTACATCAGCAAGAGTAAGTCTTGTTCTATTTCTGCATACCACCCTAAGCCCCCAGAAAATAAAGTGCAGATTTATTAAACTTCGACCTATGGAAGTGGAAACACCTATTGCTTGTGTCTGAAATAATTTCAAGACAGTTTTCTTTTGGAAGCAAATACAGCCTGAACAATGTGAACTACCACCTCCCAAAGATTGTACAACCTTCCTGAACAGTGTCACCTACTAGGGGCCAAATATCCAAGCACATGAGTCTATGGGGGGCATTACATTCTAACCACCACAATTACTATTGTTTTTATTGACTGACCTCCTCGCTAAACATTTTTGGACTTTAGCTAGTACAAAGAGCTGAGTATCACTGCAGTTCCCTCCCACATGGTTGCCTGCCCCTCAAAGGGGGACCCATTTTAATCAATCTGTGTTCTGTCACTCGTCAGATTATACTATGTAGGCAGTAGACCTCTGCTTTTGCAAAGGTGATTTCCCTCTAGTTGAACAGAAATATGGTAAATAAAATTATACCTCAAGCTGGCTCTGCTGTTTAAAGAATCTCTTTGAAAATTCAACCAGCAGAGCACTTTTAATTTTATATCATGTGATATTATTTGGAATTCCATGACATCATGTGTAGCAGCTTCCCCACATCTTTCTCTTCTACTCCCCATCTGTGAATGTCCCACCTGGACCCTGAAGACCTAGGTGTGGAGAACCAGTGTGGGATCTGCCTTAGATCAGCACATGAAACAGATTCTCACAGAAACAAGCTGAACTACATGAGATGTTTTTCTTCTATGTAACCTAAGTCTAGAGGTTAGAAACTCAGGAGGAAGAGACTCCATATCAGGAAAATATGTGTTAAGTAATAGAGAAGGGCACCCCAAATTTTCCGTAGTCATGTGATGTATCTACACATACATACACATATATCACATACCACACCACCCATTCTCCATACACATACACACACACACACACACACACATCCCACTCCACACACATTCTCCATACACATACACAGACACACACATATCATATACCACACCACACACATTCTTCATACACATACACACATATATCACATACCACACTACACACATTCTCCATACACATACACACACACATATCACATACCACACCACACACATTCTCCATACACATACACAAATACACATACACACACACACATATATATAACATACCACACCACACACATTCTCCATACACATACACAAATACACATACACACACACGCATATATATAACATACCACATCACACACATTCTCCATACACATACACACACACACATCACATACCACACCACACACATTCTCCATACACACACACACACACACACACATCACATACCACACCACACACATTCTCCATACACATACACACACACACATCACATACCACACCACACACATTCTTCATACACATACACACATACACATACATACATATATCACATACCACACCACACACATTCTCCATACACATACACAAATACACATACACACACACGCATATATATAACATACCACATCACACACACATATATACACATACACACACACACACACATACACACACCACACACATTCTCCATACACATACACACACACACACACATCACATACCACACCACACACATTCTTCATACACATACACACATACACATACATACATATATCACATACCACACCACACACATTCTCCATACACATACACACATACACACACACACACATCACACACCCCACCACACACATTCTCCATACACATACACACACACACACAACACACGCAGTATCAATGGCAATAAAGGATAGGATTTCCTTGTAGGTTCCGGCTCGGCTGCTTGGCCATTCTATAGTGTCTGTGTGCATATTCATGTTTACATACATGTGGGTTCAGGTGCACACATTTTGCAGTGCATGTATAGAGGTCAGAGGACACTTTCAGGTTGGTCCTCACCTGTCAACCTAATTTGAGGCAGAGTTCCCAGAAGATTCTCCTGCCTTTGCCTCCCATCTCACCAGCAGAGTCAGCTTGCTGGGATTACAGAAGCCCACCATTGCTTCTGGATAATTACATGGGGGCTGTGGATTTCACTCAAGTACTTCAGCTTGAGCTGTGAGTGCTTTGTCCACTCCTTACTTTGTCATTCTTACCAGTTGTTTAACCTTTAACCGATAAGCTTTTTACCTTCTGGTGCCTTTCTCATCAAGGGGTGAATCACAAAGGGTGAATGAAAACAGGCTGAAAGCTACATCGAGCAAAGAATTACACAGCGAAGAATAGTAACACCAGCAGTGTCTGCCAAGCATTCTTGTTGGGGGTCTCTTCAAATTAGTAATGTGCTGATAAAATGACAGTGGGTCCTTTCCCTTTAACAAACCGTGTATGTGAAACTGCACCACACGGCCATCCCCAGGGGAAATGGGTCTGGGGAGGGAGGTGAGTGGGCACATCTCTCTGGGTACATTTGACACGTAGAGTTTATAACAGCAAGAAGTAGAAGCAGGGATACTAGGCAGCCAGCCAGCACAGTTGGCTCCACTGGGGGAACAGGGTCAGTAATTAGGGCTATGACATGGTTGGTCAGTCGTGTCAGCTGTCCTGGTGACTTGTGCCAATCACAGAGGTCAGCTAAAGCGTCTAGAGACATGACAGGCATCAGAGTGACTCTTGCAGTATCTGAATGATTAACTTAATGTAGCCCTGAACTGATTATTGTACTGGCTCTTTTACTTCCGTGCTGATGGGGAGCTACAGATGCACACGAATGGAAGCCTCAGAAAGTCATAGATGTCTCCTCCCCCAGGAATGTGTGGTAGAGAGAGGCAAAGAAAAATCAAAGGTGATCAGCTCATCCATGTCTCAGTAGCTTGGTGGGGCAAGGTGATTTTAACCTGCTTAACAATGTTCTAGAAGCTTCTGGAAAGCAACACTCATTTCTTATGATCTTCATTTACTCTACAGGAGCTGACACACTCACACTTTGTTCAGTGATGCGAGGTTCTGACAACAGCCCTTTAACAAAAATATGGAAGTTTCAATTTGGGAATGATTCATCAATTCTGTTAATATACACTCACTCCATTCAGATCAGTAATTTCAAGGGATGAGTAAAATACCCCATATATACATCTCCCAAACTGGGAAATGATTTAATGTTTGCCAATACCTTGCAAAATGTAATTTGGAGTTTACAGAATACTGTAGACAGAAACTTTTCCTCCCTGTTGATACTGTGCCTACTCATCATTTTATATTTGATAAAACCCTAGAAGTGGATTGTCTGCTTACAGAGTTTGCCCATGTGGCTTTGATATTTCTCCTTGTTTGTATTAAGTTCCACTTCTTCCCTGCTGATGTAACAAGGTGATGCCAGCTTCCTGCTCTTGCCACGTTTCCCCACCATGATGGGATCTATCCTGTGGAACTATAAGCCAAAATAAGCACTTTTCTCCTTTAAGCTGCTTTTGTTAGAATATTTTGTTCTAGAGATAAAACAATCTCTGATACACTAAGGATTATCAATTATCAAAAATTTAGGTTTCATTAGTCAATGAGAATAACAAGCTCAGTGGCCAGTATCTTGTCTGCAGGAGGCTAGAATGTAAATATTTTTGATTTTGGGGACTTGATCATAACTTTTTAAATCTGACACTGTGGCAGGATAGATCCTATAGATCACATGACAATAAATGGACATGATTATTTTCCATTGAAACTATATTTATGGACACTGGAGTATGAATAATTTTGTAATGCTTATATGTCACAAAATTATAATTTTCTATTGACTTTTCCCAACATTTAAAAACACAAAAATCATCCTTAGCTAATGGGCCTTACAAAACCAATTGAAAGTTTGGTCTGGCATTTTATAAAGAATATAATATGTATGATTTATTTATTTTATTTTTGGGAGGGCAGGGAGAGAGAGTCAGGTCCTCCTGCTGCTACAAATGAACTCCAGATTCATGTGTCACTTTGTGCATCTGGCTTTATGTGGGTACTTGGGAATCAAATCTGGGTCCTTTGGCTTTGCTGGTAAGGGCCTTAGCCACTAAGCCATCTCTATATTTGATTTTTCTTAAGAGAATCTAATGAGAATCATGTGAGCATTTGCATTTTTTACTGATTGGAAATTCATATTGATATGAACAAAGATACCATGGAGTCATTAAATACCAACATATTTCAACAGCAAACAGGTAAACAGTGTTCACTAACCCAACTGTCTTTAGATTTCCCTCACAGGAAAACGGGAAAAGCACAGTCATGTCTCACCTTGCTCTCTAGGGAGCTACAAGGCTTTCCTAGGCCTCACTAGCTCCAGACAGGACCCTTCCTGTCTCCAGGTCCAGCCCTCCCTTCTCTTGGAGCTTAGAAAACTTGCAGTTGCATAGTCTTTCTCTGCCCCTTTGATATGTAAATCTTTCAAAACTTTCTCTTTGCAGTTTTAGAGTCCACAGATGTCTTCTTAAATACTGCGGGAGCCGTCGCTTTGAAATGGAGCCCTCTGGGAGGAGAGAGAGCATTCCTGGGTCCCAGCCTGCTTGGGAGGGTAGAAGCCTCACTCTGAAGGACCCAAGGATCAAATACACAAAGCCCGTCACAGAAAACAAACCACAGACTCAGAACCACACAAGGGGCTGGACACCGCCCACTGCTCTATCCTCTCCCTTCAGATCCTCCATAACCTTCCTTTTAACTGCTCCCACTCCAGAAACCCCGCCCACTTTGTGATCCAGGCTTGCTGAGCAGAGACTCAGGTCTCTCTCTTCCACTGAAAGAGCGTGGACTAAGTGTTACTATTTACCTTTGGCGTACAACACGTATGAAAGCAATGTCATCAAAGTTTTCTTAAATTTGAGGACAGTCATTAAACTGTGTGTGGCCTTATGAATGAGTTGTGAAGATAAAACAGATTTTTCTAGACTAGAATTGCTAAAGTGTGATCAACTCTGCCAGATACAGGACTGAATTCTCTTTCTTTTCTTGCTATACAAATATTTCAGAATTGTTATCATTTGAAGAAAGGATCAAACAATCTACCACCCGAAACTGTAGAAAAATATTATGTTGGTATGTTGAGCAATTTATAAAAATATTGTGTTAACTTTCCTAGATCTTAAGGTGTTTATCCTGAACATTCATTTTGTTTCAAATATTCTACTGAAAATTTTGTGTCCTTTAAAAAAAGACTCCTCCTTAAACTGTATAAAGTCAGGGGGTGGGAAGTTGACCCCTCCCTGAGTTTATAAAATGTTAAACATAAAGACTCAGGAAAACAAAAACTGGATCTACTTGCATCTAGACTAATCGTTAGGTAAGTCATCAAGAAATAAACTCTTTTAAAACGCTCCACACATGCGTTTCAGCCTTTGTCTCGCAGTTCATTTTCTGTCAACCATTGGCCAGACGCTGTGTCATGGTGCTGAGCCAAGGTTAGCCTGTCAGCTCTCTTGTTGGTCTCCATCATGTCTCCTGTGTGCCACACTGAGGGTAGCCCCCCTCATTCCTCCTGCCTTCACATGCTTTGTGGAGCTCTGGGACCAGACATGAAATGATTGCCTTTCTTTCCTCCCTCCTTCCCGTCAGGTCTCATAAAGGTGTCATTGTCTCCCTATCAGATGCGTGTGCGCTGGCTCTGTGGAAATAGACTTGGGATGGGGCTGCTGCCTATTATGTGGCTTGTTTCTGCAGGTAATGAAGTTAGAGGCGCTTGGTTCTTAGTCTTCATCACTATTTTTGAGGCATAGCTGAGCAGGCATTCTCCTGGCTCCCTACATTCCTGGTTGCACGAAAGCTGATGGTTTCACTTGCAAATCTATGTATTGAAAACTGTGAAGAAAGCTGATGATAGTCCTTGAGATAGATCACAGTGCAGATAGCTCATGTTCTGGTACATTTCTTTCTATTTAAAGTTTCCAAGTGGGTTTAAATACTATGACAAAATCCTGTGTCACATGCATCCCATCAACCCTCTTAGAAACCCTCTCTCAGGACTGAGGAGATGGGTCAGTGGTTAAAGGTGCTTATTTGCAAAGCTTGCCAGCCTGAGTTCAATTCCTCAGCACACACATAAAACCAGATGCACCAAGTGGTCCATGTGTCTGGAGTTCATTTGCAGTGGCACTAGGCCCTGGTACACCCATACTCTCTCTCTCTCTCTCCATACATAAAAAATATATATATATTTGAAAAAAAGAAAGCATATCTCATTATACACTTCATATTAAGAGTAAAGTCCAAACAACTTGGTACATATCAAAGACCTTCAATTATCTTATATCAACCTAATAACCCAGCTCTTTGCCCAAGCTTCCACTTTTATTCTATGCACACCCTTTTCAACTTCTTTTCCGTCTTTAGTTTTCCTTATGTTTATTCAAATACCTTGGTCAGCCTATGGTAGTGTTTCTGACACATTTTGGACTTTGAAACTACTACTTCCACTATTCTTCTGTCCAGCGTCTATGAGTCACTGCAGAAAGCCAGTCATTTCTCAGTCTTTCATCTTAAAGTGTTTATAAGCACCGCCTACGCTTCCTTGACATTTACTACATTTGGGGGTGACTGATGGCTATTTAGACATGTTTATATGGTTGTCTCATTAGACTATAAGTCCCAGAGATAAAAGTCAGCATTTCTCTCTCTTTTCTTCCACTACATGCCATACTTACTTATATAAATTATCATGTAAATGTGAATTTTGAAAACAAGTGGGCTGGGATGTAGCTCAGTGGTGGAGCACTTGCCTCACATGCATCAGACTCTCGGTTAAGAAAGCTGTTTCTGCTGCTCTATATTTTTAGAGATTTAACATGTCTGAACAGGGACCTGTGAGGAGGATGAAGAAGGGACCATATAATGGTCACTAGATTCTAAAGGACAATGTCAGCTTCAGTTGTCAGGTAAACAAACACCATAGGCACCAGCGTGGTGGGCATCCCAATGTTAGCTCACTTAAAACCTCTCCTCCCCTGCTGCTTTTGGTCACATGTTTCGTCCCAGTAACAAGAAGGTAACTGCAAAAGCCATACTAGACTCAATCTATTTGCCTTGGAAAATGGTGTTATTTTCTTTTTTTTAAAATTTTTGTTTATTTTATTTATTTATTTGAGAGAGACAGAGAGAGAGAGAGAAAGAGGTAGAGAGAGAGAGAGAGAGAGAGAGAGAGCGAGAATGGGTGCACTAGGGCCTCCAGCCATTGCAAACAAACTCCAGATGCACCACCTTGTACATCTGGCTTATGTGGGTCTTGGGGAATCGAGCCTTGAACTGGGGTCCTTAGGCTTCACAAGCAAGAGTTTAACCACTAAGCCATCTCTCCAGCCCTGGTATTATTTTCAATAGTTAGAGAAAAATATAAATTCACATGCCAAATCACCAGTTTATCATGTTGAAGTCTGAAGAAATCTTTCAATTTTTTTAAATATATTTTTTATATTTTATTTATTTGAGAGAGAGAGAAAGAGGCAGACAGAAAAAGAGAGAGAGAGTATGCCAGCGCCCCTAATCATTGCAAATGAACTCCAGACACATGCACCACCTTGTGCATTTGGGTTACGTGAGCCCTGGGTAATGGGGAACTGAACCCAGGTCCTTAGGCTTTGCAGGCAAGAGCCTTAACTGCTAAGCATTCTCTCCAGCCTTCATTTTTTTTGGGGGGGGGTATTCTCCAAGAAGTTATTTGATTTACAAAACAAAATCTGTTTTAAGCATGCCACTACTGAAACTTGAAATGTCTGAAATCCATCTCCTTCCTCCTCTCTGGGTCAGCATGGAGTAAGTGAATGTGGTATCCAATTTCCCCCGGGAGCCTGTTATGGTGTGTTTTAATCATCCCTCCACATCTTTTGCAGAGGGGAAAATGCTCAGTGTTCCATGTGGCTGGCTTGTTCCCCACAATGTACCCAGCAGAATAGGAACGGTAAAACAGTCTCATAACGCAGCGTGCTTTATGTGACAGGTGAGGCCCATGGCGACGAGCTCTGTACCACGATGAGGCTTTTATTTCAAAACCACTCTCTGATCTGCTACTGGGCCACGGCCGCGTTTTGTTGAACTGGCTTGGGAATGCTATTTGGTCCAGGTTCTACAAGAGTCTGTTTAATAAAAGTAGACAGTGGTACATTGCTGAAAGCAGAGGTTAAGCAGCAGAGACAAAATGCTCACATTTCATGTAATTCTAGCACTGTCATCTTTCGCACACCAGATTATCGTTTTATTTGCATTTGTACGTGTGTGTGCATGTGTGTATGTGTATGGGCAGAAGTGTGTGTGCACACACGTGGCAGCCATGAGGGGGTCTTCCTCAGTTGCTCTCCCTTTATTGAGACAGTCACTCCCTTGAATGCAGTCCTTGCTGAGTCGGTTGGTGTAGCCAGCCTGCTGGCTGCACAGCTATGGGCTTCACATCCCATAATGCCGCGGGATGATGGGTGGGCAGCCCCTGGAATTTCCATGGGTGCCGAGACCCTGAACTCAGGTCCTCACGCCTGCTTGACAAGTGCCTTACCAACTGGTCTTTCTTCAGCCTCCCTCCCACATCGCCATTTTTTTTTAAACGTCTCTCATTTGAGCTTTCATCATAAATTTCCGAAACGTGTTAGATAGAATAAGACTCTTCCCTGGGCTGACTAAGAAATGGAGATTGAGATGACAGAATGACTCTTGCTAAACTGCACAGCCCCACAAGTGTTCTGGGTTACCAATATTTCTTTTGATTTTTCATGGAATAGTGGTTACTTCTTCCTATTAAGAAGACACATATGTGCATTCTCTCTCTGGGTGGGCAGAAGAGAACAGGAGGACACACAGCAGCATGTTTTATTTCTAATTGGGCTTTCATCCCTTCAGCTGTCATGCTTCTGTTGCTTTTATGACAGACACGTACCCCCAAACATCATTTCTGCAACAACTCAGTAAGAGAAACCCTCGGTGACCTGTGCTGGAAGTCAGGCTGCAGTAACTATGGTGTTTTAGAAACGATTTCCTTATACTGCATGTTAGTCTCCTCCATGAAAAAAAAGAGAAATTAAAACAGTTGTCTCACAGGGTCACTGAACAGCCACACAGCCTCCCAGGTGCCCTGGCCAGACACGAGAAACCCGTGTCCCTCACCTTTCTTTCCTGGCTGTCCCAAGCACACCATGGGCTGTTGGCACTGCTGACTTTATGCCCACAAAGCCAGAATGTATCCTTTTGTTTTTTTTCCCCTCTCTCCATCTCCACTAATTGTGTCTCAGTTTTGACTCTTACCACTGTACTGGGATTACTCTTAATTTACATCTCATTTCCATTCTTGCCAATTTCAGTTTTAGTTCACTTGCAGAGAGTGAATTTCAGTGATAGGTGTGACAGATAAATGCTGGAGACTGTAAAACCGTGCGGTCTTTATCTTGAAATCTTTGAGTGCTTCCGGTAGACATCTTTAATTAGCTATAGTTAATTCTCCTGGGGCCTTTTATATACCTACTGCTTTTCCCTCATCCATCAGACAGCAGGGACCCATCAGATGCTAGAGAAAGCAGCCATGCTAACACTTACTGGAAACTTGACTGAAAAATGGTGAATACCAAATTTATAATCATGCAGTATTTCTTGCAGAATCTCCTTATATTTTTACAAAATGCAGGCTTTCTTCTGTTACAAACATAAAGTAATTCCAGGTATGAAGTTTGAACCAATGAACATTTCTGTTGACTGTCAAAATAATTTCACACAAACCATTTCAATGAACTTGGAATCGTAGTGCATTGTACTGTGAGATTCCCTAAGACATTCCTTCTGTAATAAGAGTCAAGAATAGCACAGATGCAAAGACTCTTGAACATGCCATTAATCCCAGCACTTGGGAGGCAGATGTGGGAGGACTACTGTGAGTTTGAGCCCCCCTGAGACTACATAGTGAATTCCAGGTCAGCATGGGCTAACATGAGACCCTACCTTAAAAAAAAAAAAAAGAAAATTTAAAATTAAAAAATTTACACTTACTCCGAAGTTTGTGGCAGCAAATCGATCAGAAGCAGAAACCTGCACATTGGTGGAAACCGTTGTGTGAGCATAAAAGGCGTTTATATTCGCCAGCAAGGTGCTCATGACAGCAGGGACACCGGGGCACATGTACTTAGAAGACAGACATGAGAAGTGCCTGCAGGATAAAGAACACAAAAGCACTTTTACACTGAAGCTAATTAATTCACATAACAGAGTCCCTTCTAACGTGAGCAATGAAGTCATTCCTCCACTACACCTACACTGACTCTCATTGAAACAGAAAACCTTTTCAACCTTTTGCAACTTTTCCATGGACTAAAGGGAACTGGCTCACTGAGAGAATGGCTTTTTAGGAGGTTGTGGGCAGTTCCTGTCAATGGCGATAGTGCCCGTGGGTCACTCTGGTGGTGGGGCGGTGCTGCGCGGTGGTCTTGGACTCCACCTTTCTTCCCACTTGCCTTCACCAAGCCCACAGTCCAGCCCAGTGCTCTTTAGCACTTGTTGTTTTCTCTTTGATTGCCTTCTTTCTGTGGCAAGAGTCCTTCCTTCCACTCACATTGACTCAACAGTCAGCTTCACGTCTGACATGGGTGGAATGCATGTTCTCCTTTGACTTTGTCCACAAAGAATGGAATGCCTTCCACATGCAGCTGTTTCCTAAGCACTTGGTGGTAAACTGGATTTAACTAGAAGCCAATTAATAGCCAGGACCGAATGAATGATGTCAGTCTATTGCTTAAAGAATTCTCTAAAAACCTGAAAGAAGGGCTGGAGAGATGGCTTAGTGGTTAAGGCGCCTGCCTCCTAAGCCTAAGAACACTGGTTCCAATCTCCAGTGGTTCCAATCTCCAGGTCCCACGTTTAGCCAGAGGCAAAGGGACGCAAGGGCGCAATGCCGCACTTGACCACAAGGGGGCACACACATCTGGATTTCGTTCACAGCAGCTGAGAGGCTGCTAGCGCGCCCATCTCTATCTGTCTTCCTCTCAGTCTCTCTCTGTCTCTCTCCAAAAAAAAAAAAAAAAAAAAAAAAACCTGAAAGAAGAGGATTCATTAATAATCTCAAAAACATGAAGTATTTGGTTCTGTTTTTTCTCCCAAGGAGATCTGTTTCATGTGAGTAATAACAAAAGATTGGAACATTGAAAGTGCAATTTTTGGTGAAAATAGAAGATAAAAAACTTACAGAAGAAAAAAGTGCCTAGACTATACCCTCATCCTAGGCCGCTCCTATATGTTAGTAATTGATCCTCCACCTGTGCATGTGCACCTCTGTGTTTTGTACTAGCGAACACCAAAACAGAAGGCATTTGCATCAGTGGAGGCCCTGAGTGGCACCGTCAGAGGAAGTGGATGTCAGTCTGGAAACTGTTTCTTCTTAGATCTCAGCCCAGTGAGCTTTCTCCTCCTCTTGTCACGATGCCAGCTAAAACTAGAAGGCTGACTATTTAAACCTGGATCTTTGAGAATCAGAAACAACAGTTTATGCCATGGAAGCTACAAGATTAGAAATAGTTTATTAGTGTTTTCTTCTTTAGGATAAATTAGATATTTTTGATTTTTAACATTTATTGACCTTGTTATTATTGATATCCATTAAGAGCTCCACAAATGTGTATGTGTGTGTGGGAGCACGTATGTGAGTGGGTACATTTATACATCCATGTTTGTGTGTCTGTGTGGAGGTCAGAGGTTGAGGTAAGGTGTGTTCCTTTGCTCTCCCTTTTCTTGAGGTAGAGCCTCTCACTGAAGCCGAAGCGCACTGATTCAGCTTGACTAGCCAGCAGAGAGCCGCTGTCTACATGTCCTCAGCACTGGGGTTACAGGTGCACCGCCACCCCTGGCATGCTCCATGAGTCCTGGGGATCTTAACTAAGGAGCTCAGGCTTGTGCAGGGAGCAGTTCAGTAACTGAGCCACCTCCTCAGCCCTTCTTCCCTTTTAGTCAAAAGGTGAGTTGTAATTCTCGGGCACACCATGCTGTGAAATATGCACATGTTACAGAAGGCCTGACTCGAGATAAAACACTCACTGCTTCACATGTTTGTTGGTGTTAAGTGGTGTGAGCACTAAAAATCTACACTTAACTTTCTTCAAGAATACAAGTCACTGTCGTTTCGTGTGGTCAGCATGTCAGATAACAGATCTCTTGCACGTACTGCTCCTTTGAAGCTAAAAATTTGCTCCTATGACTAACATCAATGCAGCCCTCCCTGCCAAGAACCCCGATAATGACCATTCTACTCTCCACTTCTCTGAGCTCAAGGCTTTTAGGTTCTACACATGAATGAAAACTTGCAATATGTGTCTTCTTATGCTTGGCTTCTTTCATTCAACTCAGTCCTCTCTGTTAGCCATGATGTCTTGTATGACATGATTCTTTTTGAAGGCTGAACAATGAAATATATATATATATATATCCCATTTTCCTTAGCCCTTAAGATAAAAGACACAGGTGGATGTCTATGTTGGTGTGAATGAAATGAAATGTCCTCCATAGGCTCCTATGGATTGAATGCCAGCTGGGGCCAATTTGGGCAAGTTAGTGGAGACTTTAATGGCAGATGTATGTCATTGGGGATTGACTTTGAGGTGATTTATTTATTTATTTATTTGAGAGAGAGAGGGGGGAGAGAGAGGGAAAGAGGGGAGGAAGAATGGGTGCACCAGGCATTCAGCCACTGCAAAATACTCCAGACAGGGCTGGAGAGATGGCTTAGAGGTTAAGGCGCCTGCCTGCTAAGCCTAAAAACGCTGGTTCCAATCTCCAGGTCCCACGTTTAGCCAGATGCAAAGTGACGCAAGGGCGCAATGCCGCACTTGCCCACAAGGGGGTGCACATGCATCTGGATTTCATTCACAGCAGCTGAGAGACTGCTGGCGTGCCCATCTCTGTCTCCCTCTCCCTCTCTGTCTCTCTCTCTGTGTCTCTCTCCAAAAAATAAATAAATAAAATAATAAAAAAACTCCAGACACATGCACCCCCTTGTGTGCACGTGCAACATTGACTGCTTGCATCACTGTGTGTCTGGTTTATGTGGGACCTGGAGATTTTAACATGAGTTCTTAGGCTTTGCAGGCAAGTGCCTTAATTGCTAAGTCATCTCTCCAGCCCAACTTTGAGGTTTTTAGTGCAGCTCATTGGGTGTTTAAAGTTAGTTCACTCTGACAACTTCCTTCCTGCTGACGCAGAGAAGTGACTTAGGCTTCCTGCTCAGGTTTGTCATGTGTTTCCCTCCACGATGAAACTTCCCTAAGCTGTAAGCTGAAATAAACCTTGTCCTTCCATAAGCAGCTTTTGGTTGGGTGTTTTATCCCAGCAACAAGAGGGTAATTGCTACAATATCTGATCTTGATTATTGTGAATGATACCACAGTGAATATGGGAAAGCCTTTCATCTTTCATCCTATGAGGAGGCTGCATGGTGACATCTGGTCAACTTTCAAGACAGGTAGATTTCTCTCAGCACATCCCTTCCTTCAGAACAGCCCCCTCGCCCTTCAGTGCTGTCTGTGGTGTCAGAACCTGTCTCCTGCGGAGTCTGTCTTGTTTGTGATTCATCCTTCTATCTGGGTCATATTTAGACAGTGGTGACCTGTGCACCGCCTTGACTACTACTCTTTCCTACGTGGAAACAAAGCAGTAGAGGCAAAGGCTTGGACAGAAAGGAGGGATGTGAGCTCCACGTCCTGCTATCCAGGTACTTTGTGGCATGTGGTTGTGGGCTGCACCAGGTAAAGTGGCGGTGATGAGCGTGGGGAAGTGAAATAGTCAGGTACGTATCATTGCCAGCCACGCTGGGAACACTGGCTTGAACCACCCCGAGCATTAGGCATGCACTCATCATAAAGCACTAATGAAAATGTCCATATCCTAATTAAAAGTGAAAAAGGTAACTTTGGGGCTACGGTGGGAATTAGCTATAGAGCTCTGAACCAAGGCTCAGAGAAACCCAGGAAGGAAGTCAAACCACTCGAACCTCGGAAAGAGGCAGTACCAACCAGTAATTTCTAGTACCTTGGAGCAACTTTCCCTAACTTGATAGCAGAGTGACTAATAGTTGTTTAAATGCTAAAATGTTACCTGACCAGCAAGAAACAGGGATATTTCTAGTAAATGTGCACTGTGTATGCCTCTGCAGCTGAGAGCTGGCCCAGGCTGCTCCACAGCAAGGCTATCAATCAGTCCCTGCTCCATGGTAACAGCCTCCTGAACCTGTAAAGCCGTCTCCATTTCCCACACCTTCCCATTCTACATCCATTAAAGAGGGGACAACTCCCTAGAGTGCAGTGCAGTTCGTGGGATAAGGAATGGGCACTGAGGTGTGAAGCTCATTAAAGCAGGCAGGAGGTACTAAGAACAGCACCCTTCCGGGTGTGGAGAATATTCTATGTGCTGATATCAGCAAGACAGAATTCATAGGTTGTTTACACTACAAACAGATGCCTTGTCTAAAGAGAGTCCATCTGAATAAAGGCATGGTACAAAACTTTGAGAGACCCACCTTGCAGTTTAGTCTGTAGGTGGGTCCTGATGACTTTCAGGTGGGGAGCACACATAGATTCACAGGGAACCCTCCTGATCCTCCAAGCAAGCAGGATACAAATAACTGTATATTATTAGCTTAACATATACACACATGTGTGTGCATGCCACCCATATTTACATCCATAGCCAAAACAACCAAACCCCAGCAGGAAATACTACCCACCTAAATGCTTGCAATGTTTTCTCTTGTGGGAGTCACAGATACTTATAAATATATATAGTCACAAGGGAATCTATATATTCACAATGGAGTAAATTTTTTATTAGTTTATAAATCATTTTAAGTTTTATTTTAAAAAAGATTATACTCTTATAATTTGCTACCCTAATCAGAAAAAGGATATAAATATGTGTTTTAAATGTTACCCTAATTCAGTTTCTGCCCTAGTGTTGATTTCACCTACTGTTGGCTAAGATTAAAAATTTCTTTGAAAGCTTAAGTACTAATATGAATTAAAGATAATTTGGTATTTTTTATTCTTGCATGATTAAATACAGCAGAATTTTGCTTATATATCAGTCATATTTTCATCATTGGAAAAATTACTTAGGTAATCAACTTATGGAAGACAAGATTATTTTAGCTCATGGTTTCAGAAGCTTCAGTTCATGGTCCCTGGACCCTGTCACTTTGGGTCTTAGATGAGGTAGAACATTGTGATAGCCAGAAAACAGAGAGAGAAAGACACACACACACACACACACACACACACACACACACACACAGAGAGAGAGAGAGAGAGAGAGACAGACAGACAGACAGACAGACAGAC
Organism: Orientallactaga sibirica; assembly: GCA_036365145.1. Lineage (NCBI taxonomy): Eukaryota > Metazoa > Chordata > Mammalia > Rodentia > Dipodidae > Orientallactaga > Orientallactaga sibirica. Next base: position 2,690,825 of record JAEOAD010000016.1, on the reverse strand, counting down.
AGACAAGGGACTGAGATCTCCATATTCCTTTCAAGGCCATCACCCCCTCCACATAGTACCTAACACATGGCCTTTGGGGAACATTTTAGATCCAAACCAAACAACATATTCCTTATTAAAAAAATAATATGGGGCCTGGGAGGATGGCTCACCAGTTAAAGGTGCTTGTTTGCAAAGCCTACTGGCCCAGGTTAAAATTCAAGCCACCCAAATAAGATGGGTGCAAAAAGGTGCAGGTGTTTGGTACTTGTCTGCAGTGAAAAGAGGCCCTGACTTGTATGCATGCATATACACGTATGTATGTAGTCAAGTGTGTGAACACATACATTTATTAGATGACTGAATGAAAAAAGGAAAGGGGGCTGGAGAGATGGCTTAGTGGTTAAGTCACTTGCCTGTGAAGCCTCAGAACCCAGGTTTGATTCCCCAATACCTATGTAAGCCAGACACACAAGGTGGCACATGCATCTGGAGTTTCCTTTACAGTGGCTGGAGGTCCTGGCATCATGCCAGTTGTCTCTTTCTGTCTCTGCCTCTCTCCTTCTCTCTGTCTCTCTCTTCCTCCCTTTCTCTCTCAAATAAGTAGATATTTTGTTTTTAAAAAAAGGAAACTTGAATTTCAAAGAAAGAAACCATTAATTAGGAGTAGTGACTCTTGGAGATTTTGAAGGAATAGTCAGCAAGGAGCTAATTTCTTCCCTGCAGGGCAATAAAGGGTCTGGGTGGCTGGTTTAGAGGCACCAAGCATGAAGATGCTTTATGCAGACCTGCTATGCTCCCTCCTATGAACCTAGAAAAGCAGGGTCCTCATAGCTCGATTCAGATTTTATCTGTTTAAGACAAAAAGACTATTAAAAATCTAGTCCTTGGGCCGGAGAGATGGCTTAGTGGTTAAGGCGCTTGCCTGTGAAGCCCAAGGACCCATGTTCCACTCTCCAGGCCCCACATAAACCAGATACAAGGTGACGCAAGTGAACAAGGTCACACGTGCACACAAGGCGGCACACGTGTCTGGAGTTTGGTTACAGTGGCTGGAAGTCCTGGCATGCCAGTTCTCTCTCCCTTTCTCCCTCTCTCACTCTTGCTCTCTCTCATAAAAAATCTCATCCTTAAAGGCTCCAGGACTCTATGCATCTCTGAATACAGAAGACAGATCAGTGTGTCCAGCTACTTCTTCTACCTTCAGTGATTGATTCAGCTGGAGCCTTGGATCAGCCTGAAGCGATCGTTGCTCTTTGCAGAGCTTGCAGCCAAGGGGCTTTCTTAGTTTATAATTTGGCAGAATCTTTTCTCTGGAGTTCATGTCCACCCTTTTGGGCTTTCTCTGTGCAGCTACAGCAAAGGCAAATTCTTTCTTGCTTCTAACCACTTCTGTCCCAAATCATTTCCTTTTATAAGCCACAGGTCCAGCATCACTTAAACTACTTTAAAGGTAGGAAGAGGACTGGAGACACAGCCAGTGGTTTCCAGTGGCCAAGGGTATACCTGCTGCACAGCAACAGGCAAAAAAATATCACTTCAGTCCCTAAAAATAATCAGTAGTCTCCCCCAAGAAAGATTAAATGCAGGGGCTTAATAATGTTAAAACACTGGTCTTTGCTTCATCAAGTAAAGGAGATAGTGTCAAAACAAGTTACCAAGTGGGATTTCATGCCCATAGGAAAAGTTAGAATAAAAGAGGAGAGAGAGAGAGAGAGAGAGAAATGAGAAAGAGAAAGAGAGAATGAGAAAGAGAGAGGGAAAGGGAGAGAAGGAGAAAAAGGAGAGACTAGAACAGAGATACAGACAGAGGAAAGGAGACAGAAGAGAAGAAAGGAAGAGAAGTGATGAGTGGAGAAAAGAGAAGAAGAGGAGGATGAGAAGAGATTGATACAAACTGTGCGGCTAAAGCATGGTACAAGCACCATGGTAATGACAGACAGACTGACAGAGGAACGGAAATGGACAGTGCAGAGATCTGTGCACACATGTATAGGAAAACAATTTTCAACATAAGTACCAAAAACACACAGCGGAGAAAAGACAGTCTTTGAGCTAAATATACTGGGATAATCACAAATGAAATTAGGCTTTTGTCTCATACCCTATGCACAATCTACTTTAAACAGATCAATGCCTTAAAGGTGAGACCTTCAGGTAGGAAACGATCAGAGAAAGTACAGAGGGAAAGTCTGTGATAGTGATCTGCCCAATAATTGTTTTGGATGCAAACCTGAGAGAACAGGCCAAAAGTAAAAGTAGCTAAAAAGGCTAAACTCAGAAGTGTCAAGAGACTGGGAATGTTGGCTCACACCTTTAATCCCAGCATTCTGGAAGCAGAGGTAGGATGGTTGCTGTGAGTTTGAGACCAGCCTGGGACAGAATGAGTTCCAGGTCAGCCATGGCTGGAGTGAGACCCTACCTTGAAAAATCAAAACAAAACAAAAAGTGTCAACACAGCAAAGGACACAATGAGAGGAGAATGGGAGGTGACCAGAAACCACACATATTATAAGGGTTATTATCTAATATATATAAGAAGCCAAGAAATCCAACAGTAAGAAAATAATTCAAATAAAATTAAACAATTGAACTCAATAGACACTTTTCATGTGAGAACACAGAAATAACAGATATGAAAACTGCAAATAGGGAACTGTAAACAAAACAAAAATGACAACATCAGTCCACTCCAGTTACAACAATTTATAAAATAAATGATAAGCCAGCTGTGGTGGCACTTTGAAGGATAGGTAGGAGGATCACTGTGAGTTTGAGGCCACCCTGAGACTTCATAGTGAATTCCAGGTCAGCAGGAGTGAGACCCTACCTCCAAAAACAAACAAACAACAACAACAACAAAAAAACAAAAACAAAAAAGAATGACTTATAAAATAAATCAAACAAAAATAATGACAAGTATAGTAAGTAAAGGTAAGCCTTGCATACTGTTGTTTTAAATTAGTAAAGCCCTTATGGAAAAAGGATTGACTACAGAACCCATTAATCCTACTACTAAATAAATGTCACATAGGGAAAGAAATGAGCATGTCAAAGAGATATCTATGTCTCTTGTTCATTGCAGTGCCATTCACCATTGCCAGGATGTGAAATCAACTTGTTCCATAAACAGATGAGTGGATTAAAAAAGGAGACACACACACACGCACGCACACACACACCAGAACATGATTTAGTTATTAAAAAGAAATCTTGCCATTGGAGGCTTCATGGATGAACTGTGATGAGTATGTTAAATGAAATAAGCCAGTCATAGAAAGAGAAATACAGGTTGACCTCATTCATATGTGTAATCTGAAAATCTGATGATGTCCATCTTGAGAATAGAATGAGGATAACAAGGGGACAGGGTTGTTGCTTGGGGGTAGAAGTCAGGAAATACTTGTTAAAGAACACAAAATTTCAACTGGAGAGGGAGATTAAGTTTAAAAAAATCTATATTTTTAGGGCTGGACGGATTGCTCAGTGGTTAAGATGCTTGCCTGCAAAACCTAACAACCTGAGTTTGATTCCCCAGTATGCATGTAAAGCCAGATGCACAAGGTGGCTCATGCATCTGGAGTTTGTTCGAGGTAGCTATAGGCCCTGGTGTGCCCATTCTCTTCTGTGTCTGTCTCTCTCTGCTTGCAAATAAGTAAATTTTTAAAAAATAAATCTATATTTTTAGCATGGTGACCACAGTTCATGGGAATATGCTGTATTCTTAAAAGAGGACTGTGTGTGTGTGTGTGTGTATGTGTGTTAAATGCTCTCACCCCCAAATGGTAACTATAAAATGTAATGCTTGCATTAATTAAGTAGATAGATTTATTCATTACTCAACATGTATACACTTAAAACATCAAGTTGCACAAGATAAAATGCTATTTTATCTGCTAATTAAAAAGTAGTAAAATTAAAATGGCAAGCAATGAGATAGCTATGGATATATTCTGGTATGTTTTGGTGTGATGCAACTACTGTAATGTTTATTGATCACTAATTTTCAAGGTATTGATAAAAAAATAAAAAGATTTGAAAGTTGTATGTGCATCAAATGTCTGGATTCATCTCATTTGTTGTAGTTTTGTAAGGGATACAACTGGAACAGAATAAGGATAACCACTGCACTAGCATGTCATTTCATGGAAACTCATTTGTAATGACATTAACTTGTACTTTTATGGGATGGATATGCTTCACGGCTTATTACTGTGAGTTGTTACAGCAGCACTGATAGACTAGAAGCATCCTACCTCAGTTCTCTTACCCAGGCACTCGGGAAATGTTTATTGAACATTTCATCTTCTAGAATTTGGGACTGTGTGTTTAGACCTCAACTTCTTGTTCTTTGCTGTGTTCTCTACGCTAGGAAAGTAACTTAATACATGTTTTTAATTGAATTATTCAGTCATGCAGCACTATCTTCAGAAAGCATGACTATGGCTCTAACAGCAGAAACTACTGCTTGGGCTTAGAGTGAACTCTAAGCAAAGCTGAACGTCAGTGGGATGGACAATACCGAGACGCAGGCCTCTTGTCAAGCAGGTCTGAGGCTTTTCTCTCATGGAGTATCAGGGAGGTTTGAACCCAGCATCTTTCATGGACTCATGCCCTAGTTGGTGGCGCTGTTAGGGAAGGTTGTGGAACCTTTAAGAAGTGGAGTCTTGCTGGAGGAACAGTGTTACTAGAGACGGGCATTAAGGTGTTACAGCCAGGTCCCATGTTTGGTTCTCTCTCTCTCTCTCTCTCTCTCTCTCCTTCTTCCCCACTGATCAGATAATGTGGTCCTGGCTTCCTGCTCCTGCCATTCTTCCCCACCACGGTGGACTTCCTTCAATACTGTATACCAAAAGAAAACCCTTTCCTCCCTGAAGCTGTTTCTGGTCAGGTGTTTTGTCCCAGCAACAAGCATGTAACTGATGCAGATATTACCAAGTCCCAGTCTGAGCCCAGCTGAACCTCACATTATTAAGATAGTGCTTCATTTTAGAATGCAATAACAACTAAACAACTGAAAATGTATTTTCTTAATAAAAATCACCTCCAGAGGATGATAAGCCTTAAACAATTACAGAGTTCCCTGCATGTGTTGAAAAGTGTTAGAACATTATAAGGAACACACACACACACACACATATATATTTTCTATTTGCACATTCTCATAATGAAAACAGTTTCTATGCCTGACCTCATGGAGTTGAACACATGGAACAGGGTTTGGCTGGGCAAAGGGAACAGGCACTTATTCTTAGTGTCATAAGCTAGGAAATCTTTGTTTTAGAAGGATAATTACATTTGCCATGTGGGCACAAATTCTTCAGGTACTTAATCATTTTATAAAATATATTATTAATTTATTTACTTGAAAGAGTGAAAGAGGCAGAGAGACAGAGAGAAAGGGAGGGAGGGAGAGAATGGGCACACCAGGGCCTCCAGCCACTGCAAACAAACTCCAGATGCATGTGCCACCTTGGGCATCTGGCTTACATGGATCCTGGGAAATTGAACCTGGATCCTTTGGCTCTGCAGGCAAGTGCCTTAAACACTAAGCCATTATTCCAGCCCTGAACATTTAATTAAATAGGAAAGTTGGAATCCTTGCATTTCTTATGAATGCTTCAGAGTGAAAGATGCATTTTTATGCAGCAGAGAGATTCTTGAATGGATCCTCATAGAATGTAGCCTGTGGTGAAAGGAGACTGCACTTACAGGAAGCAGAGGTGCCTGGGAGGAAGTTGAGTCTTCGTGTCAGGTTATTGACCAGAAGAACAGATTCCACTTTCCTTTTGTGATGAGAAATACATAAGAGAAAAGTTTAATAATGCACTGCCAGACTCTATGGCTTAATGCACCTGCCCCTTACTGATCTCTTCTCCAGATCTATCTTCAAAGAAATGGGATGCATTTCAGAGAAAACAACAATCTACAGTAAGTGGGTGATTACCTAGGGATTTGGCTAAGCACCTGGGGTCTTTAAATGTCAAAAGGCTTCAATTTGGGTTCTGTTTTTGATCAAATGGTGTATCTAGGAAAATTCTCAAAACTAAGCAATCTTGTCCTTTCTCAAACTAAGAGTCCTTTCTAGGCAGATGGGACATCCTTTCTTCCTTAAAGCAAAGCTTCCCAATCTTGTGTTTTTGGAAATTAAGAGGAAGCACAGGCTATGGTGGTAATAAGCTACTCTCTGACTGAATATGAGGCCTGCTCAAAGGAATTCATTCTGAGAACAAGTCAAAAGCCTATGGCTTGGAAGGTGATAGATTCTAGAGGAAAGCTTCCACTGTTTTTTGGCTAAAGGCAGGAGCTATGCCTGTCAAAAAGTTTTCTAAATGGCTGTGTTTATCCCCTTTGATTCATGCTTCTCTCACTGTTGGTAAGAGAATCTGCTTTTTATAGATGGCAGCTAATACCAGGGAGACCCAAGACTCATTAGCATGACCAGAAAAAAAAAAAAAAGCCAAATGTCTAGCACAAGATGAGTCATCTCTATCACATCTTCCAGGGTCCAGGAAACATTGCAGAAGAAGTGGTGGATTAAATATGAATGCTGCTCTCACTGCTAGCCTGAGAACCTTCTCCAGGGAGATGGTGATAGACACTGAGGAGACTCAAAACTCATCAAAGCAGAAAATCAGAGGCTACCGAGAGTTCAACTCTAAAGGAAACTCATACCCTCCAAGGCTTAGGGAATATTGCCAAAAATGGGGCAGAGAGAATGTAATAACCACAGGGTGGGAAGGAATATCCCAAGGCTTATACTCTCCAGAGTCTGACCGGCATATCCATGACCCCACAGTGATTACTGATAATACCGCTGAGGTGGGCCCTCAATAGAATGGGGGTCAGGGACAGGGAACATAACAGTATAACCTAGTGGGAATATGACCAATATGCAATATATTCATACAATAAAGTTCTCAATAAAAAGTGTAAAAAATTAAGGGTAATAATTCTGAGATAAATTTAAAATATTTCCTTTTTTGTTTGTGTGTTTTGGTGTTGGTGGAGATGTGTTGGTTGATTCTCTTCTATTTTTTAATATTACATTTTTGGTGATATTTTGTTTTACTGTTTGGTTTTCTATAGCAAGGTTTTAAAACAATAGAAAAATGTTGATTCACAAGTCAACGAGTTCAAGCTCAAAGACAACTGTATATACATTCAATTCTCCATTTGAAATATATTTAGCCAACAATAGATTAGAAATAGGGATACAGTCCAATGATGGGAATAACATTTTAAAACTATGGCCAACATTTTCTTTGAAAAATGTCTTTAACTACTGGCCATAAAGTATCAGTTTTTGAAACTTTTGCAAATTATTAGAAATGATAAATGTGATGTGTATGAAAATATTTTAATAAAACATAAATGGAGGCTGGAGAGATGACTGTTAAGATGCTTGCCTATGAAGCCTAAGAACACATGTTTGAATATCTCGGTGCCACATAGCCAGACAACTGTGATGCAAACATGTAGTGTTGCATATGCACACATGAGGGCACACGTGTCTGGAGTTTGTTCACAGTGGCTGAAAGGCTTTGGCATGCCCATTTTCATCCTCTCTCTGTCTCTCCCTGCCTCTTTTTTTCTCTCTCTCAAAAATAAAATAATAATAAAAATACATAAATGGTAAAAAAAAAAAAAGATACCCATCAGTTTCATGAAACTTTTCCTTTATACTTTACTTGTTTTTGGTAACTAAAAACCCCTGACATCCAGTGATATGCAGGACATGACTAGATAAATAGTTTGTAAAAATATTTTTATTTATTTGATAGTTAGATATAGAGAGACAGAGAGGAAGATAGAAAGAATGGGCATTCTAGGGCCTCAGCCACTGGAAACAAACTCCAGATACTTGCACCACCTTGTGCATTTGGCTTATGTGATTCCTGGGGAATGAAATCTGGGTCCTTTGGTTTTTCAGGCAAGTGCCCTAACTGATAAGCCATCTCTCTACTCTTGATAAATAGTTTTGATTAGAAAACCCTACTTCTAGTTCATTCCATAACGTGCTTCTATCATGTACCCAGAACTTCATCTAAAGCCAAAATGAAAGATGTTACCCCTCTTGTCAAGATTTCAATTTGTAATGCCACAAACAGAACTCAAGTCTATGGCTCCATTGTTTCATTAAATACAAGCATAGATTACAATTACACTAATGTATCCATGTACATTTGGAAACTTGTACATTATTCTTTAAAAGCAACTAGTTTCCAGTCAACAGTGATCATCAATAATAGTAAGTGAAGAGTCTTATCTTAGGAATTCTCATGTTGTTAAGCAATAGAAAATGTTTCTTCTGGTAAGGTAATGGCAAGTTTTGAGCCATGAAAGCAACTATTGCACTGGACCCAGTTAATCAGGAAAGGGAAAATTTTAAAAAGGTGATTACAATATTTTTTAATGTAAGTTTTTTATTCAGAATTCTTTTTAAAATATTTATCTTTATTTTTTATTTAAGATAGAAAGAGAGAGACAGAGAGGGAATAGGCATGCCAGGGCCTCCAGCCTCTGGAAATGATCTCCAGATGCATGTGCTATCTTATGCATGTGGCTTACATGGGTACTTGGGAATAAACCTGGGTCCTTTTCTTTGCAGGCAAGTGCCTTAACTGCCAAGCCATCTCTCCAGCCCCTGCAATATCTTTTTATAAAGAGTAAGATCTCAAAGGGGCAAAGAATAATTTACAATTATATTTTGTCTAGAGTAAATGCTGCATGGAGGGACTGTCAGGGGCCTCTGTGGATCAGCCACCTGGAGTCTGTAAGGCTCAGGATGAGAAGGAAGTCAACAGTCCAGAAATGCAGCCTGTCTACAGGTTTATCAGATGGAGGAAAAACCATCACAGCTATGTTGACCAGCATGCAAAGCTAAAAGAAATAAGTCACAGGGAGATAGAAATGTCAGAGCAAGTGGGTAAACACAAGTAGGAATAACGATCCAAGTTATGTTACCATTGAGGCAAATGCGTGAACTTGTCCTCAAAACCAACAGGGTCTCTTCCAGATGTCTGTCTGCCTCGCTTCCATTTCGTACCCCAGTAGTTGGTAACCTGTGGTCCTCAAGCCACAGTCTAACCATGGTTTCTGTTTCTTAAGGACAGTTACATCACAACACAACCACACCTATTAGATTGCTTAGTGTTGACAGCTCATTTGTGCTGGAACTGTATGTTTGAACATGTGAAAGAGATAGGAAAGCCAACAAAATATTTAGTATTTGTGTCTTATAGAAAAAATATTGAATGCCAACTCTCAATTTGTTGTACATATTAACATACTAAAAATTTGAAATAAATGTTGTGAGTTGAGAGACATATTTTAAACCAAATTAGATAGAATGAAAAATAAGAAAAGAAAAACAATTTTCTCAACCTTGCTTTAGCATCTAGGGTGAAAAGGTCATTGCTAAACCCAAGTTCCATAAGCATGATAAGACCCAACTTACATGTAGGTAAACTTAATATCTGATAAGAATCCAAATTGTATTGCTTTTATTGTTTAGACTGAGAGACATGAGAAAAATAAACTGATACAATGAAGGAGGGCTAATTCTCCCCCTTCCAGCTATCACATGTATAACATTTTTTATATTAGTGTGATTGTGCTTTTCAACAATATAGGAAAGAGAAATGAATAAATTTGACATCAGCACCCACAGACATTTTGGAACAAGTTCTTTCTTTTTTTCCCCTTTAACCTCACTTTCCTAAGGTAGAACAGCTGCCTTTCTTCACATTGTTAATCACAGCTGTATTTTAATTGTGCCCATAATTTATGCTAGGTGTTCAGATGAATCCTATAGCCTTTGGCATGGGATAAACAGATGGCAAAGTCCCCAGCTCCTCTATAGCTAACCAATATATTTCAAAGGTTGCTTTGAAAATGAGTGCCTGTTGCAGGATAGGCAAGCAGGAAAATGCTGACCAAGGAACAGAGATCCAATAACTGTTTCCAGCTTTTTGAGGAAGGGTGAATTTGAAAGCTTTTAAGGCCCCTGGCATGTCTAAAACTCTGTATATTTTTTTTTATTATTTATCACCAGGAAATTAGACACATTGAAAAGCATAATGCTTTTAAAAATGCATTCATTCTTCAATTATGCTATTCCGGAATGATAACAAGTGGTTAAATGCTGTGAGCACTCAGGCTTGGGAAAAGACACTAGTTTTATTCCAATTATTTCCATCATTAAGATGAGTGGAATTGATATCTTGAGTCATCTTCCTCTTTCACATGTAAACATACCCCTGTTGTTAATATGTGCATTTACTTAGCATATGCACAGAAACAATTTGCATACTGCCCATGGTATAAAGGAGAGCCAAATGCATTTACAAACCTAGACCAGGTCTCAAAAGGTCAGTTATGGCAAGAAGTCAGTTCTGAATCCTGACTGAGCACTCTCTTAATGGGTAGGTGATTGTTATACCCCACTCACCTAAGATGGGTCAGTATGAGGTAGAGCTCTGTTTTATTGTGATACAGCACTGGTTTAAATATCAGAGGAAAGACTTAGGTTAATATTTAGAACAAGACCCCATAATGATCTCATGTGTCTCTGACTCTAAACAGCCATAGGACCTTGGACATAGCATGGCTGTGGTTACCTGGGATACCAACAGAGGGTTGGTGGTTGTACCAGTTACTCTGCCCACTGCTGTGACCAACAACCCAACAAGAAGTAGTTTAAGGAAGGAAGGGTTTATTTTGGTGCATAGTCCAGGGAGTCTAGCCCTTCATGGTAGGGGAGGCATAGCACATGGAGCAGGAGGCTGGCAGGTCACATAGCATTCATAGTCAGGAAGCAGAGAACAAACAGGAAGTGGGGCTTGGTTATAAAACCTCAGGACTGATTCCCTAAAGGTTTCACAACTTTCCCAAATAGAGTCTCCAGCTGGGGACTAACTGTTCAAACACATGAGTCTGTGGTGACATTTCACATTCAAACCACCACAGTGCTATGGCAGACTGTTGGTACCTGTCCTCAGCAGTTCTGAGTCAGGGATTCTCAAATAAGTAAACTTTTACTTCTAAGTCTCCAAGCACTTTGTCAAGGGACCCATTTTTTAAAATTCTTTTTATTTTTATTTATATGTTTATTTGAGAGAGAGAGAGAGAGAGAGAGGGGGAAGATAGAGAATGAGAGTGCCAGGGCCTTCAGCTTCTGCAAACAAACTCCAGACACATGTGCCACCTTGAACATTTGGCTTATGTTGGTGGTCCTGGGGAATCAAATCTGGGTCCTTTGGCTTTACAGGCAAGCACTGTAACCACTAAGCCATTTCTCTAGCCCAAGGGACCCATTTTGAGAAGATGGTGGTAGCAAATTAGCAAATCTTTAATACTGTATAGCAGTGCTCAGCATCATACCTACACAATAAAATGAAATTTTCTCTTTCTGATCAATTTATCTGGGTTAGCAGAATTGAGATGAAAGTCCCTTTTGTGGGTTAAATAGAAATTTCTGACCCGATGTCCCAGAGTACTTACGTCATAGCTTGATAAATGGACTCAATCCCATAACGCATGGCAAATTCATCAACTATTTCTTGGGAAGCATCATCAAAGAAGACCTTCCAGGCTTCATCCCCTTTGACATCTGGTATCTTCACACCCCCATTAGATTTCACCTCCGTCAAGTAATGGAACAGATTCTACAAACAAGTGGTTTTCAGTTATTCACTGAATCCTCACACTTGGCTACAATTTTCAACAAAACAAGAAAAGAAAGCCAACTGCTAGCAGGAGATGTGTCATCTCAACCACATCTGACAGGAAATGTTACAGAGGAAGGTAGATTCAATATGAGTGCTGCTCTCACTGCTAGCCTGACAACCTCCTCCAGGGAGATGACAGTAGACACTGAGGAGACTCAAAACTCATCAAAGCAGAAAATCAGAGGTTGTCAGAAGCTCAACACTAAATGAGACTTATAACACACCTTCCCAAACCTCAGGGAACATTGAGGAAGAGAGGACAGAAAGAATGTAAGAACCACAAGGTGGGAATATGTACTCCAAGGCATTCCCTGCAGCACAAAGACTGTGCATTCATGACCCACAGTGATTACCAATAACCCCACAGAGAAGGGCCCACAGTGCAGTGTGTGTGTGTGTGTGTGTGTGTGTGTGTGTACATAAGAGTATAATCCAGTGGGAATATGACCAATATGAAATATGTTCATATATTGAAATTCTCAATTAAAAACTTAAAAAAAAGCACACATTGGCAGTATTTCTAAGGTTTCATTAGCATCTAAAAACAACAGGAATATCTACTATTGTTTAACCTGACTTATATACAACCTGCCTATACTGTTGCCTGGAAGTGAAGATGTTCATATGTAAACTTTTGTGCATGATGGAATATATTTTGCATTCGTGAACTCTGGGTAAACCACAGTGCCCTGGGTGAATAATGTGATGTTGCCTATGTTCAGATAGAACTCACTTCTGTAAATGGTATCATTTACACAATCAGGCTTTGGTACACAGTGGTAAGAGGACAATGAACAGAAAATGAATGCTTGATCATTTTTCACTGAACAACAAATCACTGTTCTGTTTCTTTTGGTTTCTAACAAGTTTGGAAGCTGCTGTGTGAATGTAGCCTGGATCCATCAACAAGACTCTGTGTTTCTGCTCTTTCTACTTATATTTTTAAAAAATATTTTACTTTTATTTATTTGAGAGAGAAAAAAAGAGGGAGGGAGAAAGAGAGAGAATGGGCTCTCCAGGGCCTCCACCACTGCAAATGAACTCTAGACACATGCGCCACCTTGTGCATCTGGCTTACGTGGGTCCTGAGAAATCAAATCCAGGTCTTTTGGGTTTGCAGGCCAGTGTCTTAACCACTAAGCCATCTCTACAGCCTCTACATCTCTACATCTCTACCATTGAAGGAACACCATCAGCGATCAGATGTGTCACAGAATTAAGCTGAAAGAGTATACCTAATTACTGTGCAATGTGTAAACAACTCAATTCTTGTTTAGTAAAATGATGTCCAATTATTTACATGTGTCAAGTGTTCAGAGGTATGAATTTACATAAATGTATTTATAATAAAAGCAAACCTATCTTTCCATTTTTTTTTTAAATCTCTTAGGGAGGTACTTTCTCCCTTTGAACATGAGAAAAAAACATTTCTTGGCTTCATCTTATTTTATTGGATATATGGAAAAATAGCCTTTGCATCACAGTTTTCAGTTGATACCTCTAACTAACCTCCCCAATGCAAAGCATCCAGTAGAAAAGCCCAAGCTACTGGTCAGCAGATGATACAAGGGCACAAAAGGGAACTGATGAGTCTGTCTGAGGGTCCCTGCCTCATGAGTTTATTCTAGATTCTCATTAAAGGATCACCTTTTCATGGGATATTTATGCCTCAGGATATAACCTGCTACAGTATAAAATAAGACCTCAGAAAAATACCACAAACCCAATTCCATGATTTTTTTAAAACCTAGCACTTTCTGATTCATAATTAAGAACACTTTATTTTCTGAGCTTTATTCTTAATAAAGTCAATGCATTTACCTCATGTAGGCACGTGTACTGTATGTGGTAGGGTGCAACCTTCTCCTCTCCCTTTATTTCCACGTTGATTTTCAATCGAATAGCCCCAGATACAGCTGACTTATCTGTCCGTTTCTCTGAGAGTAAAAAAAAAAAAATGTACTTGGTCAGATGTTAATAATAGCATGTTTCCCATTTGAGTTCCGAAAAGCTTTAAAAAACCCATTGTTGACACACACGGCTGACGCTTGTTTTGTAGTATCTATGTGACTAACCACGCCTCTCTGGAATGCCGTGGCTGCCTTGTGTGTGACTGTGACGACTAACTGCCGTGCGGGCAGTTCAGAGAGAAAACTCCCAAGACCCTGCTCCTGACCTAAATATCTGTGACCTAATCAGATATACAGTAAATCAAATACATCGTGTGACAATTAAAATCAAGATAGTATAAAATTAACCAGGAAATACTTCATTTAGAAGCTTTTTGCCTAGTTTTTCTTTCTGGATCTTAAAAGATGAACCAAACTTCTGGTTAACAGCAATGACAGAAGTAAAATCAGTTTTCACTGCCCATGACTCCAAGACTTATAGTCTGTCTGCAGCCTGTGCTTATACATGTATTAATTGAGAGGCATCAACATGTAACCAATCTAATCAACTAAGCATGTGTGTGTCCCCTATGGACTGAGCAGAGCTTTGAGGTAAAGACACAGTCGTGAAATCCCTACAGCATGAATGTCACAGATGAACTGTACAGTAACCCTTTCTTCTGTAACTGTCTCTCTCTTACCATATCTGTATCTTTAGCCACATGAGGTGGTGAAATCATGATGTTATGGAATGTGGACTTCCCCTTCCTTCTAGGGAGCAGGCATTAAATGGGAAGATTCCATTCTCAGCAGAGTCAGAGGCATCATTGTTTCTGCTGCTGGCTGAGAGCTCCTTGACTGGACACAGGGCCTCACCCACGCTAGGTCAGTGCTCCAGCACTGAGCGATATCCCCAGCCCATTTCCTTTTTTACCTTGAGACAGAATGTATTTAAGTGGCCCAGGTTTGCTTTGATTTTGTACCCCTCTCCCCCCCTTTCCACCTACTGAGTAAATGGAATACAGGCTTGTGCCACTAAACCTGGCTGGCTTTATTTTCAACAGTTCTCAACAAATATGAACTTCTCTGTGGGAGCTCAGAGGAAGCAACTCCTGGGATCTGCTTGCCACCCACCTCCTTCCAGAACCACAGGGGCACTTGTAACTATGGCTATCCCATCACACCCTGGAAGTAGATGCTGGGTGAGCACACTGGGTCTTTGGCCAAGAATTACTTTGTGTGGGGGATGAATTCTAAGTGATGTGGGGGGGGGGTGAGAGGCATCAAAGAATGGAAATGTGGTATTTGAGAGGATTGGACATACTGAGGGATTTTATACTAAGTTAGGAGATTTCTCCCTTCCTCGCTCCCTGTCTCAATCCCTTTCTCCCTTCCTCTCTCCTTCCCTCCTTTCCTTCGTGTTAAACGACGTCAGAAATGTGGGCACAGAGGTACCAGCTGAGGATGTGACTGCAACGGCTTCCCATACCTTGTCACATCGTGCTTTCCCTGTCCATTCAAGGACAGCTTCAGAACCAGAGCTGGACAGCTGGCGATAACAGCTCCAGTTTCTCAGCAAACCCTATACAACCACTTCCAGTTTGTCAAGCAAACAAATCTAGAGAATTTCTGTTTTTCCAGCTTCACTGACTCAACTAGGAAAAAACAAATACATGTACAGGCAAACCTACTTAATTAAAATATGATGTGCGAGTATTTCATGGTTAATGGCCTGCAGTTTTCCTCCTCTAACCTCTCTGTGTTCATATATAAAGTTAATAATTTAAGCAAGATGTGGGTGTTTTAACTTGGGTTAAAACTAAGAATTCAATAATGTAGAAATACCAATTTTCTTTAAGGAATATTACTTAAATATTTTCGGTAATGAGTTTCCAGTGTAACTTGAATCATTTGTGTTCACATTAAGTTAAATTGCTGGTTTCTTTAAATTGTTATATAACTTGGAATTTCATTAACTCTATAATACATTCTCCTTATGTTTTGTAAATGATTGTATTATTCAGATTTTGTTGTTTTGGTTAAGCCAACAGTATTAAAGTTGCTAAGGCATACTGGTAACTAACCTAAGTGGTAACTGTGTAACCCTAGGAATATGTCAATTCATTGATTCATGACCAGAACACCCTTGAAAAATTTAACTGTAACCTATAACAAGGATATCATTAAGAAATCTTTGGACCATGTGTGGAAACTGGGTTAACCATAAGGGTTTACTATCACTGTGTCACCAATAAAGTTTTTTACTTTCAATTCAAGTAAAAATCAAATTAAAATTTATCTTAATTCTTGTTTTTATAACAAAATTTCATTAAAAATCATGCCAGCCAAATATACTCTCAGTATCTCATTGTCAGAATCATTGTTAAGCCCACACACATCCTGGCTTTGTCAACAAAAGCCTATTTTTGCATCAGCATATGAAAGAAACCCAAGATTTTTTTGAAAAAATTCTATTAATGAAATAAACAGAAGAAATAAATCAAATTGTAGTCATAGATATCAACTATTTTCTACTAAACAGTGAACCAAAAGACTTTGAAACTATTTGCTATGAATTTAAAATTAGTAACTTTCTCTGAAAAGATATACAGGTGACTTTTAGATTCTTTTTTCATTCCATTTCAGATTTGCCAGTGTTTTCAAATAATACCAAATCTGAGTAAATAATTGCTTTTACTTGATAATGAAACTAAGCTGCCTAAAAGATCCAACAGAATGATCTAGAAAGGCACTGATTATTTTTACCTATAAGAGGATATAACATCTACCACAGAGTTGGTTATATTTTAGCTAAGTTTTGACTCAGTATAAAAATAATCACCTAAATTATACCAGACATCCATTTCTCCACTCAGGGTCCTCACTTCTACAATCGTTTGTCCCAGAAAGTCATCAGACTCCTTCTTGAAATGTTGCTTGACCCTGGATTTAATGTCATCATCTTCATCCCACACTCGGACTTTGATTCGATCCGTGGAGTTATGGCACTCGCTGAAAATAAATGCACATAACTGAGTGAACTTGGGAAACCATGCTAACTGGCATGCAATGATAGAAACTTACTATAACCTATCTAATTCATAAAGGTGTATCCTCTTAGAAACGAGATTCCCCAGGGGCCCATGCCAACT
Source organism: Orientallactaga sibirica (assembly GCA_036365145.1). NCBI lineage: Eukaryota > Metazoa > Chordata > Mammalia > Rodentia > Dipodidae > Orientallactaga > Orientallactaga sibirica. The sequence continues at coordinate 2,674,073 of JAEOAD010000016.1, read as the reverse complement.
GTGGAGTGTTTCAGGATCTGGAGAAGGTATGCCGAAGAAAAGTGTCGTTACCTAAGTAATGTAAGCAGGGCAAAATGCTATCCCATTCCAATCTATCTCTTCCAGCAGAAGTCACTATAGTCAAATGTGCACAAGACGCTCTGCTTGGGCATCTCACACTTCTTACTTACAACACATCTAAGCTCAAGAAACCCTTTATCAGAAGCACACATCTAATTTCAATTGCAGGGAACAGTGAGAAAGTGAACTGAGATCATCCATTGTCTCCAAACGGGTCCATCTTCTAAGAGCCCATTCAGCTATGTTCTCATGAACAGGTTAATTCGTGAAGGACGCTGAACGTCCCTGTGATCCAGTACTGCTCAATGGTGCCAAACCCCTCAGCACATCCATATCCAAACCACAACACCCACTATGCACATAGCACATTGTTCAAACTAGTGTAATTATAAATAATTTATAAATTATAAATACTTCTGAATTTAATGACAAACTACACATTCTCATCTGTTCCCCTCCTCCAGAGTTTCCCCACCTCCTTCCATCACAGCAAACTGCTGAGAATTACCCACGCATATTACGGTCCTTCCTGAAACTTGAAATTATACTTCGATCTATCACTAGTGTACTAAAACTGTATTTTACTATAATAGTTTCTCTTTTCAGTGCTGTACTTCATTTTATACATTAACTATCCATTTAATTTTGAAAAGGTATCTATAAAGTGAGTTTAAATTTTCCTTAAAATCTCATGACAATATAATGTATTTCCCCTTAACCCATAAGTGAAGACTACAGGACATATGAGAATGACATGTGGAGGGCTGGGGACCTGGTTTAGCAGGTAAGATTTTGCACTCTTTGTGTAAGAGGACCTGATGTGCCTGAGTTCAATGCTTAGCATCCATGCACGAAGCTGGGCATGGCCAGGCATTTAACTCCAGTCTGCAGGGGAGACAGGGGGAATCCCGAGGGCTTGGATGTCAGCTAGACTGACTGGAAAACAAGCAGATCCAGGTTCAGTGAGAGACTGCCTCTCAAGGAAATAATGCGGAATAGAAGAAGACGCTGGATATTCTCCTTTGGCTTTCACACACGTGCTCACAGGGCACATACAACTGTACACACACTAGCTCACTTATCCATCCATACATATATGAACACAAATAAACATACATGTAAATAAATAAATAAAATAGCTCTGTATTTGGTGTCATAAATAATTACAGGGCACATTTCTCATCAATTTGGCTTAACTCTGGCTTTTCCTATGACACCAAGTTCAAATGCCTTCATTCACATGTTGATCTATTCGACCACTCATACACTTATCAGTTACCTATTTTTCACCTATTGACATTGTAGTTATAGCTGAAGCTTATTTCACCTCACCAAAGCCTGTTTTTTAATGTAAAGATAAACTGTATGTGATATTAATGGGTACTGATAAGCTATGATGAGCCCGTGTAAATATAACCATGATTGCTGGAACGGGGTTGAGTCTCTGTATTTCTCTCTGATTTTATTTCTTTTGCATGATCAATTAAACTTTTGAGAATTACTTTAAATTCACAGAGAAGTTAGAGTGACAGTGTGAAAATCACATGTGGTCTCCCAGAATCCCCCATGATCAACACCTGTTTCCCATGGTGGTGGAGGTGCTATGACTTCCATACAGAGTTTCTAGACTTTGAACTGAAAGGAAAACATGGATGAATAATTGTGTTCCCTCCTAAGATAATGATGTGAACATTATTCCTTGCCTGTAGCATCATAAATTGGTACTGCTGCCTATTCCAACAAATCTGGAGCAAGCAAATTGTGTACATAATCTTTTTTATATAAAATAACCTGAGTGGTTACTGCTGTTTGCAACTAAGAATACTAAAAATTAGAATATTTTTTAAAGATTTTTCTTTCTTTCTTTCTTTCTTTCTTTCTTTCTTTCTTTCTTTCTTTCTTTCTTTGAGACAGAAAGAGGGTGAGAGAGAGAGAGAAAGAGAAAGAGTGAGCGAGGAAGAGAATGGGCATGCCAGGACCTCTAGCCACTGCACAAACTCCAGATACATGTGCCACCATGTGCATTTGGAGAATCGTACCTGGGTCCTTGGGTGTCACAGACATGTGCCTTATCTGCTAAGCCATCTCTCCAGACCAACAATTGGAATATTTTTTAAAGCATGAAGGAGTTTCTGGTAACGAATGTGGAATTGACTCTGGGGAGGAGATGACGGAGCAGAAGGTGAAGAGTTAGTGCTTCCAGCTGGAAAGCCAGTATCTGCTGGTAAAGGAGAGTCAAAAAGCTGGTCACACTGTGCTTGGTGTACACAGGAATTCCAACCACAGGTCAACTGAGACATTTTCTTTAGTGGCAATGGGAAGACTAAATGCGCCATGTTGAAGTAACACTCACCACCTTCCAATGCACACTAAATAGAGACATCCTCAAACTTGAGCCAGACACTGGAGGCAGGCACAGGTGCTGTAAGGACCACTGGGCCAGCAGAGGTTCGCCCTGCTCGTACCCTGCTGTGTGAGCTGGCTTACAGTGTCACATGCAGCACTCTGCAAGACTGATGAAAGCTGGCAGCTCAGTTATCCATACCTGTGCTTATATAAGCAGAGGCTTCCAGATGAAACTTCACATAAAGATAAATTGCTGCCCCAGGATTTTAAATGTACCTTTCAAGCTTTCCTAGGTGTCATGGGTCTCTGAGTGACAATGATGGAGAATTCAGTGGCCAAGATTAGATGCAAGTGCTGTGTTCTTTCCCTTCCCGAGGCTGATACTGTTAGGTGTAGGGTGGGAACCAGAACAGAAGAGCCCATACCCAAGAGGTAAAATTTCCAGGCTAACTGGTTACTTATTCATAAGATGCTCTTGAAGCTCATCTCCTGGATTTCAGATAAATTTTCAAGGACGTATAATTGTCAGCTGTGCCTCAGGTTGGTCTGGCTTGTGCTGTACCTAAGTGAATCTGTGTCCCTGAATCCAGAGTCATGGGTTCTAAAGAGTGTGTCTCCTCAAGTGTGAAGACCACATGTCTGGATTTATAAGGATGGCCCCAGTCTGTGGTTATCACAGAGAATGCAATGCTCTTTAGATTATTTATAGAGCTTTTTCAGCTATTTTCACTTTATACAGTTCCCACCTTGAGAGTAGGTTATGACATAAAGGGCAGAGAGTATATGCAAATGTAGAACCACAGATCTGAGAAAAATAGAGGAAATGCATTCATACAGAAAGAAGTGTCAGGACCTGCTAATTTGATTAGCTAATTACTACTGTTACCAGGATGGAGGACTTCATATACCTGCCCAACAGAGCTCTTGTTCTGTTGCTATGTGCCAACAAAGGTCACGAGTTCCCATTTTCCTTCTTACTGAGTGAGAAAACCCCTTTAATTTTATGTTCCCCTATCTTTTCTAGCTGCAGTTATCCATAGGGAGTGCTGGAGGTGGATAAGTTGTCCTTAATTTGTAGGCCACAGCAGCAACGAAGATGCAAACCTGGGCCTGAGGAAAGGCTACCCAAGATTGGACTTCGAGCTGTATACAACGAATTAGGTATCATTCGGAGATGACCTACTTTGAGCCAGAGAGGATGAATTCATCTCACTTAAACGTGAGGTTGGACAAGCCGTGAGCAAATACTGAGACATCAAAGAGGTGGGTGGTGGTAGAGGCTGTCAAACTGCATTCATCCCCCTTTCTGATTTTTCACAATTTCCCTCTCTACCCTTGAAACTATGGGTGGACATGTGACAGACCTCTGCCCTGGACATCCATCTAAGCAGTGGTCACCTGGTGGTGCCTCTTTTCTTCATCACCTTCTGGAAATGTGAAGACTGTCTTTAGTGAGGATGGGAAAACAATGAGCAGATAAACAGAGATGGAATACTGGGTTTCTGTACTATTTCTAAAAGCTTGTAGCTGGAATCCTTGTTGAGTGAAATAATTATCCTTTTTATTAAGACACCACTGTGGCTTAATGTTAAGTTCTAAGCTAAATTCTAATTGTATTAAACAACCCTTGTACTGTCCATTAACACATTTGTCACTCAGGTCTAAGAACTCAGAAAGTACTCAGTCAGAACATCTCAGTGAAGTAAGTGAGAAAAGAAGAGTAATAAAATCCTTAATAAGTTCATGCTATTTTGTGCCTTAATTTAAAATAAATTTAATTTATGAACTGTTATTGTTTCTTATGCTTCAGGCAGTCTATGGAATTCTTTGACTAAGATCAGTTTCACAAACGTTGACTTTTATGAACATAGAAATTTTGTATTTCAGGCAAATGAGCTTTGTAATGAACATCATTTGACAACAAGAGGAATATCCCTTACATATAAGAGAAACAAATCTGCCATATATACCAGAGAGAGAAAGCATAGTCATTAAATCTTAACCTATTTGGCCATTTCCAGTATGGGTAATTAGATAGTCAAGATTTCTAGATTATTTTACTGTTGGTGAATTTGACCTTCTAATCAATAGAAAAGATGTTTTATTGTGCAACCTTTTTGTGTTGCTGTGCGTGTGCTCTGCATGTGTATTTGTATGCTTGCAGTAATGTGTGTGTGTGTGTGTGTGTGTGTGTGTGTGTGTGTGGCACATGTGGTGGCCAGAGGACAGCCTCTTGTGTTGTTCTTCAGGAATGCTATCCACCTTTTTTAAGAGAGGGTTTCTCATTGGCCTAGAGCTCACCCATTAGGCTAGACTGGTTGGTCAGAGCTTCATGAATCCTCCTGTCTCTGTCTTGTCAGAGTTGACTTCAGGCAACCACTGCCATGCCCAGCATTGTTACATGGGTCCTGGGGATCAACACAGGTCCTCATGCTTTTGAAGCAAGAAACTTACTGACTGCCCTGTCTCTCCCTATTCCTTGTACAAACTTTTGAGTAAAAACAGGACTGCAGGGCTACAGAGATGGCTTAGTGCTTAAGGCGCTTGCCTGAAAAACCTAAGGACCCATGTTTAACTCTCCAGTTCCCACTTAAGCCAGACACAAGAAGTTGAGGCAAGTGCAAGGTTGCACATGCCCACTAGGTGGCACACGCAGCTGGAGTTTGAGTGCAGTGGCTGATGCCTTGGCATGCCAATTCTCTCTCTTTTTCTCTTGTTCTCTCTAAAATAAAATAAAAAACAATAAATAAAGGACTGCAACATCCAAGTCACTTACTTTGTAGCTTTCCTTTAAATATAATTCCCTTCTTAAGAGTGACTTGTTTTTTTACTAATTTTATATTTTGTCACTCTCAAAGAAAGGGCTAGTATTGTTCTTGTGGGGGGAAAGTTTTTATTCCTTCCCACATCAAAATTAAACAACATCACATATTTCTTTTCTTGACTCAAGATCATTGTGTGTGTGTTTAAGTATTTTAATTCCCAGATGTCATAGTTCTTTAAATCTACCATTTGGACAATTTTGTTTTGGCAGCTATTCAAATGAATAATTTCTTTATAATTATTCCAATTTTTCAAATGGTGTCATTGCAAATATTTTTAGATTTAGTGTTTTGCAGATGACTCAAATATGTACTTGTTCTGACCAAAGCAAAAAATTAAAACTTTTCTGATTCCAGTTATGAGACTTTGATTCATTCTTTGATGTTTTGCTCTACTTGGAGAGATACCCATAGATCTGTAAACCTGGTTGCTTGTTCTTCCCTGGAGAAAGAAAGTTCTGAAGCAGAGCATTAGTGAACAGGTGTTCAAATGAAAGCTTCACTTACAGTTGAGCTGACTCTAGCACAATAATTAATCTATGTCTCAAACAGCATCTGTCAGAAAGGAACCAATAGCAAATAATGTCACCATTGGAGGTCGTGATTATTAAGAAAAGATACCAAATTTCTAGCTACAAATTGGGTGTACCAAACAAGAATCTGTAATAATTTAGCTAGTATTGTACCAGGTCTAATAGGAGACACATCAGTGACAGATAGATTAAACAGAAATTAAAGCAGTCAAATAAACTATAAATGACTATATCAAGATATAGGTGCTAGGTAGGCTGAGATAGGAGGATCAGTGAGTTTGAGGCCAGCCTACATAGTGAATTCCAGGTTAGCCTGGGCTTAGAGGGAGACTCTACCTCAAAAAAACAAAAACATTACACACACACACACACACACACACACACACACTCATATTTCCTGAAAAATCACATTTATTCTGTACAGATTTCTGTTATAATAAACATTATACTCTAAAACACCTTTCCTGATTGTAAATGAACTCATTTCAACTTAGTCTGGAATGTAGGTTTTGAGAAGAACAGCCAGGAGCCTCCTGTAAGAGCCATTGTGAGGCAGCCTTTTAGAAAATAATTAAATTTTCCACTTACCATCCGATTCCCTGAACTCTGACCCACTAAATGGAAATACTGTGAGACACTCCAACTTTCTCATTTCCTCTTAGTGATTTATTATGAATTATGTCACCCTTCCCATTGAAATGTTGCATCTCATGGGTTAGTGAAACAAGATCCCTAGGATTGCTATCTTTGAATTTTCAATTATCTTTGAGTTCTGTTAGTCAATGACAAAATGCAGAAAACCCTTTTCCACATGGGTGTTTTGTCTTTGAGACAAAGTCTTACTTTGTAGCCCAGGCTGGCCTCCTATTGGAGCTCCTCCTATCAGCACCTTCTCACCGCACCACATCCCAACGCTGAGGCTACAGGAGCGTGCCACCTCACCCTGTTCCTCCCTGCACTTAATGGAACATTTGACTCTGAGAATTAGAGAGAAGAGCTCTCCCTCCCCCAGAACTTTACCTTTATTTAAGTTTCATCAAGGTTTTTCTTTGTAGTATTTTGGAACTGTAATTTTATTGCATAAAATAATAAAACAGAAGATGATGAAAATAAGAACAATAAACAGTATGAGTTTTTAAACTGTAATGATTTTCCCTATTCTCCACATCTCTTCCTCATCTTCTGCCCCTCCCTGTATACTTCCACCCACAGTATTCCCTTTTCCACTTCCATGTCACATGTGTTCTATTACCTTTCCTCACTCCTTCCCTTAAAAGCCCTTTTTCCTATTTTAAGGGCCTCATTCTAGCCACACCCACATAAATACAAATATATGTAAATTAGAATCTAGGATCTGCATATGAGAGAGAACATGTGGTATTTGCCTCTTTGAGCCTGAGATACCTTGCTTATTATAATATTTTCCATTTCCATCCATTTTCTTGCAAATTTCCTTTATCTTTATGGATAAAATTTCACTGTGTACATGCATCACAATTTCTTTATTCAGTCATCAGTTGATAAATATCTAGGCTAATTCCATTTCCTAGCTATCCTGAACTAGGCAGTAATAGACATGAATGTGGAAGTGTCTCTGCATAGGAATTAAGAGTCCTTTGTTATACTTACGAGGAGTACAGCTGAGGCATGTGGTGGTTTATTTTTTAGATTTTTTGATAATCCTTTATACTTATTAACAAAAACAGTATATAAGGGTTCCTTTTTCCCTGCATCTCTGCCAGCATTTGTTCTCTTGATGTTAGCTATTCTAAACTGGTCTGAGACAGACTTTCAAAGTAGTTCCAATTTGCATTTTCCTAATTGCTAAGGATGTTGAACACTTTTTCAAATATTTACTAGACGTGTGTGTTTGTTCTTTTGAGAACTGTTTGTTCAGTTCATTGGTCCATTTACTGGTTGGCAGGTTGGATATTTTTTGGCATTTGATTTTTATGGTTCTTTATATCTTCTAGACATTAACCCCAGTGAGAAAAACAGGTGGTGAAGGCTCTTCCCCAGCTCTGTAGGCTCTCTTGATTCTGCTGGTCATTGCTTTTGCAGTGCAGACACTTTTGAATTTCATGAAACCTCTTGTGCTAATTCTTGTGGTTATTTCCTGTGCTGTTGCAGTCTTACTCAGGAAGCATTGGCCTGTGACTCTCTCTTGATTTCCCATATGCTTCCCTTAAAAGTTTTAGGAGTTCAGATTTTAAATGAAGGTCTGTGATCCATTTTGAATTGATTTTTGTAGAGGGTTAAAGATGTAGATCTAATTTCACTCCTCTGTGGATAGATTTATAGTTTTACCAGCAACATTTATTGAACAGGCTGTCTTTTCTTTCTTTTTTTTTTTTTTCAATGTTTGTTTTTGACCCCTTCATCAAAGATTAGGCTGTCATGGCTTCATAGATTTCTTTCTGGGTCATCTATTATGTTACATTGTTCTAACATTCTGTTGCACTCTAGCATGACTTCAGAAAGAGAAGGCTAAACAATGCTTTCACACTGAGGGAAGGAAGTCTGTGTGTAATAACCAATCATGGGACCAAAGGGGAAAGCGTGTCATGATAGCATATAATCTGTCACCACACACCACCTTCCAGCCCTCAGAATTTGATCTCATATGCCTCAAAATATATCTGTTATAGCTAATATTTTCACCTTGGGTACTAATTTGGCAGAAGCAGATATTTTGGTAATTGTTAAAATAATATTAAAATTACATAATGCTAGGATACTAAGAATAAAATCTTTTATGACATAAGAATATACTATGAAATCAGTAATTGATCATATTCATATAATAAAGATAAAATTTGTTTGCTTAAGCACATACTTTAGTGTTCATTTTACTGTGAGAGAGAAAGGCACCCTAGGACAAGAGATGAGAAAGAAGAACAATCAAACTGTTCTCTGAAGACAATGAGAGAAGTGTTCATGTTTGCACACCTGCTGGAGATGTGTGTACAGACCTCCTGTTCAGTGTTCCATACTATATTCCCAGCTCCAACAGCTATTCAGTGTTTTTATTTTTCTTTAGGGTCAGGTCATTTTTTTCTGTTCCTCTACTTGGTGAATACTCACCTGTCCTCTCCATTTACTGGACAAAATATCCTCTATAAAGAGAGTTTCTCCCAAATTTCATTTGAGTCACTAATCATTACGACCTCAGGACCTCAAGTTCATTTTCATTTTCTCATCACAAGCACCCACATTTTTACTGAATATAAAATCAACAAATCACAGGGATAACCAGGCTTTTCCTTTTTTGGACCTTATAAATTTGAATGTTTCAACTAGTGTCACTGTTACTGTGTATGGACTTGGACCATTTGTTGGAGGGGGCAAGCAAGGTGCACTGTGTGTATATGTGTCACATCAATTAGACATGCTACTAAAGCGTTGTCTTAACAGGTCTGACTTTCCTGGACTGATTTGTATTCTTTGCTTGCACTGAATTGTTCAGGGAATGAAAAGCCATAGGTTAATGACCCCTAAAGTTCTTGCTTTCTTAAAAGTATATTTTTATTCATTTGCAAAGAGAGATAGGTAGAGAGAGAGGGAGAAAGAGAGAGCGAATATGAATATAGGCACACCCCCAGGGCTTCTTGTCACTATCAACAAATGCCAGATGCATGTGCTGCTTTGTGCATCTGGTTTTATGTGGGTGCTAGGGAATTGAACCCAAGCCAGCAGGCTTTGTAAGCAAGCACATTTAACCGCTGAACCATCTCCCCTACTCTAAAGTATGGAGTTTTTATGAGGACCAAAACAAACACAGCAAACACATAAACTAAACTATCCATAAATGTGAAAGTCTAGAGTCCTGTGTGTTGCTGTTGCTTTCTGCTCTTATTATAGGTCAAATAGTCATGATCTGTTGATACCTTGTGTATTGCTTCCAAATTTAATATGCATTACACATGATGAAATGAAAGAAGTTTGGGGAAAATAAACCCTGCTCAAATTCCATTTGAGTCATTTACCAGCAATAAGGCCTTAGGCAAGTTACTCAGTTACACTGTGTGCTTCCATGTCCAATCAATATAATCAGAACATGGATAATTTACTTTTAAGAGGATTAAAGGTAATATATGCAATACACTTATAGCTACGCCAGATACTTAGCAGGTTTTTAATTATACTTGGCCATTTTAATCATGTAACTTATATCTATGAAAACATTCTGACTTTAACAGCAAAGGACAACATGGGTAAAAAGGTAAGAAAATTTTAATTCATGTACTGATCAAAACTTGGGAAATTGATTAAATATTTGATGTATGCTGATGTAAAAATCTTATATAATTAATGAAAATACAATTCTAGGAGAATATATATATATATATATTTTTATTATTTATTTACAAAGATAGAGATAACAGAGAGAGAGAAAGAGAGAGAGTGTGTGTGTCTGGGTGTACCATGACCTGTTGCCTCTGCAAATGAACTCCAGAAGCATGTGCTAATTTGTGTATCTGGCTTTATGTGGACATTGGAAGACTGAATCTGGACACAAAGGCTTTGCAAGCAAGTGCCTTTAAACACAGAGCTCTCTCCCTGCCCTTTAGCATGCATTTTAAGGGGTGGGTTTTAGCTCAGTAGTAGAGTACTTGTCTGTCATGCAGGAGGGCCCAGGTTCAATCCCCAGTATTTCAAAAAAGAGTATATTTTATAATGTGGACACATTAAGAGAAAATAAAATACAAAAGCAAACTAATGACTGTTTCTTAACTTTCATGTGTTTTTATTTATAGACATCCCTGCACCATGACTTTTCAGTCAACAGAGTCATGGTCCCATGAGATTATATTGGCTAGTGACATGGTAACCTTCCTGACTTGTGTAAGCATACTCCATAATGTTCACATAATAAATCACATGAGGAGGCACATCTCAGGATGTCCTTGGTTGTTAATCAATACATAACTGTATGTATATATTTGTGTATATATGGATATAAACCCATATGAGTGGAGATATAGGCAATCATATATATATATATATATATGGATATTGGAAAACTAAATCCAGACACACAGACTTTGCAATCAAGTGCTTTTAACCACCGAGCTATCTCTCTCTCTCTCTTTTACACACACACACATGATGGAGATAAGTATATGTCTCTATATAAAACTATGTGTGAGTCTACAGATAATACAACATGATTACAGGTATAGATACTAAGAATTTTTTATGTTGGTTATTTTCAGAGTGCTTACCTTTTGTTTGAGAGAGAGAGAGAGAGAGACAGAGAGAGAGAGAGAATGGGTGCACCAACGGCCTCTCAGCCATTGTGAACAAACTCGACGCATGTACCCCCTTGTGAGCAATTGCAGTATTGCGCCCTTGCATCACTTTTGTGGCTGGCTAAATATGGGACCTGGAGAATCGAACAGGCATTCTTAGGCTTCACAGGCAGGCACCTTAACCACTAAGCCTTCTCTCCAGCCCCACAGTGCTTATCTTAAAACAGCCCACACTACATTACAGAAAAGTAGTTCAGATACTGGCCAAGAATGAGGGTTATGTAGTACTATCCATAATCTCCCCAATGTGGAATCAACCCAACCCACCACTGGACTACAGACAAACCATCTGTGATACATGGTCTACCCACCATACAATAGGACGCTGTTATTAGTAGTAGCAAGGAATGATCTGCTGAGACATGCCACAAAATAGATAGAATGCAAAAAGTGAACAACGCCAGACTCATGCTTAAAATATTTCAGTGGCATTATGTGCAAAGTATAGTATAGTAGATGGTTTCTAAAGAAATTAAGTGGCACACACATTTAATCTTGTCACTTGGGAGGCAGAGGTAGAAGGATCAGCATGAGTTCATGAGTTCTAGGTCACCCTGAGACTACATAGCGAATCCAGGTCAGCCTGGGCCAGAGTGAGACCCTACCTCAAAAAAACAATAAATAAATAAATAAATAAATAAATAAATAAATAAGAAATCAAGAGTGAGAGCTTAATATTATTAACCCTCTATGTAACTTAGTTTCTAATCTGTTTAGTGGTGATAATATTGGCATCCATTTTATAATGCTTCTATAAGAAGTAACTGAAGTGAGTATGCATGTCTCAGTGTGTGTATGTGTTTCAGTGTATGACTTAGAGTAACTCTTAGGAAGCTGTCAACATTTTAATATCAGTTGTAAATGTCTTATTACAGTGTATGCATTCTTTTCCACCCTACTGAGATATCTGCTTTCAGGCTTTCTCTCATTGAGTACTGTGAATAATCTAGAAACTGTTAGAGCAGTTAGCTTTCAAGAAAAAAAAAACATTGTTTAGGATGAGTAATGTCTTCTAAATGGAGAGAGTCTGACCAGGGTTTGCACACTCCCTCCATCTGCCCAAGCAGATAAGACCAAATGCGGCTGAGCAGGCCTCTCCTCCATTGTGTACCCTGGTGTACGGCTCAATGCCTGCCGCCAGAAACATTGTGATGGTGAATGTAGTATAAGACCGTTGCTCTTCTAGACATACTATCCAGGCAGTTCAACTTGACAACTGTTTCACAGCACTGCATAATTCTTAAGAATCATTGTAGCTGAAACAGAGAAAGAAAGGATGTGTCTTCCTCCTTCTTTCTGACTACAAAGCATGAGAAGCGAGGAAAATGTGCCGTCTTTGCTTGATGATGTGAGCTCAGTTAAATACGAAGGGTATGCATGCATCAATGTACTGGAACATGGGAATCCTGGCAAGACTCGGTCAACACTAGAAAACAGGCTCGGGAATTTAATACAGTAAAATGCTCATACTATGCTAAAATAGCAGAGGAGCCAATGAAAGGCTATTAAAGACTTTAGCAGGGAGCTGCTCCCAAGCCTGTCTTGGAAGAATGTAAAAGAGGTGGTAGTGCAAGCTTCCAGGAGCAAGGGCAGAACCACAGGGGGGACCGGCAAGGTTTGGGATAGCACCACTAGGGAATTTCACCCACTGGAAGTGCCAGGCTTTTTGGTAGGACCTTCCCAGACAAAGAAGGAAGAAATACCCTGGCTTCTCTCTGGGATCATATGCTAATTCCTCCTAACACTTAAAGCTAGGGAATAAGGAAGTCTGGGGAAGGCAGACTGTAGAGTGCAGTTCCCAAACATAGAGGCAACGGATGGATGACATAACCTCCAGAAAACATGTAGAAAAGCACACACACAAGTGACTGGCACAAACGCCAGGTCCACGTAGAAGGTGCTCAGCAGAGAAGCACAAGACTAAGTTTTTAGCTTTAAACTTTTTTTTTTTTTTTTGAGACAGAGAGAGACAGACAGAGAGGGAGAGGGAGACAGATAGAGATGGGCGTGCCTGCAGCCTCTCAGCTGCTGGGAATGAAATCCAGATGTGTGCGCCCCCTTGTGGTCAAGTGCGGCATTGCGCCCTTGCGTCACTTTGCATCTGGCTAAACGTGGGACATGGAGATTGGAACCGCTGGAGATTGGAAGCAGCGTTCTTAGGCTTAGGAGGCAGGAGCCTTAACTGCTAAGCCATCTCTCCAGCCCAGCTTTAAACTTTTGATGACAAGGTTGTGTTTTTCCCTAAAATGTTTTGGCATTTGCATCTTGGTAGATGAAACTTTTAAGTGCTAAGAGCACTTTATAGAAGGTATTTAACTCTTATCTCAGGAAGGAAAATCAATAAAATATAATAAACATTGTTATACTAAGTAATGCAGAAAATGCTTTGGAAAAACAGTACTTTACAAATGATTTTATCTTCACTAGATTACATGGGTATGGTCACTTTGTAGATGTGTATGGCTCTGCACAGAACTGAGTGTCAGAAAGAGCACATCCCTTGCCAACTGTCATCTGTGGTAAGCACAGTTCTTGTTCTGCATTGCTTGGCAAATTCAACTTCATTGTTGAATCTGCTACAATGTTGTAAGCTGTACTGTAAGCATTTAGCAAAAAGCTATCTTTTTTGTTGTTGTTGTTTTGTCATTTTGTTTTTCAAGGTAGGGTCTCACTCTGGTCCAGGCTGACCTGGAATTAACTATGTAGTATCACGATGGCCTCAAACTCATAACAATCCTCTTACTTCTGCCTCCTGAGTACTGGGATTAAAGGCATGTGCCACCATGCCCAGCTGCTATCATTTTTTTAAAAACAATTATCTATTAAAGGCTTGGGTTTCTAACATCTAATTTGAATTGGTGCAAATATGGAATCTTATCATGCATACCATTTGGCTCCTTGACTTTTAAACTTAACATATCAGATATATCGAATACATACACAAAGACATTCTTTTTTTTTTTTTTTTTTTTTTTTTTTTTTTATTTTTTAATTTTTATTGATTTTTAATCTTACATACCAAAAAAAACCCCACCTGATATTTCCTCCTCCCCATTCCACTTTAGAACTCCAGTCTCCATCATATCCCCCCCTTTCTCCATTAGTCTCTCTCCTAATTTGATGACATCATCTTTCTCTTCTATTTTGAGGGTCTTGCAAAGGTATTGCTAGGCTCTGCAAGATCATGGATATCGAGGCCAATTTCTGTCTGGGCAGCTGCATAGTAAGAGGTCATATCCTTCCTTTGGCTCTTCCATTCTATCCGCCCCCTCTTCCGCAATGGTCCCTGAGCCACTGGAGGATGTGACAGAGGTGTTTCAGTGCTAGGCACTCCTCCATCCCTCCTTCTCAGCACTATGTTGCCTTTTGTGTCGTCCCAGTGGTCATCACCATCTGAAAAGAGAAGCTTCTCTAGCCAGAAGTGAGAATAGCGTTAATATGTGGACATGAACATTTAGTGTAGTGTCCCCAGGGCAGCTTGGTGGGAATAATATATACATTTAGTCAGACATGAGCAGGCTTATACCCCCAAGGCTCATGACCTCACCTACCATAGACTTTTACTTAGGTTTTTCAGTACCGGTATGTATTCCCTCCCGTGAGAGGGCCTTCAGTCCAATTATGGAGCAGTTGGTTACCCCAAGAGTAGACACGCCACTATTGCACCCTGTTCAGTCATTGGGCCTGTCTGGCCAAGCTTGAATATTCAGCATCCACTATTTTCACTGTTGATGGCTTCTGTCTCCCATACGCTGCGTGCAGTGCAGCTTTTTCCAGCTTTCAGTTGGCTGGTCTACAGGGAGAAGGTTTTCTGCTCAGCACCAGCTTGCTTTCTCAGTGTCCTTGCCTCTCAGGCATGAGATGTCTTCAGCAATAGGGTCTTACTATCTATTTCTCTAGGGAAACCAAGGGCTTTGGCAAAAGCCTTAATGTTTTGAGGCTACCGGGACCTCCTTGGCCAACATCTCACTGGAAGGAGTTCCATCCCAGGTACTGAAAATTTTCTAGTAACAGTCTACATCTTCTAGACGTGACCTTAATCAAAAAAGTAGTTTTACATATGTCTTATTGATAATATCTTGAGTTTAGATTGTCCCTCCCCCTGCCCTTTTTGTATGCATTCTCTTCCCATGGCCTCGCTTAGGCCATTCCCCTCCCTGTACTCAGTTCTTCTACTTACATATGTGTATTACCATACACTTAAGTCCTTCCCTTTCTTCCCTCCCTTATAGCCTTTTACCCGCTTACTGGTTTCTGGTACCTATTTTTGGTTCCAGTTCATACACAAGTCTATACATTGGTAGCTAGGATCCACATATGAGAGAGAACATGTGACGTTTGGCTTTCTGAGCCTGGGTTACCTCACTAAGTATAATCCTTTCCAGATCCATCCATTTCCCTGCAAATTTCATAATTTCATTTTTCTTTACTGCTGAATAGAACTCCATTGTGTAAATGTACCACAACTTTATTATCCACTCATCTGTGGACGGACATCTAGGCTGCTTCCATTTCTTAGCTATTGTGAATAGAGCAGCAATAAACATGGTTTTGCAAGTATCTCTAAGGAAGTGAGAAGAGTCCTCTGGATATATGCCTAGGAGTGCTATAGCTGGATCATATGGTAAATCTATTTCTAGCTGTCTCAAGAACCTCCACACTGATTTCCACAGTGGCTGGACCAGCTTACATTCCCACCAACAGTGTAGAAGTGTTCCTGTTTTTCCGCATCCACGCCAACACTTATTGTCATTTGTTTTCTTGATGGCAGCCATTCTGACAGGAGTGATATGGAATCTCAAAGTGGTTTTAATTTGCATTTCCCTGATGGCTAAGGATGTAGAACATTTTTTTAGATGTTTATATGCCATTTGTATTTCATCTTCCGTGAGTTCTCTATTTAGTTCCGTAGCCCATTTTTTAACTGGGTTGTTTGAATTCTTGTTATTCTGTTTTTGAGTTCTTTGTATATTCTGGATATTAATCCTCTGTCAGATGAATAACTGGCAAAGATTTTCTCCCATTCTGTAGGTTGTCTTTTTGCTCTATTCACAGTGTCCTTTGCTGTACAAAAGCTTTGTAATTTTATAAGGTCCCAGTGGTTGATTAGTGCTTTTATTCTCTGAGCAATTGGAGTTATATTCAGAAAGTCCTTGCCTATTCCAATATGTTGAAGAGTTTCCCCTACTTTTTCCTCTAGCATTTTCAGAGTTTCAGGTCTGATATTAAGGTCCCTGATCCATTTGGACTTGATTCTTGTGCAAGGAGAGAGACAAGGATCTATGTTTATCCTTTTACAAACAGATGTCCAATTTTCCCAGCACCACTTGTTAAAGAGGCTATCTTTTCTCCAATGAGTATTTTTGGCGTTTTTGTCAAAAATCAGGTAGCTGTAGCTGTCTGGATTAATATTTGGGTCTTCTATTCTGTTCCATTGATCTACCTGTCTGTCCTTGTGCCAGTACCATGCTGTTTTTGTTACTATGGCTTTGTAGTATAACTTAAAATCGGGTATGGTTATACCACCTGCCTGATTTTTGTTATGCAAAATTGTTTTGGCTATTCGAGGTTTTTTGTGTTTCCAGATGAATTTTAGTATTGTTTTTTCTATTTCTGTGAAGAATGCTATTGGGATTTTAATGGGGATTGCATTAAATGTGTAGATTGCTTTTGGTAAGATTGACATTTTCACTATATTGATTCTTCCAATCCAGAAGCATGGAATGTCTTTCCATTTCCTTGTGTCTTCTGCAATTTGTCGCCGAGTTTTTATAGTTCTCATTGTAGAGATCCTTCACTTCCTTGGTTAAGTTTATTCCAAGGTATTTTATTTTTTTGAGGCAATTGTGAATGGGAGAGATTCCCTGATTTCATCCTCTGCATGTTTGTTGTTAGTGTATAGAAAAGCTACTGATTTCTGTGTGTTTATTTTGTATCCTGCTACATTGCTAAAAGTGTTTATCAGCTCTAATAATTTGCTGGTAGAGTACTTAGGATCTGTTATGTATAGAATCATATCATCTGCAAATAATGATAATTTGACCTCTTCCTTTCCGATTTGTATCCCCTTTATGAGTGCCTCTTGCCTTATTGCTATGGCTAAGACTTCCAATACTATATTAAATAATAGTGGAGAAAGTGGACACCCTTGTCTTGTTCCTGAATTTAGAGGAAAAGCTTCAAGTTTTTCCCATTAAGTATTATGTTGGCTGTAGGTTTGTCATAAATAGCTTTTATTATGTTGAGATATGTACCTTCTATTCCAAGTTTCTGTAGTACTTTCACCATGAAGGGGTGTTGGATTTTGTCAAATGCCTTTTCTGCATCTATTGAGATGACCATGTGATTTCTGTCCTTCAGACCATTTATATGGTGTATTACATTTATGGATTTGCGTATGTTGAACCATCCCTGCATCTCTGGGATAAAGCCTACTTGGTCAGGGTGAATAATCTTTCTGATATATTCTTGTATTCTGTTTGCCAGTATTTTGTTGAGAATTTTTGCATCTATGTTCATGAGGGAGATTGGTCTATAGTTTTCTTTTTTTGATCTGTCCACAAAGACATTCTTTACAGGAACATGCCTTTTAAAATTGATTCCTGCCCTTGCTGTCATTTATATGGCTTCCTGTTTTCTACTGTTACCCACAGCACTATCCAGAACTTCTACTGTGTATATCTTTTTAACTTGTGAAGATATTTTAGCTGAATTCTTCAAAGTGGATTTTCTAGGTTGAATATGTGTATGACATGAACATCTATGCGCACAAATTCACACGTGCTACTAACATATACTCCAGAGAACATGTATGTGCTGACCCTTGAACCTAATTCTTTATTCTCTAACAACAAGAATGTTCATATGTTAAATCAGGTCATAGCAAAACCACCTTTTCATATAATGCTGACTTTGGGGAACATAGATATTATACATGTGAAGATATATGTGCATATGGCATTTATGTAACAGTTTCCTCTCTCGTATACCATCTAAAAAGAAAAAAAAATCTAATATAAAGCCCCCTCGCATATCTAAGAGATGTCTCAATAGCTTATAAATATTTCTTACCAGAGTGGGAAACATCAACAAATAAATAGCTAAAATTTATCTCATGCAAAACCACTCATTTCTACAGACAACCTCCCTTTCTCTTAGAATTGACCCTGAATTCTTTCTTATAAAGAGAAACTGCTACAGCACTAAATGGAACAACTAACCAACCCTGTCCAGGCCTCAGAGAACCCTTGAAAGAAGATGGTTGGAAAAAATGTGCGGGCCAGGGAGGAGCGCTGTGGAGTCCTGTCTAGACCTGACATGGCCGCGACGCTCATGAACTCACAGGCCAGGGAGGAGCGCTGTGGAGTCCTGTCTACACCTGACATGGCCGTGATGCTCATGAACTCACAGGACTGGGAGGAGCGCTGTGGAGTCCTGTCTAGACCTGACATGGCCGCGACGCTCATGAACTCACAGGACAGGGAGGAGCGCTGTGGAGTCCTGTCTAGACCTGTCATGGCTCTCACAGGACAGGGAGGAGCGCTGTGGAGTCCTGTCTCCTGACATCCGACCTCATGAACTCACAGGACAGGGAGGAGCGCTGTGATCCTGCTCCTGAACTGATGCAGGAACTCACAGGCCAGGGAGGAGCGCTGTGGAGTCCTGTCTAGACCTGACATGGCCGTGATGCTCATGAACTCACAGGACAGGGAGGAGCGCTGTGGAGTCCTGTCTAGACCTGACATGGCCGTGATGCTCATGAACTCACAGGCCAGGGAGGAGCGCTGTGGAGTCCTGTCTAGACCTGACATAGCCGAGACGCTCATGAACTCACAGGACAGGGAGGAGCGCTGTGGAGTCCCGTCTAGACCTGACATGGCCGTGATGCTCATGAACTCACAGGCCAGGGAGGAGCGCTGTGGAGTCCTGTCTAGACCTGACATAGCCGAGACGCTCATGAACTCACAGGCCAGGGAGGAGCGCTGTGGAGTCCTGTCTAGACCTGTCATGGCCGCAACGCTCATGAACTCACAGCAGCTGTGGTTATTTCCTGTGCAAGACTGAGCTTGTCCATGCTCCATTGTGGATGGGGGAGGTGCCCACGAGGCCCCACCCCTCCCAAAGTAGCCATTGGTAATTGCTCATGCTCTGATGACTAACCTCCCCACCATGCTGATCACCTCAGTGAGAGCCCTAACTGAGCATGAAAGTACTAAAGAAAATGGTCACCAAGAGGAGACGCGGGAGAAGCAGTCTTACAGTTAGACAGAATTAACTAATACTCCTCTCATCCCCCAAATCAGGAACACAAGAAGACAGGCATACCGAAGTTCCACTTAATCACCAAGGAACTGCCAACAGAATGAAATCTTAGGAAACACAATCCAATTAAATTTTCTACTTAAACCCAAGCTTTAGCTAATTATGTGGAATAGAGGAAATCTGCTTAAGAATTCATAGGTGTAATTCTGGTTTAACTTTAAGTCTCTCAGGATGCTCACTTTGTTGTGCAAAATTCAGAGAAGTAATATAAAAACAATAGCAGATCATTGCACAATCATGATAAAGAAAAAAAAAAAGAACAGTTGGTTCAACCTGTGATATTTTGTCACTGGGACCCATCTGCAAGGCCACCCTTTGTCACTAAGACACAAAGTTCAGTTCTGTCAAAGCTGAAGTTTAATACATATACATATATAGGGTTTTGGCCATCTGGGTAGAGTTTAGTATGTACCTCTGTGATCTGTATTCACACCTTCTGAAAATTTGTACTGTAAACAAGACCCAGTTGGATTGAACATAAACCTTCTTGTTGCTGGACAAAGTAGCCATGCAGAAGCAGTGTATGGAAGGAGAGGGTTTGTTTTGGCTTTAGTCTCGAGAGGAATTTTCCGCAGGATGGGAGAGCACAACAAGAGCAAGAAGCTGACTCACATTGTCTCATGTCAGCAGGGAAGAGGCAGCAAACCTGAGCTACGTCTGAGCAGACAGTGGGCAGGACTAATAACCCTCAGTGACATACAAGCTCCACCAGCTGGGGATCAAGTATGAAGCTTCCTCACAAACACACGAGGCTATGGGCATTTTCTACTCTTACACTACCACAATGAACACTAAATACTGTCCTCTAAAATCTAGACGATACCACATTCAAGGCATAATTCAGAAGAACTCATTTTAATAATAGCTATTACTGTGGGTTGGGCCCTGAAATTACTACTGTTATTGTTAAAAGGAGTCAAATATTAGCAACTTCAAATGATTCTCCTTCTGTAAATGGACGGGTCTTCCCAGGGCACTGGTTTTCTCTCATTGTCCCTTGGTCCACCAATCACTTCTTGTTTTCTCATGAAGCCCCCTCATTCAGAGACGCTCTGAGCCCAGGACACTCTCAGGAAAGCCAGTTCAAAAATGTCATCGGCAACTGAATTTTCTGAAAACTAACCATGGCTCCAACAACTTGTACAGCTGCATTACACAATAACTTTGCTTCAAAATGTCTAGCTCCATGTCAACTTTGACAACTAAAGATGCAGATGAAAAATAAGACAAGATCACTTGTTTTGAATCCCCTTTGGAACACATGATAAAAAACAGCCATAACTCAGAATTCAACACTGAAGAATGCTTTAAACCATAGCACATGTGACTTTTGTATGAGAAATTTTAAAAAGCAGATGTTAGCCTCACCTTATTTATTTAAGAGATAGAGAGAGGCAGATAGACAGATAGAGAGAGAGAGAGAATGGTAACTCTAGGGCCTCCAGCCACTGAGGGATGAACTCCAGATGCATGTGCCACCTTGTGCATCTGGTTTTATGTGGCTACTGAGGAATTGAACCTGGGTACTTTGGCCTTGCAGGCAAGCACCTTAACTTCTGAGCCATCTATCCAACCCCAGAATCTCCTTCCCAGGAGTTCTTTCTCCATAGTAAAATTCCAACAAACAACAAATGTATGATGTCAGTGTCAGTGAGGGCCTTAGACGTCATCACCCTGAGACAGAAAAGATAGGCCAATATTTCCCCAGAGTGTAGGGCCAGCTTTGACGCCATGCATTCGATGTCATGTTTATTTCTGTGAGGACTGAATGAAGGACATGAATCTGATCGTGAAAGGCCCGGAGGCCACTTCCTCCTACTTATGTCTGGGCTCAGACTAAGCCAAAATCTGTTCTGTGCTCTTTCTTCTCCCTGTAAGTCAGTTCTGGTCATGGAGGCATATTGAGACAGCTGTGAGACCATGGATCTTCCATGACAGACAAATGACAGGGCACTGCACACTGGCTCCAGCAGCTCAGGAAGTGTCCCTTTCTCCCTTCCTCCCTCCCTTCCTCCCTTCCCTCCCTTTCTCCCTTTCTCCCTTCCTCCCTTCCTCCCTTCCCTGCCTTCCTTCCCGTCTAGCTCTGGATAGGAGTGTGCCGGGGATCCAGGCAATAAATGAAACCCTTGATTGCATTCAGGCTGTCATTTTAAAATATTAATCGGCTGTTCTGTGCAGACATTTTTATTTAATTGTAGTGTTAAATAAGCCATCTTGTACAGAGCACGGTTGATGTTTAATTCATACTCATCCTGGCTGAGTAGCACATGGCATGGTGGGAGCCAGGGCCTGAGGCTCTCTGTCTGCCACCCCAGCTAAATTTCTGGGGATTGAATACAACCTAGAGATGCTTCAAATGGGCCAAGATCATCACCTTTCAATGACAATAGTGGTACAGGTCAGGGTGTTTCGTGTTTTCCAACCTCCTGTTGAGCTCCTACTGAGCTAAGGTAGGAAAGACCCATGGTCATGTGAATGTAAAAGTTGTCCCCCACAGAGGCTCTTGTGCTAGAATACTTGGTTGCCAGTAGGTGGCATTTTTTTTGGAAGGTTGTGAAACCTTTAAGAGGTAGAGTGTTAATGGACAAGTAGGTCTCCCAGGGTGGGCCCACTGAGGTTTTAGAGCCCAGCTTCCCTTCCTGTTCACCCTCTGCTTTCTGACTATGGATGCAATGTGACCACATGGCCTGCTGGACCCTCGGCCATGCTGTTCCTGCATGATGGACTACATCTTTCTTAGACTGTGGGCCACAACAAATCCTTCTCCCTTAAGTGGCTTCTTGTAGGTATTTTGTCACAGCAATATGAATAGTAACTAATACAATTTCTTATTCTGAACCAAGATGCAAAGAGTTGTAGGATGTCCTACAAGTCAGGATGCATATTAGACCCAGAATGGCTCTAGAACCCAGGTTCACAGTGAGCTTGATGCCTAACAAGGAAGCACTCCTTTTCCATGTACACAGTGGTTACTCAAGTGCTCAGAATTGAACCAACACCCCAGGAGGAAACACTTCAGCAGTGTAGGATTCCTATTCAAATCCACAGAGAATGAGCACACATTTGTCTTTCTACTACGGGCATTGGGTTGACTATCTTTCTGTTAACATAAATATCATTATTCCAAAGGTTAACGCCAATTAGAAAGGGTTACATAAACACACCCTACTGCTACCTTATGACTATCTTGTCCCTAGCAGGGACTCAGACAACGGTGTCTTCCTGTTTCAGAAACTACCAAAAATTGCAGCATGATCAATTACAGACACCCTAAAGAACATCTACACACACACACACACACACACACAGTTTCCCAGCTCCCATATTCCTTGTTCACATGAACACACTACAGGGTCATTGCCTTTCTCTGGCCCAATGGAAGAAATGCCTTTGCCTCTGGAGGGAATGGTTTATGATAGGCATAAAACATATTATTACCTGTAGCCTCTGAAAATGAAATCAAATATCACAATTAATCATGAAATGATGAACAAAAAGCAGAGACAATGAGTACTTTAGATTTATATAATACTTGATTATGATATAGCACTTTCACTTACATTATCTTAACTGCTCTTCATGTGATACTTTACAGCCACCCCTCCAACCCAGGTTTCAAAAGGTCTTAATGAATCATACCTCTGCTCTCTTCAAAACTTTCCATAATAACCCATTCTAAAGTCACATGACTCCATTTTGCTTTTGTTTTGTTTTTTAGAGTGAGCAGGTGGGAGAGAGAGAATTGGCATACCAGGGCCTCAGCCACTGCAATAGATCTCCAGACACTTGTGCAATCTAGTGGGCATGTGTGATCTTGCACTTGCCTCACCTTTGAGCATCTGGCTTACATGGCATCTGGAGAGAGATTGAACCTGGGTCCTTAGGCTTTGCAGGCAAACGCCTTAACTGCGCAGCCATCTCTCCAGCCCTCCATTTGTTTTGATATGTCCCTTCCCCCACTCTCCTCTTCCATCCCTCTGCTCCCACTTGCTGGTCCTTTTCTGCATCCTCCCATAGCTCTCCCTCTGTTTTCCCATCAAGGTGTTTTAATAGAGCTCTTGTTTGTTCTCTCTTCTTCCTCTTTACTTGTCCCCTTTCTAGTTTCAAGGCATGCATGTGTACACATGTGTGTACACACACAAAAATTAAAATTCCATGAGTACCATTTTAAGCAATGGTTTTAAAAAGTAATATTGAAATTGCTTATAAAAAAATCTAGGGCTGGAGAGATGGCTTAGAGGTTAAGGTGCTTGCCTGCAAAGCCAAAGGACCCAGGTTCAATTCCCCAGGACCCATGTAAACCAGATGCACAGGGTGGCACATACATCTGGAGTTCCTCTGCAGCCACTGGAGGCCCTGGTATGCCCATTAATTCTCTTTCTCTCCCATATATATATATATATATGTTTAAAAAGATAAAGAAAAAATATGGATGGGCTGGAGAGGATGTTCAGTGGTTAAGTGCTTGTTTGCACAGCCTGATGACCTGGGCTTTATCCCCCAGTACCCACGTAAAGCCAGATGCACACAGTGATACATGCATCTGGGGTTCATTGGCAGTGGCAAGAGGCCTTGGAGCAGCCATTTTCAATCTCTTTCTCTTTCTGTCTCTCTCTAAAAAACTTGTGGATGGTATCAAATTGCCTTTAGAAGAAGGAACATTAAACTTTTTACTCCTGTATGTGTGTGTGTGTGTGTGTGTGTGTGCAGCACATGTACCCATGGAAATGGATGCTAGAGGACAGCCAGAGGTGCATTCCTTCTCAGGCACTGTCCATCTTTTATTGTTTGCGGCACAGTCTTTAATTGGCCTTGAACTCATTAAGTCTAGCTTGCCAGCTTGTCCTGGGGATCTGCCTGCCTCTTCCTCCCCAGCGCTGGGATTACAGCGCTTGGACTCAGGTGCTTGTACTTTTTTTTTTTTTTTTTTTTTTTATAGATTCTGGAGCTTAGACTCAGGCACTCATACTTTCAAGCACATTACTGACTATACTATCATCTCAGCCCCTAAGCTTTTAAACCAAATCCAAAAGTTGAAAAACTACTTTAATTCCACTTTAATAGATTTATGAATGCTCCCTTGTTCAGGTGAATGGCAATATATTTATTTATACATCTTAATTTTTTTTCAAAGAGAGAGAGAGCAAGAATAAGATAGAGCAAGAATGGGCACACCAAGGCCTTTAGCCACTTGAAGCACCAAATTGTGCATGAGTACCAGGGAAACGAATTTGCATTCGTAGGCTTTGGAGGCAAGTGCCTTAACTGCTGAGCCATCTCCCCATCTTGCAAGTTATTATTTTTTAAATAAGAATCTGGGTACAGGAGAAACATGCCCACAATCACTACTCTCATTGCACTTGCCTCCACAGCAGTGGTAACTTCATATTGCTGGTTCTCCTCTAATATGTCAGCTTCCAGTGTTTTCACGAGTAAAATGAGAAAGCTGGACAAATGGTATTTTAGGTTCTTTGTCTGATCTCAGCTTTCTGATTCAACTGGAGCAGTATTTCCCTTTTCTTTTCACAGCTTCCCACACAGGAATCCCCTCTGTGCCTCACTATTCAAGTTGGAACACTTTTGACATGAGAGAGTTCCCACCCCCCAGCATAAAGGATAGGATCTTTTTTAAAATACCACTAATAGTTACACATGCCATGAGATTTGAATACTATCTCAACAAACATAACAAGTATGTGATACATATATTATTTTATAATTTTCATATTGATGAAGCCTAGGAGTTAAATTGCCCCAAATTAACTAAAACCATGTCATCATTCTATTATTAGATGAACAGGTCTCAATTTTATACCCTAGTTCACAGAGAAAAACTAACAGGGTCTAGGAGGAGGGCTGGATAAGTTAATCCATGACTGAAATGCAGTTTTCAGATTCTGCACATAAGCTCACAAATATCTAATTTCTTTCTGCAAAAGTGCCTACCTATAGGGAAAGGTAGCTTTTCCCATTCTCATGTCATTTTCATGGCAAAATGGAAGACTTCCCAGGAGCCTCAGTATACTGATGAAGCCAGTGATCTAGAACACCTATTATAGGAATGGAATCCCAGAGGTCAGAACACTGGTGAACAAAATAATTGTTAGAGAAAAATTGTCATTAATTTTTGATATAGAAAGAAGCAGGCAGCAACTGTGACTTTAATTTCCACATGAAAGTCACATTCTGTCAGTGAAGTGAAAAGGATTCAAAAATTATGTATCATTTATACTTCACACATGGTAGAGCACAATGGATTAAAAAATGCATTTGCTTTTCATTGAAAATAATATTTAAAATACATGTATGATTACTGTCAGGACAGATGTTGCCTCCTTTTAAAAGGAAACAGAGTTTAAAGGCATAAAATTATATAAAGGTTTTCAATTTCAACATAAGTGGTTCATGTTTTAAAACCCATTAGAATATATACTTCTGAGTATTTGTTCTAGGAACTATTATCTTGGCCCAAATGAACTCTGGCCACTGTCACATCTAGGCCTTCTCAGTGGACTTTATGTTGGTCCCAGGTCACTTCCCCACATCCCGCACTTAGAATTGCACAGATGATTGGGACACTCATGGGATTAAAATACTGGACTAAACATGTATCACTTCATCGGGTAAAATGGAGGCTTGTCATGGAAGAGCAGGGCTCTGTGGGAGGAGTCCTGAGAGCACTTCAGTTTACGGCTTTGAAGGACTCTCCTAGCCACCATGTAAGAAGGGTACCCAAGGAGAACCCCTTTGGCTCTCAGAGCTGAAAGACAAAACTTGGGGAGACCAGGGCAGCTAGAGGCCCCTGGAAATAATACTGAAAAGAGTGGAACAGAGTGAAGACTGACAATCTGCAGAGGGTCCCCTGAGAATGGATCATATGTAACATTGCCTAGTACCCAGCCAGGGTCAACATGACTTTCACAGCCAAGATATGGGATCAGCTTAGAAGCCTGTCAGCAGAGGAACGGGTTAATAAAATACATATGTATATAGTGGGTTGTATTCATATGGGAATAGCATTCATCTACAAAGAAGAAGAAAATCATAAATCATGTCATTTGCAGGAAAATGGATAGAACTAAAGTCATAATGATCAACTGCAGCAGACAGCTTCAGGTTCCCTGAGATGAACTCCCAGAGCAGAACAGTTTTGGAGTAAGGGATATTTATTGAAGTTTACAGATCTATGGGAAGTTCATAATGGCAGAAGAAAGTGGCCTGCTTTCACACAACCAAACACAGACAGAGAAGCCACAAGCCCAAAACCACACAGCACAGCACAGCACACCTCAGGAACTCTAGGTAGGCACACTTTGCATATCTTTAGATTGAAATCTCAAACCCACCACCACACCTTAAGATCTGCCCAGTGACACTGCCTCCTGCCAGGTGGATGCAGATACAAACTACAAACTAATAAAACACTGAATATTTTGGGGGATATCTATTCAAACTACCACATCAATGAATGAGCCCCATGCTGTCCCGGCCGGCGGGGTTCAACAAAGGGCTCGAGGGGAGGCTAAACTGGATGAGAGACAAACAGACACAAAGAAGGAGGTCAAGCCTCTGGTCAAGGCCTCTGAGTTTATTATTCACATAGAGGTATACATATATAGGGGAGGCAGGAAGAAGGTATGTGGGCAAATGGAATTTATGGTTGCCAAATGGATTTTATGGCTACCAGATGTTTTGATTGATGAGGAGAGAGGGGCAGGGATCTTTAGAGTGATGGACCTCAAGAATGTTTACAAGAATGTCTGTGTTGAGATAACAGGCAGGGCAGGTTTACATCAATCCTGTTTGCTAAGATACATATCTTTACACATTGTTCTTATCTACAGGCCAGGGTAAGGTCTCTGGGAAGGCTTAGGAATTCAGGAAACTGAAATCTAACACAAAAGGTGGAGGCTTTTCCTCCAAATGGCTCAAGGTCCCCAACACCATGCCAAAAGCCATGTATCATATATTTTCTCTTATATGTGGAAGTCAAAGGAAAAGGAGGAACTGAGTCAAAGCCCAGCTTGGGAAAGCTTAGGGAGACCAAGCATGCTAAGAAGGTACTTTGGAGGGCAGATATGACCAAAGCATGGCTCACACAACTGTATGGAAGCCATTAGTGTGTATGATTGCTTTGTACTAATAATTAGAATAAAATTGTAAAATGTTAAACTGGAACCAAAGATGCAAAGACCCAGCATGAGGTTCACAGGACTGAAATCGATAATAGCTCATAAGCAAAATCAAGTAACCTGGACTTGTAGCATGCTAGATATCATAGAAGCAACATGAATATTTAGATTCAAATTCAATAGAAAGATGAAGTTGTGAAACTTGAAAGAAAATGGATGGGATTGGAAAAAAATTATACTGTGAGGTAACCTAAGGTCGAAAGACAAAAATCCCACATTCTCTCTCATATGTGGATCCTAACCTTGAATGCTTATATGTATGTAAACATGGGATGTGAGACTGAGTAAGGGCTATGATTCTAGACAGAAAACCATGGAGGGGAGCAAGAGGCAATGAGACAGGGACAACAGAAACCTGTTGGATGAAAGCAGAAAGGAGGCTAAGTGGGGGGAGGGCACAAAGGGAGAGGAGGGGCAGGGGAAAGAGGGAGAAAGGAAATGAAAGGTGTTGTATGCAAACACCAGGATGAGACCTGATTCTCTGTGTGCTAATAAAAGAAAAAAACCCAAAGTGAGTAGGGCATGGTGGTGCATGCCTTTAATTCCAACACCTGGAAGGTTCAGGTAGGAGGATCACTGTGAGTTCCAGGCCACCCTGAGACTACATAGTGAATTCTGGGTCAGTCTGGGCTAAAGTGAGACCCTACCTCGAAAAACCAAACAAACAAACAAACAAAAAAAAAACCCAAAATATTTTTTTTTTGAAAACAGAAAATATGCAAGCCATTGGAAAACTTCAAGGGGTCTAATGTATGTGTAAGTAGTTTCCAAAGTTGGGATAAGGAGAAGAAATAATGACCAGAGATTTTCTAAAATTGAAAGAAGTTGCAGGCCCATGGTCTCAAGTAGCCCAATCCTAAGCACCAGAAGAAGACAATCACACTGTGCGGTGTGACAACCACACTGTGATGTGAGTAAAGAAACCAGGTCTTAAAGGCAGCTGGGAGGAAGAAGAACGACACAGGGCAGCAGACCTGAGGAGCAGAGGTGACTCGTGCAGAAAAGCGTGCAAGCTGCCAACACCATGAAGGGAGATGGTGAGGGCCACTCTGAAAATGATGATAATCCCAGGCATGTGATCATGGCAACGTAATCAAGAGGCAGCATGACAAAACACAACGTCCATGGTCTATTAAGTCTTTGCACACTGGGAAGACAAGATGGTTTTGTTAACTGAATAAACGGCTACCCCAATAAAGCCATGGCTAGTATCCAAGGTAATGAAGACAGGAATGCTTCCCATTTAAGATCAGGCACAAACAAAACTCCATCTGTGGCTTTGTTTTCATTTTGTAAAAAATAATTAGCATTATAAAATTAATATGAAAATAATTGTACAGATCTAAAGTAGTGAGAATAACTTTAAAAAACAAACAAACAAACAAACAAACAAATAAGCTGGAGAGATGGCTTAATGGTTAAGGCATTTGCCTGCAAAGCCAAAGGATCCCGGTTCGATTCTCCAGGACCCACGTAAGCCAGATGCACAAGGGGCACATGCATCTGGAGTTTGTTTGCAGTGGCTAGAAGTCTTGGCATGCCCATTCTCTCTCTGCCTGTCTCTCTTCTATCTCTCTTCCTCCTGGCAAATAAATAAATAAGTTTTTAAAAAAGAAAGTTAGAAGGTTTTACAGCTTCTCACAAGGCTGTGGTCACTAAGCCTATGTGGTCCTGAAGAACATGCAGACTAACAGAACAGAATAAAGGGTCCCCAGTACCCACATGAAGCCAGAAGCACAAGTGGTGCATGCATCTGGAGTTTGCAGCAGCAGGAGGCTCTCCCTCCCCGTCTCTCTCAAATAAAATAATGAATAAATAAATATATAAATAACAAGCTGTAAGCATTCAAAAATGATAAAAGGTACCGAAAGACACACACAACAACACACACACACACACACACTCACACAGTTGAATTTCATCAAAGATACAAAAGTAATTTAGCTGAGACAGAACAATGCTTAAAAATGGCAAAGAAATATTTCTAAACCTATATTCATGTTTTTAACTTATAGCCCACAAAAACTGACTTAAAATTGTATCAAGACCTGAATGTAAAACCTAAAACTCTTAAACTGATATAATAATACAAAACTTGGAAATCAGTCAAAATTTTTGGACAAACACTTAACCAAAATAGACATGCAGTAAAATGAAGCTTACAATGATTAGTCCTGAAGGGAATGCATAATACAACTCATATGAGATAGCACTGCACACTAGTCAGAATGGCTAAGAGGCAGGACTTAGCCCTATCAACACTGCAAAGTTGTGTTAGACACAAACGCCCATATGTTTATGTTATAAACAACATTTTGCAAGTACTCAAGATGCTACAGAGAAATAAAAGTATGACATATTACATGGATACACTATAAAAGTTGTGGGAGTCTCAAAGTCATTATGAAGAGTGAATAGAACCGCACTACGAGCCTATACGTAATGATTCTAGTTATGAACATCCAGAAAATGTGAAATAGGATGCACGCCTTGTTTTTGCCTTGAAGTCAGAGGGAGGGCTTACAGCTGGGGAGGAAGAGCCTCTTAGGGTGATGGACAGATTCACTATGTTGTCCAAGGTGATCTTGTCACAGTACGCAGTGCCAATGCCTAGCAGCTTGTACACGAGGTGTAGATTGGGAGTGTCAGTGAAGCCTCAAAAAGGTTGTTGTTAAACCTGATTTCCCACCATCTCCTCAAACCCCGGAAGTTCTGGCAACACAGTGTGTCCATGACCGTGTGTCCACACAAGCTGCCCTGTTCTGAGTTACTTGATCTCTTTTGGGCCACGGCTTTCATCTTCTCCCCATGCCCCCAGCTGGCTTTATTCATTCCCCAGACTCCAGAAGGATTTGAATTTCTAACCGTCAATCGATTTCTTGTCTTCAGTGCAAAAAGAAACCACTTTACATCTGCCCAATCTCCCTGAAGGAGAGATGATGCAAATCCGTGTACTCATTCTCTTGTTCCATGCTCCATCTAATTTTTCAAATCTATTAACACTTTTCCCCATCAGTCCAACATAACCAAGAAATGCCACACATTAATCACTGTTCCCAAATAAGCCTTGTGCACCCCACATTTGTGTACATGGCTTATAAATGAGATTCCATAGACTGCCTTTAACCTCCTTAGCCCATTTCTACCAAGCAATGACTGGAAGTCATTTTATTTTTGTCACCAATAGGAGTGATAGAAAGATAAGAGCCCTTGAGAAAAAAAGGGTTTCTTGCTGTTTGGTACAAGATATAAGAGGTTTAAAAATAAATGCCCTCACAGACAACAAGAGGTTCATAAAAGTCATCACCCGCCATTTCCTCACCGTGGGCTAGTATAGGTATCCACACCCTGAATGATGGCCCAGGAGATGCTCAAAATCACTCTTCTGTGTTTATCTACAATTTTTCAGGTATCAAGATACTGCTGGGCTAGGTCTGTTAATCCCTTGTTATGAAGGACCATCCCTAATAATAGATTATGTTCCCAATATCTTTTTCCACTTCAGTAAAGTACCCTCAACTGCATACTTTCTTTTTATCTGAAATTATTTTTGCATTCACATATTTCTAAATGATAATGCACATTAGGGTAATATTAAACTTATAATGTTAATTTTATCCCCTTTGTGATTTCTGCATGAGATTAAAATATAAGAATTATTACTTTTTTCTTTTCATGTCTTCTTAAATTTATTCTCAAATATTTTGATACTTATCATGGTTTTGTGTCATATACTTACAAATAAAATTTTTCATCCCATACTGGGTTCAAGTTTCCAAAGATGGTTTTAGTTCTTCTTCTGTTTTTTCCAACTTGAACTGTGACATACGGGTCACTGGATCCTGTCTTGTCTTTTGCTTGCAAGCCTTGTGCGGAAACCACTGAAGCAAACCCAAAATCAACAACTTAATATGAAGATGTTCCCAGAAACAAAACAATGAAAGAAAATGTTTCTTATCATTTTTGTTCCCTGAGTTTAAAAACTTCCTTCATCACTTTCATTCTCACAACTAACAAGCCTTAAAAAGTATATGATAAAGATAATATGCACGGTGAGCATTAAAACTATTCCTCAACATCTCTCATGCTGAATTATACTCCGCTGTGTGCATTTGTCACATCTTTATCATCTGGAGACAGACACCTTGTCTGGTTCTACATTTTCCCACGTGTGATTTGTGCTGCGCTGAACTCAGGCACAGGCACTTCTCTAACTTTTGGTTTTCATTTCTTTTGGGTATATATAGTGGGATTGCTGGGTCATGTGGTAATTCTACTTTGATGTTTTTATAGGAACCTTCATATTATTTTCAACTGTGTCTATATTTATATCCCTGTCAATAATATACAAGAGTACATTTCTGCACATTTTTGACCACTGCCTTTTTATGATGGCCACTCCAATGTGTGTGAGATAATATATCATTATGGTTTTAATCTGCCCTTCCTTAATAATTAGTGATTTTGAACATTTAAAAATATTTTTATATTTTTAAATTTATTTATTAGAGGGGGGCGAGGAGAGAGGGAGAGAGAATGGGCATTCCAGGGCCTCTAGCCACTGCAAACAAACTCCAAACACATGTGCCACTTTGTGTATCCAGCTTAACATGGGTACTGAGGAATCGAACCTAGGTCCTTTGGCTTTGCAGGCATGTGCCTTGACTGCTTAGCCATCTCTCTAGCCCTTGAACATTTTTAATATATTTGTTAGTATTGTAAATATTATTTTGAGAAATGTTCTGTAAAGTACCCTTTACAAAAGGGTAAGTCTTGTGCTAATTTATTAACAGAAATTAAACATAGATTCCTGCCATTTACAACAGCCTACATGAATTTGAAGAACATAGTGTTAAGTGAAATAGCCAAGGATAAAAACACAAAGACTACATGGTGTCACTCATATGCATGACCTAAAATGTCTTATCTCATAGAAGAGCACAGTGACGTGTATGCGAAGCTGGGTGGTTAAAGGAAAGACACTCAGATGACATGTATTTATAGTTTGGGATATATGACACAGCAGGGCACTGTAGTAAACTGCATATAGCACATTTCTGAAACGTCCCAAGGTCATGATGAAACGTACCAGGGTCATGATGTACAAGTGCATAATGGTTAGCTAACTAGAAGCCACTGCTCCATAATGCATATTAATGTCCACACATCATGCTCTACACAATTAGAATCATACAATGACTAATATTTGCCTCATGTGTAGGTGTATTTGTTCTCTGCTCATGCACACCTCATCTATGTGTACAGAAGACCCTATATGTGCAATATGCAAAACATTATCCAGAGAAATTCCAAAGCCTGTGATGTAAGTTTTTCACATGAATTTGCTGTTTGTATTGATCAGCTCAACACAATAAAAAGTGTATATTTTGCTATGTCATGGATCATGAAGAGGTTAAAAAGGTTGGTAATGTTAATATGGCACATCAGACTGAATTTAGAAGCCCCATCACTGGATCTTGCTGAACTCAAATGACTTTATTTAAGGATCAGATGAGAGTAGTAACTAAAATGATTCCTTATTAACAGAACCGCATTGAGGAAGAGATTACTGGCCATACTTCACTTATCATTAGAAAGCAGTAAGAATGCTAATTTCTTATAATCGTTGGGATATCGATGAGCCTACTAGTGGAGTACATACAAAAATTATTTATCTAGCATATGTTGTCCGAGAAATCTGAACTAGATTTGCCAATGTTGACAAGATTGAAAAAAAGTTTCATTTAGTTTACTAATCATTATTATTGGCCATGATTTCTGAGACATGTAAAAATGCTTCATATGAAATGATGTTTTAAAGAGACCAGTTTCACCTGTAATGGTGATCTTTGCTGACCACTTCGACGTCCCATCCAGAACACTCTGCTTGGCTGCCTTGGTGTACTGCACAAAGTCTTCTTTAGAAATCTGGAACATCTCCTGGATGACTTCGAACACCTCTGGCCTGTTCTTCTCCCGGATCTTCATTCTCTCTTTCATGGCTGTGATGATGGTCTGCGTCTTGTCCTCTGCACCATGCTTGGAGCTCTTTTCTGCTGCTCCTGCACAGGAAGATCAAGGGTGGTGTGAGTGCTCAGGGCTTCCACTGGGATGGGTTGAAAGAGGAAGAGAAAGGAGACGAGAACATGAACTCTTCCGTGTGAGGAGCTGCTCTGGGTTTTCTGGGAGATATCAGGAGAATACTGTGATTCTGTCTTCTCAATGGAAAGACTGGAATCAATGAGGAGTTATATCCATGCTTGTTCTGAGTTTTCAAACAAATTTTCAAAAACAACCAAAAGAGTTCATATAAGCAGATATGTTACATGGCACTCCTTAAATATCTAAAGCAAGTGGAGAAATAGATTGGGAGATAAATGGTGAATATTATCTGAAAATCAGTAATACAATCATAACTTTTCTAACTTACCTAATTATTTTTATTACTGGGATTTACTGTAATTAAATGCTTAAGAAATTTCTTTATATTTTCAAAGCAATTCACTTCCATGTGTTATATACTAAAACATGGGGTGAAAATTTCACTTGAAATTGTGCTCTTCCAAAAGTCTTAGAAACTGCTGTGCTACGGGCCCTACAGCATAGCTGCCAGGTAACTGTAGAATTCCCTCCTAGGTATTCACAGTTCAAACCAGGCAAATGTCCACTTTCTCCTCAAACCCTCTCAATAGGGCTCAACATTCTGAGCTGCATTTCCTTTTCCTAGCACCAATCTGTCTGCCAGGAAAGCATTTCCAAAATTTCATTTTTGGGTCCATCAAATCCTCCACCTGGAAGCCAGATAGCCTCACTGCTGGATGGGACCTGCAGGGGTGCCCACTGTTACACAAGTGATGGTGAGCTTGGATTCCACTTCTGATAGCTGTGCGTGGCCATGAAGTGAGAAAAGTTGGGGAATCTGTGTCTGCAGAAGTGGTTACTGCTAGACTATAATACATATAAACCTCATATATATCTGTATGTCTCTGTGTGTGTGTGTGTGTGTGTGTGTGTGTGTGTGTAGAAAAGAAGCAACTGAAATTGCTAAATAGAGGAATTGAAAGAAATGTTCATAGTGTAACGGATGCCATTTTTATGTGTGACTGTATCGCTCAATGTGTAATACAGTTTTCTGAACTTTTTATTTTTATTTGTTTTGGTTTTTCAAGGTAGGGTCCCACTTTAGCTCAGGCTGACCTGGAATTCATTATGTAGTCTTAGAGTGGCCTTGAACTCACAGCGATCGTCCTACCTCTGCCTCCCGAGTGCTGGGATTAAAGGTGTGCGCCACCACTCCTGGCTGAACTTTTTATTTATGGAATTGGCTTTCAAGCATTTCACAGAGTATCTAAAGATTGAAAGGGATAATTTTCCTGCATAATCCCCTTCATCAAAAAGGGTGGTCAGTAAGATTATCTGAATCCAATCTATGAATTCTAAGTTCATTTAAGTATAAAAACTACAACAAAACTATTAACTGTCCTCAGGATAAATTCATACACAATTTAATTAATTAAAATTAGTTTAATGAAAAATTCATTTATTTGAAAGCATGCACTTGCTACATAAAGTGAAAAAGGTATATTCATAATAATTAGAGCATGAATAGCAGAACATAAAAATGATATATATTCTAGTGATATGACAGCAGATTACTTATTTTTAGTCTTTAAATTATTAACTTTGAGGATTTAAATCACATTGAAATGAGAAGAATTAGGACAGTCGCTAATTCTTCTTTAGGTAATTAAAATATTTAATTAATTAATTTAGAGATTGGGTGAGCCAGGGCCCCTACCACTGAAAACGAACTCCAGATGCATCTGGCTTACGTGGGTCCTGAGAAACAAACCTGGGTTCTTAGGTTCCACAGGCAAGTGCTTTAAGTACTTAGCTATCTCTCTAGCTCATTTTTTTTTAATTTGAGAGACAGAGAGACAGACAGACAGAGAATGGGTGTGCCAGGGCCTCTCAGCCTCTGTGAATGAACTCCAGGCACGTGTGCCCCCTTGTGTGCATGTGCAACATTGCGTGCTTGTGTCACTTTTGCGTCTGGCTAAATGTGGGTCCTGGAGATCAGAATGGGTGTTCTTAGGCTTCGCAGACAGGTGCCTTAACTGCTAAGCCATCTCTCTAGCCCTCTCCAGCCCAATTTTAAAGGGCATTCTAAATGTTCTACTCATCTGTTAAAGTGTGTTCTACCACAGTGGTGCATTTATAAACTATGAACCATTAAGTAATTAAGTATGTTTGTAATTTACCAATAATGATTTCAGTATGGAGTACATAATTTATACTCATCAAGACAGGCTTAAGCTGGAATATCTAGTTGTGACAACCCATGAGGTATATTTGGCTGTTAGTACTGGAATAACCATTAACTATCAAAGGAGAGGGGTGGCTAGAAAGCACCTGTAGGGTTTCAGGGGTCTGAAGGTTGGCTTGGTGACAGTTGTGCACAGGATATTCAGAGTCAGGGACACTATAAAATCTTGATGCCAACATTACCCACTCCCCATGAAACAATTCTTATTTAACTCAGCTGGTCAAAACATACAAACAAATTACAATAACAACAAAAACACAATGTGTGACAGAAGACAAAGATCTAATGAGAGAAGGGGTTTAGTGGCAGAGGGGAGAGAGAGAGAGAGAGAACTGGGATGAGTGGGATCAAAATGGATTTTATGGGCTGGAAAGATGGCTTAGCGGTTAAGCGCTTGCCTGTGAAGCCTAAGGACCCTGGTTCGAGGCTTGATTCCCCAGTACCCATATAAGTCAGATGCACAAGGTGGCACATGCATCTGCAGTTCGTTTGCAGTGGCTGAAGGCCCAGCTGTGCCCATTCTCTCTCTCTCTCTGTCTCTTTCTCTCCCTGTCTGTTGTTCTCAAATAAATAAAAACAAAAAAAATTAAAAATGGACTTGTACAGCACAGAAGTGTCAAAAATAGGATATATATATCTGCAAAGGTACCTATACTGTCACTCACACAATAAATATCCATAGAAACAAAAACTACCCAATTCAAAACTAGAATGTTAAGAGGTCTTTCATCTCAAGGGCTCAAACCTTTGACAACGAACCTCACAGCTCCCTTGTCTTCTGATGACGTAGCATTGGCTCTACTGACCCTGTGTAGTCCACAGCCAGACCCAGACACTGGAAATGCTCATGGAGGGAGAAGAGACTAACTACAGCCTACTTCCGGTCTTCTACCTGTCACTCTACAGAAGACGTGTACATGATTCTGATGTCGCACTTCTGGTCAGAAGAAAATAAGCTTTTGTTTCAATTTGTTTACATCAGAGATTTCAACACCAACTCATAAGCAATTTATTGTCACTGATTTTCAAGTATGCTTGTTTACCAAGCCCACATAGCTCAGAGTTCTAATCAAACAATTTCTTAAAGAATTGAGATTCATCACGAGTTTCTAGTGTTTGGGTTTATTCTTTCTCTTCAGCCATAGTATGCACAATCAGTGACAACTTTAAATTTGCATTTATATAAACATTCCTTTAAAATGTGTGGTAGAAGGCCAAGTAATTCATTAAAATATAGTGATGCATCAATTGGAGATTAACAATAAACAGCATCAAAAGAGAGCTACAGTAAAGCCCTTTGTAAAATATAATGCATTACCCAATGAAGTGTGTCCTGTTACTTTTAAAACACTTAGCAGGCAGATCAGACAATATAATCATGTATAACAAACTGTAAGAGAATTCAACCTCAGGCAGAAGTCAACTTATTCCAGTCAGGGAAGACTGCTTTCTTTGTACATAATTTAATGGGGCCATCAATTCACCAGAGCCTCTCATTTTCTTTCATTTTTATTTATTATCTAAGGCATCTAAGTGTCCATGTGAAATTCGTAACTATAGCAGTTCACTGTTTTAGCAGTCTCTGTCTCTGGTTCTCGTTCTCTCCCTCTCCACATGCATTAACTTTAATAACCTCTCCTTGCTCCGTGTCCCTTTCCTTCCTGTTCACCTCAATAGCTGTTCCCAAACATTCGCACACCCTTCAAATCACCTCCTTGCCCCCATTACTTTCCCTTCTCAGCCTTTCACAGGGGAAGGTCACATTTTCTCTCCTCTGCTATGGAAAATAAAAGCAAATGCTAAGCCTGATTAGCATTATCAGCACGTTCCTATGATATAATACTGCCAAAATATAACATTCAAAAATTCTGCGTGTTTAAAAATTACCAGTGACACACCTGCCCGTGTCCATGTCTGTCCCTCCTTCCTCATGCTGGTTGGTAGGGTCAATTGCCATGAAATGTGTGTTCCAGCAGGTACCACAATGCTTAGAAAATAGCACGTGCTTAGTAAGTTACAGAAGTCGAGTAGTTCTTCAAGGAAGTTAGGGTAAATTCCTTCTCATTATCAGGTGTTTAATGTGCTAGGTACTTCTTGGGAACTCTGACCCCAAGGCTATAATGGTAGAACAATGCTTGCAATGCAAAGTGATAAGCACAGCAGAACACATTTTGTGAAGACAAAGTCCACTTGCCTCTTGGTCAGATTTGGAGCTTCCAGAACACAATGGCCATGTGCCCATCATTAGAAAGCTGAACTGGATTGACCTACATACTGTGTACACTCCATGCTCAGCATAAAACAGGGGCACAAGTCCCGTTTGGAATGGAGGAAATGCATTAAGAAGACCGCTTTTCAGAGAGGCATGGTGCATAGCGTTAATGACGCCTTGGATACAGAAGGAGGCCATCTTGAGAATGAACTTTTACCTTCCACTTACTAAGTGCTGCTTTCTGAGCGTTTGTGCCTCTTACAACTCATTGACTGAGCCCTCGTCACCAGGGTGACAGTATTAGACATGAAGATTTGTCAAAGTAGGTGATGAGGGCAACACTCTGATGTTGGTATTTAGTGCTCTCAGGAAATAGGTCCAAAAAGCCTTTCTCCCCTTCCGCCCTGTGGCTACACAGGAAATCCAGTAGTGGGAACAGGAAGAACCTGTTATGGGACCCAGTCCTGAGCACCTACCCTCAGACTGAAAGGAGTGAGTTTCTTTTGTTCTGCATCCATGGGATTGAGGGCATTTACATGAGCTTTTGGACTGGAATGTTACTTCTCAAAAGCCTCACCATAAACCAGAAGGAAACAATGGCCCTGTCTTGATTTTTATTTGTGTGTGTGTGTGTGTGTGTGTGTGTGTGTACATTAAGTTCTCTTGTCACTGCAAACAAATGCAAGATGCATGTTCTATTTTTGTGTCTAGTTTTACATGGGTGCTGGGGAATTGAACCCTCATCTGGGGAACTGAACCCAGGCTGGTAGATTTTGCAAGTAAGCACCTTTAACAGTTGAACCATTTCTCCAGCCCCAGTTCTGACTTTCTTGACGTTATTTGTGGACTAAAACAATACATGCCAGCAGAGTAATAATAATTAATAATAAGGGTGTGATTTTAGGTGTCAACAAGGAGTAGAGAATTCCATTAAAGAGATTGACCTTAACCACGTATTTTAAGCCTTTGAGATTAGCAATTGCTGGGAAAGTACTTGTAAATGCCTGGGGACAATGCCCCAGTGCCGGCCGCATGCTGAAGGTCTTTGCTAATAGGTCACTGTGGTACCTGAAGAGAAAAGATCTTGACTCCAAAACAGTAGACTTCTCTTGTCCTCAGACATCCTCATGCCTGCGCTTGAGGCTAAGGACGCAGAGAACGCAGAGGCTATGATCAGCCAAGCAGGCAGAGGGTCTGCTGCTGGGTAACTAAACAATGAGTTAGCCCTGCACATCTCTAGCAGACATCGCCTCACCGCTTTCCCTTTCGTGCACAGTGGAATTATGTAGGTGGACTTGCTTTGGAGGCCTGTTTTCTTTCCATGAAGTCCTGTAGGTGGGCATGGAGCTGACATTTCCCCACCCTTTCCCATAGTTTTTTTTATACTAAGATAACCCCAGCCCTCCTCTTCAGCATCCTTCAGTCTTTCCAGGGGCAGACCTGCCACTCCCCCTGGGCTTCAATCAGCTGCCTCCTCTCTCAAATTGAAGCTGCACACTCTACATTTCTCACAGACAACAGCCTGGCTCCCTGAAGAAGAGCACTCAGAGGAGCAGGTTTTCTGGCATGATGTCTTGTCTCACCCCTGTAGGTGGCTTTGGTACAGAAGTGAGGGAATGTGGGCAGATAGAACCCTCCCAAGGACCCACCACCTTCTATAAAAGTGACTTTACTGACAGTAAATTTGCCACCCCCCCAAAAAAAACCCAAAAAACAATTTTCCTTCCCCTGTGCAACACTAACATACCATATTCAATCATCCTACTTTTGGTTCATGCAAACTTCTAGAATGAGTTTGGGAACACGGGCGTATTTAAAAAATGCAAAATCAGGCTGCACACTCATAATTGTAGGCCAAGGCTACTAGATCTCACTAGCAATTTCTAGAGATTTATAGACATCATGGCATCAAACCCATCTCCATGGTATAAGTGAACAATTCAATTAAACAAAAGTGCTCTGTTTTCAAAGCACTTTACTGAGCAAAGAAAACAAAGTGAAGGCCAGGAAGAGACAATAGGAATAAGGTAGACTCATTTCTATCACATTTAGTTACCAAGAATTTTTAACATCCTACATAAAAAGTAAACCAAATAACCCCAAATTGGTTTATGTGTGACTGTGTATGATTTAATAGGGATGGGTGAATATGTGGGTATAGGTGTTCAGATGTGTGTATGTGTGTGTACATACGTGGAGGCCAGAGGACAACCGCAGGTATTGTTCCTCATGTGTTGTCCACCTTTTTGGAAACAAGGTCTCACTAGCCTGGTGCCTACCAGTTAGGCTAGATTGGTTGGCCAGCAACCTCAAGAGATCTTCTTGTCCATTTCTTGTCCATACACCCCTGGCTCGGGGGTTGTGCATATGCATCACCACACCTGGCTTTTCACATGGATTCTGGATCTTGAATTCAGGTTCTCATGCTTGTGAGACAGGTTACTTTATCAACTGTGCTATCTCCCAGCCCTAACACAAGCACTTTAAACACAGAATTTCTTCCTACTTCTGTATTCCCTTGAATGCTAGTTCACACGGCTGTTGGAAGCTGGCCTAGTGCCCACAGCCAGGCCATCTTGTCCCCGTGTGGGACACACACCTGCCGCAGAGTACCAGGCTCACACATGGTTGCTGGGTATCACGCTGAGGCACAGACAAAAGCAAGACTGCTCTGCAAGCCATCAAATGCCACCTCCTTCCGTGGAGTGAGTGGTCACTGCTCTTTTAGGAGGTCCAGCTCTTGCTCCACTCTAGTTTGAGTCAGAATAGGCTTTGTTTTGCTCTGTTCTGTCCTGTTTTGGTTTGAAGACTGGTTTCTGTTTGCTGACCAAACAGGCCCCAAACCTCAAAAACTGGTCCTCCTGCCTCAGCCTCCCTAGAATCTGATACTACAGGCTAGTACATCTTTGCTCTGCTTGCTAGATAAAATGGATTTTAATGTGTGTGTGTGTCTGTGTGTGTGTGTATGTATGTGTGTGTGTGCATATGTGTGCAGAAACCCGAGGACAGCCTCAGGTGGCATCCTCAGGGACAGCCCCTCCTTTGATAAAGGTTCTCCGATGGGCTTGGAGCTTGCTGATTCTTCTAGACTCCTAGACTCATTTGCCAGTGAGATCCAGTGACTGCCAGTTTCCACCCACACGGATTCATGGGTTTAATCCCCTTAGTGTTGTCTTAAAGTCAGTGCATCCTGTGTTGAAAGTAGGGATGGTGGTATGGTCTGGAAGATTCATGACGGTGCCTTCTGGGAAGCTGAAGTTGGAGTAGGTAGCATGGAATGTCTAAACAGACAGGGCACCAAGCGACCGCAAGCAAAAGCGCCAAGAATAAGTTCAGCCCCGCTAGGCTTGATTTTGTGTGTGTTGTGTTACTTTGGTTTGCTTATTTCTTTGCTAGGATCAACTTTATGTATGCGTTTATAAATCAGGAAAGAGCACGTGCCTGGGAGTTCACAGTCCTGGGTTCTATTTTTAAGCCTCCCTGTGACAGTCACTGGATTCTCTTAAAGGCCCATCCGATCGTCTGAAGTTATTAAAACCGGTAAATTGGGTTCTGTGATCCATTGATCTCATAGATCCTCTAGTGGCAAACGTGTGTAGGAAGATCATCAAATCATAACAGGCTACTTTTTGAAAAAATTTATTTGTTTATTTGCAAGCAGACAGATCGAGAGAAGATGACTGACAGATAGAATGGGCACACCTGGGCCTTTGGCTACTATAAACCAACTCCAGATGCATGTGCCCCTTTGGGCACCTAGCTTTACATGGGTGCTGGGGAATTGAACCCAGGTCATCAGGCTTTGCAGGCAAGTGCCTTAACTGCCATCTCTCCAGCCCCAGCAGGCTACTTTTAATTGTAGTGTTGGTTGTCACCCAGTTTATCCCATGTCTGTCCATATTTATTAAGCAGCTCTGGTGCCTAAATGTGTGTTAAATTTTAGAGAAATAAAGAATCTCCACCTTCTAGCAATTTTTGTTTTGGATAATATATATACCATTTATATATACATATACATATATATTGTGTGTGTTTATATGCACTGTAGTATGGTATATGTGTAGTATATAGCATGTATATGCCCTCATGGCACCCCAAATGTTTGCCTGCATTGGAGGTTGTTCATTTGTGGTGGCTGGAGTGGAATATTGGCCAATCTGCTCCTTTGCTCTTCCACCTGGTTTTGTTTTGAGTCAGAGTCTCTTTGCACTGTTTCTGGAGCTTTCTTGGGACTCGCTCCCCTGAGGGACTGGGGATGCAGGCACGTGTGGCCAAACCCAGCTGCCACTTGGGAGCTAGAAATTTGAACTTGGACAGTCTCAGGCCCTCATGCTGAGACACTTGACTCCTGAGCCATCTCTCAAACCCTTCTCTTAAACAAATCCTTATTTATTTAAATTTGTGTGTATGGGCACACCAGGGCCTCCTGTCCCTGTAGATGAACACCAGACACTTGTGTCTCTTTTAGCTTCCAGTGTACGTCAATGGCTTGGGAACCAAACCTTGGCCAGCAGGCTTTGCAAGCAGAA
The DNA here is from genome assembly GCA_036365145.1 of Orientallactaga sibirica. Classification (NCBI taxonomy): domain Eukaryota; kingdom Metazoa; phylum Chordata; class Mammalia; order Rodentia; family Dipodidae; genus Orientallactaga; species Orientallactaga sibirica. Next base: position 2,631,419 of record JAEOAD010000016.1, on the reverse strand, counting down.
CTCCCAACTGCTGAGCCATCTTAGACCTGGTTGTTGTGTTGAGCCAGTATCTTGCTATGTAGCCCAGGTTGGCTTCAAAATCACGATCTTCCTACCACAGCCTCCTGAATGCAGGAGTTATATGTATACTCTGCCATGGCCAGCCCAGGGTTTTACTTCTAACTTTTCAGAGTACTCATTACATAAGTACATTTTGTATAATTATTGTTGAGAGAGTTGAAAGAGTAGAAATTCAAATTTCTAAGACATGCATTCACATTTGTTTATCTGAGTTATATTTTAGAGAAAAGAGGTAACTACAAAAATTGCTTTTTTCCTATAGGTGCTCAATATATTCACTCATTTGATTGTTTGAAAACATTGCAGTTGGAAAATGTGGACAACAAGGAAAGAGGAATCAATATCCAATTTGCAAGCAGGCATCTGCTAGGCAAATCTCATTATGGTTGTGAATTTGAAATGGCTTATTCTGGGGTGCACAGGCCTGGTATCACATCAGTGGAAATGTGCAGAACCAAAGCGCCCATCACACAAGATCTGCTTGCTGAGCTCACGTGAAACGACTTTCTGGCCATTGCAGGGACCTGAACCTTTCAGGTAGGAATTAATATGGAACAAAAATGCTTATTTGCCAGGACTCTGGGATTCTTTTGGAGACAAGTAAGGAATTGCAGCCCTAGTCACCATGAGCATTTGCAGACTTCCTCACTTTCTGTGATTGTGTCTTTTTCAGACTGGAAAGAGAACCAAGGCAAATATTTTGAGCCAGATGTGGCAGCTCATACACGCAATTCCAGAACATGGGTGGCTGAGGCAGGAGGATTGCCTTGATTTGAAGGCAAGTTCTAGGCCATCCTGGGCTATCGTGTGAGACCTTGTCTCAAAGGAGCACACAAAGACAAAGAAACTACGCACAGAAAGAAAATCTTTCAGATACAATCTATGTTTTTTATGCCTTCCCATTACAGGAAATGATTTATCTTTTCTTCTTTTTTACTACTTTTGCAGCATGTCCTAGTTTAAAATCACTTTAGTAGTACTATCCCTACAGATCATATTAATATCAGTAGGGTTGCAGTCTGCTCATTTACTTTTTCTAATTCCAAATTTCCATCAGTGGATATTTCTTTCTGTAGATAAGGAAATATTTCTGGAGGGGAGGACACATGACTTGAGTGGTTGACAAAGAAGTGGGGGCTCTGGCTGCTCTCATGACTTGGAAATACTGAGGGAGCTGCAGGGGTTTGTGATCTGCCTCCGTGTTCTGTGTTCTGCCAGTTCCCAGCCAACACCCTATGGCTGTCGGCCTGGGTGAGGAAGGCCGTGCACACAGCAGCCACCACCAGGTAAAACCAGCTAGAGAGGAACTGAGAGAGGCTGAGTGGGAAACCCACTAGGCGTTTCCGTGCCAACCTGCAGGAAGAACCCAAGCATGAAAGGGTCTCACACACACCGGTGTGGTTCACAGGCCTGAGGGTGTACAAGAATGAAGGAGAACTAAGTTTAGATCTTCTCACTTTTGTACGTCATGAACCAGACATCATGTAGAGACCTTCTTCCCTTTCTCGTGTGTGTGTGTGTGTGTGTGCATGTGTGTGCACGTATGTGTGTGCGTGTGTGTGTGTGTGTGTGTGTGTGATTGATTCACAACCATGATTTCAGAAAAAGGACTAATAAAACAATGAATGTTCTATATACCAAAAGAAAAGAGACTAGGTAATTAGTTATTGATAAGGATTTGACAAACAGCTATAAACAATATAAGTCAATGTCATTGTGGTGTTTTCTCCCGAGGTAAGACATGGCTTACCAGGTGAAGTTCGGAGGATACAGAGACCGCGGTTTGGATTTTAGATACCAGTGCTCACTGATCTGGCTAGTCTAACTAGCCAGTTGTGCCAGGGTATGCCGTCCTTGCCTCCTGAGCACTGACTGGGGTTACAGATATGCCATCACACCCATGAGACATTTCAAGTGGGTCTGGGAACTGAAAATCAGTTTTCATGTTTGCACAGCAAGCACTTTATTTACTGAGCCATCTTCCCATCCAACCAATATGAATTACTTGGTCAAACAGTGAAGAAGTTTTTGAAGGAAATACTGATTTTGTGGAAGAATTGCAAATATATTGATTGATTGTTCTTTGGAAAAATTAAGTTTAATACTTATGTTTGCAGAACCTTGTTCTGATCAATGTGAAAGAGTTGATTTTGGAGGAAAAGTGATGAGGGAATATTAAAGAAAATGCTCCCCTTTTACAATGTCTACAGCCATCCCAATTGTCTATAATCTTTTTGATTCTTCTAATTTGCATGTCATGGCATTTTATTTGAAATGAAAATTGAATTACCTAGTTTACTGACCTAGTATCAAATAATGAATGTTATTTCAAGAAATGTAATGGACTCTTGGATTGTTTGGGCAGTTCAATGAAGTTCATGAAGAACTGAACAGGAGTGAGCTTATTTCTTAGGCATGGTCCACACCATTTTTTTTTTCTCCAAGAGATTCAAGTCATTTGTTCTTTGATGGTAGCATTTTTATGTCTGTTTTCTCAAATGTTCCCATTCTAGTATGTCTTTTTCTTTAAATACATGTTTCCAATCATTTTTTAACTGCAGGAATTAAATTTTAATCGAATAATACTAGGTTGTAATTAAATTGGTTGAGTAATATTAAGTCAGTCCCTTTTAAAGCAATCATTTCTAAATATACTTTAAAACGTGCAGAGAAGGAGCTGGGCACAGCAGTGCACATCTGTGAGCCCAGAATTCTGGGGGTGGAAGCAGGAGGATTACAAATTCAAGGTCATCGCATCTAATAGTTCGACAGCTTGGGCATCATGAGACCCTATTTCAGACAAACAAGAAAGACAAGACAAAACACAAAGGGTACTATATCTTTTGTTGAAAGTATGTTTACACAGCTGCAGTCTGATTTGTGCATGAAGAATTCTAGTAAGCAGAGAAACTGTAGAAAAGCTGTGACTGACTGATGACTTTTTTTTTGGAGAGAGACAGAGAGAGGGGGAGAGAAAGACAGATAGAGATGGGTGCGCCAGCAGCCTCTCAGCTGCTGCGAACAAAATCCAGATGTGTGCGCCCCCTTGTAGTCAAGTGCGGCATTGTGCCCTTGCGTCACTGCATCTGGCTAAACGTGGGACCTGGAGATTGGAACCGCTGGAGATTGAAACCAGAGTTCTTAGGCTTAGGAGGCAGGCACCTTAACCGCTAAGCCATCTCTCCAGCCCAACTGATGACTTTTATTCTGACATTTTCTCTGCCCCACTCAACTTCAGGCAACCTCTGAACGTCACAATTATTGCATTCATAGCAACATCAGAGAGGAGAGTATTTTAATGCAAAAAACCAGTTTTGCAAATGAATATTCATTTGTATGTAGATTTTGTTGGCAAAATCTTTTCAGGTGACACATAAATTTAGTGAAGTCAATTCTATGTATTTGTGACTGTGGCATTTTAGGATCTGAAGTATCAGATAATGACTTTTTTTGGGAAATAGAAAATTTAAGATAAATATAGTGAAAATCACAGCAGGGCACAGCTATTCAGAACTATGAAAAGATAGAGGCCATTAGTATGAGAGCATTGCCAGTGTACTAGACTCTTGCACAGGTATTTCATTTACCTTTCCCAGTACCTCTGAGACAAACCTGTGTGTGCAGTGTATGCATGTATGTGCAGATGCATGTGTGTGCGCAGATGTATGTGTGTGTGCAGATGCATGTGTGTGTGCCGGTGCATGCCTGTGTGCAGATGCATGTGTGTGTGCAGGTGCATGCCTGTGCACAGATGTATGTGTGTGCACAGATGCATGTGTGTGTGTGCAGGTGCATGCCTGTGTGCAGATGCATGTGTGTGCACATATGCATGTGTGTGTGCAGGTGCATGTGTCCTGTGTGCTCATGTGTGGAAGCCAAAGAAAGATGCCAGGTGTTCTCCTCTCTCACTGTTCTGCACTATTCCCTGAGATCGAGTTTCACACTGAATCTGGAATCCACCCTTTTTGTCTGACTGTCTGACTAGGAAGCCCCAGGGATCCTGCTGTCTCCAAGCTCTCAGCACCAAGGTTACAGGTTCGCCAGCCATGACCTGCATGCTGTGGAGCCGGGGATTGAATTCAGGTCCTCATCTGGTGGAACAAGTGCTTTTACTCATTGAGTCATTTCTCTTGGCACTAGAACGAATTTATTATTTACAAAATATTATTCACTAGACTTGACATTCAAGCCCAGGATCCTTAATTCTAGAACCTGATTTGGGACCATAGAGGGCTATCCTTGTCCAATGGGTTCTGGAGAGATCGGGAAAGCATTCCAGTAGCTGTAATTTCAAAGGAGTGTCTTGGCTCAGGTTTGGGGGACATTTCATATTCACACTTACTGCATAGAAGTATTACAGGACACCAGTAAACAAACAAACTGGGGTTTGTACTTGAGACTGTAACTAACTGTGAAGGGCTTCCTTACTCTCACAGAACCTAGGTCAACCCTACAGGCATGCACCCCCAGCCCTGTGACCTGAGTGGCTCTCTCTGTATCTTCTGAATGGGTGGCGGGAGAGAGAGAAGAGATGCAGACTGAGGTGACATGGGACCTCTTTTCATTTGTCTGCAAACAGGTCTGGTCTCATGTCTACAGCATCACTGAGTACTTACTCTGCAAGCAGTCGGCATTCAGCAGGTCCTGACACTTCTCGTGACACTTCACGCCACACTCCAAACACTTCATGCCCTGCCGCGCAATGCCCCACAAGAGCCCCTCACACTCGTAGCAGTAGGTGGGCGTCGTAGCTGTCCAGACCTCGAAGTTATGTGGGGTGGTGGAAGACATCGGGTAGATCAATGCCTGCAAGGTCTTCTTAAAGACATGCATTTTCTGTGATGGTAGGAGAAGCAACCAAAACAAACCATGTTAGTGGATTTGGAGAATTTCAACAACAACAAAAAAAACCCCATATTTTCATCTTTCCCTGAAAAGATTATTTAGAGCATAATTATTCTCCTCATTGCTTCTTGGTGTTCTAAGGCCCAATTTGTTTTTGTTTGTTTGTTTGTTTGTTTGTTTTTTTGTATGAAAAGAATTTCCTCATCTTCCAGACTGGGAAACATTTTTCATACCAACCTAGAGCTCTAATTTTCTGATAATGCCAATGTCCCTGCTATACTGAATTTCACTGTGGCAAGAATGATGGATGTCACACTGCTTCACCAATGCTCAGACCCCAGTCTAGCTCTAACTTGAGAAAGACGTTCAAGAAATGCCAATTCAAAGAATTAGTTGAGGGCAGAGGTAATGGCTCCGTGGCAAGAACACTTGCCATATAAGCACGAGGCCCTGCTTTGGATCCCTAGCACTCACTTGAAAAGTTTGCATGGTCACATAAGCCTGTCACCACAGCAGTGTGTGTGTGGGGGGTCAGAGACAGGAAGCACATTGGAGCTCCTCCTGAAAAACAGAGCACTCCAGCTTCAGTGAAAGACTGTCTCAAAGAAATAAAGCAGAAGAGAGCATACTCCACCTCAGGCACGTGCACAGGGTGTGTGCACATGTGTGTGCACTTGCACACACACACACACGCATACTCTCTATACGCACACCACATTATACTTTTACTATTACACACCAAAAATACTAATGTATCTGACTCCCTTTATTCTTAATTGGCTCTTGGTGAAATTATGAAGTGTATGCAAAGCATTCTTCATGCCGACCTCAATCCTTCAGGAACATTTCCACTCCTCTTTCAGATGTTACCCAGCTCTCTTCCCTCACTATGCACCGTTCTCCCCACAACACCATCATTCTCTGGTCTCCAATGATGCTCTTTTAAGTCCTTCTGCAGGAAATGGCTTTCAGCACCCATTACCTTGACAGGATCTTATCAACTAATTTTAAAGAAAGTTCTTATAGTAGATAAAAGTTAAATGTGGCACTCTCCCCTGGTGATTTGTATTTTAGAGAACTAATTTTTAATAGCACATGAAAGGATTTTCTAATGGCTAGCCATCAGTGGATTGCAAAAATCCTCCAAACAATTAGCCAGGAGACTGGACTGCTCTAGCATAGGCCCAGTCACATGATGCATTTAATGGACTTCTTGTGCAGGAGATAACAGTATCTTTCATCTTTCTCTTAGTGCTTAAGGACTACCTATCATTAACCCTGGCATACTTCACTTAAAATACAGGAATAAATGTTCTGACACTTATGAATCTTTTGATCTACATAGATCTAGAGACCCCCGAGACCCACTCACATCCTATTTCTTGCTTACCATATGGTATTATTTATTTAGGAAACATGCTATAACAAAACTGCTCTATAGGTTTCAAAATACTGAGGATTGATGGAGAACTCTAGTACACACAAGCCAATAGAAAAGAGAACTAATTGGATGAGACCTTGTCTGTGCTGTTGATAGTCCAATAGGAAAGTGACTGCTGTGAGGAAACAGCAGCCTTTCCCAAAGGCTGGGATTACAAACAATTTCACATGACTATTTCAGGCTTAATAAATATTTGCCTAAACCCTATGGGTGCCTACTTGATTAGGAAGGTCAGGGAACTATTCATTTTCTCATTAATAGTCATTAAATCTCATCTCAGAGTACCCTGCTATGCATAAATGCTTTCACAGTATGGTCATCATATCATTCAACTGACTCCCAAGAATTTATCTGGTGGTGGTGCTAGGAGATCCCTTAGTAAGGAGTCAAACTCTGTGACTATTTTCCTAGCTTTGAACAACCATACCTATCCTTACGACTTACTACATATGGTACTGGCCCATTCAGAGCTCTTTATGTGTCAATCAAGTCTGGAGAGCATAGTATGGTGTAGTATGGATATTGACCAGGCAAGATGACAAGCCCCATTAGGGTTTATAAGGAGAAAGTGGACCCATTATTGTTCAGTAAATATAATTTGATCTAAATAAATTCTCTGGTTTCATTTCATAATGAAGACAACTTACAAAGAGGATTAGGAGTGGTTTTGTGCATCCTTCCCTCCCTTATACAACCAACCCAACCAGAGAAACTTTTATATCACTTTTATATCACTAAATGGTCATCGTGCAACATATTTTTCCACAGTTTCCTTCTCCCTCTCTCTTCCTCTCTCCCTCTCTCTTTCTCTCTCTCATTTGTGTATTTAATACAGTATTTTTGGTCAAGCTGAAGAACTACAAAGAATAAATTATCTTAAAAATTGTATAAGGTAATTTGTTATTTGTTAGTAGGAACAAAGGAACATTATTCTAAATAAGTGGAATTCTAGTTGGGAATAAAAGAAAAGTCATGGCTGGAGAGATGGCTTAGCAGTTAAGTGCTTGCCTGTGAAGCCTAAGGACCCCAGTTCGAGGCTCGATTCCCTAGGACCCACATAAGGCAGATGCACAAGGGGGCGTATGAATCTGGAGTTCGTTTGCAGTGGCTGGAGGCCCTAGTGCACCCATTCTCTCTCTTTCTGCTTCTTTCTCTCTCTGTCTATCTGTTGCTCTCAAATAAATAAATAAATAAAAAAAAAAAAAAAAAATTTTAAAGATGCCATAAGAGTTGATTTAGAGGGGAAAATTTTAAAAAGTCAGAAATACACGTAAATTTTAAAAAGAAAAGTTGGTCAAGGAGCTGTTTGTGAACATGAGCTTATCTACATTTTTTAAACTTAGGTAAATGGTTAATATGTTTTTTTCTGTTTCTTTATGTCAATCTACTTTTATTGAACTCAAGTGATAAATGGTCAGGCCTATAAGCCTTCAGGGGAGAGTGGAAATGATAAATTGAAGTAACACTTCAGAAGTTAAGTAAACTAGAAGAAAAAGACAGTGCTTAACAGATAACAGAGAACATTTTATTAAAATGTTTTGTTTGCTTCATTTTGCTTAAAAAGAGTCAGGATTGATTTCAAACAAAGGAAGAATAAACTTAATGTAAAAACAAAAGAAACATGGAAACATCAACAGGATATTAAAAATCAATTGAATGGGGGGGGGTCTGGAGAGATGGCTTAGCAGTTAAGGCATTTGCCTGCAAAGCCAAAGGACCCAGGTTCAATTCCCTAGGACCCACATAAGCCAGATGCATCAAGTGGTGCATGCATCTGGAGTTCGTTTGCAGTGGCTACAAGCCCTGGTGTGTCCATTCTCTCTCTTTCTGCCTTTCTCTCTCTCTCAAATAAATAAACAAATAAAATATATTTAAAAAAATCAATGGAATGGGGACATTAAAGCAAATTCCCACCATTAAAATCTATAGATGCAGATGAAAAACACTTGACTTGTCCTTAAACCTAATTTCAGAATGTACTCCTGCTATGCTGAAACGAGTGGTTTTCCATTATTTTCCAGTTTTACAATATGCTACCTGCATTAGCAAATCAGTCAAGGGAGTGGAGAATGAGTGTAAAACAGACCAGAGGTGAAATAAACTTGATGGTGTCAGGAGTGGTAGCTCACTCCTGCGATGCCAGCACTTGGGAGGTTGAGGCAGGGGGGTCTCTGCAAGTATGCAGCTGGCTTCTGCTATAAAGTGAGGGCCTATTTCAAAAAGAAAGAAAGAAAGAAAGAAAGAAAGAAAGAAAGAAAGAAAGAAAGAAAGAAAGAAAACAAAAGAAAAAGAAAAACAGGAAAATAAAATGATATTTGATCTAAAACAAAGAAATATTCTGGAGTCAGCAAAGATTTAAGAAATTCCTTAGAGTGCTGACCTTACAAAAGACAGAAATATTCAAATTAAAAATAGAGTTACATGGATAGAAAATTCTGTAAATCATAATTACAACATTAATTTGATGGTCTTAAATTCAAAGTGTAGAAAAAAGGGGGTCAGTATTGCTGATAAGTGTAAAAATGCTTGCCTAGGGCTAGAGAGATGGCTTAGCAGTTAAGGCACATGCCTGCAAAGCCTAATGACCCCAGTTTGATTCTCCAGTTCCCACAAAAGCCAGATGCATATGGTGGCACATGCATCTGGAGTTCATTAGCAGTGGCTAGAGGCCCTGACACACCCATTCTCACTCTTTCTCTCTCTCCCTCTCACTGTCTCTAATAAATAAATAAATAAAAATGAAATCTTTTTAAAGAAATGCTTGCCTACCTTATCTGAAGGTTTGAAATAATCCACAGTACAGATAATAATAATAATAACTATAATAATAAATAATACAAGGGAAAATACAGCCTCTTAGAACAAGTATAAAATATCAAAACTGACTCAAAACAAATGTTTAAAGAACACGTTTATAATTGCTACATAAATAAATTGATTGAGTAGTCTAATAACTACCTCAAACCAGGTGGTTCTTCAAGACAGAGGGATTCGCTTCTGAGTTCAAAGAAGAAAGCTCCCAACTTAACTTTGCGAAGCTAATTTAACACCCATGACGCTGAACGTGTACAGCAAGGCATGGGCTCTGTTGATTTATGGACACAAACACACACGGACACGGGTCTAGCGAACACCTGAGGAAGCCGAGGCCAGGAGACTCTGTAACTTGCCTGAGATCTCACACGGGTCAGCTGTGGCGCTCTAACAACACGAACCTCCACCAAAACACTGGCTCACGAGGAAGACAATTAAGATCCATAGCAGTGGCCGTCAATAAGACATGGTTTTGAAACTGGGCCTCCTTACTGCTGTTTCCCCATCCAACGCCCTGGAAGGAAAACAGCCACACCGGCAGAGCCGCCTGGGAGACCTGTTCATGCCTGCAGGAGGTACTGCCTGACATCCCTCTCCAGGACTTGGAGCCCTGTCCCCTCTGTTCCTCCATGGAAGAGCTGGCAGAGTTGTTTTTTTAACTGTCTATTCCTCTAATTAAAATGGAAATGTCAGCATTTGACATTTCCCATGTGGCCAAACCATCTTCCTTCGTGTAAGGCAAGTATTTCCCACTGATTTGTGGAGGGCACCTAGATGGCTTCTAGCAGAGAAGTGCGGGAAATGCTCCGTCGGCGGTTCTGTCAGTTGTCCCAGGCAGGGCTGAGCACAGCAGCCGTCAGGACTGACAGTTGGTGCTCCCGTTGTACTCACGTCCTATTTCTTTACGCTCGAGACGTGGTTTCCAGGGAAATGGGCTTTGTGAGTTTGACAGGGAGCTAAAGCACTCAATTCATCCATCCAGTACCCCCAGAGTGTCCCGTAGTTAGGTCTTTGTTAAACAATTAAGTTTTTTTTTCTTGAATGATGAAAAATAGATTGATAGCTAATTTACCTCTAAAATAAAGAATCCTTGTTTAGGGCCTCAGGTAATATAGTACAATTCCACTAATTTCTATTGCTTTCCTGTCAAGTTCTCACCACAATGAGTATTTACACCTCAAATAAAAGGCCGTATTTTAATAGCGTCAGTACTTGGAAGAGGTTTTCCCCCATGATGGCACTGAGGATTGAACTTATGACCTCATGCCAGCTAGGCAAGCACTCCACCATCATACTCTCAACCAAGCAAAATGCCATATTTGAAAACATAAGAAAGAAATGTACCAAAGTTGTTAGTAAAAGTGAAATCCTTCCACTTTATTCCCTCAAAAGAAAATGATTGAATACTTGATAGTCAGTAAATAAAGAGGATCTTTTCCCATACCAGAAGCTGTCTACATTTATTTTTTTTAATTTAAAACATCTTGGTCTACTTTTAGTTAAACTGTCTCTTTATAAATAATGCTACTGATGTATCAGTGGTTTACTCAACTTTCTTATAAACATTTTATTGCATCTAAAACATCACATGACATCATAAATCAGATAAACATGATCCTTGAATTGCAGTCACATTTAAAAAATTTGTTTTGTTATTTATTTTTCTTTTCACATGTGTATGCTAGGAAATCTTGCATTGGGAAAGAATGTTAGGTGCTTGCACCATTTTTTGTATTGGGCTTTATGTGGCTGCTGGGGAATTGAACTCAGGTTGGCTGGCTATGCAAGCACTTTTAATGCTGAGCCCTCTCTCCAGTCCCAGCAGTCACATATAGTACAGTAGAAAATGTATTAACTTGCTATAGACCTTGGATACTCAAATAAATGTGCTTAATGAATTGCAGGAGCCTCTCCATCCCTCCGCATCTCTGAATGGGTGTCTGCATATTGGAGTGACAGGGAGCAGAGTGACAATGAGGCCAGCAAAGGACGTCCGGGTGGAAGATGGCAATGACAGGAAGAAGAGAGTAAGAAATCTATGGCCATGCCAAGCCAAGAATCATGAAAGTTAGAACAAGACATGAAATAGTCACAGAGTTTTTATTCTATGGAGATGAAGACTTGCTCAGATTGGGAGAGGCCGAGCATGCCAGTTCCTGTAAAGAGCGACACAGTGCAAACTCCCCCGCAAACCCTCAGCTGGGGAGCAGGGTGGAGTGACCACTCAACATGCAAGGCACAAACACTGGGGATATTTTAATAAAATCTCTTCGACCCGGGCTGCACCTGAAGCCAATGACGCCAGCATTGCTGGGAGAGAGACCAGGTGCCAGCAGGCTCCAATGCGCCCTCGTGCGTTCTAATGAGCCCTAGTTAAGAATCACTGACCTACATCTCCAAGGGCCACTTGAATCTTCTAGTCAGCCTGGCTCTTGCACTGGGCAAGAATTCACAAAGCATGTACCTCATGATGACAGTTCAGGAAGCAATGGTGACGACGGCATTTAACAAGAGCAGTGAACAAGCCTCATGACTGCCTTGGAGGTTACCAGGTCCGTAAGGAACAGTGTACACAAAACCCAGAACTCCGTGTAGAAATTAAAAAGAACACTCACTCCCATTTATTGTTTCCTGTACTATCTGCTATGCTGAAAATTAAACACATATCTATTCCCATAGTTTGTTTGTTTGTTTGTTTGTTTGTTTTCAGGGTAGGGCCTCACTCTAGCCTAGGCTGACCTAGAATTCACTTTGTAATATCAGGGTGGCCTCAAGCTCAGGGCGAGCCTCCTACCTCTGCCTTCCTTCCAAGTGCTTGGATTAAAGGTATGTGCCACCATGCCTGGCTTTTCAGCTTGTTTTTAATTTCACTTTATAGGAAACCCAGATTAGGTGAAACTTAGGAATCTTCACTCAATCATACCCACCATGGAGATCATAATTCAATGCTTTACAGTCCAAAGGAGGAAACCTTGTTTAAGGGAAACTTGAACCTGAAGTATAAAATAACATTAGGATTTTTCCAGGGGGAGGCTAGACAAATCAACTCTGCCAGGTGAGAATGATAGTCCTCAGGGTAAGAAGGCATGTGAGCATTTGAAACAGACGTGGTTGGGTGGCGAGGTGGATGCTCTCAGGAGGTCGTGTGGGGTAACTGGGCTCTCCCCATCTCCCAGTGACTCCGGTGACATTGGGATAAGCATGTCTAGATCTCAGAAAGCATGGCTTTGCTCCTGCACTCTGATAAACGTATCATCAGTAAGTGATAAGCACCTACCAGCTCCTCGTTGTTAAGTGATGCCCTGATGACCATAGCCAGGGAGAGACCAGACTTCCGGGCAGCCAGTGTCTGAAATACACAGAAGGGTGACATATTAACACCTGGGGGAAGTGTTGTGTACATTGTCCAGCATGAGGTGAAACAGTAACTATGTTGGTGTCATTGCTTATGTTTTGAAGAGGGCGTTGTTATTTATTCTCTGTAACCAGTTAGTTTATCTAGACATGAACTCCTACAACATGGAAGCCATAGAGGATCCTGAGACCACTGAACCCAATGCTTATAATTTCCAGGAGATAAAACTGAGGCAAGATGGCCAGTCACAGGTTTCCAGGCCAGCAAAATGCTTTCAAAGCTTTTTCCTCCAAGACAGGCTGAGCTATGTTCTTTCATAAAACCTGACCATTAAGGCCAGGGCAGCCCAAATGAGAGATGACCCCAGATGGACAGTGAGGGGTGACCCTGGATGGACAGTGAGGTGTGAACCCAGATGGACAGTGAGGAATGACCCCGGATGGACAATGAGGGATGACCCTGGATGGACAGTGAGAGTTAAGCCCGGGTAGACAGTGAGGGAAAACCCTGGATGACACTGGAAGCTGTGTGGTTCTTGAGTTGTTGACAGTTTGCTAGAATGGTCCTCCACATACAGCCACATGGCAGTCTCCCAAATATTCCATTTTCCTCAGTGAAGCATGGTAATATGATATTATGTAAGACTCAAGTCCCTTTAGCCTCCATCACTGCAAAGAGTCATCACCTCCTGATTTCTACCAAAAACATTAGGCTACCATACACTCAGCACTGCTATGGAGAAATGCAGAAGTCAGATTCCAAACGGGAGTAGTTAAACATGCTATTTCTGTAGGAGCAAAGGGAAGTCTCTGTGGAATGATCATTTCTCACCTTCCCAGGAGTCCCATCAGCCCATAACTATACATCCTGAGGGCTGAGAAGGCACACTTTCAGACATAGTTCTACGCATGCCCAGTAAAGAAGCCACCCTCCACCCACCTGTACCCTACTGTGTCAATCTGCAGAATATTACTGTGCAGGGTTTACCGAAGAAAAGCTTCTCTGACAAGTAATTATTCATAAATTCATGTTTATTTTCCATCTTGGTCTGTGTTTGCACTCATATACATTATTTAGTTTTTCAGAAATGAACTCTATGTTAAATTCTTGGAGAACATAAACTCCTCATTCTGGAATGTCTGCATTTCCCCACCTTGCCCTCTTCCACTCATGGGTGTTTGATGAGACACACAAACGATAAGGAAAATAAGACCACTTACCATGGCCTGAAGGTTCCGCAAGTCAAAGGAAATAAAATTTCAACCATTAAACATATGAAAGGTGGGGGAAGTATAACAATATTAAAATACTCTAACACTTTACCATAAAGTTCATACAATAATGCTGGGAATCTGAGGTGACTGATTGAAGGACAAATTGTGCTTTCCACTGCAAGACCTTGCCAGGTAGCATCATATTTTAAAACTAAAGTCACAGTCTTTAGATTGATTTCTTTGCAAAAAAATTATATCTGTTGGTATAAAAAATTATACTCATTGCTGCTAAAAGAGAAGTTTATTTTTCTTTGGGTAAAATAATAATTTTTTGAGGCAGTGTCTCACTTCAGCCCAGGTTGACCTGGAACTCACTCTGTAGTCCCAGGCTGACCTTGAGTTTACTACATTCCTCACACTTAATTCTGGGATTAAAAGGGTGCACCACCACACCCAGTTAGATAAAATAATTTTTGATATTATAAACTATCAAGAGTATTATATACTGACAGAATAAAAAGTAATTTCTGTTTTGTTTTTGAGACAATATTTCTCTCTGTAGATCATGCTTGCCTGGAACTTGTAACCCTCCTGCCCCTTCCCCATAAGCACAAGGATTCCAGCTGTGCACCACCACACCTGCCTGTAACAACAATTTGGATGACAGGCAATATTTTTCATTCTCAGGTGCTTCTTTTTTCTCACAGTATAATGCAGCCCACTATCCCCCCTACAGGAGTTGTCTGCATTTCAAGTTGGTCCTTAGAATACTTCATCATGGAAGAGTGAGTTATTCAGAATCAGGCTCAGGACTAATTTTAATGACTTAGGAACTGCAGGTTCCTTTAGTATTAATTTGTCTAGAGCTGACCTTAATATATTAGAATAAGGAATTGATTAGAAGTGCCTATTTCCCTTATAAGGTTCTCAGGTCCACTGGGTGAAGGTGGAGAAATTTGAAAGCAGGCTTTGAACTTCGCAAGTTAAAATACCATTGCTCACAGCACTGAACGCATCAAAGTCAAGTTGCAGAAGCTCACTTGGCTTGCTGTGTCATTCCTTTCAGCTCAATTATAGAAACATTTTAGCTCACATTGGTAATTTCAATTAATATCAAAGTCAGTTGAAAGGTTAGAGTCATTTTTTTCCATCAAATACATTTTAAAGATATAAAAAACATGTTAACACTTGGTAGGATCTGACCTCATATATCTTATTCTATCAAATATTTACAAGCTAGTTAGTTAGTGAGGACACTATATTTTAACCCAAGAGATGCTGATGCATGGAACCAGCAAGGATGAAGAAAGATAACTTACCACATCTCGAACAATAGGCAATGTTTTCTTCCTGCGCAGGTCTGGCATACTGTCAATACCATAAAGTCCCCGCCCAACCCTGAAAGAAGATAGAAAAACAATGATTTCAAAGGATGACATTGTATAAGAAAAACACACTGTTCAGCATATAAAGGCTTTAAAAAACTTGTAAGGATATCATGATTTTAACTAATTTGAAAAAGGGCAAAGGTTGGAAGACTTGACCTTTGTCTAGTGCATGCATGCATGCATGCATGTGTGTGTGGCTGGGGCGTCAAGCTCCTCATGGTGGTCCCTTGCTGAAATGTTAAATGCACATGGCCTGATTAGATGGGCTGCATATCTGTCAGTCTCTCTTTGGTGACAGAAGAATCAAAATTGTTAGGTGCAGCCTGGAGAGCTGGCTTAGTGGTTAAAGTGCTTGCCTGTGAAGCCTAATGACCCATGTTCGACTCTCCACATTCCCACAGAAGCCAGATGCACAAAGGTGAGGCAAGAGCAAGATCACACATGCCACTAGGTGTTGCAAGCATCTGGAGTTTGATTACAGTGGCTGAGGCCAATTCTCTCTCTCTCTCTCTGTCTCTCTGTCAAAATAAATAAATAAATAAATAAATAAATAAATAAATAAATAAATAAATAAAAAATAAATAAAATTAGGTGCTTGGAAGTTCATGACCCCAGAAGGAAAGAGAGGTAAAGCATTCTTGGTCCCAGAGAGGTGAGGAAATCACCGTATTATTTATGAAGGCAGCATTTTCTGTGTGGGTGTCTTCACAGAGTCACCTCCAGAACGTCAGCCAAGGAACCATGGACATATTTAAAATATGTGTGATTATACTTAGAACTGACGTTCCAATTACCTTTGAATATACACAGTATTCAAATCACTTGTTGAACAAGGCTCCTCATTATACTTTTTTATTTTTAATTTGAGAAAGAGAGAGACAGAGAGAGAGAGAGAGAGGAAGACCGATAGAGAATGGGCACGCCAGTGGCCTCTCAGCCACTGTGAATGAACCCCAGATGTGTGTGCCCCTTGTGTGCATATGTGACATTGCGTGCTTGCATCACTTTTGCATCTGGCTAAACTTGGGACCTGGAGGATCAAATGGGGATTCTTAGGCTTCGCAGGCAGCACCTTCACCACTAAGCCATCTCTCCAGCCGCATTATACTTTTTTTTTTTGGTAATATTAGCAAAGGCTAGGTAACCTAATATCCACCAAAAGTAAATTTCTTAAGTGAGTTTATGAAAAAATGTGATTATTAAAGCAACATGAAAAACATTGATATGTTAAGTGTAAGCAGCAAGTATGAATATTAGTGAGTTGAGTGTGAACCTATATGTGTGTCCTTTCATGTACACAGACAATATCTAGAAAGAAGCTTTTCAGACTTAAAAGTGTGGAGTGAATGTAGGTGACGGGAAAAGAGAGGAAAAGAGAAGACTGTGTTGTCCTCATACAGTTCAGTGGTTTCCTGATAATGTATTATTTGGCAAATAAAATAATTTTAAGTTATATATTTTTTGTTTCCTAAAAAGTAATCTTCTGATCCTCCTGACTCTATCCCATCCTCTTCCTCTTCTTACTCTTCTTTTCCTCTTCCACCTCTTCCTTCTTTTACTTCCCACCTTCCTCCTCTCCCTCCTCTTCTTCCCCTTCATCTTCTTCTCTTCTCCTTAGTTTCCTCCTTTTCTTCCCCATTTCTCCTCCTCTTCCTTGCAACTGTCATCAAAGCATTCTTCCTCTTCCATCTTTCCCCCTCTTCTTTCTTTCTCTTCTTTTTAAATAATAGCTTTGTCCTTTCCTACTTAACACTTTATCCATGTATAGATCACATACTTACCTGACTCAATGTGATGTTTTAATCTATGCATAACTTATAGACAGAATCAATTAACTAACAATTGTCACCTCACCAACTTCTCATATTTTGTGGTGAGAATACAAAATGCTAAACTTTTAATAAACTATGGATTAGGAAAGCAAACTAAAGCAATGAACTTATTTTATCTTAACATTATCTTCAACCCCCCCACCCCGACAACCAATTAGTATAACTCCGTACTTCCATTTCTAAAGACAGATGTTTCTGAGTATAGCACGGATGTATTTATCTTCTACAGTGATGGCCAATAGTTGATTGGCCAGTATTTATTCAGTTGCAAGTTTCCATTACAAATCAGAAACTGTGTGGGATATTTATATATAACAGTCGTTAATTAATTGAACAAAACAGTTCTAAAATAGTAATGGAGAGTGTTTCTGTGTTTCTAAGACAATTGCTGGGTATAATTAATAATCTTTTAGCATTATGCAGCATCAGAACACTGTGGGAGATTGAATAATGAATCATTCTGAATTCCTTGTTCTTAATACAATTTCATTTTCTCTTGCCCTTTCATAATGATTTTTGTAAACATACAATTACATATTTTACTTTTTTGTTTAATATTATATATTTTATATACATTTAACAGAGTAGCCCTGATAGTTATATACAATTTAAATATCCACCTGATAAATGTTAGCTATCTGAGAAGCTTTTCTTTCCATCTCATCTTTGTTTCCTATCACTGCCAAGAAAATGAAAATGTATGTGTGCATAATGGATGGCTTGCTCCTTGCACAGGGTTGATCACTGTGTGGTCAGAATGTAAAATGCCCCCCATAGCCTCAAGTGCTCGTGTTAAGACTCCCTTCACCCAGCTGGTGAAGCTTTGGGAGGTAAAGCCTTGCTGGAGGACATGGTCACTGAGGGTGGACCTTGAGGTTTTGTCGAGTCTGTCTTTACTGGGTGTTCAGAGCTAGCTCATTCTTGCTGCTTCCTTCCTGCTGATGTAACAAGATGTAATGCCTGGCTTCCTGCTGATGTGACAAGATGTAATGCCTGGCTTCCTGCTTGTGCCATGCTTTCACTGCCACAATTTCCCTGGCTATAAGCCAAAATTAGTCCAGCAATGAGAAGGTATCTTCTACAATCACCAATTCCTACAGATATTTTAATTCCATATTTCATCAAATCTATGACATTATTTTTGTATAGCACACATTTATATATTTTTAAGCATACATTATTTTATATACTAATATGAAAAATCTTACTATCATAAGAAACCATGCTCCTTTAGCAATTAGAATTTGCTCAGAATGCTGTTCAACTGACAGTCCCAAGCACAGATTTCTGCTACTTGTTCACTATTTTAATTAGAATTTGCTCAGAATGCTGTTCAACTGACAGTCCCCAGCACAGATTTCTGCTACTTGTTCACTATTTTAATTAGAATTTGCTCAGAATACTGTTAAACTGACAGTCCCAGCACAGATTTCTACTAGTTATTCACTATTTTAATTAGAATTTGCTCAGAATGCTGTTCAACTGACAGTCCCCAGCACAGATTTCTGCTACTTGTTCACTATTTTAATTAGAATTTGCTCAGAATGCTGTTAAACTGACAGTCCCAGCACAGATTTCTGCTACTTATTCACTATTTTAATTAGAATTTTCTCAGAGTGCTGTTAAACTGACAGTCCCAGCACAGATTTCTGCTACTTGTTCACTATTTTAATTAGAATTTTCTCAGAATGCTGTTAAACTGACAGTCCCCAGCACAGATTTCTACTACTTGTTCACTATTTTACCTGCAGGGGGAAAAGAAAATATAAATGAAATAAATTATTCCTGAAACTTCTCATTCAGAATCCAACTTTTTGAAATTATTCTTTGAAACAAGATTGTCAATATATGGTTTTTTTCCCAAATGCTAGCTGCCATTTTCACAAAGAAGCTTAAGATACTAAGTATCTAACAGTACATTTCTGGGTCATAAACTGAAACAATTTAAAAAGGATATCTTCTAATATTCTTGTATTCTGGGGATATGGAGTTTGAATAACAAGAAACTTTATCTAAGATACTATGTCCACAGCTAGAAATACATAGGACTCCTGGGATCTTTGCAGCTCTCAGCTATCCCTATTATCTGACAGGTATCCAGCCCTGTACAGTTTCTTTCTCTTTTCCTCCCTCCTTTTCTCTCTTATCATATGGATTAGTTGTGAATTTTATTGGGCTATGCCTGTAATGCTTTTTATCTATTTTCTGGTAACCAAGTTTTCCACCTGTACTTATCTGCTACTGTTCCTCCTAAATAGAATGGCTGTGTCCACCTTCCTATATGTATTTAGCTATGAGACCCACATGCTAAAAGCACTATTTGAAGACCACATTCATGAGGAATTGGAGGGCAAGTAAAGGAGACAGAAGGATGATCTATAAGATCGCTGAAGTAATCCCAGATCTTTTAATGGGTTCCTTAATGAGGGTCTTGACTGGGGTGGTTTTGCCATTTTTATTTTCACCCCTTCTTATCACTTTCATGAACTTTGGTAAAATTCCCAGGGTGAACTGTGATCATATTTTAAAGACTAAATGGCCGTGTTGTCAGAGACATCTTGTGTTCTACTAAATTACTTTCTCCTTTCTTGTGCATTTGACTTCTTAAAGCTCTATGTGGCTCTTTAACAACTGAGACAGGATTTCCCCTCAAACTCTTGTCCTTTGAAACATGGATGGAGAATCACTGACTACCTTTTGATTCATCTTTATATCATTTTTAAAAAGCTATGTTTTTAAATAGATGAGGGGGGTATGAAAGATATACTGTTCTGGTAGATAAGGGGGATGGAATGCAGATCATGTTTCCAATGATTAAAAATCTTTTTCATAACAAAAAAAATTGTCCAGTAACCTTAGTTATTTATATGCAGTAAAATCTTAAATGAAGCTTTTAACTCTCTTCATGGTGTTCTCAATGTCAGGCTGGGGGACAGTGTCAAGTGTTAGAGGTCGACTTCTAACAACTCAGTTACAACATGTACCATTTAGGGCTCATTTCCTTGACAAATTCTCTATCAAGTAGACAACACAGTGTTTACTAAGGCTTGCAGCAGTTTCTTATATCAAAATCTTTTTTGTTCATCACATAATTCATATGGACCTGAATTAACCTTAAGCATTACCGTTTGCTACAAAATAGAACACAAACCATGCCGACCTCAGCTTTCTCATCACAAACCATCAATTATGTTTTGAAAATAATTTCTCCTACATTAAAATTTATGCTGAATAGGGGTCACAATTTAGGGAGCTAGATTTTAAAACTCTTCAGTAAATATGAAATTTTGTATATGAATGTCCCTTTGTATGGAGCTATTTCCTTAGTCATCTTTTTCAGGGACACCTCAGCATGCATTTACACATAGTTTGTAAAGTATAGTCATTATAATTAACAAAAGAATAGCTGCTTAACAGGCTCTACTTTAATGTATTTAAACATAATTAGATATCCAATAGCAAAGGAACTATATTTCTTAGACCTAAAACCTTAGATTCCTTTTCATTATATTGTTTGTTAGAAGTATGGCACCTATTTTAATTCCTAGACTTTTTACCAATTACTGTTGCAGTGCTTGAAGGCAAATACTGAAGCTCTGAGGTGGTTCCCAGAATTCCCCAGCCCTAGTCTCTCTATTTTGTAAATAATGTTTCTTGCATCCTTTCTGTTAATTTCCTAGCTCCCCGCAGACAGAATCACACACACTCCACAGCCAAGCTTGACTGAAGGCACACTTGAGCCAGTGGTTTTAGCTTCTCTGAATCATGCCCAGGAAGGCCTTCATGGCCTGGCTCATCTCGAGGACAAAGAAGAGAGACAGTCAAGGAGAACGGCAAACCTCTCAAGAAGCATTGAATTCTCAGATGAGACCATGAGTCCAAATCCTGGTTGTGTGTCACACTGTGATCACTGTATGATTTTAAGGAAGTTACCGAAGTCTTAGAGCAGTACTAAAATCTGAATTTAGAGAAAGAGCAATAAATATACCCCTGGATGAGTGTCAAAGGGATTCTACTTAATCCTAACCTGCAAGAATGGAATATATTTCAGGATCAAGTATCCTTTTATATGTTCCTCTGATAGTGCGTTTACATCCTAATATTGATTATCCTCCACAGCTGAAGCTGTGCTCTTGCTTCCCTGGATATGTGAGTGTGACTCCATGGCTGGTGGCCTTCTGGCATCTCTGGAATACAGGAGGTTCCCTCACCCCTAGTAGTTTAGAGCACAGCTACCTACTATGCTTGGCAAGTTACACAATAATTATCTACCACAAAATAATTTATCTGCAACCTATGAAGGTTCTTCAGGGAGTGATTATCCAGTCCTGTGTAAATGATAAGAAGCATGCAAATAGAGGAAGCTCCTGAGGCTCTTACATGACTGTATTCAATAGCCATGGACCAGATGGCCATGCTCCCATTGTACTCAGTTGATTCTTATCATGACACATACTAAGCATTATGCCAGGTTCCTTGTTTAATAAAACTGCCCAGATTATGGGCTTCTCAAATCTGTGAAGTATAGGGCTGGGAGATGGCTCTGTATTTGCTATAGAAGCATTTGCCTTGTGTAACAGTCATCTTCTCATTGCTGGGACACAAACTCCTGAGCAGAAGCAGTATTTATAGTAGGAAAGGCTTGCTTATGCTTCTAGTCTCAAGGGGAAGATTCCTCATGATGTGGGGAAAGCATTGCATAAGCAGACAGCACATGCACCACGTCTTCCAGTCAGCAGGGAGGAAGCCACAAGAGTGAGCAAGCTGGGTTGTAAAGCCCCAAAGCCTGTCCCTCGTGACCAACCTTCTCCAGCAAGGCTCCAACTCCCTAAAGCTCCACCAGCTGCGGGTTACAGGTGTGGCTCAATCACAAACACATGAGGCTATGGGGGATATTTTACATCCAAACCATCACACCTTGCAAGCATGAGGACCTGAATGCTAATCCCATAATCCATATAAACATAATGGTGCATTCGGGTAATCCCAGTGCCAGGGAGGTGGAGATAGGAGGATTCTGGGGATTTGCTTTCCAGCCAGTCTAGAGTCATTGGTAAAATCAGCCCAATGACAGACCTTGTCCACACAAAGGTGGATGGCTTCCCTAAGGAATGACATCTGAACATATCATCTAGCCTCCACATGCATGTACACACACACCTACATATACATACATACATACATACATACATACACACATACATATGACTTTGAAAAGAATGAAGACCACATGTAGTTTACTTTTCATCTCTAGTATTTAAAAGAGGACTTTACATATATTATTTAGTAAATATATAGTAACATTGAAGACTGGAAGAATTATTTTAAAACATTCTTTATCAAAGAAACATGCACACACGGAAGTCTTGGGTAATTAGAGATGAAAGATGGTCCCAGCTTCCTTTTCTCTTTCAACACTTTAAATGTAGATTGTTGTAACAGGCGTGACTCTCAGCTGGAAAACAAATTTATTACTTCTCTAATCCAAATCTTGTCTCTGGTTCTTCACAGAGGGGCATTTTGCCTCCTTAAGGAGAACAGAGAATAAAAACTGTATGTCCCTAAGGGCTATGTCTTGTGTTTTCAGGTACAGCTGCTGGATCTGAAATGGTACTTTAGAAAACATATACCCCCCAAAGCAATTATAGCTATTTACACAAAGGCAAATCTATCTATGTTTGGCTTAATGTGTAATCAACTTTGCTGACAGGCTGTCAAACTAGTGCTCTAGAAGCATTTTTTTTCCTTTCAAATCCAGTATTTAAAAACAAAAACAAACAGAGACCTAATTAGGGTGGAGTAGATGGAAACCAAAACCAAGCAGCCTGGCAGGGAGGACTGTGCTGGGCTGACCCAGGCATGTAGATGAGAGGGAACAGTTCACTCTGCCAGTCCCACGAGGAACACCTTGTCAAGTCATTCAGTGTGTCTACCCCTCCATGCTATTTGTTCATACACCTATCACCTGGCTCTCTCCTCAGCAGTTTAACATGACAAGGGCTTAATTACTTATAAATAATCATCTTGCCTTGGGAAATAGGGCAGCTGGCTTTACAAACTGCAAACACTATAGTCAGGGGAAAAAAATTACTTGTTTCACAGTTGTCGAGTGCTGACCACAGAACTGAACCCCAGCACTCGGGAGGCAGAGGTAGGAGGATCGCCATGAGTTTGAGGCCACCCTGAGACTATATAGTGAATTACAGGTCAGTCTGAGCTAGAGTGAGACCCTACCTCAAAACAAACAAAACAAAACAAAACAAGACAAAACAAAATAAAAACAACAAAAAGAACTTAATAGTTTCTGGAATCGTAACTCAATCCCTGTTTCCTTGTGCAGGAGGTTAAAGTTTGAGACAATGATAATCAGGATCCCGTATAAACTAAGTGGGTGTAGGGTTTTATAAAGGAGTATGAGTCAGCCAACAAGAAGCTATACCCCAGCTCTTACCGTACGGCGTGGTAGGAAGGAACAGGCTTTTGCCTCTCATCCCAGTAGGGTTGCACAGGATGAGAGCTGACATTGCATTCTGACCTAAGTTTTGCTTACTAATATCTGTGATGCATTCTTAACATCTCTGATTGTTGCTGTTGTCGTAGAGAAAGCAACTAAGCTTAGCTTTTCCAGATATGTTACATTTTAAGATGTCTACCAGCAGTGCACCCGGCACATTGCTGTTCAAACCTACGGGATGAGCAATAGGACAAAAGGTGAAGCTGGCGTGTAGGGAGGCGAGGTAAACTTCTAGCGTGATAACACTTCCCTTCTGTATTCTCTAGGCAGTGGTGAGCTGGCCCTGTGGCTCTGGACTGCAGACTATACTCACATTTCCTCACTTCTGACTCACACAAGTCACGGTAACGTCTGTGTTGGTCACAGTGGGAGAACAAGGACCAGAAGCTTGTTACGACTTCGGGCTCTTTAGTGTGGAGCCAGTTGCTCAGTTTTTCCAGGACTCACTAACCACAGCCCTTGCTCTCAGTCACTGAGGGACGTCTCCCATCTGTCATCTCACTAACAACAAATTCTTTGGTTCCCATTGAACTGCTCTTTGACGTGCATCTTGAAACTCTTTCTATATCATCTTTGCACAACTATCTGAATTCTTAGAAAAAATTTTTTTTTCTCAGAAACTCATTTGGGGAATAGAACTCAGGATGAATCAGGCTCTCTCAGGTCCTCATATTTGTGAGGCAAGAGCTCCAACCAGATGAGCCATCACTTTAACCCCATAAGCTGTCTCATGGTAAATGTTTATATGTAATAATGTAGATAACACCCAGGTAGTTACCATGAGTTCAAAAAAACTTCTTTAGTGTTGAATCTCCCACATTTTATCTTCCCTCTGCTCCAGAGTTAATCATTGTCCTGAACTTTAAATGTGAAATATCTGCTAGATAAACTTTTGTTTGAAAGTATATTTTGTTATTTTCATTCTGTCATATATGAAAATTTCAGAACATTATTTCAATCAAATAAAAATATTATTGCCATTACTTTGAACTGATAGATCGAGCTATCAAAATGTCTATTTTTATTTTGTTAAAAATGTTTTTATCAGGCTGGAGAGATGGCTCAGCGGTTAAGGCACCTGCCTGCCAAGGCTAAGATTACCAATTCAATTCCCCAGGTCCCACATTTAGCCAGATGTAGTGACGCAAGGGTGCAATGCTGCACTTGTCCACAAGGGGGCACACGCGTCTGGAGTTTGTTCACAGTGGCTGAAAGGCCACTGGTCCACCCATTCTTTGTCTCTCTGGCTCTTCCTCTCTGTCTCTGTCTCTCTCAAAAAAATGTTTTTATCTATTTAAATGTTATTTGAGAGAGATAATAAGATTGAGAGAGAAAATGGGTGTGCCAGGGCTTCTTGCCATTATAAATGGACTCCAGACAGGTGCACCACTTTGTGCATTTGGCTTTACCTAGGTACTGGGGAGCTGAACCTGGGTGGTCAGATGTTTCAAGTAAGTGCCTTTAACTGCTGAATCATCTCCCCACACCAAATACCTAATTTTCAAATATTTTATTTTTTACTTATTTATTAGAGAGAGAGTAAGAGAGAGAGAGAGAGTGAAAGAGAGCAAGAGAGAGAGAGAAAAAGAGAATGGGCATGCAGGGCCCCTAGCCACTGCAAACAAACTGCAGATACATGTGCCATCATGTCCATCTGGCTTACATGGTATGTGGGTTCTGGGGAATGAAACTTGGGTCCTTAGGCTTGACAGAAATTGCCTTTAACCACTAAACCATCTCTCCAGCTCCCAATATCTATTTTTATATTTGATCATACTATCCATCAACATAGCACATATTTCAATCTATGTTTTCATAAACAAGTACAACTAAGTTTGATACTTTTTCAAAAACAGCTTATACATCTCCACTTTATTTCTATGGGCCTTATATCTTTAATATTATAGAGCCTTCTTTTTATTGAAAAGATGCTTTTCAGTCTGTTGGTAGTATATATATATTTTTTTTATACCAAATCTATCCAGAATTTTCTCTACACATGATTATGGAAAAGGACTCATTTTTCTGAAGCATCTTTGAGCTTCCTGGGTAGATCCTCATCATATCCCATGAAAATCCCCCAAGCTTCACTGCCTTCTGCTCAGACAGTAGATCTGCTG
Source organism: Orientallactaga sibirica (assembly GCA_036365145.1). Classification (NCBI taxonomy): domain Eukaryota; kingdom Metazoa; phylum Chordata; class Mammalia; order Rodentia; family Dipodidae; genus Orientallactaga; species Orientallactaga sibirica. Next base: position 2,605,836 of record JAEOAD010000016.1, on the reverse strand, counting down.
TTTCTTCTCTTTTCTGTGGTGCTTAGACTCTGCAAGGCTGTGCTGAAAGGGCATGGAGTAATAAAATCTTTGTTCTTATCCATTCCTGGCCTTGAATATTCCTACTCTTTACCTTAGGCATGAAGTTTCTTACAGATTTCTGTCATATATATCCAGCAGATGAAGATAACTTCTAATTTGCTAGAAATTTTCCTCCAAAAATCACAAATTCCTTTCAGCTTTAACTAAGTGCTTTTCCTCAGCCATTTGAAAGATAGTTTAATTTTCTTAACAGCTAGTATATGTACTCACATGTTTCCTACTGCTCAAGTTTCAAATCCTGGAATAAACCTTGCCTGATTACATTATATTATCTTGTTATATATTTCTGGATGCTGTTTGATGTTGTATTTAGTATTTTCTATCTATACTCAGAAGTAGGCATGGCACAGAACTCTCCTTGCCTTTTATTCTCCTTATGCCAGATAAATATCAAGGTCACGTCAGCTTCACAAATAGAGGATGCATTTGCTTTTCTATGTGGGAAGAAATAAGCATGTGTCTCCTTAGAGTCCTGATCTTTACAGAGGTCTTCACTGCAAAGTCTCATTTTTAGGAAGTTGCAGATTTTTCTCTCCTGTTACTTGCTCCAGCTTTTAGAGATCATCACAGGCCCCAGGGCAGTTCTCAGTCTCATGCTTGCTGGTCTCTCAGTATCTGCACTCCCATTTCCTGTTTGACCTACAAGAATTTCAGTTATTTTATGTGAGTTCAACCATAACTTGTGTGGATGATTTTTATATTTCATTTAAGAAATGAGGGCTGGAGAGATGGCTTAGGGTTAAAGTGCTTGCCTGCGAAGCCTAAGGACCCAGGTCCCATTCTCCAATACCCATGTAAGCCAGATGCACAAGGTGGCGCATGTGTCTGGAGTTTGTTTACAGTGCCTGGAGATCCTGGCGCACCCATTCTCTCTCTCTACCTGCTTCTCTCTTTCTCAAATAAGTAAGTAGATAAATTAAATTTAATTCAAGAAAAGAAACGAGTGTATACATAACAGGAGTGCTTCCCCTCATGGCATCCCCAGATATGCTGAAACAAGAAAGGAAAGCGAACCTGGAGCCCATGAGTTAGGGAGGAGAAGAAATTGGTCCTGCTGACATGGTATTGTGAGAAACGGAGGTGGGCATGTGGACACACATGGTGCAATGACAGGACAGAACAGGCACATTTATAAAGTAATCGGGAAAGCTCTTAAATTAATTCATCTTCAATGTGTTATAGAGCAACAGATCAATTTGAAGACCTTTAACAGTTTTAACTGGAGCAGAACACTCTCTTTACAGCCATCTGTACTTGGTTTCATTTCCCTGAATCTCACAAGGTACCACTAACCATAAAACATCACTGTCACTAATTGCAGAGGTGTATGGAAATTGAAGGATGAATTTAGGTGAGGTCAAGTTTGGCCTGCCTTGCACTGACGACCCTTACTGGTACTAAGGCTTAGTGTATGGGTCCATCTGTACGACTTGTGTGCTTACTTAAAACCATACAGAATTGGCTATACAATCCTAGTACTGAGCGAATCAAGACAAGCCATCCCTGGTTCTTTTCAAAGTCAAGTTGTTGTTACTGCCTGGTTTCACAGCAAAGCCTCAGAAGGATGGTGTATTAGGCGGTAGACTGAGCAGCATTCAGTTTTCAAATGACAGTTTTGTTTTTCCCACATTTGGTCCACAGGCCAGAGGTGGGTGTAGAGCAAGCCTGCTTCTTCATGACACAGACCTTTCCCCATTCCAGCAGAGTGCTGATGGAGTGATTACCACTAAGAGAATGGTCAGGACTGAAGTGCTACCTTCCTTGTAGTTGTGACATAGGAACTCATGGGTAAGGATTTGTTTAACAATCTATAAATGCCTGTATACAAAACTTCTTTATGCCAAAAGCTAACTGAACCAAACAGGATGCCAACAGGGAGCCGTGCTGCTGGGTGGAAGATGAACTACTGCGGATAGACTTGAAATTATGGATTCTGTCACTATAGCCTGCCTGGGATTCACTGAGGACTTGTTTTATGACTTCTCTGGTCTCATTAAATACGAAGAATGTTCAAAGTTCCTTTCTAATATACATACATTTGAATACTTTTATAACTTCTCTTAAGAGCATAGCGCACCCAGAGGCGATGGGGACAAGCCTGCACGTGTGAGTGACTAGTGACTCGCTAGGCAAGGAACCTCAGGAATTCGCCGGGTAACCCTGACTATTATCTTATGTCTGTTTAGGTAATTTAGCAGAACCTGATACTTTTTTATTTGTTGGATTTTCTCAATCTGCTAACATCTAACTTCTCTGAAAGAGTTCATGAACCATTCCAGGATGTCACTAGGCACTTGCTGAATGGATGGGTTTAAACTACCCTTCAATCATCATTACAGAGTGAATCTGGCTTCTTGAGCCGGCACACAGACACACGGGGTGGAAATGTTTTAGAATCGACATAGACTGACTATAGGAGGCTAACAGAACCCCAGGGGACTATACTTTTTACAGTGAATTTAAATGAGGAAAGATCACATCAACAGTTTACATTGCCAGGGCTGGAGAGATGGCTCAGCAGTTATGGGACTTGCTTGCAAATTGTAACGGCATGGATTTAATTTCTCAGTACCCACATAAGCCAGATGCACAAAGTGGCACATACATCTGGAGTTAATTTGCAGTGGCAAGAGGCCCTACTGCACCCTCCTTGCAAATAAATAAATTTCAAAAAAGAATTTACATTGCCAGGGAGCAAAAATGAAAGTGATTAGGTAAGCCATATTATCGTACGATTTTCAATTCTAGGGTAAGAGAAGTTGCAATTGAAAAAGACTAAAAAAAATTTTCTGTATATGGAAGTAGACTGAAGAAGAAAAAACCACTAATTTTAAATAGCTTTGGTTTATGGAGAAAACTCATTAACCATTTTTTTTTTGTAAAAAAAAAAAAAAAGTAGACAGGTGGTGATTAAAAAATCTGGTTGAGCTTTGTGCATCCAGTTATCAGTGCTTTAAGATAACAGGAAAAATCTTTGCTAGGAGATTGATTTCTGTTAAGGGAAGAACTTTATATTGAGTACAGGCTAGGTCACCAAAGCTCTTCCCCCTCAATTCTTGTTCAGCAAACTTGAGCCAATGCAAGCGGATTGTCTGGCTCTGCACTTATTTACTTGTACAGTTAAAAAATGGCAGAGCAGACTTCAGGGCCAGGAGTGCAGTATTCTTGGTAGTTGGAATAAGAGAAAACATTAAAAAGCAGAAAGTTGACAGGTGGCATAACATAAATGGAAGCTTCTAGAATAGATGTGAATGAGGAAAATGGAGCAGGAATATGAGAGTGGTGGGAAGCAATGGGCTTTAGGACGGAAGTAAGACATGAACTTGAAGGAAAGGGAGCCTGTCCTCCATGTCAGAAGGAGCCCATGAGTGCCGGGTGAAGGTAGGGACCTTGTTCCTCGTGTTCCAGCTTGAGAAGAGAATCACGAGATGTCTGAGACTGTCACATGTTCATTAAGGACCAAAGCTAGCTGAGGCTGACTTCTTACGAAACAGGTAAAGTTTCAAAACTGTGAAAATTATAATTATCTTCAGAGTCCAAATCTTTCACATCTTTCTCTTTTTTTCCCCACATATTAAAAGATTATCATAGGGGCTGGAGAGATGGCTTAGTGGTTAAGGTGTTTGCCTGCAAAGCCAAGGGATCCAAGTTTGGTTCTTTAGGACCCATGTAAGCCAAGTGCACAAGGTGACACATGAGTCTGGAGTTCATTTCCAGTGGCTGGTGGCCCTGGCATGCCCATATTCTCTCTCTGTCTCTCTCTGAAATAAATCGATAAAAATTTAAAAATTAAAAAACTCATCATAGTACTTTATAAAGTACTATTAAAAAACATTATAGATACCAAAGCTTCATGTGATCCAAGACACAGAAAAATGGTGGCAGAACACTGGCAATATAGTGAAGGAGAGAAATTAAGAATATTCTTTTGAGGGCTTGGTAGATGGCTCAATAGTTGAAGGTGCTTGTTTGCAAAGACTGCTGGCCCAGGTTCGATTCCCCAGTAAACATGTGAAGCCAGACACACAAAGTGACATATGTGCCTGGAGTTTGTTTACATTGGAAAGAGGCTATGGTGTGTCCGTTCTCACCCTCTCTCTTTCAAATAAATAAATAAATAAAATTTAAAAATTCTTACTCTGAGTTGCTGGAGTTTCTATTTTGAGAAACAGATGAAAAACAGCACTGCCTCCTTTCTCCTCTTAAATTAATAAATGTTTAGATGTGTATATGAGAAAGAAAACGACTTAGTTAAATCCAGAAGCTGGCTATAACCCAAAAAGCAGTGTAAGAGAACGGGCTGCCAAATGCAATGAAGGTAAAATAAGTTCCAGTAAGAAGCTGAGAATGAAATCCTATAGCTACAAATCCCATAATGGCTATGCCAGACATCTCACTCTGAATAATAAAACAAGTAGCTCTTTGGATGCTCCTGAATTAACTAACCAAGGCACGACCAGCATTCAGAGAATTTCCAACATAGTGATTTGAGGAGCGAAGTGTGATAATTGAGGGTTGAGGGAAAAGACTGCACTGTGTGGAGTCTGGCAGCTGCCTCCCTCTGTTGTCCAAGGAAAGGAGAAAGGTAAATTGTGTGCTCAGCGGTGTGTTCTCAGGTAACAGTGGGCATGACAACAATCTGCCCTTACCACCTGTGATGGTTAAGTACCATTGTCAACTTGATCAGCTCAGAAATCCAGTGAGAACTGTGCTTCTCGGGTAGGTTTTTGAGACTGTTTCCAGGAATGATAAAGTGAGTGAGAAAGTCCTTCCTCCCTGCAGGGCAGTGTATATAGGAAGCTTCAGAAGGCCCTGGCATATTATATTATATTATATTATATTATATTATATTATATTATATTATATTATTTTATTTTATTTTATTTTATTTTATTTTATTTTATTTTATTTTATTTTATTTTATTTTATTTCTTTTGTCCAGCTGTGCATGGTACCTGCTGGTGTGACCCTCTTGCCTGGCTCCCTTGCTACTTGCTTGGGCATGTGTCTACCCTCCTCTCAAGACACTGGAACACAGCCTGCATCCCCCTTCATGTGCTGAGCAAGCACTTGGGTTTTTCAATTCTCTAGTCTGCAGATAGCAACTGTTGAACTGCCTTTCTTGTAACCTGTAAGCTAATTCAGTAAATCACACTATTTAATGCATATTCATTAAAAATATTTTATTTATTTATCTATTCATTTATTTATTTATCTGACAGAGAAAGAGGGAAAAAGAGAGAGAGAATGGGTACGCCAGGGTATCCAGCCACTGCAAATAAACTCCAGATGTGTGTGCCCCCTTGTGCATCTGGCTAACATGGGTCCTGGGGAATCAAACCTGGGTCCTTTGGCTTTGCAGGCAAACGCCTTAACCACTAAGCTATCCCTCCAGCCCTTTAATACGTATTCTGTCAGTTCTGTTCCTCTAGTTTATTCTGATGGGCACATCTTTAGCACAGTGTGAAAAAAAAAGCACCTCTCTCATGACCAAATAATAATAATAGATAATAATATAATAATAGAAAACTAACATATTATGGTTCAAAAGAAACTACAAAAACAAAAGAGAAAAGAAAGAAGGAAAAGAAATGCTCATAAAAATCTTTACCACAGCTTCTCTTGAAAAACAAACAAAAATGTGGCAAACACATTATACACATTCAAGACACAATTTAAGAAACATCCTAAAGCACTTGCCATTGTAAAACAATCTCAGGAAATATCGATGAGCTTAGTGGGTGCATAATGAGTTTGCTGGCAGAGATTAGTCACCAGAAGGAGATAGGAGGCTAAGAAGAAAAAACAAAAACGCTCATAGGAATAAAGTAGGATGAATATACCGATCACACTTAAAAAATAAAGAATAAGTATGCACAAGTTAAAAGAGTCAAATGTCCCAACTATTAAAATAGATTATAGATCAACTGCATAAGAAAATAAGTCATAAAATAAAAAATAGAGTAAATAAAAATAACAGAAATAGTTCTGTTATTTCAAGTAACTTAAACAATCCTAGATGAGGGTAAAATCCTCAAAAATACATACCTGAAACCAATGTACAAAATAGTATGTATAGATGTGATAGCCTGTCAGTATTATATAGTAACAAAGCACAATGGGGAGATCTTAAATACCCCTCTTTTAAAATATTTATTTATTTATTTACAAGCAGAGAGAAATAGAAGAGAAACAGGCAAACAGACAGACAGAATGGGCACTCCAGGGTCTCCAGCCTCTCTAAATGAACTCCAGATGCATGCATCACTTTGGGCAGCTGGCTTATGTGGATACTAGGGAATCTAACCTGGATTATTTGGCTTTGTAGGCAAATACCTTATCCACTGAGCCGTCTCTACAGTCCCTTAAATGCCCCGTTTGGATATGATAATACACAGTGGAATATCAATAGTTTCTGGAAAACATGAGGCATCAACATTTATTAGTATGGAACAAGTTTTACAAAGTATTAGGTTAAAATAAACAGATGGAGAAAAGATTATGGTATTTTATGGCCTGTTAGTTTACATACTTAAAGACATAAAATTCTTCCAATATTACCAGCAGGATACTTAAATAAATGGAAATAATAAATGCCTCTAAATAAAAGAAACAGGTGGTTAGAGGTAGAGCTGAGGGGGGAGGTTAACCTTGTTATAACTACCCTTCCGGATCCATGGAAGATCTGCTCCAGGATTCACCCTAACCTTCCTCCCTCACAGGAATATGAAAATCCCTGGGATATTACATTCCTTATTAAAATGACTTAGGGGCTGGAGAAATGGCTTAGCGGTTAAGGTGCCTGTCTGCTAAGCCCAAGAACGCTGGTTCCAATCTCCAGTGGTTCCAATCTCCAGGTCCCACGTTTAGCCAGATGCAAAGTGACACAAGAACGCAATGCCACACTTGCCCACAAGGGGGCACACACATGTAGATTTCGTTCACAGCAGCTGAGAGGCTGCTGACGCACCCATTCTCTATCTGTCTTCCTCCCCCTATCTCTCTGTCTCTCTCTGTGTCTCTCTCCAAAATAAAAAAATATAAAAAAAATTAAAATGAGTTAGCAGTTACATATAACCTATGGATGCTCTCATGTATTGTGAAGCATCATCTCTCTCTAGGTTACTTGTAATATCTAATACAACCTAATGATGTCTCAACCTCTCTTACATTGCTTAGTCTTAATGACCAAAAGTCTACAGTTTTAGGCAGGTGTGATTTTTTTTAGAATAGTTTTAATGCAGAATTGATTAAATCTTCTGTTGTACAAGCCGACTTTACTGTGTACTCTTTCCACCTGTAGAATTCTTATTGTTTTAATTATTATTAGTTATTTGTTTTATTAAATAAATTTTTATTTGTTGAACATTTGCTTTCAAGTATGCAAATCTGAGTTTTCAGTCTTGGCCTGGAAGACTGCTAGTTATGCAAATTTGAATAAGTCTTCTTGTCGTAGCAATGGAATTATGAATATTAATAAATTCATAAGAGTTGAGTCATCTGAAGGGACCTGAATGCAAGACTGACCTTGTTCCTGTTTCACTAGATGATTTTGTAGGATCAGTTTAATCTCTGAAGCCTTCCTACGCATGCAAAAGCATAGGCTAGAACAGGAATGACCAGCCACAGTGCCTACCTGGAGAGTCTACCTGGATTGCCTGTGTCAATACATAGCCACATAAAAATAGTTCTTTAAACATTCTTTCAAAAATATTTTATTTATTTGCAAGCAGAAAGAGTTTTTTCAAACATTCTTTCTTAGAAATATAATTATTTATTCACATAAAAGTTTTCTATTTTTTTAAAATTATTTAAATCAATTCTATTCATGTTTTTCAAAGTAGGATTTTTACTGAAATTACTATTAGAAAAAAATGAAGAATAAAGACATCAATATGCCATAGTTGTTGGTGGCATTTCTCGCCTTTCTGAAAACATGGTCTGAATCTAGTCTTATGAACTTTTCCATACTTAACACTGACTTATGACCAGTCAACCTACTGAGTTAAAAGATCATCAATTTTTAACCTAATTATCTTAATGTGCTTTGCCATTACCCTAGTATCTAGACAATTGTTTCTGCTGACGCTTGTTCTTCCTCTGCAGACCAACTCCACAGCTTAACACACCCTCAGGATTTCTTAGTCATTTCTACAGAATCAGTCAGGAGCTCATTTTCTGAATAGTTATTAAAGATTTGGTAGGCAACCAGTACTGTGATGATGTGACTTTCTTGAAAGTGCTATTGAAATAAATTGGATTTTTTAAATGGTAACACCCAAGAGTTTTTCCTATAATCAAAGTTATAAGAAAATAAATTGTAAACCAATGAAGAACAGGCAAAGGAGACACTCATACTCTCTGATCATTTCCCCTGGGTACCCAAGGAATGTGTGTTTTCTGGTTGAGAAAAATAGAGTACCTACTGAGTCACTTTTATCCTTCTTACTATGGTCCCAGTGACCCACTGACCTGACAAAGACAATGTCTTCTGTCTCCTCCTGTGAAAACAGATGGGTTTTCTTTTTTGTTTGTTTTTGTTTTTGCTTTTTCAAGGTAGGGTCTCACTCTAGTCCAGGCTGACCTGGAATTTACTATATATATTGAACTCATGATGATCCTCCTACTTCTTCCTCCCAAGTGCTGGGATTAAGGGCATGTGCCACCACAGCCATATCAGAAGGCAGCCTTTTTTTCTTTTTTCTTTCTTAATTTTTTAAAATTTTTATTTATTTATTTATTTACTTATTTATTAGTTTTTCGAGGTAGGGTTTCACTGTAGCTCAGGATGACCTGGAATTCACTATGTAGTCTAAGAATGACCTCAAACTCACAGTGATCCTCCTACCTCTGCCTTCTGAGTGCTGGGATTAAAGGAGTGTGTCACCACGTGCAGTCACACAGATGGGATTTCTTTCTCCTTCATTTATTTTGGCAGAGAGATCTCAAATTTCTGGTAATAATTGTCTTCTATTTGGATACTATTTAACAAGAACTGCATTGTCCAGCAACCCCACCCTTCATAGTTAATGCAGTGTTACTAAAGTGGTATCATAGACTTGAGCGTCCTTGCAGAGATGATGCCCTTTGGACATGGTAATAAGGGTAACATCACAGAACTGGTGATTTTATACTTTGAAAATGTAATTACTGCATCTGATAGATAAGATAATATCTACTGAGCTATAAAAGTTGAGTGAGATCATGTATGAATGTCAGAGACATAGTAGGTGCCTTAGAAATAGTGGCTAATATTATAGATATAAACTTGCCACCACAATTATCTTTGGGGCCTTGATTTGAATCCTATTCAAATGTTGCTCTTATGAGAATTAAATGAAGTAATGTTAGCAAATTGCTTTACAAAATACAATGTATCCAATAAATTAAAAATAAATATTGTTTTGGATGTGGTTAGTATTATTATAACTTTTAATGTAATTCTATTAAAATTACAAATTTGGACAATAATTTTATAATCCACCCTATATAATTTCCATTATAAGAATTATAATGGAATTATAATTCCATTATAAGAATTATTTAATGCATTTTTGTTTACCTACGGCAAGGTAAATATGTGTCTATGTTATTGAAATTAACTTTAATTTGATGAATTTCTGCTTAATTTACGTAATGTAAGAGTTGAGTTCTACTAAGCACCAGATGTACTGTAAGGGGTTCTGGAAAGACAGTGGCAAATAAAAATATGGTCTAGATGGATGGATGGACCTTATCACCCAGTGGAAAGAAAAGATGTTAATCAAATCATTACACCAATAAGATAACACAGTTGAGTGAGTGAGTGAAGTTAGTCGACACACATGGGACCATTAAAACTTATTATGAAAGAAAACCATTATCTCAAATGTTAGAAGGTAACCTCCTTGTAGGTGCTCTGACTAAGGCTTGATATATGAAGTTAACTTTAGAAAGGGAGGGCTGGAGAGATGGCTTAGCAGTTAAGGCGCTTGCCTGGGAAGCCTCAGGACCCGTTTGACTTTCCAGATCCCATGACAGCCAGACACATAAAGGTGGGGCAAGCGCCTGGAGTTCGATTTCAGTGGCTGAGGCCTTGGCTTGCCAATTCTCTCTTCCTCTGTCTACCCCACCTCCCTCTCTCTAAAATAAAAAAATTAAAAAATTAAAAATAAAAAGGGAAAACTGAAAAGATGGATTTCAGCAGGGAGACATCAGAGATGTACGGCCAGTGGTAGAGGAAGCTAGATGCATGTCAGCAATCTGCCAAACATCCACCGTCACTAAACCCTCTACACAGAAGAGCCGTGGAGGGCTGGAGAGACACTTGGCGGCTGGTGCAGGCCTGCAGATTCTAAGGACCTGGATGAGATTTCCCAGTATCCAAGTAAAGCCAGATGCACAAGGTGGCACTTGTCTGGAGTTTGTTTCAGTGGCTAGAGGCCTGCTGCACCCATTCTCTCTCCTCTCCTTTCTCGTTCTCACTCTGTCTCAAATAAGTAAATAAATAAAATATTTAAAAAGGAGCCACAGAGACATGTCAGGGCATGATACGAGTGATTTTGATCTTAATTTAAAAAAAATTTTTTTAAATTTTATTTATTTTTGGAGAGAGACACAGAGAGAGACAGACAGAGAGTGAGAGGGAGACAGATAGATGGGCGCGCCAGCAATCTCTCAGCTGCTGCGAAAGAAATCCAGATGCATGCGCCCCCTTGTGGTCAAGTGTGGCATTGTGCCCTTGCGTCACTTTGCATCAGGCTAAACGTGGGACCTGGAGATTGGAACCGCTGGAGATTGGAACCAGCGTTCTTAGGCTTAGGAGGCAGGCGCCTTAACCACTAAGCCATCTCTCCAGCCCTGATCTTAATTTTTAAGCTCATAATTGCATTTGAACTATCCCATTCAGTCCATGACACAGAGAACATCTTAGAATGGGAAAAGAAGAGATGAATTGACGGCACTCTGGAGACAAGGACGGGAGTCCAAGTCCAGGTGGAGGGCTAGGTGGAGGGAAGTAGGGAGATTTAGGAGACCAACTAGAATTTTGCTTTAAATTGAAAATTCACTCTCAGAAATGTAGACATTTAAGCTTTTACAAAATTTAATGCCTAAAAATAATGAAACCCCCTTTGATTTTCCATATGTATATTACAGAACATAATAATTTGGTATCCAAGGAGAATGTATATTAAATACTACCTAAATCAAAGGAATACTCACATTTCCCAGCTATGTAACTGAAAAGTTCCTATGCAGATCAAAATATCAAGAAGTCCTTAATGGAGAGGGCATTGATCCATACTTACTACAATCTATGGTTAAGTTTTTCCCACAAATCCCAAAGTGGATTTGTTCTTAGTTATAATGTAAAAAAGTATCACACCATAATTTACTTTTCTTGATAAAAATTATATTTTGTAATATAACATTAAGAGGCAAGTTTACTTTTAGAATCCAGAAATGTTCTGTAAATTGAGAAAATATTTCAGTACTTCTTTACTTGATAGATTTCACACTGTTATGCTGCGGCTTAAGCCATGTTTTTTCCAGTGTGAATTATATAGGATTTATGCTCTCCGTCTAGTTCCAGAAGTTTAAACTAGAGAGTCAATGGATAACCAATAAATTAAACAAAGATGTCACCATAGGAAACACATGGGCTTACTTTCTTTCTAAAAATGTTTTATTTATTATTATTTATTTGAGGGGGGCAGATAGAGAGAAAATGGGTGCACCCAAGTCTCTAGACACTGAAAAAAAAAAAAACTCCAGGTGCATGTACTACCTTACGTATCTGGCTTTACGTGGGTACTGGGGGATGGAACCTGGGTCCCTAGGCTTCACAGGCAAGCACATTAATTGCTAAGCCATTTTCCAGCCCAAATTAGCAGTCCCTCGAAGACAAGGGGATACTAGTGTGAGTCCAGTATTTATACTGAGGCTTCATAGAAGATAGAGAACCATCTAGGACTCTGGGCCGAGCTGCACTTTCTGTATGAACTTTGCCAGAGAATTCTACATGAAATATAAAACATAATCTGGGAATAAGAAAGCAATGTTTTATTTGTCTTAGCAACTCTCAACTTCACAAAAAGAAATGCTGTAATCCTCAGAGTTTCAAAAATTACTAAGATATAAGCTGTAATTTAATAATGCATAACCTAAAGAAAGAGAGATGGCTCAGCAGGGAAAGTGCTTGCCTCACAAGAATGAGGGTCTGAGTTTGGTCTTCCTGCACCCATGTGAAAAGCGGGGCGTGGAGGCACATAACTATAACCCCAGCACTGGAGAGGCAGAAACAGGAGGATCTCTGGGGCTTGCTGTCTAGTAATCTAAGTGAATCTGTGTGCTTCAGGTGCAGTGAGAGGGCTTGCCTCAATAAATAAGGTAGAAGGTGACTGAGGAAGACACCCAGTGTTGACCTTTGGCCTCCACACATATGTGCATCCACACTAATGGACATACAAGCAAACCACACATGAATGCACATAAGAAAACAAGGTTTGTGACACTGATTGATGAACTGGTTTGGATAACAGGGTGCCCTGGTTTAAGTAACGTTTGAGAACACCTGCTATAAACTGCACAGGAGACAGGACATGTATGGCACCAGGGGAGAGTTTCCTCAACATCACAGGCCTCCCACTTACTAATGTTAGATATTCATGGGCATTAAACGGACCATCATAAATTCTGAAACCTTTGTCCTGATTATGAAATATTCAGTCTTAGCACGGTTTTCTTGTCCATTTTAAGTATGCTTCTACTTCAGCAAGGAAATAAGTGATAACTTGCAATCTGGAGTAATGAGGTTTAGCTATGGCCTGGGGAAGGGACGAGCTGAGAGAGGTCTGGTTCAGGTCACACTGCTTCTGGTTATTAATGGACAGATATTTGAGAAGTGCAAAGCAACACAAATGAATTTGGCAGGATTCGACAAAAACAAAACTGATTCTTTGGACGCTCCCTTTAATGAGTTAAAATGAAAAATCTGTCAACTTGAGGTAATTGTCTTCTTGGTGAAACTTAGTTAAGAGAACTACCTCCATCTTCCCCAGTTGTATCCAAAACATGTACCCCAACTTCCTGTAGGTGGGAAAGGCTACACCAGAGGAACATTCTTTGGACTGTGCAATGGGCCTGACTCAGAGGAATAATGGTCCAGGTCTGTGGGTGGATTGGCTAACACCTGGTCTAGGTTTGATCTTGCATTATCCATTTACAAGTTTAGGACTAAGACATAATCATACTGATACTGCTGGCATTTATAAGTGCAAGCTCATTTTAGCCACCTTGCGTTAAGTTTTGTTTCTTTAGGCTCTATGCTGTGGTCTGAATGAAATGTTCCCACACGCTTATGTTTGGCTCCCAGCTGGTGGTGATTTGGGAAGGCTGTGGGGCCTTGGGGAGGTTGGAGCTTTGCTGGAGGAGGTGTACCACTGGCTTTATGGTGACACAGCCCAGCTCCAACCTCAATGAAAACACTACTTCCTTTCTGCTGCATGCAGATTTGATGCCTAGTAGCTCAGCACTGCTGCCTCACCAAAGCTGCTGTGACAGATGTGGTGCCGGGGCCTCTGTCTGCTCACCCTATCCTTTCCCCACCATGACGAAGCTTCTCCTCAGAACTGTAGGCTGAAGAAAACCTCATATTTGCATAAACTGGTTCTTGTTGCATGTTTTGCCCAGCAGTGAGAAGGGAAGTGTAACCCCATGGAAAAGCTAAGAACAGAATGACTAAATCTTAGCTGAGCAAAACCATTTTCTGATATTTTTATATCAAATTAAGGGCAAAGGTAACACCAATAAAATAGAGTGGGCTACACAACTAAGCTACACTCACTAGTAATATAAATACTTGCATTCCTGGAGATGCAATTTATAGCAAAGAAAAGTTATTTTGTTTTTCAGTCACTTAAGGAAAAAAAATTATACCACTCCAACTCATAAAATAAAGATTACAGCATGATCCCAACACTAAACCCAAATTTTAGTAGAAATAAATTTCTCCTAAAATAAATTTTAGTAGAAATAAAATCCAAGGCCAATGATCCTCATTGAACATAGATACATTAGTCTACAGAAATAATTACATTGGATCTAGCAATCGCTGCCAAGGCATATGTATCCTGGCCAAGGAGAATTTATCCTAGGAGTTGCAAGATGGACAGTGCGTCCTATAAACCATACATCCAAGTCCCACTATAAACAAACCAAACAAATCAAAAAAATCTTCATGGTACACTAGAGAGGCATAAATGTCATTTGGTAAAATTCAACAGATTCAAGATGAAATAAATGCTTGGAACAGAAGGGAACCTAGTGAAGGGTGGTTGCTGCTAACACATTTGATAGCACAGGCGTGCGGGGTTCTCCTCGCCGTAGGAGGAGGCAGGGACATTGACTCTCCTCATTCCTATAGGGCATTTTGGTGAGAATCCAAAGTCAACCTGTTCAAGCAAGAGCGATGATCCTATTCATACGGAAAATAAGGCAATGAAACTCCTTAAATGTATGAAGTCAACACTGTTATGAACCTCCAAGATAAGCAGCCTGTGAAAATCATTATGAAAGCCATCAATTTTGTCAAGTTTCCAGAACATAGGATCAATAGTTCAAAAATATATTCAATCTCAATGAGAAACAAAAATGACTAGAGAGACCACCTTTAAAAATAATAAGCTGTGCGTGGTGGTGCACACCTTTAATCCCAGCACTCAGGAGGCAGAGGTAGGAGGATCGCTGTGAGTTTGAGGCCACCCTGAGACTACATAGTGAATTCCAGGTCAGCTTGGACTAGAGTGAAGCCCTACCTTGAAAAGTCAATATATATATATATCTCCAAGATCATCAAGGTAAACTTAACAAATGCAAGCAAAATCTCATAATGGGAACAACAAATGAGAAGATCAGAAGAGAAACTTAACAAAACCAATACAAAATCTCAGAATGGGAACAACAAATGAGAGATCAGAAAACTGAGGAAAACATTGTTGAGATGGAAACCGTCCAGCCACTGGTCAAGAGGGTTAATGTCATTGTTGAGATGGAAACCGTCCAGCCACTGGTCAAGAGGGTTAATGTATTTGTGACTTTAAACCCAGAAGGCATGTATGGTAGAATTCATAAATACTTTATATGGACATTAAAAGGACTGAAGTTGTTTAAAAATCTTGAAAGAGGAGGACAAAAGGTGTGACATATACAATTGGTTGTTAAGCTTTATTCAAGCTGCGGAGATAGCATGACTCTGAGCATAAATACAACTGGAGAACAAACAGGGTAGAGTCTACAGATTCACCAACAAGTTACAGATGAGAACTTACAAGTGAACCATAAAATGCTAATATTTTCAACAACAGCATATTCATATAAGCAAAGGTGAATGTGATATTTTACCTTTACAGTATGCAAAAATATTTACATATAAATCGATGTAGGTCTTAATAGGAATACTAAGACATTACACTGTCTAAAGGATACCATAGAAGAAAATGTCGACAGCTTCAGAGCAGGGATATAAAAACTGCTAATCTTGGAATACAAGACTGATTGTATCTAGCAAATTCATGGAGCCGTAGTGCTGAGCAGTACATAGCACCAATCCTGCCACGATGGGAAGCATAGCTTCACCCGAAGCATTATTCGCCTCATGTATAGAGCTTTTTGATGCGAGAGAGTGAGAGAGAGACAGAAAGAGCAAGAAAGAGGAAATGAGGGAGGGAAAGAGAATATTGATGCTCCAGGACATCTAGCCACTGCCACCGAACTCCAGATGTGTGCAGCCCCTTGTGCACATGTGTGACTTTGCACATTTGTGTCATTGTGTGTCTGGCTCACATGGGACCTGGAGAATCAAACATGAGTTCTTAGATTTCACAGGCAAGTGCCTTACCCATCTTAACTAAACCATCTCTCCAGCCCCCATACAGAACTTTTAAGAATGGTAAATACTGGGGTATCATAATTCCAAGTTGAGCAGTCAGTGCCAGAAGGCTGGTGTTTGAGGTTGCTTATAAAGGGACATGAGAGTCTGTTTTGCAATGATAGAGCTGTTTTCAGTTTTACTGCAATTATACAAGTGTGTGCACATTTGACAAAACTTCTCAAATGGCATACTCTACATGGGTTTGTATTGCCATATACAACGTCTTATGCCCATTCTTATGACTTTCCTATACTCACACTGTGTAAACAGTTCCATCCTAAACCTCCTTAGCTCTGTTTTGTGGTGCTATCTCATTCTTGTTTAGAAATACATCACATATTTAACCCGATCTTTGCACATGTGAGGCAATGTGCTGATACTGAGCTACATACATCTCTAGTCACTGCATGTTTAATTTACTAAGCCAGTTTATTTGTTAGGTATTTGTGGTAGAACGGAAATTCTTGAAAGGATGTGCCTTTATATAAAAAAAATTAAAAGAAATCACCTGTGAAAAAAATTTTCACAGCCCACTTTCAGATGGAGCCCACAAAGCATCTCTAATTTGATATAGTTTTTATTATGAGACGCATATTATAATAGAAAAAGCCCTGAAATCTATCTAGATGAAATGACTATTTTTCCTCAGAAAAATAAGACATTTAGAACAAAAATTTGAAAAAAGATGATATCAATGTTTTTAATTGAAATGGAAAATTTGATGTTATTTTGGTATCACATGTAATAATAATACCACCTTTCAACGCCCCCCCCCAGTCTCCTTTTATGTATTTATCATCCCTCGGTACTGTTTATGTGTCAGTAGATTTTTATCCTTCACCAGATGAGATACTTGAAATTAATAATCCTTATATACTATGAACTAAATAATTTTGTTTTTCTCATTTTTTTCTCCTTAATATCCTGTAAAGGACCTCTATTATTTCAAAGACTTTCAGTCCATTAATATGTTGTCTATTTTTCATGTCCAATTGCATGTCAAGTGGAAATCTATTAAGTCACTATCAGTCATGGAGATCTGATTCTCCCTCTAAACACACACACACACACACACACACACACACACACTCATCTGAAAGAAATAGGAAACTTTGATAGCTTTTCAAAGTGATACTTATGGCGCTTCTGTTGCATGTCATGTATCATAATAAGTGCTAGCATAGAGTGATTTTAAACAGCAAACTGTCCTTGGTGATAGGAAGATTGCAATCTTGTGGGTGAGGACAGAGATGTCAGCGCATTACTAAATAAAATCAAGACTGAACTGTGCAATGTTCCCTAAGGTAAAAGTGGTGGCTGCCATGAGAGCAAGCAAGGGACTCATTTCCTATAAACCTCAGGTGCAGGGTTGGTTACACAACTGCTTGGAAGATGGGTCCCCTGGAAGAGGACTAAGAATGGATAGGAACTGGTGAGGGAAGCAGGTGAGTTGTCACACAGTACTGCACGCAGCAAGTCCAGTGCGTTTAAAGACACAGTGCCGCAGTGCGCAGCTGTTATGTCCAAGGAAACAAAACAGGCCACAGGGTTGGCGGTTCTGGGAAAGAGGACAGGAAAGGGCTGGAGTAGGTAAGGAGGGCCCTGCAGCCTGCCAAGTCCTGTTAGCTGTGTTGAATTTCACTTCTAAGTACCTTTGGGGGTCGTGATTACAAATAATGTCCCAGAGAATTCAGTAGTCAACTGACTAGCACTTGGAGGCAATGAGAGGCAGAAAAGAGAAAAGTGGCCAGGGTTGAGCAACTATAAAGTATTTTTATTTATTTATTTATTTATTTATTTATTTAGGTTTTTCAAGGTAGGGTCTTGCTCTGGTCTAAGATGACTGGAATTAGTCTCAGGCTGGCCTTGAACTCACAGTGATCCTCCAACCTCAGCCTCCCTAGTGCTGGGATTGAAGGCAAGGGACACCATGCCTGGCAAGAATAGCTTTTACACATGGAGAGAAAAGACCTTGGATTCTTGGATTATGCAAATATGCTCATAATTCCATTGGTGTATAAACTCAAAACGGCTGAGAGAGACGTAAGCTTATCAAGGCATTAGATACATGTCATCTAAGAGGCTCATGAAATGTCCATCCAAGTCACTTAACTGGACACAGTCTCCTCAACAGCCTCGTGGGCTTTTCATGTAAGGGATAGTTTTCATGTATCCAGGGAAAGCATTTTAGCCAATACCAGCCCTTCTGACGGTGTTCCGTGCTCTTCTTCTCTAGCTAGTAAACTGCACACAGCTGTTGGATAGTGTGTCTAGTTTTTTGGTCCCTGGGCCTACAGAGCCTGTGACCACAGTTACAGTCATCACGGAATCCTTGTTGTTGCAATATAGCCAGCTAGTGCTTGTTACATGTTGCAAGTTTCACTTATTTCTCAATGTTTGCCTTATAAAACTGTAGCCTATGTGCACTAATAGTAATTACATTTTTTTAATCCTTTGACTCTTTTGTTTGATTTCTAATTTAAACACTGTACTTTGCTTTATAAATTATTTTTTTTTTGAGAGAGAGACACAGAGAGAGACAGAGAGAGAGGGAGAGGAAGACAGAAAGAGATGGGCACGCCAGCAGTGTCTCAGCTGCTGAGAACGAAATCCAGATATGTGCGCCCCCTTGTGGTCAAGTGCGGCATTGCGCCCTTGTGTCACTTTGCATCTGGCTAAACGTGGGACCTGGAGATTGGAACCACTGGAGATTGGAACCAGCGTTCTTAGGCTTAGGAGGCAGGCGCCTTAACCCCTAAGTCATCTCTCCAGCCCTAAAGTTGTTAATTTTTTGATAGTCTCACTAACATTTTTGTTCCATGATACACACATGTATGCATACACCTGTTTATGTATGTGTAGGCATGCATATCGGGCAGGCACAAGAACACATGTACATCATGTGTGTGGAGGCCAGAGACTGGCACTGGGTATCCCCGTTTATTGTTCTTCATCTTTTGTTTCTTGTATGTGTATAACATGGTGTAAGAGGACTGTGCTGTGTGTGTTGTGTGTGCACATGTATGTGACACTCCATGTGCTTATCTGAGGTGGTCAGAGAGGGACATCAAGTGTCCTCATCCCTTGCCCTTCTGTCCATTCTCATTAGAGGAGGACTCTCTTACTGTTTCAGGAATTTGCTATTTTTTTCACAAGCTCTGGCAATTCTTGAGTCACTGTTCCCCTGTGGTTACTGCTATGGGGTTACAACCACATGCGGTCATGTGCAGCTGTTTATTTGGGTCCTGGATATTGAACTCCAGTGGACCCCCAGGCCTCACGCTTGTACAAGATGTGCTCAGAACACTGAGCCATTCTCCAGCCCTTCACTTTATTTTTTGAGACAGGGTCCCACCCTGAACCTAGATCTCATCTACTTAGCATAGACAAAGCTAAGGCAACAATTCTTGGGACTCCTCATGTGTCTGTCTCCCCAGTGCCAGTTACAGACATGGGGCACCACAACTGGATTTATTTATTTATTTTTTTTGGAGAGAGAGACAGAGAGAGAGGGAGAGGAAGACAGACAGATGGGCACGCCAGCAATTTCTCAGCTGCTGCGAACGAAATCCAGATGTGTGCGCCCCCTTGTGGACAAGTGCGGCATTGCGCCCTTGCGTCACTTTGCATCTGGCTAAACGTGGGACCTGGAGATTGGAACCGGCGTTCTTAGGTTTAGGAGGCAGGCACCTTAACCGCTAAGCCATCTCTCCAGCCCCACAACTGGATTTTGTATGTGGTGCTGGAGATGTGAATTCAGGTATTTACATAGCAAAACACTTTACCAACTGAGCCACCTTACTCTCTCACTACTAGTGAATTTAACACACTTGGGGGATCGACCAGCTACCTCAGATCTAATTAAGCACAGTATGCAAGCCACTCATGAGAACCAAAGGTCTGTGGACAAAACTCTCAGGCTGATGTTAACGGGCAGAGACTTTCTTTGTATTATAAACTATTCTTTATATGTTCTATTCTTTAACATTTTTATTTATTTATATGCAAGGAAGAAGGGAGAGAGAAAGAAAGAGAAAGAATGGGTACTACAGGGCCTCTAGCCACTACAAACGAACTCCAGATGCACGTCTCACTCCGTGCATCCATCGGCTTTACGTGGGTACTGGGGAATCAAACCAGGGTAGTTATGCAGGCAAGCACCTTAACTGCTGAGCCATCTCTCCAGCCCCAAGTTGAACACTCTTAAATAAACCATCTGTATTAGCAAGAACTAATTACAATAAAAAGTTATATCTCAATCAAGGAACCAGATATTTACCAGCCAACACAACAATAAATGTAAACACAAAATTATAACTGTATGAGCATAACTGAACTGTTCAAACCTGAAAAATGTTCACAATAACCTGAGGAAACAAAAGTTCAAACTCGTCAATGCAATTTCTTTTTTGTGCATGGTAATGTAAACAAGTGACTGTAGCCAGGATCTTTTATTTACTTTATTTAAAAATATTTTTAGAGAGAGAGAGAGAGAATTGGCATGCCAGGCCTCAGCCACTGAACTTGAATTCCAGACACTTGCTTCATCTAGTGCACATGTGTGACATTGCACTTGTGTCACCTTTGTGTGTCTGGCTTACATGAGATCTGGAAAGAGATCAAACATGGGTCTCTAGGCAAGCGCCTTAACCACTAAGCCATCTCTCCAGCCCATAGCCAGGATCTTCTGATTGAAGAGAAATGAGAGAATTGACTAAAATTTAAAGTTACACCTTCTCCATATTACATTGTGAGACATCTCAAACTCTCACTAAAGTTGAAAATAATTGTAAGGGGATGCTCTGTACTCAGCATTTGGATTCTATCATTGTTGTTTTCCTAGACGTAAGTTGTCACCTATCTCTACCTCAATATCCAGGAGTCAGTTCTGACCTTATCCGTAGGTTTCTGGCTGTTCCATGTCTTTAAGTAACTCTGGTAATGTCAGCATTTATACTTGTGGCCAGTTTGGTGTATGTATCATACTATCTCAGGAAACTTGTAATTCATATTTTCCTGAGGCCTAGAAATACACACATTTCTGTGTTTGTTACTCTTTTATGTCCTTTTGTCATGCTGGCTGAGATATTTTGCCTATATTTTATTGGCTTAAATGTTTTGTTAAAATTGAGTTGCTGGGATGGAGAGATGGTTTAGTGGTTAAGGCATTTGCCTACAAAGCCAAAGGACTTTGGTTTGATTCCCCAGGACCCAATTAAGCCAGATGCACAAGGTGGCACATTAGAAGACATAACAGAATCAGTGCACAAAGAACAGAAGAAAAAAAAAATCACAAAATGGGAAAATAGGCAAAAAAAAATCTGGCTTCTCTATTATTAAAACATCAATTTTATTGACAATTTTCATATGTACATAATGTATTTGATCGAAGTCCCCTGGTATTACCTTCTCTTGGTCTCCTCTTAAAACCCCTCCCACTGAGCCCTTCTCCCTAACCAGTCCCTCTTCTAGGTGATGTCTTTTGTTCTTCTTGTATTTGGGTATGACCCATTGAGTTTAATTAAGGTTGTCTACATGGGCAAGAAGAAGAGGGGGTCCAATGGACAGGATGAAGGTGAAGAGAAAGTAATGGGATTATGACCAAACACCACATACATATATTAAAACAAGATGCATTATGATATTTTAGACAGGGGGAGGAATAAGAGGGAGGAGGAGAGAATTATAATAGCACAGGAAGTAAGAACAAGTCTTTGTTGGGTATAAGAATACAATTTAGAAACTCAGTAATTACATCTCTATTCACAAGGAAATAATTTTCAAATCACATTATTTGTAATCACAAGAAAGAAACTGCTTAAAGTATGATAAAATACTGGTTAAATAAATTATGGAATGTTACACATGAATGGTTTGAACTATTTATCAAGAGATGACTTATTTATGGACATAAGAGCCTGTGCGCAGTTTTAAGTTGTAAATAAGACAGTCGTGGGATCAGCACTTGCTTCCTATTGAGTACATGACCTTGGACTTCCATCTCTGCTCCTCAAATGTCTCATCTGTAAAACTGCAGTAATGCAAATCACCTACTACAGTTGTGACAATTGATCATCTATCTATCTATCAAATCAATTATCTATTATCTATCTATCATCTGTCTGTCATTTATTATCTGTATATACGTACATCCATCTGTCTGTACCTATCTGTGTTTATGTAATTTCTTTAAGGCAATGTCTTGCTATGTAGCCCTGGTTGGCCTGGGACTCACTATGTAAACCAGGTTGACCATGAACTCATGAACCTTCTGCCTCTGCCTTAAATTCTGTTTAATATCTAACTTAAAATTTTATTTTTATTTATTTTAGGGAGAGAGAGAGAGAGAGGAAGAGAGAGAAATGGGTGCATCAGGCCCTCTAGCCACTGCAAACAAAGTCCAGACACATGTGCCACCTTGTGCATCTGGCTTTTGTGGGGGTTCTGGGGAACTGAGGAAAACTAACAAAAAAAGTTGAGATATTTATTTCCAATCCAAGAGAAGCTATTAATTCACCCAAGTCACTGGTATAAGATGAAATCAATCAATATTGAAATTTTACAGCAATTGTTTAACTGGATAAGATCATTGGCCCCAGATGTCCTCTTTGTCTGCCCAAACCAGTGATGACACCCAACAAGCCATGGCATGTGACAAATATGCAAAGCCATGAACTCCTGTATTTGTATCTAGACTGGCCAGCTTCAAGCTCTTGTTTATTATTCTATTTGTACAATGACTAGAGATGAAATTGTTGGGTGTTTTTCCATAATAATAAATTGAATATGAATTATCTGGGATCTTTTGTTTAATTGAACAGCTTACCTGTTATCCACACTGGCTTTTCTCTGCTCCTCTTAGGCTACTGTATATCCAGTCCAGTGTGAAATTGAAATTAGTTATTTTTCCTTATTATTATGAACACTTAAGTTTCCATTAAAATGTAATCTGATCATTCAAATTCAAACTCACAATCAGAAATCTATCAGCAATATAGATATCTAAGGATATTTAAAAACTAGGAACAGTTAGTAATGATCAAAATATTTGAATACTTTATTTGCTATGTGGCTGGGATAAATGTTTCTATATTTTAATTCATTTAATACAACAGCAATCAAGTGAGGTGGAAATTGTAATTATTCCCTGGGGCAAATGAAAAAGGTACATCTGCAGAGAAATAAGGCATTTTCCCATAGTCATATCCTGAATAGCTATTTAGATAGAAGTGTTCAAAACATCAGTTTAAAGAACATTTAAAATTCTCAAATTTTGCTATTAAATCAAATGATGAATGACTCTATTAATTCCTGAATATATAGAAGCAAAGTATATTCTAATGTTCAGGTTTCTATGACATATTCATGGGTCATTTTCTGGGCATGCACAGACAGTGTGTAAGGCTAGAAGCACTTAGCACCCTTCCTTACTCATCCAATCTAGGACTCAGTGGTGCATGCCTTTCTCCTCTAGCTATCCCTTCTGTATACCTGCATCAGCAATCACTTAATCCCATGCAATAGTGGCTTAGATAACATTATTGTAAAGTTTATTTTATTTTACTTGAGAGACAGAAAGGGGAAGAGAGAGAGAGAATGCACGCGCTATTACCTCCAGCCACTGCAAACGAACTCCAGATGCATGTGCCACTTTGTGCATCTGTCTTACGTGGGTTCTGAGGAATTGAACAGAGGTCTGTTGGCTTTTCAGGCAAGTGCCTTATCTGCTCAGCCATCTCTCCAGCTGCTTAGATAACATTTTTAACTGACGACCATTTCCTATCATTTCTAGGCCAAGAGAGCTTACAGCAGAAGCCATCATTTATTCTGTCACTATGTTCCCTATGTTATAATTTCTCAATAGTCTTCTGAAAGCTTTCCAATTGTCAAGGTTCCTATATATGGCATGGCCTCCCCCTTCTACTTTAACCTTCCTATCTGAGAGACTGGACATTTGAACTCACTGTTCCAATGTCTGCTGGCTTCCCCTGCTGCAAAGCTGCACGTTTGCTCAATGAAGGACAGGGAATACAGATAGCGCAGGGATAACTAAGGTACGGGGCAGGCTCTCCTGACTCCTCTCCTTCCATCTCATAATGCTCATAGTTTCTCTAGCACATCAATGCCACAAGGGTAACCCCAAATTAGCTCCAGATAGTTCGAGTTGGAAAAACAGGTTTCAAAACACAAGCAAACTCCTGATGTTCATACTAATGCTTAAGGCCCTCCTAAATTACACCAGCTTATCTTCAAATCCTCATGCTTCACTAACTCCCTTCATGAGCCTTGCACACATACCAAACAGAACCTGTAGTTCCTATGTCCAAGTGATTCCCCTTGCCAGAAGTAAGGCCTTGCATACTAGGACATAAAAAAAAGATATATTCTAGTGGACAGCCAGCTTGGTTTTCCTTTGAAGTATCTATACATTATCTTATCTTTTTTTTTTTTTTGAGAGAGAGAGAGAGAGAGAGAGAGAGAGAGAGAGAGAGAGACATATAGAGAGAATGGGCATGCCAGCAGTCCTTAGCTGCTGTGAATGAACTCTAGATACGTGTGCTCCCTTGTGGGCAAGTGTGGCATTCCATCCTTGTGTCACTGCATCTGGTTAAACGTGGGACCTGGAGAATTGAGTGGGCATTCTTAGGCTTCGCAGGCAGGCACCTTAACCACTAAGCCATCTCTCCAGCCCTTATCTTTTTAAAAAAATATAGTTTATTTATTTGAGAGAGAGAAAGAGGGAGAGAGAGAGAATGGGCATGCCAGGGCCCCCAGCGGTAGCAGATGAACTCCAGATGCACTTGTGCATCTGGCTTATGTGGGTCCTAGAGAATCGAACCAGGATCCTTTGGCTTTGCAGGCAAATGCCTTAACTTCTAAGCCATCTCTCCAGCCCCCATTATCTTATCTTTTGATTCTTAGCTAAATACAACATGCTTAAGAAGAGTGAAGGCTTTATGGTGTGTGTGATGGGTAACCACTGGCTGTCAAATTCACAGGATTTAGAATCATCATAGAGGCAAATCTCTGCTCATGTGTGTGAAGGATTTTCTAGATTAGATTAATTAAGATTGGAGGCTCTACTCTAACTGCAGTTGTCATTATCCCATGGGCTGGAATCCTGGGCAGTATGCAAAGGAGAAAGTTAGTTAAGCATTCGAACCTCGTCTGTCTCCCCCTCTCTACTTCATTCTTGCAAATACCCCTGGCTTCTTGCTCTGGGCATGCACTCTCTGATCCATGATGAACTTCCCCTGGAAACTGAGAACCAAAAAAAAAAAAATAGTCTTTTCCTTAGGCTGGCTCTGTTCCGGTGTTTTATCCCAGCAGTGAAAAAGTAATGCTGCACTGTGTACCTTCTATTCTAATGAAAATTCATAGGATGAGCAGGATTTTGTACCTGCTGTGCCCTCAATAAACCTGTTGACTAGACTTCTTCGAGTGAAATGTTAGAATCCTGTCCCCCTTTTAGTTTTTCCTTTCTCCTCAAATCCACTGATACTAATGTTGTGCCAGACTTTTACTATGTTTATTCTGTTTGCTCCACTGGTCCAAGTAGAATCAGAGTGCTAAAGAAACTTTGAAATTATGACATCAGCATGCTTACTAGACAGTTCTATTGTCACCTGCTCAATGGCAAACATAAAACAGTATAAAGTATAATAAGTAAGACACACTGCCAGCAGGGAAGTGTTTAATGGTGTGATGCAGAAAGTGTCAGGATTGTAGGCAGTGGGAAGAGCTGTTTGCAGCTTGGACTGCAACATAAGGCAGAAAAGCCTTGCCCAGCCTCCAGTTTGCAGTGACAGGAGGAAGGCTGTAGCTACCATTAAGGTTAATGAAATGTGCCAAGTAGGGAGCTGGAGTAGGCAATGAAATTTTCAGGCAGTGGTTGGTACAATTTCTTAGGCAGAAGCCCAGATCAGGAGAGCTGCCTGGGTAGACATATATTGCCCAATTTAACTCTAATGGGAGACTCTAGGGAGCTGGGCGTGTAGCTGATCACAGTGATAGGTGGCAGCAACTAGAGTCCCCCAGATCCTGAAGAGTGATCAGTGCTTATCTCAGTCTGCTCAGGACACGACTAGGTTTAGCACTGAATATTTTACATTTGAAAAAATAAATTCTTTTTCTGCATCCAGAAAATTCTACCTCTGATCATCATTTAAAAAAGCATTGTTTTTCTAGTAATGTATCATGGAACTATTGTTTGCTCTAAAGGCGGTTGGATAAGAAAAAATTGGGCCACACTAAATGATCCTGTGACTGTATTTTGTTTATTTAATTTTAATTTTATTTATTTATTTAAGATAGAAAGGGGGAAAGAAAGAGAGAGGGTGAGTGAGTGAGAATGGGGCACACCAGGGCCTCTATCCACTGCAATCAAACTCCAGATGCATGTACCACCATGTGCATCTGGCTTACGTGGGACCTGGAGAATCAAACGTGGGTCCTTAGGCTTCATAGGCATGCACCTTAACCACTAAACCATCTCTCCAGCCCCCTGTGACTGTATTTTAGTGTAATGTGATTATTATCCACGTTTTTCACAAGAGGCATTGAGACCCCAAGAGCTTACGTAATAGTCACTGTGGGAATCTGAAACAATTACTTCAAATACTGTGTCCTGAATAGATCTTTATTCCTATGTAAGGGTTCCATTGCAGATGGTGTCACCTTGTGTAGAAAGATTTGTCCTCAGATCCTTCTAATGGTGCTGGTTCGTACACACCTCAGGCCCTGGCCTTTCCTACCTGCACCGTGCAGTCTAAACATCAGGAAAATGAGCAGGAGCTACACTGGTGCTCAGCATGGCTGACAGAGCTGCGCAGAAGTCCTCAGAGGACAAGGCATCCCTGCTATGCCTGGTGCACTTGCTTGGGAGACTAGTGTCTCTCTAGAAATTAAGCTTTGCATACTTCTGGCAGCTGATTCTGCTCTAGTTAAGGAAATGTGACAGAACCTTGTGAATTCGCTGGCTTCTCTCTCACTTTCATCATGCCCCAGAAGTCAACATTCAACCATTTTGTTCTTAGGACACCTGACTCCTTGTTTTACAGGATGTTAATAAACACACACATTAATCGAAAATAATGTACATAATTCCTGCTAGTACTCAGACTTAGAACTGACCCTTACAAATATGTCTTTGATTTCTTTGCTCCACAGGTTTTGGCCTATGTTGTATAGCAATTTCCTCTGAATTAAACATTCTTTCCTGGTTGGAGGTGGAGAGGAGCTCAGGAGACTTAAGAAGTCAAAAAGTCTAGGGAAAAGGCTGAAAGACCCTCCCTAAAGGGAAAACAACTGCTTGGGGAGAGACTTGCTGACCAGCCAAGGTGAATTCAGGTGTGCAGTGTGCTCCAGAGACACAACTTCTGTGAGTTGCCATTATGCTGGGTTGGACTTTTCAGTGACACAGCTGCCTTTGAGTGATCCATTGTTCCTGTGAACAATCACTCACCATGCTCTGTAAGTAACCCCAGTAGACTCACTGGTTCACCAAATCTGGTTTGGGTGCTTTTGTGCTTTGGTCTTTCCTCTGTGCTTTATCTGGGGTGAAGAGACGTGTGTGTTTGCATCTGCTCAGGAAAAAATAAAATTCTCCCAACAGCATAATTGTCTCGTACACTTTCTTGCCCATGTTTCCCTTCAAGGTTTTGTACTGCTTCCTGGTCTCCATCTTCTTTTGCAAATCCACCTGTAAAACTATACCCTCAGCGCAGGCTCTGATTTGATACCATCTTTTCCATGAAGTTTTCCACGATACCTCCATGTGAAAACCATCTCCTTGCTTCAATTTTTAAAGTACTGTGTCCTCTTAGCTGGGAAATAATCATTCTTTATGTTGTATTGAAACTGAGAAAGTTGGGTAAATATCAAAAAAAAAATGAGATTCTGGTTTTTTGTGGTAATTTCTTTTTGTATTCCAAATACAAAGGATGTGTTATTTGAATTAGAGGTAAACAGATGAAATAGTGTTCTATTTTCTTCAAATTATGGAAAAGATGTGGTAGGAAGAACATTTGTTGGTATGCATTATTACACTGGATCATAAAAATGACAAATCCACTTTTACCACACCTAGGAAGAAGTTTATTTTCACATTCCTTGAGTCCCAGCTGCACTTACCACTTGTTTTACATAACAGGAGGCAGTTAAAGAGATGGATGTTGGTTCTAGTCTAGGCCTCCAGTGATTGATGTTGAGGGTATAATGCATCTGTGTGTGGGAGGACAGCAGGGAGGGCACCAAGAAAATTCAGATCCAACCAAGACTAGAAGACAGGTTATCAGTCCCCTTCCCTATGCATGGCTCCCTTCTGGCCCATCCCCATCCTCTGGCATAACTGGCCGGACACTGGCCCATGCGGATTGTTGTCCCTGTGGCTATTCAATCAAGGCAATGGCTTTTAAATTCCTTGAGATTAAAAGTAAGAGGACAAAAATATTCTAAAATTTGTACAATTGAAGAAATTAATAGGTACTATCTGAATGATCTAACACATAAGAACATGGGGATGTGACATACCACTTATCGTAAGAGAGAAGGAAATCAGAAAAGATGTTCAAATCATGTGGGAAAAAAAAACCAGTATTCCACATAGCAGAAAAGAAAGTCCTGAAAAATACAGCTTTCACAGCATGGGGGTTGGACACAACATGGGGGAGGAAAGGAAGGAAGGCCATGCAGAAATTGATTTGCAGGTGCTGAGGGAAAGGGCACTGAGGAGGAAATTCAAGTTTGCTCAGAGGCCAATGGCAGTGTAAATATAACAGAGTTGGGAAAGTGTGGACATGGGGATTAAAATCTGAAATAATGAGTTGTAGAAGTCCCTGTTTGTATCTCCACATTTTTCTAAAGTCTAGATGTTCTGGAGGGAAGGGGAAATTTCCATAAAACAACTACCTGAAATGAAAAGTCATAATTCTTCTAAAGTTAACAATCTATGATTGTCTTCATCTGCAGCAAACTCCTCTGCTCAGAGGGAAGGCAGCTTTTCCAGATAACAGCTGAAAATGCATGAGAGCTCTCATTTCTTAACCCTCTGCAATCTTGAGGCAGAGGAGGTGAAGGGTTAGGTCAATTGTGCCCGTGGGGACGGCTAACAGTGGTGGAGATAACCACTGTTCACACTGACGAGAGTCTCTGAACCATGAGCCATATTTGAAATTTAGAAAACCTGAGAAAAAATTCTCAGCTATTCCAAAGATTTACTTTGAGAAAAAGTATCTCTTGAGGTCCCAGCAAATAACAACAAACTTAGCTTACTTGATTAGTGGATACATTTAGAGCCTGGTTAGAAAGAAGTCAAGCATAGGAGTGAACGAGAAGGTCTAAGACAGCATGTAACCCTCTACCCTTTATAGAGGAATATAACAAAGATGTCAGGGCTATGTCAGAAATATCTAGAAAATTAAACTATCTATTTGAATGCAGTATGCAACCTAACTCTACATATGTAACAAAATACCTCTTAATCATATCCACTGGGAAAAATTAAAATAAAACTTTATAAATATATAATTCCCAATAGTTTTAAGCATGAGACTTTAAATCTTAAAATGTTTTACTTAAAATAAGCAACATGCAGATATATTTAACAAAAAACTCATTTTAAATGATTGGGATTATTATAGACGAAACAGACTATGAATCTTTCTAACTTATACATCCCTGAGATATAGATAAAATTCTTGATTCTATTTATGTCACTGGCAAATACATTCAAATCTTAACACATACAACACCTAATACACATCCACAGTTGTATATACCTGTGCATCTATGAATATGGTTATATAAGCTTTGTGTAAGTTTAATTCCATAAACTGAACATAAACTCTAATGACTTCAAGTGTTTGTTACAGTATCATTGATAACAATGACAGGTAGACAAGATTTTGAGAATGTACTGTGAGTTCATTTGTTAATAAATACCACAGATGTTTGGAGATATTTTTATCGCTTAGGATTAAGATGGTATAAAATTTTACAAGGCATATTGTTAAATAAAAAGCTCAAGGTAGCAGTTGTGAATGCAATATAGTGTAGCAACTAAGACAATACTCTTTGGGTTACATTATCTGGGCTTCAATATAGACTTTGTAGTTTTCTAAATGACTTGGGTACCATTTCTTGCCTTGTGCATGAATGTCAAGATTGTACTTACCTTAGAGACCATTGTAGGGTCTGAATAAGTCATATGTGAAGCAAATGTAGCAGTTCCTAACACAATGTCAGCATTACATGAGTGCTTATTTATTTACATGTACAATATCTAACCGATGTTAACTTGTAAAATGATCATAATAAAATTTCTGATTTTGTAGGAAAATAGCTATGAACTCAAACATACAAGAAAACATTCTGTGAATATATATGCTAAAGAGTCATGCCAGGGTATGATTTGGGGTGCTGAAGAGGATGTTTCTTGATGGTTATTTACAATGAATATAATTGATGTTATTGTGTGATTAAATGTTAAGACATTTGAGATTTATTAATGTAATACTATGCCATGGGAAGGATAATGGGTATTCATTACACTCTTGAGGTACTGACATGGAAGGGCTTCATGCAAATCAACAGATAAGGACACAGCATTAATCTTCTCATATAAATTTATCAATGTGTGTGGTTGGATTTATGCATGAAATCATATGCTTACAACTAACCTTGCTAGATGATTTAAGCTTTATATATAAGTGTATATATATTCATATATGCATGCATACATATTTATATGTACACATGGAATTATACATATATTCAGGTTAGAATATTTTGTTGTGCATATGTATACCATTATTTAAGAAATAATATAAAAGTGACCTTGAAGTCAGAAAACTAAGCAACCACAAGGCTAATGATCCCATCATGCAATATCTTGTGTTCCAAACATGTGGAAAACACAGCCAAGTGTCTTTGATAAATGGAGTGAGTGACATGGTCACAGGAGTACTTACCCACCAAATACCTGGAGTGCAGAGAATTTAGAAGCATCCAAGTCATTGCCACTTACTATTCGAGCCTTAAATGGATAAGACAAAAAAACAAAACAAACAGGTGTTTAGCATAGGGCAGCAGAATGTGTGAGACTCGGGGACACAGGCCAACTGCACTACACACGTGACACCTCGTATGACAAATGCTAAGCAGGGTCAGCTGCAAGTCAACACGGAGTTTTGTGAGTGGAGATTTTTGAAATTAGCTGTCAGCATTTCAACCAGAGCACTGGCCATAGACCAGGAAAAAATATATTGTATTCCAAACGTTCTTTGTCCTTAAAAGTTGCTATGTGCAGAGAAGATCAGGAATCAGTCGGGAAGGTCATGCCATAGCACAGATGCTGTGTTTGACCGTAGCAGACCCCTCGGTTGGCAAGTATAAGCTAAATAAGCGCAGCTGGCAAGGTGCGACCTCTTCATAAATGCAACATGTCAGGGGACACTTAAAGGACAAAGAATGGAAAGCCGGGGAGACATGCATATATCACAACTGAGAACTCAGAGAAACCAAAACAGGGCTCATGTGTCACACACAAACATGTACAAAAGACAGGATCCCTCAGGAGGGAAGAATAAGCATGATTTAAAACCTTTTCATCCACAGAGCTGCTATCTGAAAGAGAACCAGGGAAAGAAGGGATACACATTAGATGGAGCACTTTGTAAAAGTCATTTAACATATATACAAACACAGCACTATTGACACATTAAAAATCAAACATCAACAGAGTGTTGAGGCTGAACCCCAAGGGAGCAGTGGTTGCTAATCTCACAACTTAAGTAGCCAGAAATTGTGACAGAACTGAAAAGTATACAAGGGCAAATGCTGGATGTAATTCCAGAAAGTGTGTCATCCTGAGGAGACAGTTGATGAATCAGAAGGCCTGGGTCGCAGCTGACATGCTGCCACTTATAAAGCATGCCCGGAAAACTACCAACTTCTCCAGAGTGTAAACCCAGCTCTGAAATAAGGTCACAGGCACTTTGCCAATTGCTTCACAATGTTGTTGAGAGGACTGGCAAATATTTGTGAAGTTCAAGCTCAGGTGACTATATACATGAAATATCACGTGTGTATATGCTTGTGTATGTGCAGGTTTGTGAATATACATGTGTATGGATGCATGCACATAACGTGTGTATGTGATGGTCAAAGGATAACCTCAGGTTGTTCTTTGGGTACTGTTCATCATATTTTGAGTCAGGGTCTCTCATTGGCTTAGAGCTTGCCAATTAGACTAGACTGGTTGGCCAAGGACCACTACAAATCCTCCTACCACCATTTCCCAAGCACCGGGATGACTGGCACCCACTACCATGCCCAAGCATTTTGACATGGGTTTGGAGGATTGACCTCGGATCCTCCTGCTTGCTTTACTGACTAAGCTAGCTCCCCAACCCCATTTACATTAATTTAATAAAAGGATTATTTAGGGCTTGTCATCATAAAACTTAAGAGATGAAAATTAATTAAGAAGAGTCCTCCTTACAAAAAAGGCCGATGGCTCAAAGTGTTAAAACGAGTTGTGTTCACAGTGGCAGTACATGGAAGAGGTGAGACGTGAGCCCAGGACCTCTGATCCTCCACTTGGTGATCTAAAGAGTCACAGTTTGGGGTGAACTGTACAAAGGGAGATGTGGTAGGTCTACTGACTTCTGGGGAAATTTAAGATAAATCAGGCACCACCATCTCTCAGTTCAGTTGCTCATGGGTCCAGTTAGATGGACAGCAGTCTCCCATGTGGTTGTGCTGGAAGTTGTTTTGTTTCTATTCTCAAAGTCAAGTTTGCATCCACCAGGGTCATCAGGACATGGAAAATTTTACCTTACATGGGATGATTGCTCTTAAATTTAGTTAGCTTTGCTTATCAGCATAAAGCTAGAGAGACATATCTATGGATACAAACTGGCAGGAGGGTAAGGCTGTAGTGACCTTGGAATTCAGTCCAAGCCCTTTTTGTTCAAATATAGATGAGGCTTAGGGAGGTAATTTCCCCAAGGGCATGTAGTTTAACAATGATCCTTTTTGTTGACAGTCTGAGATATGTTAGTTTCTGTGACTTATTAAATGTGGATTGAATGCTCTATTTTATGTAGACTTTACAATAATACCTTTTGCTTATTTCTTCAAATATGACAAAATTAAATATATTATAACATAAAATGAATCTTATTTATAGCATAACATTTTAAATACTGTATAAAACATAGCAACTATGGTAATATACCATATTCAAGTTGGTTTTATCCCACAGATGATTAAAATCAGGAATGACTAATATAATATGACACATAGCTGAGCATATGTCTATTAGTCAGAAAATTTGTACCTGAATTTCAATAGGTACCAAACATCATTTGACATATTTTCAAGCCTTCTAAGTATTTCTTAGATACCCATTTAAAATAAGATCAAATTATATCTTACTTAACTCAATATGTTAAAATATATTAACATCCAGAGCCATGAACTTATGTTTGAAACAGCACATTTACATCATCATGAACAAAACATTCTGCTATTATATTTCTATTTGGTTCTGGAAGTTCTTGCCAATATGCTAAAACATCACAAAAAGGAACATAAGCTTTAGAATTCTGGTAACAAAACTGCCATTACTTTCAGGAATTATAGATTTATATACAAAAAAACAAAGTTACCTGTAAAACTATCAGGGTTAATAAAATAGTTAAGAAAACAGACATCTAATTAATATCTAAGCAAAACAAAGCTAGTCCCTACATAATAGTAATAACTAGTTGAAAAACAAGTAAACATCTGATTTAAAATATTAAATATTGTGAGTAATTAGTATTCATTGTTTCCCATTGATATTTCTTATTCATCTCAACAATCCAGGTGAATGATAATAATCTCTTCCAAGATATTGTTACTTACACATTTGTTCAATCAGTGTTTATTTCATTCATTCATTCACTCTTTTAACACATTTATTATCAGCAAACCCTTTTATCTTACTTCGTTCCTTTATCTTTCCTACTATATTCATCTCTGGAACCTTCTAAAGCACATCTATAATTAGTCCCTCCTTTTTTACAAGCCAGCAATGACACTCTGTGTCCCAAGAAAAAAGCAAAGCCCATCCAGGTTCCTCAGTTTCCTGGCCTACCTCTCTTTCCCATGCTGAATTTCCATCAGAATTAAATTATTGAGCCCTGTTTCAATGCCAGGTTCTTTCATTTTTTATTTTTTTACCATTTTATTTTATTTTATTTTATTTTATTTTATTTTATTTTATTTTATTTTATTTTATTTTATTTTATTTTGAGGCAAGCCCAACAGACTGCATTTTTTATGAGAGAGAGAGAGAGAGAGAAAGAAATAGAGAGAGAATTCACACACCACGGTCTCTAGCCACTGCAATCGAACTCCAGAGCTCAGAGTGCCCCCTTTGTGTATATGTGACCTTACACACTTGTGTCACTATACATCTGTCTTAGGTGGGACCTGGGGAGTCAAACATCAGCCCTTGGGTTTTGCAGGCAAGTGCCTTAACTACTAAGCCATCTCTCCAGCTCCATTTTTCTTTTTTTATTTTATGAGAGAGAGAGAATTGGCATGGCACGGCCTTTAGCCACTGCAATTGGACTCCAGATGCATGCACCACCTTGTGCACAGCTTTGTGCATGTGTCACCTTGTGAGTCTGGCTTAGGTGTTATCTGGGGAATTGAACATGGGTCCTTAGGTTTCACAGGCAAGCATCTCAACTGCTAAGCCATCTCTCCAGCCCAATGCCAGTTTCTTTCAAACACTGTACATTCCCTTCTTCATCAAAGCCTGTCATCCCTGAGATTCTTCCAGAAACTTGTCATTCATGCACCCAGGGTCTGTGGTCCTTGGGCTGAGCTCTGCACATGGCACCCTCCTCTCCTCTCTGCCCATCGTGCCCCAGTGCCAATTAGGAAATTGGCAATCCTACAGTCTGAGTACTTCCATATCAGTAAGATTGAACCTTGTTTGCTCACCATCTACCATGTGCCTGGAATACACCAGGTGACTAATAAGTGCTTTTGAGTAATAAAAGAAAAAAATCAGTGAATTATTCAACTGTAGGGGAGTATTTAACTGATGAATAAAGGAAATATTATTTCATATTTCTACATAAAGGTAGATTACATTAAGAAGATTTAATAGTGCCCAGTGGTGGGCAGTTGGTAATTTGATATTATACATATTCAGGTATAACATGATCAGGATATAAGTGAAAATATCTATGACCTGTTTTTAAAGGGAGAACTGTTATGAGGGTAATTCATAAAAGTATTGAAAATTATAAATAACCCCCAATTCCTTCCATACCTGTTGCCTGGGCCTCAAGTTGCCTCTCAGGTATGCCAGAAACTCAGGCTGGAACTTGGAAGACAGCCAGTCACCAGACAGTTAGCCCATCTAGTGCTGGAAAGCACTACATGAGCTACTGGGGGAAAGTGGCCAAAAACAGCAGACAGGGGTCTATGCTACTCAGAAGCAACCAGCCTGCAAAGTACACACTAGTTCAATAGTGGCACACAGCCGTGGTGGGTAATCAGAGGCTTTCTGATTTGCTAAGAGATCTGCTCAGTGGAAAAGAACCCATATGTGGAACTGGTAACTAGGTCTGAATCCAATGGAGACAAAGATTATGCTCTCCAACGTCAAGTTCCCACTAGCCTTTGGCTAAACAAGGGTCTACATCTCTCAAAATCTGCCTAAATTAATAATGCTTATCCTATTTAACCTATGCTGACTTCACTCTCTATTGGAGAATCTGTTTGTCTTTTTCAGAAGGTAGTAAGACACAAGGAGATAAACCACCCCTCGCATTTCAGCCAAGGCCCAGGTGAAACCACAAAGGAATTGAGGAGACTAGCAAGAGTGCTGTTTCCAAGGTGAGCCTGACTATCAGTGCCAGGGTGAAGGAGACAGACACTGAGGATTCTCCACACATGCCAAAGCAGAAACCCAGAGCTCCTGAGAGCTCATCACTGAAGTAGACTCAAATCACACCCACCAAGGCAGAAGGAATTTTGAAGAGGGGGCAGAAAGATTCTAAGAGCCACAGGTTGGGACGTCATACCTGATGTAATACCCAGAGTCATCGCTTTCCCCCAATAACTGACTGCTGCGCCCACAATGCATAAACCACAATCCCATAGGGAGTATCAGAAACCCCACTGAGGAGAGCCCCTAGAGGAATTGGGCAGGGAGGAAGGAAAAGATGGTACCAACACATGATGTATCCACACAAAGTATACTCTTACTTAATGAAAAGAAATACAAAAACAAAAAAACCACAAAAATATAAACCCTAAAACAGTGTTTTCCAGGCAAAAACAAATGAGAAGGTGAGATATAAGTGAAACTAATGTAGCTTTCTATTGAATAATTCAGTGACTAGGAAAAGACACATTTTCATGACTGACAAACAGAATCATTAGTCGGAGAATGGTGCTGTGACATACATATGTGACAATGTTACATGTGTATTACAGAATTAAGAATACAATAGTGAAATAATAATTAAATAAAAACAAATGAATGCTTATCAGAACTTTGGGATAAGATGTTAAAGTCTAGAGATAATAGGTAATTCACAAATTAAAATGCAACTGTTGGGCTGGAAAGATGGCTTAGCAGTTAAGGAACTTGCCTGAAAAGTCAAAGGATCCAGGCACAGTTCTCCAGGATCCATATACACCAGATGCACAAGGTGGTGCATGCATCTGCAGTTCATTTGCAGTGGGTGGAGGTCATGGTGCACCCATTCCCTCTCTCTTTTTCTTTCTTTCTCTCTGCCTCTCTCTTTCTCTCCTAAATATAAGTAAATAAAAGTGAAACCATGAAGCCGGGCATGGTGGCGCACGCCTTTAATCCCAGCACTTGGGAGGCAGACGTAGGAGGATCACTGTGAGTTCAAGGCCACCCTGAGACTACATAATGAATTTCAGGTCAGCCTGAGCTAGAGTGAGACCCTACCTCGAAAAACCAAAAAAAAAAAAAAAAAAAAAAAAAGTGAAACCATGGTAATTAAGTGTGAAGAATTATCCAATTTGTTGAAACTATGGCTAGTGATGGCTACTAAGTTATAAGGAAAAATATAGTGGTGTGAATTTTAATGATATTAAAATAATTTCTAAGGCTATTGACTATATCATGTAAAACATATATATGAACATATAGTTTATAAGAATAAAAATTGTCATAACAGCTTTGGAAAACATTTAGTGACATTGTAACAAGGAAATTCCAGCTTGGACATTAATGCTAAGGAAATTCTCTTGTGCTGAATCGCTCTGCCCAGAGTTCTTTTGTTAAAGCTCTGGACCTTTATTATCTCTGAATGATGTGGCCTTGTTTGGAAACTGGGTCACTGCCGACGTGATTAATTAAATGAGGGTAGACTCCTAATCCAGCATTCTTATCAAAGGGGAACATGTGGACATACAGATTTACATATACAGAGCTTCACGAGAGGCTTAGAGCAACATGTGGAGACACACACAGACACACACACAGAGCATCATGAAAGGCTTAGGGGAAGGGAACATATGAAGACATAGACACCCACACATACACAGAGTTTCATGAAAGGCTTAGGGGAACACGTGAACATGTGGAGATGCAGACACACACATGTACCACTACATGAAAGGTTTAGGGGAACATGTGGAGACACACACATGTACACACCTCCATGAAAGGCTTAGGGGAACATGTGGAGATGCAGACACACACACACACACACACACACACCTCTATGAAAGGATTAGAGGTGACAGAAATCCAGCTTCTGCTAAAAAGAGAGAGGTGTGGAAAGACCCTGTACCATCGTCTTCAGAGGGAGCATGACTGA
Organism: Orientallactaga sibirica; assembly: GCA_036365145.1. NCBI lineage: Eukaryota > Metazoa > Chordata > Mammalia > Rodentia > Dipodidae > Orientallactaga > Orientallactaga sibirica. Next base: position 2,567,979 of record JAEOAD010000016.1, on the reverse strand, counting down.
GCTAATGTCCAGCCTCCAGAGCTCTGAAACAAAATACATTTATGTTATGCTAAAGCTGCTTCGTTTGTGATACTTACTATGTTATGATAGGCCCTGAAAACTAATATAGTTTTAAAAACTAAGATGTGATTATCATGTGAAGATCACTATTATTTCATTACACATAACAAAGATTGAACACACACACGATGGGAAATGGACGTGTGGGTTGAACATTATGTTCTTTGATCTAAATGAAAAAATGTGTTATCAACACATTTAAAACTTTATAAAATGTAGGAAATAACTCTGGAATGTAAGATAAAACTAACTAAGTAATATCATGCTAGTAGTGTAAAGACAATATAAATAAAACAAGTGACAACAGTGATGACCTGTCACCATCACCAGAATGCTGACGGTCATTTGCTTCAGCATTAAGACACATGAATTTTCCATTTGCTTATATTTTTGCAAATTTCTTTTATTTGCTAATGGCACTGATTGGAAATGTAAACGTGACATTATATTCCATCCAACATGAATGGGATACATGATCTCCTCAAGTATACATGAAACATTTCCCAAAACAGAATATGTTGGGCCACAGAACAAACCTTAACAAACTTAAACACTGAAATTGTATGATCTATATTTTCTGATCATAATGTATGAAGCTAGAAATTAGTAACAGGAAGAAGTTTAGAAAATTTACAAATACAGGGAAATTCAACAACACACCACTAAATACCCAGTGAGTCAAAGAATAAATCAGAACGGAAAAGAATAATGTTGAGTGACAGACCAGTAAAAACATAAAAAAATATAAAGTACAGGGCTGGAGGGATGGCTTAGCAGTTAAGGCATTTGCCTACAAAGCCAAAGGACCCAGGTTCGATTCCCCAAGACCCATGCTAGCCAGGTGCACAAGGGGATGCATGCATCTGGAGTTCGTTTGCAGTGGCTGGAGACCCTGATGTGCCCATTCTCTCCCTCCCTCCATCTCTCTCCCTATTTCTCTCTGTCAAATAAATAAATAAATAAATAAATGCAATAAAAGAACTTCTAAGCCATTATTATAATTCTTTTTTACTAATGTAAAAATAAGATAAAAGAAAAATATCCAAACAGTTTAATTTCACGTTTAAGGTACTAGAAAAATATGGAGCAAACTGCACCAGAAGTTACTGGGGGGAAATACTAAAAATTAGAGCAGAAATAAATTAATCAAAAGTTAGGAAGAGTATAGAATGAGGAAAATAAAACTGAGTTGGATTCTAGAAGGGATAAACAAAATAAACAAACCCTTAGCTAGATTAACCTGATGATGGTGGAGATTATTTGAATAAATCAAATTACAAATGAAAATGAGCCATTCCAACTCAAAATAACAGACACAGGGGATCCCAGGGGAGTGCTATGCCCAGTTTTATGCCCACAACTGGAAAGTATAGAATCTCACTTATTTCTCAAGTTGTATTAGTTGGATATAGAAATCAGGAAAGAACAATACAGGATTACATACCAATATTACAGGTGAGCAAAGTTAGACAAAAGCAGGAAATTAAACTCATCAGGGCTGGAGAGATGGGTCAGTGGTCAAGGCCATTGACAGCAAAGACTAACAATCTGGGTTTGATTCCCAGTGCCTGTGTAAAGCCAGATGATAAAGCGGTGCATCTGGAGTTCATTTGCAATGGCTAGAAGCTCTATTGTGCCCATTCTCTCTCTCTTTCTCCACTCTCTCCTTGTGAATAAATAAATTAATTAAATAAAATATCTTTAAAAATTAAATTTATCAGTGCACATCTATGTAATGGTGTGCACATTTAATCAACTTTTGTTTTGCTGAGCAGAAAAAATGGGTTTTAATACTACATAATCTGGTAATGAAAGTTTTGTTTCCTGTAAAAATAGATATATCTGTTTATCTTATTCTTCTATAAAGTGAACACAAGAAACTCCAAAAAATGTAGGGGAGTTAGACTGGCTAGAGATCTTATGGCCCCAACCCTGATCTCCCACCCTCAGAAAGCAATATGGAGGCATGCTTCCCCCATCACCAGAGTGGTATGGATGGGATCTAGTGGAGGACTGTCACCACTCTCACTAGTAATGGGGTCAGCTGATAGCACAACATGGGAGACAACAACTGGGCCCTCATTCCTTTCCCAAAGAGTAACATAAGCGGAGACAGAGCAGGAAGCCCCCAAGCCCAGTCCTGTCTGGCAGGAAAAAGAACCTTGTGCCCTTGGATGACAAAGGAGATGGAGTAAAAACCCATATATTCAACTCCACTTGTCCATATGAGCCAGGGCTCCCATTCAGCCTGGTTTCTATGAAACAAGGCCTGCTGGCAGATAAGAATGCAACTCACAATGTTCAGGTTTCCATGAAAAACTTCCTTCTTATATGAAGAATCATGAATGTTTCAAAGTAAATGGAAAACGTCAATCAACAGAGGCCAGCTAAAAGGGTCCCACTGAGGTTCACATGGTAGAATCACCAGAGGAGAATGCTTTGCTGTTATTGTGAACAATGACCCTAAGCCTCACACATGCCAGGAAAGAGCTGTCCCACTGAGCTACACCCATTTTTAATTTTATTTTTTTATTTTGAGACATTCTCATTGTGCCCAAGCTAGTCTTAAACTTATTCTATTGCCCAGACAGGTTTTGAACTTGTGATCCTCCTGCCCCTACCTCCCAAGAATCTGGGATTAAAGCCCTGTACCACCAGGCCTGGCTCTGACAAGGTTTTAAAGAAACTAATATAAAATACTTCAACAAACAATTGCAAATATGTTGAGAACAAAGGAACAAAATTTTTAATAAACAAGGAAAACATTCTAGCAAACTTCAGCACATGTGTACTCACCCACATACAGATATGCATACACACACACGCATACCACATGCACATCACTTGCAGAAAAAGAATATGTGAATCCATTAATAATGTTATAGATAATAAAACTCAACATCTAGAGATACAGTGTCCTAAAAACAATGTAAAGACAGACATTTGTAATTAGTAATATAATCATACAGAATTCTATGAACATAGTTCATAGATTTTGCATAGACTTCTATGAACAAAGTTAAGACAACATTACAAAAAAAAAAAAAAAAAAGAGAAACACTATTGCCTTATTAAATGTTAAGGAAAATTTAAAAGTTGCAATAATTACAATTGATATGGACACAATGCAGAAAATAATTAGAACCAAAAAGAGAGCTTCACAATACACATGTGTGTGTTTCATGCATATATGAAAGTTAGTAGTACAAAACCATGGAGGAATGTGAAATTAATATGATTGGTATAACAGGCTCTCCACCTGGAAAGAAAATCAGATTTTCTTCTCCAAACATGCACATGTACATTATCAATGCATTAAAATATAGACATGTACAATTTTTCATAATCTATTTAAAGTATAGAATATATACATATGGAATGACTTCAGATACAAAGCACAAAAAGCAGAAGACAAAAACAAGGATAAATAAAAAGCCTGCTCAAATGCTTCAACAAACAATTGCAAATATGTTGAGAACAAAAAGTAAAATGTTCTTATAATAGCAGAGATCTAATAAACCCAGCTCAGTAGAACAGTGAGCAGTGCAACATGCACGGAGGGGAGGCCTGAGTTAACAAGAACCGGAGAAGCTGCAGCTACGCAGTGCCGGTCACTGCAGGGCGGTGCCACTTCCCATCTGTGGGTGAAAATAGGTACCTGACAGGACCACACGGTCATATGTGGCATGACATCTTTACGCGGTGCTGCAGTACGAAAACACAATACGGCACTCTGCAGGATGAAACAGCAATATCTGGTAAGATTAAACATTACTGCTCTTTACCCCCAATAATTCTGCCTCTCTCTTTGGGACATAAAGAAATGCTCGGGGCTGAAGAGATGCTAGGTGGGTAAAGAGCACTTGCCACACAAGCATGGGGACCTGAAGACCTGAATTTGATGCCTAGCACCCATGGAAAAAGCTGGGTGTGGACATGGAATGTTGAAACCCCAGTGCTGAGGGTGGGGGGTTGGACACAGAAGAGCCACTGGGGCTTCCTGGTCAGCCAATCAGACTGTCAACAGCAGCTCCAGGTTCAGTGAGCGATTCTGTTTGAGGAAAATATGGAGGAAGAGCAATAGAGGAAGCACCCATGCTGTTATCCTCTGCACACATGTTCATGCGGTGTGTGTATCTGCACACATGTACATACATTATACCTACAACACACACACACATAATATTACACTAAAGAAAAAGAAACTCTTGCACGCACCTCTCAGGTTCTAAAGATATTTGCTATATTATTTGTAATGGTAAAAATATGGTAGATTATAAATATCTATTAATAGGACATAAATTAATATTTTCCCTTAGGGAATATATTAAATGAATGACTTAGACTGATAGATATCAATGTGGATAATTTAAAATACATAACACAGAATGAAAACATGTGACTCACAGAATTATCTATATTATGCCATTTAAGCCCAAAGTTCTAGTCACATAGCTCACTTCTATAGCATCCCCTGCATGGCACAATGATGGGAACAGAGCAAGAAGATGAATCATCAGACTGTGGTAGAGAATGCCCTTAGGGTAGGGACTGGTGACCCGAAAAAACAAACTTCAGTTTCATCCTTAGCACTTTCTCCTTTTAATTACGTGTGTCTATGACAAGAGACCTCTGTTCCGGGGCAGCTCCTAGGCAAACACTTCGTCTGGAAGACTGGGTGCAGTAACCTGTACATGGTGGAAGAATGAGGCTCTGACTTCATTCTTTTTCACAGTGAAGTTCACACAAGAATGTTTTGGGGTGGGACTGGTGCTGGTGAGGATATCCAGGAGCTATCAGAAGTGGTTGAGGAGGACTTTGGGGAGGCAGGGACGCCTGTCTAAGGAAGAGACTGTGGCGCAGACCCAGAGCAAGCTTTGAAGAGCCAGGGGCGACCTCCCGGATTGCCCAGGTCACTCTTCCAGGAGGATCAAGCCTTTCAGAATCCAAAGGGAGACATGTTCTATATTATGTTATGTCATGTCATGTCATGTCATGTCATGTCACATTATATTATATTTAATAGAGAGAAACAGGCAGATAGCGAGAGGCAAAAGAGAGAGAGAGAGAAAGAGAGAAAATGGGCACACCAGGGCCTCCAGCCACTGCAAACAAACTCCAGATGCATGCGCCACCTTATGCATATGGCTTACATGGATCCTGGGGAATCAAACCTGGATCCTTAGGTTTTGCAGGCAAGCACCTTAACTGGTAAGTCATCCCTCCAGCCACCCAGATATGTTTTAATTATTGGGCATTGCATTTAAAACTGGATAGACTTGGAGGCTACTTGCAATATTTTATCAAACATCCCATAGTTCCCCACAGTTCTTCACAGTGTGCATGTGTGCGCGGACACACACACACACACACACACACACACACACACACACACACAAATCCCTTTCCTATTCCTCCTTACCTTCCTTCCCTGAAGGTATCTGATTTGATTTCTCTTTGTTTCAGCTGAAACTCCCTGATTTGTCTGCTTAAATTTACTATTTTTGGGTAAATCTGTTAAAACACACAAATGTACCCAACACTTGTCTTCCTCCTATCTCTAAAAGAAACCAAGAGTTTGAGAGATAAAAGACTGTAATAAAGAGGAGGGCTCCATTTGTTTTCTTTCTGTACTAACTTAGCCAATTGAATAGTTAATCTATTGATTGAGGGTTTTCATAGACAATCATCCTCATCCCTTCTCCCAAAGAGTTTGAAATGTAAGGTATGGAATTGTTGATTGGGACCAGTATGAAGAAGTGGTGGCCAAAAAGTAGTTTAACTTTAACATAGTAAAACTATTACAACATTTTGGGCTGAAGGGATGGCTTAGCCAAAGGACCCAGGTTCAATTCCCCAGGACCCATGTTATCCAGATGCACAAGAGGGTGCTAACATCTGGAGTTCATTTGCAGTGACTGGAGGCCCTGGCACATCCATTCATTCTCTCTCTCTCTCTCTCTCTCTCTCTCTCTCTCCCTCTTTCTCTGTTAAATAAATAAATAAATAAATAAATAAATAAATAAATAAATAAAACATTTCAAGATCAATTACCCACCAGGTGAACATATAAAATATAATTTACTGAACAAATTTGCAGCCATATTCCTTCATACTGTGGGCCTCATCCACTGATGAGTTCAGTGTCATCAAATGATGGCTCTCAGGAGTATTTTCTCTTTAATGTGGATTTTGGATGGAGAGAAAAGTCAAATTCAGGCATGTCATTGACTGCCTGTCTAATGTGTAAGCAGGGCTGGTGCTGAGCTGGGGGAGCCAGGTGATGGGTGGATATTAAGCCTTTGTCCCTCAACCAGAAAGCAGAGTTTTAAGGTTAAATTTGTGCAGGTGCCCTCACCACTGCCTATGGTTTTAGGCAGAAGGCTTAGTTAAAATCAACGTGGCTTATGTGGATGAGGATCAAGGGCATGATGGTTGATCCCTCATCATTGCTAGCCCAGCTTCTGCCTCTGCCACGAAGGTCTACCAGCATCTCCATCCATCAGAGATGGTGCACGGCACCTTGGAAGGAAGTGATTCCTGTTAACCCCTCCAGAAGAGGAGGATCTCCTTTACATCTCCTTGTCCCTTATCAAGCACGATACTCCTTTCTGTCCCTAGTGCAACACACACACACACACACACACATACACACACACGCACGCACGCACAACACCAATACCCACACATCCACACACACCTTCAAATATTATTTTTGGCAAGTTCTTCATTTGTTAAACTCATTCCATTCATTGACACCAGGGACCTCTCCTGCCAATTACCCATGATATATGGCAGTCTATTGGCTTGTTGCAGTCATGGTTAATTTGGAAACAAAGGTCTTTTGGAAACTGCGTGGGTAAGGGGTTTTCAAATGGTATGCTCTAGAAACCTCAGAGTGCTCAAAGGATGAGACAGCCAGGGGCCTCACCCACCATGTCTGATTCAGGCAGTTAGGATACTATCTTCTTCATCACTGGGGTTCCAAATGAGATTGTGTTTGCAAATTTAGTGCCTCTCTTGGGGCTGGAGAGATGGCTCAGCAGTCAAAGTTCCTTTCTTGCAAAGCTTAACAGCCTGGGTTTAATTCTTCAGTACCCACAGAAAGTCAGATGCATAAAGTTGTGTGTGTTTCTGGAATTCATCTACAATAGCAAGAGGCCCTATCATGACCATCCTCACTCTGTATCAATAAAGGGGGAGGACATCATTCTATTAGGTCCCTTAGCTTGTGAGCAATAAAGTTGGAAGAGACCATTCTATTAAACTCTGTAGCTCATGAGCAAAAAATATCATAAGAAATAACTTTTATCTTTACTACTAGTTCTTGTTTAATAGACCAGAAATCTTATAACCATTAATTTTCACAAAATAATGCCATAGCTAGTGTTATCAGATTCAAATACCATACATTTTTTCCCTGTGGAGTGGAAACATTTTAATCAAGTGAAAACCAACTACAGACCATGCATTGTTTTATTCCTATCATATCTTCTGGACACAAACAATATCTCACAGCCAAGGTTATAGACTGAAGACAGAATTTGATTTTACATTCAGACCTCATTCCACCAAAGAAACAGAATGATGGCAGTATATTTTTTTCTATTCTTCCTGGTACAGAGTCTCTGAAAATGCTGTTTATTTTCCTGGTTCGGTTAGGAACTGTGTATGAATTTTTAGACTTCCAACAGAAGGACCTATAGCCATATTTGGGGATGATGCTTAAAATGACCTTACTCTTCCTTCAGAGTGAGGTGACAGGGAAGAGCTGTGAGAGATGAATTCTAGTGGGGAAGAGAATGACAGATCATGTTCATTACATCCACATCCTGGCAGCTCACAACTCAAACTGCTTTGCAATGATCCTATCCCTTATCAAGGGATGATTTACTCAGAGTTTATGAGGTGCAGGTTTTTCTGGATGAAGATAATAAATAACTTGTTCACATTAGAAATAATCTGTTCTCTTCTGATTTTGTGGTGGTCTGAATGTGAAATATCCACTCTAGCCTCACGTGTTTGTGACGAAACTGCCTACTTCATCAAGCCTTTGGGAGATGGAGCCTTGCTTGTGAAGGTGTGTCACTGAGGGGAACATTTGAGGTTTATTAGCCCAGCTCCAAAATCAGTACGTAAACTACTTCCACCCAGACAAGTGACAAGACGTGAGCCAGCTTCCTGCTCATGCTATGGTTTCCTCACCTGATGAAATTTCTTTCATGTAAGTTAAGATGAACCTCTCCCTTCATAGGCTGCTCTTGGCTGGTGTTTTTTTCCAGCAACAACAGGGGCACTACAACAGGTTACTAGGCATTTTTTACTTTCAGTCTTATACAACATGAATTGCACTCTAAGATAGCTATAGATTTTAAAAAATCACCTTTGTGATTCTAAGAAGAGATATGTCTATGCAGGAGGTACTAAAGTGAGAGAAGACAGGCTGACCTTCCCCCAAATGGTTATGGAATACAGGACCCCCTCCAAAGTGAGAGGACTGAAAGCTTCTCCCATAACCCAGGTTTTGACTTCCACTCTGTATCAGATATCCTCGAGCTGAGGATCTACAAGCAAACCACCCAAACATGGACCAGCGACATGGAATGCTCTGACCTGTGAATCTCTTACTGGGTTCTTCCACTTGAAGTGCTATCAGAACATATGCTATGTCCAACAGAAGGTTTCATATGTGCCTGGGGAGATGGTTCAGAGGTTAAAGGTACTTGCTGGCCCTGGTTTGATTCCTCAGCCACCCACATAAAGCCAGATGGGCATTTGATTGCAGTGGTAAGAGATCCTGTTGCACACACACACACACACACACACACACACACACACACACACACACACGTGCATGCACTAAATAAAAAGATTTCTCATGATTGCATCACTAAATCAACCAACAGAGAGAAATCCAACTGTATAAAGATATTCATCTTGACTTAATTTACCTTCTCTACCTCCCAAGCAAGTTAATCAGGGATGGAGTGAAAATTTCCAAGGATATCTCACCATAGGACAGACCATTCATTCTTGTCCAGCCCTAGAGATAATTTACTTGCAATGGTTTGAAAGAAGTGTCAAAGGAACTTTCTATGATGTGAGGTCTGAAACTCACGCTTACTACAACACCACATTATAAAGCTAATTATTTGTCACTATAGTGTAGAGATTTTTAAGGTGTTATTTAGAAACATGCATTTTTATTGAAATTATGATAGAGTGTACACTGGCATTAAGCCATTACCTCCATTACTGCTAGAGTTCAAAAAAGAAAATAGTCATTCCTAAAAAAAAAAAACCAAAAAACAAAATAAAAGGAAGGCAATCTTTGAAATACATACTTGGAAATTTTTCTATTCATTTTCCTATTTTATAGACTGTGGACTCAAATTCATGGAAGAATATCAATTTTGTTCCTGTTTTATAAACTGCCTCTCCAGGCCACAGGACCAGTCGCTGATTTGCCTTTGTCTAGCCCAGTTTCCAGAGCACTGAGAATAACGAATTACAATTTCATTCTGCTGAGAATTCAACATCACTGCACCACTGGAAGGAATTTTCATTCTGAGAGATGTCTCCATTGTTGTTTTTTGTTTTTTGAAAATATAATCTTATAATGAAAGAAAAGTGGCCTTGAGAAATAATCTCAACTATTCTCATTTTTCCTAAGTAGATATCAAAGCCATTGTGAAATAATGAGAATGCTGCCTAATAGAAAAGCTCGAGACACGAGGCCATTCATCTTCACTGACATCTATCCCACCAGTCTGCTGTGAACGGAGAGTCTGTGGGAAAGATGTGCCACTGGAAGCCACTTGTGCCACCATGGTGCCATACATCTTAAGGTCATCTCATTGCACTGAATCTCCAAAGACTGGTGGCTCCTCGAAGCTTGAAGGCCAGGTTGACCTCTTGCCCTCACCCTTGACATGATGACATTCTCGTGTGGTGCTGATGTGGGGTACCTGTTTGAGTCTGTGGAACATCTCGGGAAAAAGACTTCTAGTGTGCCAAATACTAAATTAAAGGGCTAGAGAGAAAGCTTGGTGGATAAAGCATTCACAGCTTAAGCCTCAAGACCAGAGTTCCATTGTCAGACTCCATGTAAAAAGTGATGGTGTCTGCTGCTGTAATCCCAGGACACCAATGCTGAGATGGGAGATAGATGGATGAGACAGGAAAATTTCCCAGCTTGGAAGCTCCCAGCCAGCACAGCAGTCAAAATAGCAAAGTGAGAATGGGAGAGACCCTGCCTCCACCAGGCTTGAAAGGAGAGGACTGACCAGAAAGTTGTCCTCTGACCTCCATACATGTGAGCACATGCTCTCTCTCTCTCTATCACACACACACAATTAAAATCAAAACACCAAGATAAATAAGCTAAATTAAGGTGCTGACTTCAAAAGTGTACATCAATAAATAAGTGATTATATTCAAAATAATGTTAATTTTTTTCTTTATAGTTTGGGAAATGAAATCTAGGGCCTCACAGAAGCTAGGCAGGAACTTTACCACCGAGTTGTGTCACCCTTGTATTATTTCTCCCTCCTACCTCAGAGGACGAGGTGTCCTACTGGATTATTGGGGTATTAAAAAGTAAGATAAAGGACCAAGCATGATGGCAGGATGGTAAGAATCTTGAATAAAGAACATTATCAAAATATTAGTCACAATTTTCTCTGAAAACTAGTTAAATTAGTTGTTATCTATCATAAAGCACTTGTCAACTTTTCTGGTATTGCCTTACATTAAAGTAATATTAATTTCAATTTTAGTATGGCTAGATAATGTCTACTGTATATTAACTGTAAAAGAAACTAATTTGAGGAATTTATGTTTTGTGAAGTGCAACATCACTTTAAAATAGTTCCTAGGGGGTTGGAGGGATGGCTTAGCGGTTAAGTCACTTGCCTACAAAGCCAAAGGACTCAGGTTTGATTTCCTAGGACCCACATAAGCCAGATGCACAAGGGGGCGCATATATCTGGAGTTCATTTGCAGAGGCTAGAGGCCCTGGTATGCCCATTTTCTCTCTCACTCTCTCAAAATAAATAAATAAATATTTTTTAAAAATAGTTTCTAGGCAGAAGAGATGACTTAGAGGTTAAAACACTTGCCTGCAAAGTCTAAGCACCCAAGTTTGATTCTCCAGTTCCCATGTAAGCCTGATGCCCAAGTTAATGCAGATGTCTGGAGTTTTCAGCACCTAGAGGCCCTGGCATACCCATTCTCTCTCTATCTACCTCTCTTTCCAATAAATAAATAAATAAAATATTAAAAAAAAATAGTTCCCAGGGCTGGAGAGATGGCTTAGCAGTTAAGGTGCCTACCTGCCAAGCCTAAGAATGCCTTTTGGATTCTCCAGGTCCCACATTTAGCCAGATGCAAGTGTTGCAAACATGCAATGCCACACTTGTCCACAAGGGGGCGCATGCATTTGGAGTTCATTCACAGCAGCTTAGAGGCTGCTGGTGTGCCCATTCTCTATCTCTCTCTCTCCAAAAAAAAAAAAAAATAGTTCCCATGACACACAGTGGAGGGGCATACAACAATAAGAGCTCCCCACTCCACAGCTAGTATTTTGCAAGGTGGATATTAGTCTGAAAACTCAGAAACAGAACACTTGTTTTTTTCTGTTTGTCTGATTTCAAACTGTCAGCACTACCCTAACCTCCACTTGTACTGCTGTCCAACTGCCGTTAGCCTACAGGCTGGTGTGTCATGTTGGGCGATTTAAACCCAAGTCACAAGTTACCTGTGAAATGTCTTTTCACAGGAGTGAGGGAAGAAAGGAGGGAAATTTGATGATAATGATAATAAGAGAACACAAGAAACAGAAAAAAAAAGGATTAACTTATTTTTGACAAAGGTTTTCCCTGGAACCAAAGAAAATAACTGAAGGGTGTGAGTGTGTGTGTATGTATGTGTGTGCACATGTGTTTGATGTATGTATGTTTACATGCTTCTTGTATTCTGAGCAAGTGCATCACAAGTCATTCCGTGCACACTTTGACACTGGAATCACTTTTTAACAGGAAACTGAAACTATCCTTGCTTGATGTGATTTTTTTTTTTTTTTAAGTTTTAGAGGAGTTGAGGTGCCACTGGAGTATTTCAAGTTCTTGTTTTAATATTTATTCTCCTGGAGATGACTTGAGCATCAGCAATGGTTCATTTTGATAAGAAAGGAAGTTATCCACTCTGGTAAGCCTAGCTCTGGGCCTCAGAGGCAACTATACATATATTATTCCCTGCTTCTATATGCCTGAGCCTCAGAGGTCTTATAACTCTTTTTTATTGTCAAACAAAGGTATATGTTGCTGAATTGGAATCACTTTATTTATTATATCTGCTTAATGAGTCATGGGACCTAAAAAGACTGTTGTGCTGAGAAATAGAATTCCTAGGACTCATTAGAGCTGACATCCCTGAATAGGATTCCCGCACACACTGCTGTCACAACCTCCCAGTCTTCAAGAGGAAAACAAGTAACTCGTGGGGTATCTCAAGTTCACTCAGTTTGAACTAGAATGGGCCTGGCCCTCTCCTAGACTCCCGCCTGCATCCTCTTTGCTGAAGACGTCAGTGGCTTCCACCCAGTCAGCCAGTCAAAAGCCGTAAGTCATTCTAGAGACCCCCATGATAATCCAGTCTAGTAGAGGCATCCCTTGACCACCTCTCCCATTCATACTCCTCCATCTGCTGCTCCCAACCCTGCTGCACCTGAGGAGTGGTGACCCCTTTGTCTTACTCACCTGGAGCCTTAAAAGCATCAGGAGACATCTGTTTAGACTAAATGAATGGCATATAATAATAAATGGTAATAAAATATTAAAACATTTTTTAAAAACCCGACTTCAGAATGAAGTAAGGTTCAGGAAAGAGCCAAGAGTGAACAGTTACTGAAAACGTAAGAGAATTTATATTAAAAGAACCCTGATAGGGCTGTCCAAAACTGAGGTAACAGGTGGCCAGGCATGTGATCACAAGGAAAAGGGACAAAGGATTCCTGACTATATGGATACATTATTTGAACCCCAATCCTTTGTGACACCACATATGGCTAAATGGTCACAGCCTTGAGCAGAGACCTCAGGTTTATTCTGATGACAGAGTATGAATGCAGGAAACCCAAGCAAATGTAGAAAATGAGATAAAGTAAAAGAGTTACACAAAATCCTATCCTTATAAATTGTTGACCCATGGCCCTTCCCTCAACTCTCTGCTTGACCATTTGGCTCCTAGAACCTCAGACACAGGCATGGTTTTATGGTGTCTGGCATGGGGATCAGATTGGAGGCTTTTAGTGGCATTTGAACTCTTATATGCACTTAGACCCCCACCACATACACTCCAATTCAGTCTTGCCATTTACTGGGAATCCAGTTATTAACCCCACAAAACACACTGGTTGTCTTCCCAGTACCTTGTGTTTACATATGGACCAAGCTACAAACACCAGCTGCTGATAGGACAGATGGACACAGCCAAACTATCACAGGGACCCAGATGAGCCACAGTCAATAAATGGAATGTTCAGGAAACAAAATAAAACTATAACTCTAAATATAATCCATTAGAGGGATGAAACATTGTTGCATCTCAAAAAGTAAGAATGAGATGCTATAAAGACCATTGTAAAATATAAAAGGACTCTTGGCTATTAAAACCTGATAGTGGAAATAAAACTATAAAATATTAAAAAGCAGAGATTAGAAAATCACTCCCAAGTCAGACTAAATTTTAGAAAGGCAGCAAAACAACTAATAAGAAAATCAGAGGTGAAGTTTTCAAGGTCAGCCTCAAGTTAAAGGTCATCCAGAGAGAAATGATGAAAAAATTTAGGGGTTGGAAATATCATCTATGAACTTCAAAAAATTACTCTTGATATTCTACGTATCTGCTGTTCTTACATCTGTTCAACTATGTCAACAATAAAAAAAATATAATTTTAAAATTGGACAGGGGAGATGGCTCTTGCTTGTAAAACCTGCTGGCCCAGGTTTGATTCTCTAGTCCCCATATAAAGCTAGTACCATGTGTCTGGAGTTTATTTGCAGTGGCTGGAGGCCCTGTTGCACCCATACTCTTGCTCTATATCTCCCTCTCTCCTCACAAATAAATAAAATATTTATTATTACTATTATTAAAGTTACACAGACCAAAACATTTCCAGGTATGAAAATTTTTCTAGGAAAGAAGAAAGGCGCCACTAAAAAGTGACCCTCAACGGGATTCTTTCTCACCCAGTCACTAACCAACTGAGGGCATTAGGTATCATATGGGGACAGAAAAGGGCACTGAGTGGCTTCCCGTAAGTGACAGGAAGAGAAATCAGGCAGGTGAGGCAATTTTCTAGAGCAAGGATCTCTGGCCACTGAGTGAGGCCTGCAGACTCTGAGGATTTCACACTAATATCCAAGGTCTACATATCTGGAAAATAATGAGGGTTTTCTGACAGGTCTGATTGGGTATGCAGAAAATAATGATGATAAGAGTCACAGAAAATCAAGCAAAGAGGGAAATCATTGATTGTAAGGAAAGCAAAATAAAAATCCTCAAGTAAATTTAATGGAAGAAGTGTAAAATGTTTGCTTTGCCAACATGGACACATAGCTATGGGAAACATATACAAGAACGATTTCAATAACAATGTGATGTATAGAGCAGTGGAATGGATGAGTGGACACAAAAGATGTTGAAGAAGTAAATTCACTTTTACAATAAAAATTAGCACTTGAAGAACAGCTGTATCAATACATTATTTTGAATATGGAACTAAATCTGAGAAGTTAATATAATGTCAAGAGCTTGCTATCAAATAAAGTTCCAGGATGAAGAGACAAAAGTAATATATACTCTATTTTTATTAAAATCTTTTTAGGCCATTGATTTAGACAACAATATACTTTTAATTAACATGCAAATAATTTAATTGCAATTTGATTAGTCTGTTGAGTGATAAAATATTTAATACAACATTTTAATCTGCTGCTAGATTTGAACTTCCTATGAGTAAGGGCATTTCTATCTTGTTTTCCATGTTGCTTGCATTCTGTTGCCCTTTCTTCCTTCCTGTGAACCTGTTATTTTTATCTAATATACTTTTTCTCCTCCTGAAAGACCTGTGCTATAATTTTCAAAGTATAGCTCTACAACTGCTTTAAAAATATGTACATATTCACTGGGAGGAGCAGTTTACAGATCATGTGTTCTTTCTATTTGTGACTTGCCAAAAGTTTTTTTTTAAGGAATTTAAATCTATTTGCATTTAAATGGAAAAATTTAGGTAACTATGCTAATGGCCTTTCTTGGATTCCTGACAGGTCCTGCAGTGAAACAAGGTGGGGGAGGGGGGTCTGAGACCTCCTTTCCTGACTCCCTGTGGCTTGAATCCCCAGGTGAGAGCTTTTCATCCCTAATTTATCAGCTTTTCTTTGCAAGCATCCTGATGAGATTGCAGCTTGATACCTGATGTACATCTGGGATAAACAAACACCCATTTCCATTATACTCCTTATCCCATGTGAAGTTGTTGATTGTTGACTGTGCAAATTACTATGAAAAATTGCCCGCTTTGGGGCTTGAGTTATTAAGAGAGAAAAATCAGAGACTTTTTTATTGACATATAATCTCCATGAGATTATTCTCAAGTGAGTAGGCAGGGTTAGAATTTCCTGTTCTAATTATACCAAAACATTTGAAGGCTCAGTCTTATGAAATGGTAAACATATCAGCTACTAATTATTCAATGCTTAACACTAGAACAAGCAGTGCAGTGGGGGATTTGAATCTACTGTCTTTAATTTTCATTAAGATTATAAAGGAATTATTCCCATATTACCAATAAGAAATTTGGTCCAGATCATATAACTAGCACATAGTAAAACCAGAATGCTCAGAAAGGAATGTTTAATTCCACAACCTATCTTAAAAATTTACGCAGTATGAAAGAAAACCTATTAGAATTAATTGAGCCACTACCATTGCCACTTCAACAAATAGCCAAACCATTTTCAGTGTACACTGTTTCTTGCTAATCAGCAAAGATCTGGGTGCTCTTTCTTGAAATGAATTTTAGTAAAACATATGAAACTGAAGTTTTATCAAATACTCATAACCTACCTGATAATATGCTGTTTCACATTTATCGTCTATGTTTCAACCCTGGTGAGTTGTATATTATTATTCCCAATCACACCTGAGGAAATCCACACTAACACGAGTGAGACTGCCCATCTACCAGTAAATTTTCAGGACAGTTTGAAGTAGATGTGACCAAGTCCATGATCTTTCCATCTTGTCCAACCCTTACTGTGGCAAAGACTGAGTTTGTGGGATGCTGAGAAAATTATGGTCCTTAGCATATGTCTACATCAGAAAGACCAGTGACACTCATCAGTTAAAGGGCCACCCTTCAGGTCTTCGTTAATGGGAATGCTGGGTTTCAAAGACCACTTACTAAGCAGAGGGCAACCAAAAGTTCAAACCTCATATTGAGTTTATTGAGAAGCCCAGTAAGCAAGCCCCAATCTTACCAAAAGATTGATGCTATGAATGAAAGGTTATATTACCCACAAAGTAGAATACACAATGATGGGAACAGCAGAACAAAATGTTTACTATTTTTTAAAATAAAATTTTATCAGATTGTTTTGGGGAAGTTGGTTAGAGAAGCTTCTCTTTTCAGATGGCAGTGACCTCTGAGATGACTCAGAAGGCACCATAGTGCTGAGAAGAAGTGAAAGAGGAGTGCCAGGCACTGAAACATCTCTAACACACCTTTCAAGGCTCAGGGTCCATTGGGGAAGAACTGGTGGAAAGAAGGTAAGAGCCAAAGGAAGGATAGGGCTGCTTACAATGCACTTTTCCAGACACAAAATGCCCTGGATATCCATGACTTTGCAATGACTGGTACTCCCTACACAAGACCCTCATAATAGGAGGAAAAGATGATGACATCAAAATAAAAGAGAGGCTAATTGAGAGGGGAAAGGGATATGATGGAGAGTGGATTTGTGAAGGGGAAAGTGGGGGGAAGGAGGGAATTATCATAGTTTATTGTCTATAATCATGGAAGTTGTCAATAACAAAAAGTTTTTAAAAAAAAGATTCTTAAATTTCCATGAAAGAACTGAAAGATAAAAAATCCAATAAAGTCATTTAAGTTTTACTTCATAAAATACTTAATATATGGGCTGGAGAGATGACTTAGCTGTTAAGGCACCTGCCTGTGAAGACTAAGGACCCAGGTTTGATTCCCCAGTACCCACGTAAGCCAGATGCACAAGGTGGTACATGCATCTATAGTTTGTTTGCAGTTGCTAGAGGTCCAGGTAAGCCCTCTCTCTCTCTCTCTCTCTGCTTTTCTCTCTCAAATAAGTAATTTTAAAAACACACTTAATATAAATACAAAGTAATGGTTTTGAATTTGGTTCAGACTCAAATATATACGTGGAACATGAGAGAGTGCCTCTCTGATCCTGTAGCTCTGTCCTACTGAGGAAGTGGACATGAGAAGGAATGGATGAAAATCAGAACAGGCCATGACATCATAACTGTGGTGGTTTGATTCAGGTGTTTCCCATAAACTTAGGTATTCTGCATGCTAATCTCCCCAGCTGATGTTAATTGGAAATTAAAGCTTCCTGGAGGTGGTATATTGTTAGGGGCAGGCTTCTTGCCTTATTTATATCCACACACTTAAATATAAAAAAAAATTAAGAATAATAGTCTCTAAAAAATAAGACTTTTTAAAGAATGATTTTTTTAAAAAAATTATTATTAATTTGCAAGGGGGGGGAGAGAGATAGAAGAGAGACAGTCAGAGAGAGAATGGGTGTGTCAGGACCTCTAGCCACTGCAAACAAACTCCAGATGCATATGTCCCTTTTGCATCTGGCTTACGTGGGTCCTGGGGAATCGAACCTGGGTCCTTTGGCTTCACAGGCAAATGCCTTAACCATTAAGCCATTTCTCCAGCCCAGAAAATAAGACCTTATTTTTTTATGAGGTAGATCAGAATTTGCTAAGTTTGTCTGATTCTTTTTAAAAATTTTTGTTGATTTATTTTTATTT
This sequence comes from Orientallactaga sibirica, assembly GCA_036365145.1. Taxonomy (NCBI): domain Eukaryota; kingdom Metazoa; phylum Chordata; class Mammalia; order Rodentia; family Dipodidae; genus Orientallactaga; species Orientallactaga sibirica. The sequence goes on along the minus strand of JAEOAD010000016.1, from coordinate 2,549,838 downwards.
TTATTTATTTATTTGAGAGTGACAGAGGGAGTAGAGAAAGAGAGAGAGAGAGAGAGAGAATGGGTGCTCCAGGGCCTCCAGCCACTGCAAATGAACTCCAGATGCATGCACCACCTTGTGCATGTGGCTTACGTGAGTCCTGGGGAATCAAGCCTCGAGCTGGGGTCCTTAGGCTTCACAGGCAAGTGCTTAACTGCTAAGCCATCTCTCCAGCCCTCTTTTTTTTTTCCTTCCCTATACTATGGGTTTGATTAAATTCTGTCTGAGGTATCACATACAGGACACAGTGGGAACCAAGTAATGAAATGTGAAAGAAAGAACTTCTTTCTAACTCCAACAAGCACCAAACAGCAGCAACAGCAACTAATTTGAGTTGATTTGCTGTATCCATGTTTTAAAATTCTGTTCTGTGGTCCTTCAGGTTACCAAGGGGGAGTTTAGAGGGGTCAGTGGGGCCCAAGGAGAACAAATGGAATTAACGTCATGCCACATACTAGTCCTGAAGTAGTTGTATTATTGTCTTATTTTTATATTGGAGTTACTAATAACTCTTTATTCAGAAGACCCATCATACTTTAATAAAATAGTTATAAATTATAGACACAAATAATGGGTGGGGAAAGGAGTGAGGACTGTTACTTTGAAAGGGAGGCTCTCTATTCTAATATAACTCAACCTGGCCATAAAACCGAGAGGCAAAAAAACAGTAATAGAGAGGCAGTATAAACAGCACAGCCTGTAAATCAAGAAACTTGGATTTTATTCCCTACACGTACTGTCAGTCATATAGCTAAATGACAAAGAAAAAGGACAGGAATAGACTAACTAGATGTCTACATATCAGGGTTTTAAAGAAAGACTTTTTAAATGACCATGATATGTATGTTTGTGTATGTTAGAAGAAACATGGGGTGGAGATTTCCACCATAAACTATTAAACAAATCAAAAATGAAATTCTAAGTAAAAAATATAAAAACTGAAATGTATTTAAGAACAGATATTGACCTGTTCACTGGTTATTTGGCTGTACATGTATAATTTATATACTTTGCTATGTATTATATATAAAATATGTCAATAAATGTATTTTCAAATGTATTACCCATACTGTGTGGAATGTAGGCTGGGGAATAAGAAGAGAGATGGGCAAGAGGGAAGATAAAAGGAACAATTAAGAATTCATCTAGCACCCTGAATAGACAATAGAATGATCAGGGGATAGTGATGGAGGAAATGAGAAGTAAATGTTTGGAAATGCCATTAACTGAATAGCTAATGAATCTGTAAAGTTTGAGGACCCATTCTTTCTTAAGAATTAAACATTAGCCGAGTGTGGTGGTGCACACCTTTAATCCCAGCACTCGGGAGGCAGAGGTAGGAGAATCACCATGAGTTTGAGGCCACCCTGAGACTACATAGTGAATTCCAGGTCAGCCTGGGCTAGAGTGAGACCCTACCTCGAAAAAAAAAAAAGAAAGAAAGAAAAGAAAAGAAAGAAAGAAACAAAGAAACAAAGAAACAAAGAATCAAAGAAGAAAGAAAGAAACATTAAACACGAGAGCTCTGTGAAGTTTCCACTTCCCAAGAAACTGTACACATGGGTATCACTATGAGTGTAGCCTGGGCTAAAGACATAAACTAAGTTGTCAGCATAAAATGAATGAAGAGAAACTGGGTGAAATCAGTAGGGAGAGAACCAAGAAGGAGATGGGAAAGGGGCCCAAGTGTAAGTCCTAAAGTGTACCAACCTTTACAATTTGGAAGCAGGGAGGAGTCAGAGGCTACTCTGAGTGGCCAGTGAGCATGAGAAATGCCAGGTGAGTACAGCACTGGACAGTGGGTTAGCAAGAAGAGAGCAGCCGGTCATCACATTAAACTGAGGCACAGAGTCAGATGCAGTCTCCAGTTTTCCTCGGTGGAGTTTCATGATAGGTGGAAAAGCCTTTGCTCAAGTGGTATACTTGAATAATACAGCAGTAAAATGTGGTTGTAGGACTGGGGAGAAGGGCAGATAGCTCTGTTGGTGAAGAGCTTGCCTCTCAAGCATGAAGACCTAATTTCCATCCTGAAAATCCATGTGAACAAGCCAGGTGTGGTGGTGCACGCTTATAATCAAGCACAGGAGAGGCAGAGAAAGAGGATCCCGGGGATGCTAACCAGCTGCTCTAGCCTGCTTAGAGAGTTCGAGAACAATGAAAGTCCCTGTCTCACAAAAGTGGATGGTGTTCTGAGCAACGATACCGCAGGCTGTCCTTTGGCCACTACATGTATAAGCACCCCACCCCCACACACAGAACCTTGCAAACACACATACAAGTACACACACCAAAAAATGAAACCTAGAGTTGAATTGATACTTCTGTGAACATAAGTGGAATGATCACATTATGTCAATTTGGTGCTACTTGGAGAAGAGAAATTCTGGATGCTGACTGAGCCTTTTTAAAAGTCTGACTTTAGGGCTGGAGAAATGGCTTAGTGGTTAAGGCATTTGCCTGCAAAGCCAAAATACCCAGATTCAATTCCCCAGGATCCATGTAAGCCAGATGCACAAGGTGGCACATGCATCTGTAGCTCATTTGCAGTGGCTGAAGGCCCTGGTGTACCCATTTTCTCTCTCTTTCTTCCTCTTTCTCTCTCTCTCAAAAAAAAAAAAAAACCTTAAAAGTCTGACTTTAAAATGATATATTTTTATTGTAGAAAATTGGAGTCAAATATTATAGATAAAATAATTTCCCAGCATTTAATTTGAGACAGTTAATCCAGGTCAGCCTGGACCAGAGTGAGACCCTACCTTGCAAAACCAAAAAAAAAAAAAAAAATTTTAATTTCAGTATCTTCTCCCTAACCCAAAATACCCATAGTTATTGGTTTACCATATATTATTCTGAATATTAAAAGGTAGTATTACATGTACATATTTTATATGTATGGAGGGAAATCTCTTCATGCTTCAGTCTCTGCCTCTGGTCTTGTAGACCAGAGCACGGTGAATGAGAGGAGGATTTGTACACGGAGAGGTTGGAGTAGCCAGCAGAATGGAGACCATGAATGTTTTCAGACCAAACAGACACAAAGCTAAGGAAGCTAATGTTGGTTCTCAGCTGTATTTAGTTAAGAAAAGGACAGCGAAGGTATTGCTAGGCACTGCAAGGTCATGGATATAGAGGCCAATTTCTTCGCAAGACCCTCAAAATAGAAGAAAAAGATGATGATATCAAATTAAAAGAGAGATTAATGGAGAGAGGGAGGGGATATGACGGAGATTGGAGTTCTAATGTCTAATGGGAGGAGGGGAGGGAAATATCATGTGTTTTTTATATATAAGTATAAAGTTGTCAATAAAAAATAATTTAAAAAATAAAAAAAAAAAAGGACAGCATAATCTATGTTGAAAAACAATGCTGGCCTTTGAGTGGCCATGATATCTGAATGGACATTATACTGAAGAATTAAAACAATTCTTGGCAAATAAGCTTTGCCTTAAAAAGAAGCAGAAAAAATGATTTGTCTCCAAAATAGGCTACAAAATAACTTTATTCCAGGATGTTCTCTTCTTAAAATACCACTGGATGCATTTGATGTCACAAGTTTTGGTCCATTACACACACACACACACACACACACACACACACACTTAAAAAATCAGGACCTGGCACAATCCAATTTCCAATTTCCTACCTGCAGATTCAAATTCTCTGCTCCAGCCAGATTTTAACTTTCAAACTAAAATAATAACTCAATCTTTTCCACACTAGCTTCAGCCTAAAATGCATATCTAAAAAGAATAATTCCATAAACCACCAGACTAAATCCTTTCTAAGTGAAGTCTAAGGTCCAACTCAGCATTCAAAACCTCAATACATTTTCTAGATATTTCCCTTATTGAAGACCCTCTTTTCCAATCAAGGGTTCCTATTCTTTGTGCCTTGGTTGATAATTCACTACTCTGTGCCTCTGTTTAAACCAATTCTTCTGCTCCACATCCAAGTACATGTTTGAAACTCAAAGTCCTTTCCTTTGCTTGAATCTTCAGCCTAAAGCAAACGCCCTCTCCAAAGCCCTACAGAACTACACTTGTCTCTTAATATTTAAATTTTATACTTTGTCTTATGTTTATGCATGAGCTTTTGAAAACTGTGTATAAGACCCCAACTAAGCCTTCTGAATGTCATGTAACTAATAGTGCCCAATAAATATTTGTAGAATAAATAATAACTAATGCTGCAACAGAATGTGAAAATAGGACAACGGCAGCTTCGGTTCCAGTTCAGCACTCTCAGCAGGTGTTCTTCCAAAGAGACTGAATACAAATCACCAAGAAACCAGAACCCTGTGCGGGAGGTCTTCACCATGTCTTCAAACACCCCGGTGAAGGGGCTACTGACACTTAGTCTGCAATGTTACCCAGATACCAACCTGACATACATGTAACAATGGAGAAAAACTATAAACTCACATCTGTGAGAAACACAGATACACAGGTTCTCAATCAAATACAAGACAGTAATATTCAACAACATATCAACACAAAGGGATTTATTAGGTTGGCTTATATGATAAGGGCTAGACTGTCCAACAATGGCTGTCTATATTCCAGAAAGGTTAGAACCTGGTAGCAGCATAATCTAAGAAGCTGGGTGGGTGCCTTAACTGTCCCAACCCAGCACTGATGGCCAAGAAGACCCCTGAAGAGTTGCGGGAAATTGAGTCCACGTTGGAAGGTTGGAGAAGCTTGACTTTGATGTTTGTGGGGTGGGAGACTGCAGCCACAGTGATCAACATGCTCACTCAAAAAGGAAACCAAGGCAGACATGCAGATGCTGCACTTCCCTGGACCCCTTGTATCTCCCACTTGTACAGTCTTGCCTACATGGAGGGCAGGTTTGCTCTCTCAGCTGATCCTTTCTGGAAACAGCCTTTCCGCCATGTCCAGATATGTCTTTCCTAGGTAATCCTCAGTCTAGCTGAATCAAGACTGACAAGTATCATATACCATAAGATATAGAAAAATCTAATAGAATTTATAAATTCGGGAAAACTACAGGATGAAATATCAACATAAAGAATCAGTAAAGTGTCATACACTAATAATGAACTAACTGAAAAATAAATTAAGAAAGTCATGCTACTTATAATTGTAATAGAAAGTGGAATGCAGTAAAATAACTCTACAGTGAAAGCTATAAAATACAGATGAAAACAATTACATATGACACAATACATGTAAACTACCCATGCTCATGGATAGGAATTAATATCAGAGATGATTCCACCCAAAGCAATCTATAGATTAAATAGAATTTTCTTTGAGATAGCAAATACTTTTTTCAAATCCTAAAATTCACATGGACTCACAAATGATTTAGCGCTCTCCCTCTCTCTCTCTCTCTCTCTGCATGTGTGTGTGTAAGCTAAAGGTAAGACATGACTTAAAAACATACTGCAAAGATATAGGGACTAAATAGCAAGTTATTATCATAATAAACACACAAACCAAAGGAATACACATCATACGGATGTTTAACAAAGATGCTAAGGACCTACAATAAAGAGAAAATTTTCCCAAATGCTGCTGGAAATTTTGGATACACATACAAGAACAGTGAAACTAGATCCCTTCCTCTTTCTGTCCATTAAAAACATTCAATATGAATCACAGACTTGAATGTTAAACCAGAAACTATGAAATCACTACAAGAAATTATAAAGGAGACACTTCAAAACATTAGTGTAACTGACAGACAGCTGTGGTTATAGCTAAGATCATTGCTCAGTAGAGAACATGCTCAAGAGAAACTGAAGAATGGGTGAAAATATTTGCAAATTATACATCTAGCAAGAGTTGGAATTTAAGATGTAGAAGGAATTCAAAATCCTGGACAAAACTGAAGCAAATAATCTAATTAGAATGGACAAAATAATTAAATAGACACATCTCAAAAGACATACAAGTCACCAACAACTATATGGAAAAAAACACCAAAATTCCACTAGCTCTCTGGGAATATCAATATTTTTATTAAGGTGTTTAAGAAAGCAACATTAACATTCATCTGTACAAAGATTTGAATGCATGCTTTTTATTAGTGTCTACACATGAAATATATTTACCTACAGTTAGGGACAATTTAAGGAGTAAGGTGAAAACCAAGTCCAAATAATTGAGTTCCTTCAGGCAGATATGCATAAACATATATAAAACTGGAGAACCTTGGGAAAGTGCAGTATTTAATTCTATCAGTCTTTTTATCATTGAGATAAGAAATAAGTAGGTTAAGCATATTTGACTGGCTCCGAATTCTTTTGGAAAAAGCATTTCACTATATAAGAGACAAGAGTCCCACAGCCTTGGGGATGAATGGCAGAAGCAGAAGTGTAAGGTGGCATTGGACTGATAATCAAGACAGATGCCGAATAGGGAAAGGCCCCTGGGGCTCAGCATCACGGATGGGGATGAGCGGGGCTGACAGGAACCTTCATTCTAGAAATGAGGAGATTCATCCTGGATGACGTGACTTCTTCTTTCCTCAGGTAGGAGCTATGAGGAGACACTTGTTCTCTAAGCAAAGAGACAAAATCTTTCTCTTTTCTATAAAATAAATAGAATATTAAATACCATTGGGGGGGGGCTGGTGACATACGTGCAATCTTACACAGGTAGTGAGACTGTGACTTTGCAGACAGCCTGCAAATATATTGCAGAACCTGAGATCCTATCACAAACAGACTGTACTTGGTTGAAGTCTGCAGTGAGGTAATATTGAAAGGCATATTATTGCACACACCGTGGTGTGATATGAGATTGTGCCCCAGTGTGCCCACCACATGCTCCACCTCTCCTACTTACACTATCCTTATGATTTTATTATATATTGATTATTTGAATATCTGTCTTCACAATGTATTTTGGTGTAATCAATGCGTTACTAAACATTCTGAAGATGCTATAAGAGAGTGGATGAAGACAAGTTCAGGCATCTTCTTGAGCCTAAATCAAGACACATCTTGCAAGCTGGGTTATGTCAGTGACCTCAGCTTATATGTGAAGACTGAGGTCATGCCATATAAGTATAAAATGGAGCTACTCATTCTAGTCATGCTCATGGTTATGATTTCCAAGCTATGAAGATCAGCGTGTGAAGCTGTTCTATGGTCTTATCAGCCCATGAATAAATTTCAAATTTTGCAACTACAGATAATTAAACATAAATCATGCTAAATACCTGACTCCATCCCCCACCCTCTCATTCTTGAATTAATTTTAGATTGCATCCTGAACTAGATAGCCTCTCTTAAGAACGTTCTGGCACCTCATATCTCGCCAGTGACACAGGCAGAGCATAGCCAAGACCTAAAGGGTGGCAGGGTGGGGATAAAAGTCGAGAAGACATCACCTGTTCAGAGCGCCTTCAGAAGCAGCGTCAGTCCAAACTAAGTCCAAGTAGAATAAATCTGAATGCATTTCCAGCCATTGTTACTAACTAAGTCCAAGTAGAATAAATCTGAATGCATTTCCAGCCATTGTTGCTATCAAAGTTTAGAGTAACCATTTTCCCATTCCTTACATAATACTACTAAGGGAAGATGCATGCCTAGTACCCAGTAAACACATTGTGACCAAAGACAGCTTCTCACAAAGGAATGCATCTCAATAGGAAAATGCCAGTAGCAGAAACAAAGCCAAATGGAAAATTTTAAGCCCTTTGCAACAAAAATTCAATAAAGCAATATGCTCTGAAAAATAAAACTGAACAACTGAAAAATATAGGAGAACTAATGACTGGTTTCAGGAATAGGATACATTGCAAAACAAATATTTACATATTTATAGATTCAATATAACAGTGATGTCCAGTCAGAACGGATAATAAAAAGAATTCCATTCATGGGAGCAATAAAAATACAAAACCTATAAAAACAACACATTAATATTTATAGAGGGTCTATGTTTAAAATGTGGGAAAATGTTACAGAGGAGAAGCTAAATCTGAGATTAATTTAAAAATACAGAATAGCAGGGGTTGAGGTTGTGATTCCAAATACAGAATCTGTCAACTTACAAATTTAAAGTAGGTCCACTATGAATTTCAGCTGGTGGTTCAGAACCTACAAAAGGACCCTAAAATCAACCTGGAAGCATCAATGGAGAAGATGAGTCCAAAAGACTGGACTAAAGACTTCTAGGGACAGAGATGAATGGACGTTCTCACCCCGACAGCGCGAGGCAAGGGCTGTGTTGAGTGTGGGCCACTTAGGGACACAGACATGGGGAAGGATGAGCACAAATCATAAGCTAGGTAGGTGAGAGCAAAATTAAACTAGCTAGTGTCAGAAAGCAGTGTGGCGTGAGGCAGTGGGGCCAGAGAGGAGACCTAATGGGGAAGAGCAATGGGTAACTTGTGTCACTCCTGCTGGCCTGTATGGGTGGTGTGTTTCTCAGGGAGCCACCTCTGCTGGCCTCTATGGATGGTGTGTCTCAGGCACTGGGGGTTACTTTAGCTCACACAGAACCAAGGTAAAGTGGGCTTTAGTGACCTCTCCCTGCCTGGGCATACAGGTTCCATTTCTTCCTAGTGTTTGTTGTTATATCACCCTTAGGGCCCTCAGCAACATGGGCCAGCCCCATTATCTTCTCAACCACAGGAGGCCAGAATGAAGTCCTTGCTTCTCAGAGCAGATACACCTGCCTAAACCTCGTGCAGTTTCCCAAAAGTTGGGGCTTTTGGGTCCTTCCCTCAGTGCTCTGTTACAGCACATCTCCATAGAAGAGATAGTGTTGGGATGGAAGAGGGGGATGGGTGACTGAGCCTTCCACTATGTCCAAACATTGTACAGTTGGCAGTGTGCAGAATATACTTCGGGATGGTTGGATAGATATGAAATAATTGGTTACCATGTGACCTTGAGCCAGAACATATGGTTAGAATCCTTACTTTTCCATTTTCTAAATATGAGTGGTCACTCATCTTTTCTAGACGTATTTTTGGTAAGCAAATGTCAGTATCTTTTAAGATTACTGTAAGGGTTAGAAAATTACACACAAAACTCTTTAAAGCATGCTTGTGGAGCTAGAAGGCTCAGTCAGAAAAGTGTTTGCCTTGTGAAGAGCCTGAGGCTCAGAACCCATGTTTTCAAAGAAAGCTAGGTATTGTGGCATGAACCTGCAGTGGAAGCAGGAGGGTCCCTAAGGCTCTAAAAAAAGATGCATGTGGGCTGAACAGGTGGCTTTGCAGTTAAGGCGTTTGCCTGCAAAGCCTAAGGACCCATATTCATCTCTCCAGATCCCATGTTAGCCAGATGCACAAAGGTGAGGCAAGCACAAGTTCACCTATGCCCACTAGGTGGCACAAGCATCTGGAGTTCGATTGCAGTGGCTGAGGCCCTGGCACACCAATTCTCTCTCTGTCTCTCAAATTTAAAAAAGGCTGGATGGCACCAAGGGAATGACAGGCAACATGTCCACACATGCACACTCATGCACGTTAGAAGAATGCTTGTGGCATAGAACTATAAAGCACTGACTCTTATTTTAATATTCTTGTTTATATTTATTTATTTATTTATGAGTGACAGAGAGAGAGAAAGAGGCAGATAGATAGAGAGAATGGGTGCACCAGGGTCATTAGTCACTGCAAACAAACTCCAGATGCATGTGCCCCTTGTGCATCTGGCTTAAGTGGGACCTGGATAATTGAACCTGGATCCTTAGGCTTCACAGGCCTGTGCCTTAACTGCTAAGCCATCTCTCCAGCCCTATTTTAAATTATACATCCACCTCCCTCTGTTTTTAAACATTACTTGTTATTTTCTACTGCAATAACAGAATACTAATGGACAAATCTGTTCTCAACAGGACCTGAAAAGACACCCTCTAACAGAGAATGCGAGGTCCCCAGAAGACCCCACAGATGCACCCTTGACATACTCAACAGTTCCATTTTCAGAGAGCTGATTGCCCCAGTGAGCGTGGAATAAATACTTGACATTTGCAGGTGATGCATGTCCTCAGAAAAAGAAATTTACCCAATGTCCGTGTTCTCAAGTACATCAGCAAAGGAACACATGTCTGCCTCCGGCTATGTGTGTATGGCCAAAGTCCTTCCCGGTAATATGGGTCAGAGGTCTGACATTGCCAACACTTGCTGTCACACATCCCAACATGGACTGAGGCAGCATGCTTAGAAGCCCCACTGCCTGGCCAGAGCTCACTCCCACAAGTCAGTTTGTGGACATGGGAACCAGTGTCATTTTCAGGCAAGGCATTCATACCCCTGCAGGGTCTCCTTTTAGGGTGAGTTGGATTTCTGAGTTGCTTCACAGGTGTGTCTTTAAGCTTTCTTTCCAGAGAGCAGAAATTCATGCCCCAACATCTCATTCTGAATCCTAAATGTATTACACACACAATCAAGAAGAGTATTTAGATAGTAGAAAAGAGGACGTAGGAAGCCAAAAATGCTTTTATTTGATGAGTGAAAATTTTATGAAAAGTAATGTGGACAGTCTATAAGTATTTTTACTCAGTTCAACGGTTCCTCCAAAATGATCTCTTTCTCTCTCTCTCTGTCTACACACATACACACATACACACCTTTCTAACCTTGGAAAGGACATAATTTAAGGAGTGCTAGAAGGTAACATGGGGGCATGATGAATTTCTCTATGTCAACTCAAACCAAAAAACAAGCAAGCAAACAAATGAAAAAAAAAAAAGCCTGCATGTCTATGACATGCCAAGGCTTCATTCTTACTAAGCTAGGACCGGAAATGATGAGTGGAGACACTATCGTTCATAATGGGCTGATGTTTGCAGAATGAGCTTTCTTTGCTTTGGGCCCTGTGCCAGCCGCAGGCATACCTCACCTTTAACTTCACAAGAGCCCACCCCGCCCATGAAGATATGATATGTGATGAAATAAGGTCAGATCCCAGGTAGGTCTAAAACCATATAGAAAAGAATCAGGCTTTGAAATCAGGGATGAAAGGAGGCAGGAAAGAGGGTAGCAAGGCATCATGAGAAAATTCATAGATCGGGGCTCCTGAAAGTCCCAGGACAAGGTGTGTGGTCTCTAATGGAGCCATACTATCACCAACTCCAGTATCTAGTTTCTGAAATTTTCATGAGAGTTCCTTCCCTCCCACCCAAACCTTAAGGCCAAATAGGGGGTGCATTCTGACTTTCCTTCCTTTTTCACAAGTGTGAACCCCACCATCCTTCACCTCAAGTACTTCCCGCATGCCCTTTCTTACCGAAACACGAGAGTGGGTGTAAATCTCCATGGGTTTTCTATAAATTGACTTGTGCAACTATGCAGGCTTTTGTCTCTACCTCTGTATGCTTAAAAACCAGAGATAACAGGACACGCTTGAGGGCTGTCATTTCACCCTATGACCCCAGCTTCGATGTCAGCTGTAGCCTTAAGAACATAGGTAGGAGAGGAAGTAGCATTGTGGAAAGGCACAAGCTGGGAATGGGCAGACCTGTTCAGAGCAGAGGTCTGATTCAAACACTGCTGAAAACAACAGCATGCTGGTGGAAAAAATGGTTAAAATTCCTGTAAATCATCATGATCTCCTCTTCACTGAAAAGTATCTACTTGTGGAACTCTACCTGTCTTCATCGTTTGACCAATGCTGACTAAAAAGTGTCCCTCGCCCTTCACAGTTAACATGGAAGAGCTTCTTTCTGCCCAACTCTGCCTAATGGTACAAGACAGGATTGTGGGGAAAGTGAAGGTTAAGGACAGCGTGTGCATTCATGAAGATCCATGAAGCCTGGATCTCGAAAACAAGCCTATGAAATAGAAAGAGCTGAGTGACAGGATGGGGAGTAGAGAAAAAGGAAACTTGTAGGTACATCTACATTTTTGCCTCGTGAATCTTGAAAAAATGTGGAAGGTACAATTCAGTTACATGAGCCTATTTTAATAATCATCTTAAGATTCTTTTAAAAGTTGGGAGATGTGTGTAATAGTTTAGATTCCTACATTATGGAAGTGTTATCTATCTATATTTTAAAATTTTTTTAATTTTTATTTATTTGACAGAGAAAGAGAGAGAGAGAGAATGGGTGTACCAGGGCCTCCAGCCACTGCAAATGAACTCCAGACATGTGCACCCCCTCATGCATCTGGCTAACGTGGGTCCTGGAGAACTGAACCTGGGTCCTTTGGCTTTGTAGGCAAATGCTTTAACTGCTAAGGCATCCCTCCAGCCCTTATCTACATTTAAATAGTGTCTTTATGAGGCACAAATGTGTGCTTAGATATTGGATGTAATTATAAGAAAGTCACATTCTTTCCACTTAGGTCTATATTTTGAATAGTTTTATCTTAAACAACAAAGGAGCATGTCTTTTCTTCCCAATACCTACATTAACCAGAATTGATCAAAGTTAGAAATTATTTGATAATTCCTTCAATCAAGGTTGCTGTGGTAGAAAGGAAAGATTTGGTCACTGGATAGAATGAGCTAGCAAAACAGCAAATAGAAAGCTTTGTCTAGCTCAGCTGTTTAGCTCCTCTGTGACAGTTCTCGGAGGCCTAGACAAACCTCTGTCTAAAGATGAGCCTGAACTCTTAACTGCTCTCAAGAAATCTCTCGGGGAAGCAGTGGTAACACACATCACACTAAATTAAGCCTGTAACCTGCACAATTGCTTCCTTGGCAATGCAGGCACTGATTAGCATATACTGATGGCTGAAAAGGAAATGAATATGATCGTATCATAATATGGATAAGATCAAATGACTAAGAGTGAGAGAAAAATTCACATGTACATATTTCAACTTCTCAGAAGAAAACATTTATCACAGAGTATCAGAAGGTTGCAGAGCTATCCTGACAGCCCCAGCAGTGTTCAGACCCAGGCTAGCGATCCACCTACCATGAACACAGACCTAGATGATTGCAGAGGACTCTTTACAATTTCATATTCTATTGAGAAAGAGAGAGAGAGAAATGGGTGTGCCAGGGTTCTAGCCATTGCAAATGAACTCCAGAGGCATGTACCTCCTTGTGCATCTGGCTTACGTGGGTTCTGGGGAATTGAACCTTGGTCCTTAGGCTTCATAGGCAAGCATCTTAAATGTTATGCCATCTCTCCAGCCCTTAATATTCTGTTTGATTTTATAAAAAATTAAATTGGTATCTTACCCTCTCAAAGCATGGCTCACACTAAGAAAATTGGTATATAACCAGAGGTCAGAATTAACACTATAATATTAGTAGACAGACAATTGGACTTGAATCTGGCTTCACTTTCTGAAGTAGAATTTATTTAAAAGAAAAGGTGCTTGAAATGGGAACAATTGGAAAATACATAATAGGAGGTGAATGAATGACAGTTGTCTGAATCAAGCAAGTTCAATTTATGTCACAAAGAGACAAAGAAAATAGCACTCCCAACAACTGACAGGCAGTCAGGTAGAAAATTAGCAGCAACCAAGGACCATGTGGAGTGAATAGCAATATTTCAAACCTACAAGTAAGGGTTTCAATCAGAGTGTGTTGATACATTACAACAAATTCAAGATTTTTTTCTTCACCACACCATCTAGACCTTTCAAACTACCATCTGAAAGAGGTGATCCCACATGCAAACTGAGAAGTGATTTACGCTTTTACTCTATACCCTCCTCTGAGAATAAACCCATCTCTTATCATCCAGGTCCTTTGATGGACATTTTTATCATGAGAAACTAGAAGCCTTGCTTTTATTATATGATAGAAAAAAATTTGGAGGCCATGCTATGTGACCCTTAAGTCAATGGGAAACAACTTCTGACACTATTAGAACTAGTTCTATCCTGCAAAAATATTTTTAGATGGTCTGTCCTGTGTGTTTCTATTCAGTATCTTTAAGTATGTCAGCCCATCTGGGATGCAGAGGAAGAAGGGACCCGACACATCTGCAGTACATGCCAATAATGGTTTCATAATAACTTATTTTGCTTTATTGAAACATCTTTAATTGTGCACCAAAAAGCATTTCAATTCTTTTTAAAGCTCAAAATGTATCAGAGCGTGAACATTCACGTAACACCCTCACAGGTCAGAAAATAGAATTTTCCCAACACCCTTGAAACCCACCTGTGCCTCCTCCAGAGGCTTCTCTCTCCCACGCCCCCAGCAGTAATTACAATCTTGACTCCCATGCTCATCACTTTCTTTCTCTTCTTTTTCATTTTATGATGTGAGCTGGGCTGCCCAAACCTTATAATTTACACCGTTTTTGAATTCAGGTAAATGGAACCATATAGTGCATGTTCTTTGAAAACGGATTCCCACCCCTACCTCCCCCCCCAAAAATGACATTTGGGAGATTCATCCAAGTTGTTGTTCGTTCACCTCAATATTGAAGAATAAGTTTTCTCAACCTTGATACTACTGGGGTTTGGTCAGACAACTGTTTGTTATATAAGCACTATCCTGTGCACGGCCAGATGCCTACCGGTGTTCCTGGTACCCACCCAGTAGGTGACAGTGTATCCTCGTCAGCCACTGACTTGTAACCCCACAATAACTTTCCAAGAATTTGCCGAATGCCCGTGGGGCCCCGAATTGCCTGTTAGTAATCATGTCTGTCGTTTCCCATGTGCCTCTACCATAGCTAACCCATCGTTCTCTTAGGGGACAAAGGGCTGTTTCTAGTTTGATAGCCTATGACTAGAATGACTGTTTCATAGCATGGGGGTCTGTGGAAACACTGAGGGGAAAGCTCTGTTCTGCTACAATAATCTCAACACAGTGAACATCAAATATGCTGTTGCATATATGGAGGGAGGGCTTTTCCCACCAGCTACCAATGGATTCTGTCTCCGAGTCTCCACAATGGCTGGGGGTCCTCAAACTTAACAGCATTCTGATTTATGGATTGAGGTGACGTCTGTCCCACAGGTTAAGAGCTCAGTCCCACCCAGCTGCTGCCCACATTAGAGGTCAGCCCCAAGTCCAGGTTTTGGAAACTTCTGAGCAACAGGCCCTTTTCTTGGATTCCACAAACTCCTGAGAGCAGCTCACAGAGAAACACTTATATTTACTGGTTGACTACAAAGGATATACCTAGCATCTCTATGGAAGACATGCATGGGGTGAAATGTCTGAGAAAGGAGAAAGGCACAGGGCATCCCTGCCTTCTCTAGGTGCACCACCCTCCAGGCATCCCCATGTGATCTTCTATCCAGACATTCCTTGAAACCCAGAGTCTTCATTGAACATTGTGGTGTTGGCTACTGACAAGCAGCCCTCTCCCCTCCCAGGATATGGGGTTGGGTCTGAAAGTTTCAATCTGTTAATCTAGGTCTCTTTGTACCCCGAAATGATGTAAGGGTGACTCGATACCAGCCATCGCGTTGCATGAGACTTTGAGGTACAGAAGCTCTCAGCTGAAATTCTCTGGGTTGTAGGAGCTGTGTGTCAGAAAATGGTGACACAGCACAAGTATATTTACTTCAAAATATCATAGGATCCCCGAGAGGCCATAGACACCATCCAAACATGTAAGCCTAAAACCTGGCGATGGCAAGACAGAGACGTGGATGAACACTTTCACTTCACACACTGGTCTGAAGAAGAGCCCTTCACCAAGTGTGCCTGGCATTAGAGACGTGGGTAGAAAAGAAATCAAACACAAACTGAGGGTTGTAAAGAAGACATGAATAGTTTAGGTCAAGTTGACTTAGGATAGACAAAAGGTAAATAAATATCACCCCATTCACTACCTCTGAATTATGAAGAAAATTTATAAACTCATCAAATTAAACTGCAAAAGGGGATCTTTGAGAGACCTAACATTGTGGGTGACTGGGTGTAACTATAATAATAAGCACAGTAGAAAGTACGCAACAGAAGCCACCACAACAAAAGGCTGTGGGGAAAGAACATTACACAGGCTTATTTGTTTAGGTAGCAGTTTCTTATTTAGCAAGTTGGTCTATAATTATTGCTATTAAATTTAATTAGATATTGTGGGACCAATAAAGCAGCAACTATCTGTGCCAATTACTGAATTACATGTTTTAGGAATGAGAATCTTGCTTAAGAAATATAATCTATAAATAAGTTATGTTAAAATGCACCATAAGAAACATACTTAATAATATATATCAAAATATATATTAATACATTTTTTTTTTTGGTTTTTCGAGGTAGGGTTTCACTCTGGTCCAGGCTGACCTGGAATTAACTATGTAGTCTCAGGGTGGCCTTGAACTCACGGCAATCCTCCTACTTCCGCCTCCCGAGTGCTGGGATTAAAGGTATGCACCACCACGCCCGGCTATATTAATAACTTTCTAATTAAGCTATTAAGTTAAAAAATAGCCTATTCTATGGGTAGTTCTTCCTTTTTTTCCTTTTTCTACCAAGGCTGTTTTAGACCCAGAATGTAGGAAGAGAGAGATTCCTGGTGTTCTCGGGACACGGGACATATCATCCAATGATGAGGCCCTGAGATTCCTTTTAATTCCATGGTGTTCAGAAAGTATTCATCTTGAAGATACTGTTTCCTTATGAAAATAATGAGGATAAAAAGTCCATTCTGCACATTAGAAAAATCTGTTACTATAATCTGTTAAGCACCACCATACCACGTGAATATCTATGATTCGTTATCTAAATTATTCAAAATTCAACTCCTATAGAGAATAGAAATATTGGGCTGAGAGATGCCTTAGCAGTAAAGGCACTTGCCTGCGAAGCCTAAGGACCCAGGTACAATTCCCCAGGACCCATGTAAGCCAGATGCACAAGGGGCTACAGTCCTGGTACATCCATTCTCCATTCTCTTTCTTTCTCTCTGTCATAAATAAATAAAAATAAAATATTTTTAAAAAGTGTTTATTGAGCTCTATAGATATCTTTCTCCTTTAACCAGATTCTGAACAGCATAGACTGTTTTCACAGAGACTAGACTAAAAGAACATAGCAGTGATGTTGTATCAGTGAAATACTTTGGGAGATTTTTTCCTTTTTTTTTTTTTTGGTTATTTTAATGGACCTCTGATATGGATGAGCTGTTTTTGACAGCAAGTTATGACGTAAGTCTCACCTTTCACAACAGCTGTGAAATACTTTCAACAGTCGTAACAATACTCATGTATGGAGAGCTCAAAAGCTCTGAGATGGGGGTAAAGTAATTTACTTTCCTCCTTAACTCTGCTGCTATTCTGTGAGTGACATCTTATAGATGTGGAAACAGGCTCAGGCCACTAATAAATCCTACTGATGAGAACACTTTAAAGCGATAAGTTGTCAAAGAATGATAGCAGAAAGAAGCCATGTATCTACAGAGTAAGCCATTGCCAACGCTAAAGTATGGTTAGCAAATTCATTTCTTGGTTATATAATTATACCCACAAATAGTAAAATATTCCTTTTATACAGATCACTCTGAAAGATTCCAAAGTTCATATCACCCAAAAGAAATAAGGATGAGTGCTCTTGTTTCTGGATAACGCCAGTCCCTTTCTCAATATACCTCAACCTACCCCAAGTGGAACTTTTGATTAAAATCATTGTGATGTGAAAGAAAATGTGGTATCTTGCAAGAAAAGAGAACTGAAAAGGCTGTGTGTTGTTATGCAAATCAAGCATAATAGCAAAATGGCAAACCCTTAAATCGGGGCCATATGCACAATTTCTTGCTCCTGATGCCCTGTTGCCTCCATGTATGTGAAAAATAAGTGTAAGAGAGAGCCTCAGCAGTTATCAGAAGTTGGCTAGTAACTTTGGTGGAAAATTTGAGTTGCCTTAGGTTTGTTTATCACCAGTGGTACCTATGCATAGGTAAACTAAGGGGTTTATGTGGGGGATGTCCTGCAGCGTGAACATACAGGTTTGCAAACCAAGAGAGAAGCAGCCTTGCTTTGCAACGGGCTTTGGCATGGCAGACATGCTTTAAGTAACAACAGAATTTCATCCAGAAGAAGCTGAGCCCTGCCACCCTTCTCCCTGGGAGTACGTCAGCCATGGATCATGGCCATGGCCTCCAGAACCAGAACTGTTAAAGATCCAAAGTACAGAAGAAACAGATACAAAGTAAGGGAAGAAAGGAAGGATCAATTTCTGAAATAGAGAAGGAGGGATGCCCCCAGGGAGGAGAAACAAATCCAAGGTTATCTTAGGAGCTCAGGAAGAGGGAAGGGAGTTTCTTTGGCAAGTCTGTTTTGGGAGAATGGAGAGAAACTGTCCAGAGACAGAGACATTGATAGCAGCATGTGACTTGACCGGGGATAATTCTGGGCAAGCTTCTGCAAGGTTATGAGAGGGAGGAGACTGTTAGGGTGACTGGACCCCTAAAAGTAAAAAGGCAGGGTGGTCTGCACTTGCTGGAATTCTCATCTCTTACCTAGACCTGTTTTTCCACAGCAAACTGGGCCTCCTCCTGGGAGGGAGGTCTTTAATTTAAACATTATGGTTGGTCAAGTTCAGCCCCCAGAACTTGGCTAGCCTCTTCCTGAGACAGCCCCAAGCCCTTGCCAATCAGCTGCCCCTCTGGTTCACCTGAGCCGGAAGATAAGGCTCACCACCATAAGATTATCTGTAGGGACAGGAAGCTCACAAAATATTTGCACATTTTAAATGAAAAATAATCCAAAGATAAGCAATATTTCACAATATGTAAAAAATTATATAATTCACATTTCAGCATCCAACATGGAGTTTGAGACGCAGCTGTGCCCGTTTGCATGTTGACTTTCGTTGTGTTCCATTGTTAGAGTGGCATGGGTGAACAGCTGGGACAGAACCCACATGTCCTACAGAGCCAAGGTAGAGCTAACTAGAGAAGAAGATCCTGGAGGGGGAGAATTAGCACTGAATTTCCAAAACAAATGGCCCAGTGCCTAGAATACAGCAAGGGCTGGATGCAAACATTTCAACTGATGGTTACACAGGTTATAAGCAGCTGAGGCATACCAGAAATCTCAAGTCTGAGAAATCTGGATTCTCCATTGCCAATGGGAAGCATTGTGGGAAAACTGATCAACATGGGCTTTGGAATCCAACAGACCAAAGCCACAGTGGGAGCGCTTTTGTTCCAAGCAATAAGACATTAAACTTCTTATAACTGCCAGTGGATTCAGGACCTCATTTATAAAGGACAAGTTAACAAGACATTCACCTATGAATTAAGTGAACTTACTGTGGTTATCTTCCTTGCTTCTGTGGCCAGGAAAAAAAATGTTCTTTTAAAAAAGTATTTTATTTTTTATTTATTTATTTGAGTGAGAGAGAGAATGAGCACACCTGCAAATGAACTATAGATGCATGCACCACCTTGTACATATGGTTTACATGGGTCCTGGGGAATCAAACCTGGGTCCTTTGGCTTTGCAGTCAAATGCCTTAACCACTAGGTCATCTCTCCTAAAGAAACTGTTCTTATAGGAAATGTTAGCATGCCCTGTGGAAATGTTTGTACCTTCCAATGAAAAATGTTTGAGGCAAATTAGGCAAATCATAGAACTGTGTGTGATTTTCAGTATTTGCCTCAGAGATTAGTCAAGAATGTACTCTCCCAAGATTATTTTATGTAGAGTGCAATGAATTTCAGACATTCACAGCACCACAAGTGCGTTGATGCATACTGAATCACAGAACAGGACTTTGGCACATCAGAGTTTTAGTCACTAGAGCTCAGCACCAGGAGAGATGTGAGCAGCATCTGGGCCGGCCTTCCTCTCTTCAGCTTCCCCATGCTCACCCTGGAGCTGCTCAGACACTTCCGACCTGAGCAGGAAGGCAGTCCTTCCAGTGATAGCAGTGACCATGGTGGAAGGAATACAACTCAGGCAAGATCTTAGCAATGGTTCCTGACTTCTCTTTGTTCCACTTCCGTGGACATAGAGGGAAACTTACTGTGTAAGCACACGTAGTGCATTTTTATGTGTTTGCTTGTTGTTTGAGGCAAGGTCTCACTCTAGCCTCGGCAGACCTGGAAACTCACTCTGTAGCCCAAGTTGGCCTCCCACTCATAGTGATCCCCCTACCTCAGCCTCTTGATTGCTGGGAATTAAAAGTCTGCCAACGCATCCTGCTAGAACCCACATTTGTATGTGTAAGTACCAAATGCCCCATTGTGTTTCTGGAATTATTTAATAGATAATAAAGGATATATCTGATGTCCTTTTTATGTGGTTTGTCAGACTGATGACAAAACACATGTATTATACTTCATTTGTGAGTGTCCAAAACAGGCATTATGCCTTGGGTAAAATGACCTTTAATAACTATTCTCTAACCATGTAATTTGCTCTCTCTGTGGAATCAAAAATAAAAACAGAAAAATATCAGTTCTAAAAATTTCTGATACATACTGACTGGAACATTTGTATTAATCTGTGAAGTCACTCACTATTTTGTACATTTCATACTTTGTCACTTTTGAAAAGAAAATTATACATTTAGTAGGGTTCTCCCTCTATTAATAAGAGTAAGTCTAGTTGTGATGTTACAACCACGAGGATAAACAGCAGCAGTTGATTTTTTTAAAGGCAACAGGTAATACATATATTTCATTGTGGGATGGAACAACTGTCACTCAGAAGAACAAATATGTCAAAGGAGTAACCCACTCTGCATTATTTACACACTGTAACACGTACAGCTATGACCTAAGCCTTGTTCAAATGAATCACACTGGAAGCTCTTATTTGTCATTGTATGACTGATTGATGTTTTGAAACTGTGAATCATCCTCTGGTGAAAGGGCATTTTTAATCAATTGAAGAAGGTCAAATATTTAACAATTTTATAAAGACATCAATTAAACATGAGAACACATCATCCAAACTTAGGACAAAAGTGTACTGCCCTAGAAGACAACCCAATGCATACAATTGTTATTTTAGGAGATAAAGAAAAGGACTAAAAGGCACTTTATGTGTGGCATTGATTTAAGTACTCAACAATGTCCACTTGGAGCCAAGCCAACTTTCCTGAGGTAAATGAAATTACTTGAGGCAACCTTACTTTCAGGAATTCTCATCCACAATTAAGACAATAGTCAGCCACCAGCTGAACGGAATAGGAATTAGGGGAAGAATCACTTTCTTATAATCTAAGAAACTCATGTACCTTGAAAATGTCAGCATCAGCCAAGGGCTTTAGGCTAAAAGACCATCAAAATAAGCCAAGCAGCAGATGGAGTGAATGTTATAATACCCTGTATTGGCATGGAAACATATCCTGCCTACATTTAAAACAAATAAACACATGCTTCTGTTCCCCCATCAGCATAGACCCTGAAGACCTAGCTGATGCATTTGGATGTCTTCTTGGGAGACGGCTTTGATCATGGGTACCTTGACCATGTCGTGTCTAAGGCTTTCATCCCCTTGTTCCTCAGTGTTGGGGGCTCACATAACTCACTGGCTTCATTTCCACTAGAAGACAATAATGGCCTGTCTGTCCATTGACTTCATGTGCTCCTGGGGAGATGCTCAGTGGGTAAAGTGCTTTCTGCACAAGCATGAGGACCTGATCTCAGATCCCTGTCTATGCTATGCCTTGACAATACCTGTCTGTAATCCCAGGACTGGGGTTGGGGGTGGAGACAGCAGGATCCCTCGAGCTTGGCAGCTAGCTAGTAGGTCTGAATTGGTGAGCTCTAGGTTAAGCCCATAGCCTGTCTCAAAGAATAACATGGAGTGTGGTAGAGGAAGACACCTGACGATGAACTCTACCCTCCACATGAATGTACACCCACATACATATAAACATGCATAGACACAGCCACATGCAAACGAAAACTATCATGTGTGATCTCACTGAGCGTCACAAACGTGCATCTGTGTCTCCATGTCCTCTGGTGGGCATTGCTCCAAGGACCCCTGTGAGGCTGATACTCAGGGCTGGAAGAAATCCTGGGCCCAAATCTTTCTCTATACCTGTTAACTGAGCAGATGAGGTTGAATTTGAACGTGGGCTTCTGAACCAAGAACAAAAACAACCATGACACAGGGGAATCTTAAACAAATCTGAACCCTGAAATTATTCACTAAGGACATAAAGGCAGAGAAATGACTTATGGGAAGAGAGGAAAAGACAGACTTTCATTCCATTCCAGTTATATATTAGGTGCCAACATGCTAGAAGGCAGGAAGCACCCTAGATGCAGCCTTGGCTACTCTGCAATTACTTATGGACTCAATGAGATGATCCCCAAGAATCTGTCATTGGCACGGACCATGTCATTGAGTAAGGTGTTCCTCAAAGTCCTCTGCAGTTGAGTTTGGTAATCAGGGTAAGAAGTGTTTGAACTTCTGTTTGGTTAAAATTTTCCCAGCAGCTTTTAGAGATAATTCTACAGTTAGAGATGCAATAAGAGATGAGGTAACCCCACTTTCTAGAATTTTACATGCATGTCCATAGTAACACATCATAACATTTGTGAATGTGGCCAATTAGTCATTCAAGAAAAAATAAATTCAAACTTCTTCCTTTGATGTCTCTAAGTCTGTTGTCTTGATGTATTTTGTGTTGCTATCACAGAATGCCAAAGACTGGGTAATTTTACAAAGTAAAGAAACTCACTTCTGGTAGGTCTAGAGTTACAAAGTGTAACATGAAATAACTAGTGTCTGCCAAGTCTTTAAAACACATGAGACATATGGTGAGGCAGAGCCACATGGAAAAGGAGGTCTAACTTCATCGTTTTATGAAGCCACCAATGCATCGTGGGAACACCTTCATGACTTCACGGACCCTAACTATCACCTAAAGGCATGTGGTGGTCTTAGTGAAACATCCCCCACAGGCTCACATGTTTTGAATACTCGGTCCCCAACAGGTGGCAAGTTGGGAAGACTGTGGAGCCTTTGGGACGTGGGCTTTGCTGGAGGAGGTGTGTCACTGAGAGTGGACCTTAAGGTCTATTAGTCCAGCCCACTGGGGGTTCAGCTCACTTATGCTGCTTCCTCCCAACTGACGTGACAAGACACCACACTCCATTATCTGCTCTACCAAGCGTGTCCTACCATGATGAAACTCGAAGCCATCATCTCAAATAAACCCTTTCCTCCCCCATAAACTACTTCTGGTCAGGTGTTTGGTCCCAGCAATGGGAAGGTAACAGCTAAAGGCCCCAATTCTAAATACCAGCAACATATGAATTTGAGGGTTAAGTTTTCTAACACTTGAACTTTTGGATCACATCTGTTTCATAATGTTATTGATTTAATCCTACCTTTACTGGAAGTCAATTTATCATTTAATGATTAGTGTAGCAGAGCATACCCAGAGGGTGCCACATGCCATTTTATCCCCCTTGGCACCCAGCAATTGTCTGGTGCCATGGGATTATCACTAGCTGAAGAAAAGACCAGGCCTTCAAGAATTCCAGTCACATGCTGAAGTCTGTCCCACTGGCTGGAAGGTAAGAATCCCAAGAAGAAAGCTCCCAATACCAGTATCCTCACACCTTAACTGGGAGGGAAGTCTCTGAGCTAGCAGGGTGGCGAGCAATGTCTTTTTTGTAGAGGAACCTCTGAGATTAGGGAATTGTTTGTTTAAAGAGGTTACCGTCATGATCTGCCACCAAGAAAGGGGCTCAGGCTCAATTACGGCCACTGAAGTGTGGTTCATTCTCGCTGGGTGGTGATTACAGGTGCAGCAGAAAGAGCAATGAGGAAATGAGGAAGGATGTGGCAATAAAAGAAAGTGGAATGGAGAATGGAATAGGAGCCGGAGATGGCTGGGAAATCAAAGTCTGGAGCAGCAGAGGTTGGGCAGAGTCTGAGTGCAGATTCTGGAGCTGACTCCCTCCTATGGCCTCCAACAGATAGAAAGGCCCAGAGGACTTTTCTCTTAAGTCCTCCTAAGGTTAGAAGAGGAGCTTCTGGCTGGCCCCATGAGATGCATACAGCGTAGATTGCATATCTAATTTAAAGTCTACATATTAACTCATAACTCCAAAGGCACCATGAAATTGTAGTCAATGAATCTTCAATCAACATTGTTTTCTTTGACAAAAGAATATGAGTCAGCAAGAAATTCTTGCAGAATGAATTTAATCACAAATCTCACTTCCCAAATACTCTTAGAGAGCCGGGCGTGGTGGCACACACCTTTAATCCCAGAACTTGGGAGGCAGAGGTAGGAGGATCACTATGAGTTCGAGGCTACCCTATGACTACATAGGGAATTCCAGGTCAGTCTGGGCTAGAGTGAAACCCTACCTCAAAAATACAAAAACAAACAAACAAACAAACAAACAAACAAACAAAAACAAGTACTCTTAGCCCTCTCCAGTTTCAAGAACAAAATGTAAGACTTTTCTTCAAAAATCTGAGTGGTGACCAGCCTGGACAAATCCAGACTCCTAATATTTTGGCAAGCACACCTAAAGAGATGAGAACCTTGTCAATTTAATCCTGTCTCCTGAAGTTGCACTGAACACTGTCTCTAGCTGTATTTATTTAACTGTGCTTAACAGGATTTGTGTTTGCTGCTACTGAAGGAGTGCAGAGGAGGGAGGAAGACTGGAGATGGCTTGAGAAGGGGATGATGTGAGTGCATATGTTTCTGGAAGATTTCCACTCAATTGTTCTGAATGAGCCTCTGTGTGCCAGCAGCTTCTCCTGGGAAGTCAGGCACCTGAGTTTGTTCCAGTAGGCTCATCTGCATATTGAACAAAAGAGTGTAGAGTCCCTAGAAATTTACTCTTTTGATTTAACTCAGAAACACTGAAAATCAGAGACACTGACCTGCTAGACACATGTCATGAGGAAAGAGCCCCCCAACATTGTGTCCCCTTCGTGTGTGTGTGTGTGTGTGTGTGTGTGTGTGTGTGGTGTACGTATAGGCACATTTGTGGAGGTCAGATGACAACCTCAGGGTGTTATAAGGTCTCTCCTGTGGTTTGTCACTGCAAATGTCAGAATAGCTGACCCATGAGCTTCAGGATTCTCCCGACTCTACCTCTCATTGTTGTAGGTGTGTTGGGATTACAGACCTAGGAGCTACTTAAGTCTAGCTTTATGCTAGTTCTGGGGATCTGAACTCCAGTCAACAGACTTGTGCAGTAAGCACTTTTCCCCATGACCATTTCTTCAGCACTGGTCTTCCTTTCTTAAAGGAACCATAGACATTTTCTTTAGATTTGAGTTGTGATCATTTCTTTATAGATTTTTTTTTAAAGCAAGAATCTGTCACATGTTTACAGAGCCAGTTAGTCTATCTGTAGCAAAAAATAGTAACAGAAATGAAATGAGGATAAAATCAGACCCATGGGCCTCTGTACTCATATAGCTGTAAGACCTCTCAACCATTGAGTGCATCAATATATTCATGGGATGGGCATTTTTATGAGAGCAATTTCACTGAATGTTAAACCCAAAAAGTGTATATCTAAAAATATGAAAAGAAAAAGAGAAATTGAAGGAGAGAGATGGTGATGAGTTGGACACAGAGGGTCTATATAGCCTTATCTATTGAGTTCTTGTTATTTGACTATGGCTCAAGGCTCAGAAATTGATGCATGATCCATGACCTTCTAATGCTCATTGTGCTGCCTTAAACCCCCTTTACCATGTTGAATAATAGACATTGGTCTCCTGACCATTTCCTTCCTCCTCATGGACAGATCCTGAAGGGCAGCCTCATGTCATCTGCTTGGAATATCTACATTGCATCCCACAAACATGTTTCTGCACATACACAGAAATATTTGTGGAATACAATGGAAGCATAGTATCCCTTCCACACACATAAGGTCAAAATAGACTTTTTTTTTTTTTTTAAAAGTTAAGTCATTTTCAAGGTTAGAGAGATGATTTAGTGGTAGCTCAACCTTCAGTGCCCATATAAAGCAGAATGGAAAGTGGGTCTGAAGTCTGTAATCCCAATGATATTGCAGCAATGGGAAGTAGAGCCAGGAGAATCAGAAAGCTCACAAGCAACACTGGCAAACAAGAGAGCCCTTGTCTGAAAAGAAGACAGAAGTTAGAAGAAACACTCCAAGGTTGTCCTCAGACATGTCACAGACATGACCATACATACACATTATACAAATACATACACACAAAAAAATGAATAATTAAAAAGTTAAGCATTTCTCCCATTCACAGGGTTCTAGAACTCATTATGCAAAAAACTTCTTTAAAATTTCCATAATGCTGTTTTAAAAAAGTAAATTATGCAATTTCTTCCTTACCTGAAAATTTCCTTGGAAATTGGAAGAATGAAAATGGGCAAGGTAGAAGAAATAAATGGAATATTGAAAATTAATCAAATAACCAATAACCTTGATTGAGAACCAAGGACTTCTAACAGAGGCATGGAGTTGAATGGATAAACAGGGAGCTGGGGAGTTGGCTCAGTGGTTAAAGGTGCTTGCTTTGCAAAGCTTGACAGCATGGGTTTGAGTCCCCAGTATCCATGTAAAACCAGATGCACAAAGTGGCACATGCATCTGAAGTTCATTTGCAGCAGCAGGAGGTCCTAGCATGTGCATTCTTCCCACTCAAATAAATAAATGAATAAATAAATATTTTTTAAAAGTAGACTCAGAAGACACGTGTGGTGGCACACACCTTTAATCCGAGCACTTGGGACTCAGAGGTGGTAGATCGCTGTGAGTTGGAGCCAGCCTTGGACTACAGAGTGAGTTCCAGGCAGTCCGTGCTAGATTCAGCAACAACCAAGGACACTCAGATACCTGATTGGGTAAACCTTCAGTTCTCTCCTTCACATTGCTGCCCCACCCAAGCTCACAAGGACTCTAGCTATCTAAATGTTTTTCCATGACTCCTTTGCTCTTTGAGAAACCACACCCATCTCCTACTCTATTCATAATTGTCTTCCTCTAAATCCAAACATTGTCTTTCGGTGTTTCAGTCTGGTTAGGTGAGAGTTAAGTAAGCTAATTCACACTATGTTTATAACAAGACACCTCATCACATATGTATTGACCTACCCAGGACTGTTTCCTTATCCACTGGTAATATATTTTTTGTCAGTGTAGAGGAGATATTTTGGGGTAGGAAGGTATCTGTTCCTATTAAGAAAGGAGGAAACCCACTCCATGGGTATTTCTCTTAATCCACGGCTACCACAGCTCCAGTTCCCAGCCATCTCTCTGAAAGGAATGATGTCTTTTGTTCCTTTGCCACCAACATCCTGAATCAAGATCAGTAAAAGCAGTTGTGGTAAAGACCAACCTACAAAAGGACCTTCTTGTCTCATTCCCAATCACTATTGCTGTCAATCATTGTACAAGTAATTTTCAAAGCTTGCAATGAATCAAAATTACCTAAAAGGGTTGTTTTACACCGATTGTTGGGTTCAGTGCCAGTTATTAAGTCAGTACGTTCAGGTAGTGTTGAAAGCTCACGTGACTAACAAGTTTCTTGGTGATGCTGGTATTTCTGGTTCGAGAGAAGCATGTTAGGATTCATTGCTTTATATTAAATTTCTCTTCCACATGGAAAAGAAAGAATATTCCAAAAGAAGACATACTCAAAACCATAATTGTATGAAAATAATTATATGATTAGTGGCAGTCACATTTGCTTTGCATGGAGACCAAGACTTGTGAAAAGGAAGCAAAATATGGAATAGAGGGAGTTTAGGACTGGAGTGAAGCAGAATATGGAATAGAGGGAGTTTAGGACTGGAGTGAAGCAGAACATGGAATAGAGGGAGTTTAGGGACAGGAGTGAAGCAGAACATGGAATAGAGGGAGTTTAGGGACAGGAGTGAAGACTCAGTATAGACAACAGTGCAGACACCACCCTGTATAGAAAACTGTGACCCAACCCTCTCTTCATTCTTTACTTCCTTTTCTTTTGCCCTCCCTTCTTTTCTCCCTCCTTGACTCTTTTCCAATCTCAAGGCATCTTAGAACGTCGGGTGTCTTTACGTTGTGCATGAAAAAAGTCTTTAGCATGAGATTGCTGTATTTCAGATTTTTTTGAAGCAATGTTGAAGGGCCCATGCCCTGTTTTCTCCATTACGTTCCTACCTTTTTCACTCTTCCACTTAAATATGTACCACAAACAAATCTTACTGTACCATTTTACTTGTAATGAGGTAAGATTCCAAATCTGAACTTGTACACAGGGAGCTAAAGACTTTTAAACAAAGGGTCTTTGTGCTGGGCCATGGCTTAGTAGAGAGAGAACTTTGGTATGAAGGGAATTTGGGAAAATAATCCAACTAATGAAAACTCACTGTATGGGCCAAGGGAAAAGGTAGGCAAGCTTTCAAGAGCCACTAGACATTTCTTGTGTTTATACACCAAAATATATTAATTGTCTCTTTATGGGAAGCTGAACTTGGAGGGGTCACAGTCATTGGTGAGTGTCATAGACTGGATTTCTCCTGGATTAGAGCCTGACAGAGGATGTAAACCCTATCCGTTTATTTGAGAGAACGTTTGTGAGGAGTGTGAAAGTAAGGAAGAGGAAACAAAAGGAAGTCAATCTGGGGGCACCTAGGGGCTCACTTCTGGAAAATGATGTTGACCACAACTCGAGTTGTTCCAACTTAAGGCAGTGGAACTTATCCACCAACTTCCTCTAGGTATTCGAAAAGGGCCGTTATCCTCAGTGGGGCCATGCATCCTGCTAGGGTCAGAGAAATCCCACAAACAGAAGCCAGGAGAATGTGGCTAGTGTATGTGAGGAGAAAGTCACAGCTCTTTGACTGAGCGCTTGGGGAATTTTTCTCCTCCATTATTAGTTGCCATAAACATTCATCAGTGTTGTAAAAAAGAGGATTACTAGAAGGAAAACACATTCTAGTTGCAAGAGCTTTCACGATTAGAATCACCTCAGTTCTGATCACCTTGCTATTGACCGACTCTACTAATATCATCCTAGAAAACACATGTGAAATGTTTGTAATGTTCCAAAAATATCTGTGATGGTTACTCATGACTGTTTGCACCTTGACTGGACTGAGAAGCACCTGGCAGATGTGTGTATGCACATATTGTGGGGTGCGAAGGCATTTCCAGAAAGGACCAACTAAAGGGAGAAGACGTTCTGAATGGAAGTGATTCCACCCAGTAGATTGTGAGTCCTTTCAATTAGTCTTTTGAAACAACTCAAAGAAAGAAGCTCAAGTCCCCAAGTGCATACTGACTGAAAGAAAAAAAGATCAAATTCTCAATTTGCATTTAGTGTAGACATGGTTACAGACAAAATTTCTCATGTGTCAGCTTCTCTGACTACAGTCCTCAGCTATCAGATCAGGCACAGAATACATCTCTGGTCTGATAGCTGAGGACTGCAGTCAGTGATGTGCTCAACACTGACAGAGGTGTACACCCAGGAGAAACACTTCAGTGTGGACAAGTGCTAGAAAAGCCCCATTGCCTGGAAGTGTGCCTGGTGACAAGAACCCTCCACATCTAACCTCGGGCAATTCATGTGTGGTCAGATGTTCATGTGCACTTCAGAAGGCTTATTTCACATCGTCTACCTGAACTCACCCTTGAGAGAAAACTACGTGGGTGCCACTATCTCAACTACATCGGAGCTAGAGTCACTTCGTTACCAATAGAAACGTGTGGAGGAGTTCCCCTCTCCACTGAGAGCATGCTTGTGAGCACCTGGAGAAGTTGTCCTACAAGGTTCATGCCTTACAGCTTCTGGTGGCTGAATTATGAAATCCGATGCAATTTCTTCTATGTTTTTAGCCAAACTTACTTCAGAAATTATAGATTAATTTGGAAATATAAGACGAGTTAGAAGTCTATTCTGAAAATACACTACAGTACAGTTTATGGAGACAAAATCAGCAAAAAAATAAATAAATAAATAAACCAGTAACAATTAAAAAAACATAAAATATGGATAAGCATATTTCTGATTATATGAATAAAGAAACTCGAGGGATGGGGAGATTGCTTAGTGGTTAAAGACACATGTTTGCAAAGCCTGACAGCCCAGGTTTGATTCCCTAGTACTCAAAAGACACACAAAGTGGCACATGCATCTAGAATTTGTTTGCTGGTGGCAAGAGGTCCTGACATGCCCATTCATTCATTCTCTCCCTCTTTCCCTTCCCCATTGCAAATAAATAGTATATTAAAAAAGAAAAAAAT
This sequence comes from Orientallactaga sibirica, assembly GCA_036365145.1. Taxonomy (NCBI): domain Eukaryota; kingdom Metazoa; phylum Chordata; class Mammalia; order Rodentia; family Dipodidae; genus Orientallactaga; species Orientallactaga sibirica. The sequence goes on along the minus strand of JAEOAD010000016.1, from coordinate 2,519,785 downwards.
CTAAATTAAAAAATGAAGACATTATATAGAAAATATAATGTATAATAAATACAACATAAATATTGTATATATACATATATATAATTTAAGGATAAACAATTAACAAGAATTAGGGTAGGGAACTGTTTGTCCCAAATATAATAGTTTAATATCTTTACTATACTGGTCAATGAGAAAACACAAATAGAATATAAAATTCCTAAGAGAAAATATAAATGTCAAATACAAAGAGAAGTTTTTCAACTATAAGTTACAACCTCACAATGCAAATAAAGTAAAACTATACTATCATTTATTCACATGTGCGTTTTCAAAGTTCTTGATATCATAATAGCTAAAAGTGATACTGTTCATTATGTTTAATTCATTCATGTGAGTATCTCATGTACAGTAAGTCATTTCGCACATAATCTCATACAAAACCCTATGGGGTTAGCAGCATCACTGCCATTTCACTTAAAAATGGGAAAAAGTGAGATTCAGATGAGCTGAGGACCTTATCTAAAATCACAAGCAGAAGGCTATTATTGAGTCATTCTGTTAACCACTGGAAGCTACATTCCCTCGGGTTGCAGGAAACAGGTATAATGTTTCAGGCATATTCATTTAAGACTGGTCAAAGTTATACAGGTACAAAACTTGTAAAAGACATTTCATATATATCCACCAAGAGTTTTGACAGTTCTGAGGGGATGCTCAGCACTTAAAGGATTTGCTTGCAAAGCCTGCTGGCCCAGGGTTTGATTGCCCTGTACCCACATAGAACTAGATTCACAAAGTGCTGCATGTTTCTGGACCTCATTTGCAATGGCAGGAGGCCTTGCACACACCTGCTTCCTCTCTCAATAAATAAAAAATATGTATATTTATAAAACCTTGGGCTGTAGAGATTGCTCAGTGGTTAAGTGCTTGCCTGCAAAGCCTAAGGACCAGGGTTTGATTCCCCAGTACCCATGTAAAGGTGGCTCATGTGTCTGGAGTTCGTTTGCAGTGGCTATAGTCCCTGGTGCACCCATTCTTTCTCTATTTGCCCCCCTCTCTCTATTAAATAAATAAAAAATATTTTTAAAGTGTTGACAGTAATTTTTAGCCTGTTTCAATATTTTAGCATCTATAAATTATATTATAAGTGATATTTAAAATAAAACATATGCACAGAGATCATGACAGTGCCTCTTGTAATCATAAAAAGAAAACACAAATTTATCTAAATGCCAAATGTTATGAGGATAGCTACATTAAGTATAATTTGTAAAGACAAAGAAATATTTGGCATAAAATAAAAAAAATGACATATATGTGAGAACCTTCATGATATAGAACATATTGTAGTGGTATCTACTGGTAAGCCCCGCAAGCTTCCCTGCTTTGGTGAGGTCATGTTCCTGTGTGGCAGGCAAGCAGCACATTGAGTAACCAGATTATGGAAAAATTAAAAGGCTAGATACAATTAGAGGGAAAAGGAGAGTGAGGTCATAGGAACTGGGAACGTTGGGTTGGTACATAAGCCTTAAAGGACAGAAAGATGTGAGCAAAGTCTTGGAGGAAGTGGGAATTTACTATGTGAGTCCTGGCTAGAAGGGTGTTTGGGGTGGATTCTACCAGACAGCACAAAAGCGAAACAGATGCTATGGGTTGGTACCATATGCAAGCCTCCAAATAGCCGGAGGCAGACTGCAGGCCTTTGTTTTCAGGCCATGGATCTGCTAAGCCAGTACACTAAGCAACCTTCAATGTCCCAGTCAGCTAAGGAATTGGAAAATTGCCCATTGTTTGTTACAACTGTGTTTCTTATGCACAAAACTAGGGCATAGGAATCCCCAAAAATGCATCTTAAAATGCAAGCTCTGACTCAGTGGGTCTGGGCTAGGTCATGAGATTCTCACTTTTAAGAAATTCCTAGGAAAACCCAAAGCAGCTATCTGTAGGGCACACCTTAAGTAGAAAGGATACTCAGAGGGCCTGGGCTCACCACCCACTGTGTAAACACCTACCTGTCTACAGCATCCTGTGCATTACTGACTCATTTCCTCTCTCCCACAAGAGGCAGTCCTACCACGTCCTTTAAAGTAAACTAGCGACCTTCATTTTCTCTTAGAATGTATTTCTTGTAGAGACCTAATCAGAGCAAGGTGCCTGGAGACGTGGGGGAGATCCATCATCCTATTGACTGGACAAAATGAGTTCGGTTAGTTGTAGAAAAAAAGGAATAGGAGAGTTTGGCAGGCTTTGGAGATGGCTCAGGGAGTAAAGATCTTGCCTTCAAGCCTGAGTATCTAGAACACAACCTGTTCGTTTCTCTGTTCCTGAATTGAAGCGTTGGGCCTAGATCAGGATTCCGGCACCTGCATCGGATAAACCTCTGATATGGCATCCACTTTGTGTCCTTGAGGTGCTAGAGGCACCCCAGATCTGCACTCCAGCCCCAGGAGCACCCCGCGTTGAGGACTCCCAGTGAAACCATCAGTCAAGCAGATTCATCTTTTGCAGGAACATTGTGGTCCATCTATAAAATTCTGGAAGTGTACACTTCTTTGAGAACAAACTAAAGCTTGAAGACAAGCCAGAGTCCCTGGGAGAGAAAGGGTGTGCTAGAAGGAAACCTCGCAGCTGGACCTGGAGATCCTTAGCATGATAATTCTTGGTAGCTACAGGGCCCAGAGGCTAGGTGAAATCACATCGTAAGACAGGAGAACTACGACTACAGCTTCATCGTCCCTACCTTTTCCTGACATCCCCTGGCTGCATGTTTGATGGAACTCCCTCACCTGCCCCCGCAAACCCGCTGGCTGGTTTGGCTTTTGGAGTTGCGTCCCCGGACTCCCTGCATCCTGGCATCTCACACTCATCCATCCTCATTTGGACGCTGACTTCCTGGATGATGAACGTTTTCTCATCACCTGTGGAAACTGGCTCATGCATTCCCCTCTGAGTGATGGCACTAGGGCACAGACATTCGTTTCTCCCTAAATCATGCCTGAGCCTGTCACCACCCAGTGACAGAGACATTCACCCAGCCATGAGCTTTAGATTTCAAGTGGTTAAAGGAAGGTGAGTGGGATTTAAGGGGCGTGTCCCGTGCAGAGGATGTCTCAGCAGGCCATGCTGAGCCTTTCCGAGATTAGTTAATTAACTGTTGGTGTTTACCAAGTGCTTTTAACTTTCCATCACTGTACTTGAAGATTTTAGGTTGTTTTCATTCTATAAATAATTCATGTGTATGATTTTTAAAAACAAGATGAAGAATATATGTGAATACAATATATAAATATGTGTCTATGTTTATATCTGTATGAAATCATATGACATATGCTGTTGTGAACTTTGACGTGTGTGTGTGTGTGTGTGTGTGTGTGTGTGTGTGTGTGTGTGTGCAGGCGCCTGAGCAGAGAGACCAGAGAATAATCTCAGGTGTCATTTTTCAGGTGTCATATGCCCGGGAACATGGGAGACAGGGTTTTCCATTGACCTGATACTCATGAATTAGGCTGAACTGGCTATTCAGCTACTCCCAGGGACCCTCCTGTCTCTGCTCCCCAGCTCTGGGGTAACAATTACATGACACCTTGCCTTCCATTTTTACTATGGGTTCTGGGGTTCAGACTCAGGGCCTCATGCTTGTAAGGCAAGCACTTTATGGACTGAGCTGTCTCCCAGCTCCGTTTTGATTTTTCTCACTATAACAATCACAAGCATAGAGATATTGCTCACTGGCTGTGGAGTAGCCCCTGTCCACATGGGCATATTACATGCTTTCAGAAAGTCCCGTGAATGGGTGTTTAGACCGAACACTGTGCTTTCATGTCAGTGCTGTGAGGAATAGGGAGAGCATGCTCAGTGAGGACTGGCAGTTATTGTCAAATTGTTCCTGAAAGCAATGATACAAACTTACGCTTTTCCAGACCATTTTAAAACATCATGAGAAAAAAAGTGTCTGTCTTCTGGCCATAGCAGACGGCTCATTATAGGAATTAGATGAACGGAGTTCTTTCTACTCTGGTCTTTATGCCCAGTAGTCTCCCTTCCAGCTTTAAACTGTTCTGCGATACAAAACAGGTTTACTTAGCTGTGGAAAGAGGGTCTAAAGTTACTTTCTCATGAGGCAAGATTGTACAGCCAGTAATCTTAGAAAAATGCCCTAAATGGCTTGCAAAAATACATTATATGTAGTTTTGCATAACAAGTGTGTGCATTTATATATATGCAAAAATTATACAGCATGTAGTAATAGTCCATTCAAATCAAGTTATTAAGCAGAGTAAATTTCACATTATGTATATGCATGTTCATGTGTGTGAAAGTGGGCACGTGTGTGCCACAGCACCCAGCGAGCAGTCAGAAGGACAACCTTGGTGCTGGTCCTCACCTACCAGCTTGTTTTGAGGCAGGGTCTCCGCTCACCAGGGTCTTGTCACTAGCTGACCCTGGAGCTTCTGGGGAATTCTCATTTTTCCACCTATAATCTCTTCAAAGATACCCTGGCATTACAGAAAGCCACCATAGCTCCCAGTTCTTACATGGGGTCTGAGGATCCCGACACAGGTAAGTGCTCAAGCTTGTGTGGAAAACACAGGACACACCTCCCCAGCCACTCATATCACTGTGTTCCTAAAATATGACTCATTTTGGTGATAAGGAGATGTTGGCACTCAGACAACTTGAGAGTTTGGGATTACTAAAAGAGAAAAAACACTATATTCCAGGTCTTGTATTAATCTAGGTGCCCAAAGGACACAGATTTAGTGCCAGGAGTACAAATAAATGTCCTTAAGAAAGGACAAAGCTGGGTGTGGTGGTGCATGCCTGTAATCCTAGCACTTGGGAGGCGGAGGTAGGAAGACTGCCGTAAGTTCGAGGCCACCCTGAGACTACATAGTGAATTCCAGGTCAGCGTGGACTAGAGTGAAACCCTACCTCGAAAAAAATAAAAATAAAAAAAGAAAGAAAGGGACAAATTACAGATGTGGAAGCTGAGTAAAGAAACCAAAAGGAATTGGTAAGGCCTAGCTATCAGACACAGAGAAGTGAAGGAAATCGAGTGCCCATGCAGGCTGCTGTGGGGGATAACAGCAGGAGAGTTAAAGCTACAACAAGGGCACCAAAAACACAGAATGAGAAATGACACCCTGACCTTTCCCTTCTGCCAGTGAACCTCCTGGAAATTTGGTCGGAAGCCTGCTGGCATAGATATCTACAAGGTGCAGTAAGAAAGCAAAGGTTGGCCTACAGCCACGAGCAGTGCATTCTGGGACCAAAGCTCAGGGCATGAATTGGCAAGGGGAAATCAATGGCATGGTTTTAATTATTCTCTCCTTTTCTCCCTCTCTCTTTGGAAGTGGGGTTAAGATAAACTCAGTATCCTTAAGATGAGATTCTATGGCATATGAGAGGACCACAACTAGAAAGCTCATGGCTGGTGGTATTGTTCGTAGCACACATTAAGTAAAGAATTAAAGGTCATGTGAGTGTGCATCCTCAACCAAGAGAGCACGAGAGTGTTTGTAGACTGTGCCTGAGCCCATTTCCCCAGGTGTGCTACATGACCTCCCTCCTTCACACAGTGAATAAATATGTCAGAAACCATGGCCTGGGCTTGCAACATCTCTGGATTTTTGCTTGTCTTATCTGTGAAACAAAAGTGGACTGGAAGGAGCAGTCTCCAGCTTGGCTGGTTGTCAGTTTACAGATCCGTCCAATAGTCCTTATGCATAGGTGTGTCTCCAGGTGCACCTCACTCAGACCTACACAAAGCCAGCCTGCTTCCACAAGTGATGACCATGGTGTTCACTTGTATGGCACAATGCAGGTCGGGACCTAGCCAGGCCGCCTGCTAGGAGGAACCAGGAAGTGGCATTCTGCACAGGCCTGGCGTGGCAACAGCTACAGCCCCATGCCCATGAGCAACCTGATCTGCCAGGAGACAGGCTGTCGTTGATCACAAGAAGGGAACCACTCTGCCAGGAGACAGGCTGTCATTGGTCACAAGGAGGGAACCACCCCATACAACGATTGGTCAGCCAAACCCTTTAAACCCTCTACCATTCCCTGAATAAACAAGTTTGCAGCAGCTCGCCCTCTACCTGCTTTCACCCGACTTCCGGTGTCTGTGTCTTGACTCCACGCCTCTCACCCCCTGCCCAGCAGAGACCCTGCATTCCCTCCTGGGCTGGCCCTAGGAGGGACCCCAACATTCACTGACCTTCATGACACATTCTAGCACCAAAATTCCAAGAGTAAGGTGAAGTTGCAAAGATGCCCTAAAACATCACTTCTTCACCATCCAACAGAGAAACTCGCACTTAAGACACATCTAACACAAAGGTGTCTCATTAACCTCTTTTAAAAACGTTATGACCTTAAGCTTTTATTTCTAAGTTTTTAGATTTTCAATCTAATATGGGTCAAAAGAAGTATATTAAGTATTTTGAATTTGTTGTTTGTTTCCATAAATTAGAAGTTAGGTTCCTAGACAAAAAGCCTTATTATTTTTTGTGTGTGTTTATGCTACTGTTATGAACAACAATTTTAATACCAGCATTCCTTTTTATTACAAGTAGGTATTTACTCCTATGGCTACCTACATAACATGAAGTAATTTCTAGTAACTTCTCTAGCATAGATATGTGTGATCTTGGAACACATTAAAGTCTAGCATAAGAAAATAATCTTTTGAACTAAGGCAAACCCACTGCATGGTCTTGAACAATATATTTTTCTTCTAGGCCCTTATTTTCCTCAACAGTTGAATGACAGCTTTGGCCTAAATTATTTAGAGTGTTCCATACATCCTAAAAATCCACGAGACTAAGGAATGCCACCTTAAATCTGCAAGTCTTCTCTTGTTGGCTGCTGTTACACGTTAAGAGAGTCTTCAAAACCCAACACCTCGTGTGAAGCAGCTTATGGCAAGGAAGTAACTGACTAATATTTATAGGTTAAAGCTGAGTTTGAATTTCCCAGTGCAAGGAAGAAATTCAAAAGATTGGAAAACGTTTCCTTGTAGACTGGCTGGTCCACACCACCCTTAGTGTTTACCTAACACTGTACACCTGAGTGTTTTCTTATCAATCAATTTAATTTTCTTGAACAAGGAATTGCCTGCTTTCCACACGATCAGAAGGGGGGAAAGCCAAGATAAGGGTATGGTACCAAGGTAGCTGCTACAGACACTAGGGCTGCACTCAGCTCCAGACATAAGACACATCCTGTGCAACCGTGAGCACCAGGCTGGGTGGCAGAAGCCTGCAGTTGCTGGGCAGTGTCTGCTCTGCTGGCTGAAAGTTCCTTAGGGAAATCCACCAACACCAGGGAAGACTGAAGCAGAACTCTCAAAGGGTGAAGGTGCAGATCTGAATGAAAGATAAAGCCAAATGTGTTGGGATGCGAGGGTCCCATACAGCTGCAGCTGCCATCACAGGAGGGCATTCTGCGGACATCAGCTGCATCCCTTGGACTTGTGTGGAGACGGGTGGACAATGTGTGCAAATCACTTTACCCTGTCATAGATTTCAGACTGAATACCATTAGCTATATTCTAGCTTTGTTTTCTAGCCTTATTGTTAGCAGTGTCTCATGAAGTGATAACAAAGCTGTCATTCCATTAGCCATCTAGTTGTTAATATTATCTTCTGTTTTATAACATGATGTCAGCCACACCATACATTCAGGTAGATGCTAACAAATATTGTCTTACAAGTAATTGAATTACAATATCAGTAAACATGCCTCCCACAGCAGTAACTCAAGAGACATATTTAAAAAAAATTTTGTGTGTATGCGCGTGTGTGTATGCGTGTTTGTGTACATACCGTGGAGCATGTTGGTGGTCAGAGGACATGTGTATGTGTATGCATGTGTGCATGCATGCCACAGAGCATGTGTGGAGGTCTGAGGACAACTTCAAGGTGTATCTGCTACAGCTTCTTTGAGACAAGGTCTCTTTCCACTGCAAATGAACTGCCAGACTGCAAAGGAATGTCAGATTTCTGGCCCACAAGCTTCAGATTCTCTTGGCTCCACCTTTCATTTTCTCAGCTCCACTGTGATTACATCTGCATTTGGCTTTACATGAGTGCTATGGGCTTGAACCCAGGCCAGCAGACTTTGCAACAAGTGTCTTTAACTGCAGTCACTTCCCTCAGCCCCCAAAATAATTCTGTGTAGCTTTGAGTCAGGCTATCTTGGTGTCAAAGGAATAATTTATATCTGCTTTTATCATGCGTTTTCCCCATCCACATCCTCTAATCTAAAGTTCAGCCTACTCGGGCTGGAGACATGGTGTAGTGGTTAAGGTGCATGTCTGTGAAGCCTAAGGACCCAGGTTCGATTCTCCAAGTACCATGTAAGCCAGATGCATATGGTGGTATGTGCATCTGGAGTTTGTTTGCAGTGGCTAGAGGCCCTGGCATGCCCCTTCTCTCTCTCTCTCTCTCTCTCTCTCTCACTGTCTGTGTGTCTCTAATAAATATATAAATAAAATTAAAATCTAAAGTTCAGCATACTCATGGGTATTCAATGACTGCTCCTATACGTATGTGGCTCTCTTTGTTGCTATTGACCCACAGCAAAGATGTTCACAAGCAAGAGTTCAAACAGGTGGATGCTTTGGTATTTCTTGATAGCATCAATAAGTATACACAGAGATACTGTGTCCATTCCACCAAGCTACCAGTGCAGAAAGCCATTCAAGACCACAGAAACCATCACATAATTGATCTATCCCCCAAATGAATCCTGGATTGCTATTTTAGCTCAGATAAGAAACATATAGGGAGATAATTACAGCCATTTGTTTCAGGTTCATAGCTCTCAGAAGTAGTTGAGGATATAAAGTAGAAGTCATTGTGCCAGGTAGGTAAGCTAGCTCCCTACTGATCATTTACTGATTTTGCTGAAACCCTGTCATTTTTAAAAACATTTATTTTTATTTATTTATTTGAGAGAGGGACAAAAAATGGACACATCAGGGCCTCTAGCCATTGCAAACGAACTCCAGATGCATGTGCCACTTTGTGCAACTGGCTTACATGGGTCCTGGGGAGTCGAACCTGGATCCTTCAGCTTTGCAGGCAAGTGCCTTAACTGCTAAGCCATCTTTCCAGCCCACCTGTCTTATTTTTTAAAAAAATTTTTAAAAATTTTATTTATTTTTGGAGAGAGACACAGAGAGAGACAAGCAGAGAGTGAGAGGGAGACAGATAGAGATGGGCGCGACAGCAGTCTCTCAGCTGCTGTGAACGAAATCCAGATGTGTGCACCCCCTTGTGGTCAAGTGCGGCATTGCACCCTTGCGTTACTTTTCATCTGGCTAAACGTGGGACCAGGAGATTGGAACCGCTGGAGATTGGAACCAGCGTTCTTAGGCTTAGGAGACAGGCGCCTTAACTGCTAAGCCATCTCTCCAGCCCCACCTGTCTTATTTTTAGGGGTTTATTATATTTGTGTCACATAGGGGTGTGATTATCTGCATTTTTATGTGAGGAATCTGCACCACAGAGAAGGTAAATAACTTGCCAACTACAACCTGAAGGCAGAATTCAGAGGTTAGGCTCTCAGCCACCAAGCTTGGATACTCCTGTGTCAGCTACTAGTGGTCCCTGGAAGAGGTAATAAAGGGGCAGGGATGCATCTGCACAGGGGTGACAGCCTCATTATGGAAGCAACAAGAAGAAAGGACTGTCAGTAGCATTACTTGCTTAGGCCCCATCCTAAAGAATAATACCAAGGCATGTTTACTGTTCTGCACACATAAACACATATCTACATACAGAGAGGTGACAGCCAGCCAGGGAGCGGGCAGCATTGGGACAAGAAGGATACTTAGAATGCTCTCACAATAGGCAAGAGACAGTGATCATACTAGTGAGCCAAGAAACAATGGGACTGAGAAAATGTGTTACATTTGAAAGCTATTTAGAGGTCAAATTGCCAGGGATTATTAAGTGAATTTGAGGTGATGAGTGTATCCTACATGACAAATTTTTAACTAATAAAAAGGGAAAGTGTTTCACCTGGTGTATAGAGTCAAGATGACACAGTATAGCCAAGGCTCACCACAGCTGGTTCACCATTCCTTTACCTAGATAATAGTGATTCACCACTCCTCGTACCTGGGTAGAGTGGCTTACCACTCCTGGTACCTAGATAATAGCCAATGGGGCAACGACTTTCCTCCTCTCATGGTACCAAGTATGCTGCTAGGAAATTATGCCTACCTAGCCCGGACCTTACACCCTCCAAATTCAAAGTCCTGGACAAAAGCTTCCACTTATTTAAATTTACTACATGCTCAAGGCACGATGGCCAATGGAGAAGGAATTTCAACCTCTCACCAGCTTTGTGACAGAACAAAGGGCACTTCTCTCCTGTCAGGGGTCACCTACTGAGGACAAGTAAGAAGAAAGGCAGTCCAACGTGTGACGGTCCTCACACAGCAGAGGCAAGCATGAGCGATGTGTGTGGCAAGGTGCAGAATGGTGGGATGAGAATCCTATGAAGAGAAGTAGGACTAGGAGATGGTGGAGGAAAAGGGTTTAGCCTGGGTCACAATGAGTTTGAGGTGACAGAACATTGTATTTCCTGGCATGTCTACAGCTAACTGTGACACTCATTGACTTTCCAAGGTTTCTAGGAAAAAGCAAGCAAACCCACTAAACCTTCAAGGGATTCCCACAATTCAGAACACAACTTGGCCTCTGACTACTCTTCCAGAATTGTCTTAGACCTTTCTGTGCCTAATCTGGCTTTTCCCCAATTCCTCAAATATGTCTTGTCATGTTATTTTCTGCCTCAGGAACCCTGGTATTGCCATTTTCTATGCCTGGAATATTCTTTTCTCCTTCACTGCCATCAATGCATTAATTTTTCAGATCTCAGACCCAATATCATTTCCTCAGGGAAGCCTTCCTTCATCACTAAATCACTGTGTCCTTCTTTTTAAAAAAAAAAAGTTTTATTTTTATTTATTTATTTGAGAGAGAGGGAGAGATAGAGAGGAATAGGCAGGTAGATAGAGAGAGAGAGAGAGAGAGAGAGAGAGAGGGGAGGATGGGTATGCCAGAACCTTTTGCCACTGCAAACGAACTCCAGATGTGTTCATCTTTTTGTACATCTGTCTTATGTGGGTCCAGGTGAGTAGAACCCAGGTCTTTTGGCTTTTCAGACAAGCACCTTAACTGCTAAGCCATCTCTCCAGCTCCACTGCATCCTTCTTAACACTTTGTATATACACCTGCTGCAGTTATCAAAATATATATGTGAGTAATTTCTGAGTTCAGCTCACCTGTTTCTAATGACAAAACCAAACATGATTGTTTTTACTCCATATCACAGATGCCAAGCCAAGAAATTAAATATTCACTGAAGAATGGCCCAGATGGTGAATTAATGATTGAAAGAATAAATCTATATATTAACCCAGATATAGAGACAAGAGAGTGATCCCAAAGGTAGTGTGGTTTGGGGCATCAGGAAATAAGATGTAGGTCAAGTCCATGGAGCAAATGACATCTCTCAAGCAGGAATGAAAAGAAACCCAGGAAGATGCATCACGGGCTGTCCATGATTACACATTCTGAGCACGATCTGGGCATTACCGGTCTGAGTACCACCTGGAGAATGTAGCAAGCAATCTATGTGTTTAATAGGAAAACCCAGGTAATTTCCATGCATTCTAAAATATGGAACCACTAACTTTAGAAGTCAGGAGAGAAGTACCCTTGCCTCAGAAGTTTGGTTACAGGACAGATATTCTAATGTCATAAGAAAGATATGCAAACATGCACAAGGAGTGGTGAGTATCTTGTTATGCCAAGAAGACCAGAGGAAGCTTCGGGCTCCTGGTCCCTTCCAATGCTGGCTTCACAGCCTGCGTAATGACTGGTAGCTACTTTGAGGGAGCAGAGATGAGGATTTTTCACGAGTCCACCTCAGTGATGTTCTGTACAAATTCAACACATAAAGCCGAGTACTTTAACATATGCACACAATGATTAAACCATAGTCATGCTAACCATCAATGTTGTTCTACTAAGCAAACTACTTCAAACTGAGTTTAGGATCCAACTATAGTCACCCAAGCAGGTCTTGCACTACAGCACATGCTAAGCTCCATAACTTTGATTTATAAAATAGTCCAAAAAATTTAGACTAAAAACACTGAGAATGAACCATTTCTTATCAAAACCTCAGTGTGCAGAAAATTTAGCACCTTGATTTGAAATAAACGTAGAGGATCACTCTTTCCTCCATTGTTTTCATACCTCAAATATGAATACAAAGCAATCTTTGAAATGAGATACTGATCTAACAATTTTTCTTTTGATAATGGCCTTTTAAAATTCTGGATATGCCTATATTCACTGTATTACATCATGCAGTTGATGCAAGTTTTCAGTATCTCGGTTTCCTGAAAGTGGGAAGACAAAGAAAGTGGGATGATGAGGAAATTAAATTCATAGTGGTGTTGTCTGGAACATGCCTAGCAGATATAGAGCAACATATGCCAGCAAGTGCTCATCATGACCATTCCTCTTCATCCTCTGAAAATTACGTTTCGTCCTTAGCCATTGACTGCCACAGTGGTTTGAATTTGGATTCTGCTCAGAAGCAAGCACTTGTTACTTAGTATTCTTTTTCCTTTTCATTCACATATTTCTCAAGCATGTGAATTCATTGCCTTCTCTATACAAAACTAGTCTCAGCTCTACATTATAGTTCAGAAGAAAAACATGAAACATACTGTTGCAGTTACTTTCTCCTTGCTGGTACAAACACCTGGCCAGAAGTAGCTTATGGGGGAGGAAAGGGTTTATTTCAGGCATCATCATGGCAAAAGAAGCTGGCTCCCTCCCATAGATCATGGCAGAGATACACCACCAAACAGCCAGCAAACACAACAGCCAGGGCTCCAACTCGCTCTGAACATACCTTAGGGCTGGAGAACAAGCTCAGTCCCCAGTGACGTACCTCTTCCCCAGCAGCACTGGACTCAAGTTGGACACTCAATATTAATAAAAAAAAATGCCTCAGTCTATGGGGACATACACTAAAACCAACATTGGGCTGGAGAGATGGCTTCGTGGTTAAGGCAATTGCCTATGAAAGCTAAGGACCCAGGTTTGATTCTCCAGTACCCATGTAGGCCACATACTGGTGTTCCTGTTCTCTCTCTCTCTCTCTCTCTCTCTCTCTCTCTCTCTCTCTGTGTGTGTGTGTCTTCCTCTTTCTCTCTCATTCCAAATAAGTAAATAAACAACTCTTTAAAAAAACCAGCATATACACACACACACATGAGGTGGGAACCCAGGTTCACAGAGGCAGCCATATAGGAATTTAGGGGACAACAGTAAATTCCAATGGGTTTACTGTTCAGGGCTGGAGGTAAGTGATCTGAAAGTCCCTATCGTGGTATTGAGTTTGAGATAGCTACTCAAATGATACTGCTCATCGAGGCTCAGCAAGACTGGAAGAATTTGATCTCCTGGTCCAATATCTAACCATCAGAGTGAAAGGTCTCAGACATATTGCCACCAAATATCCACACCTATAGAAAATAGGGATTTCTTATCTTCTAGACTATAAGGACAAGACTTGAAATAAATTATTCACATGACTGAGCCTATAATTCCATAACATCAAGTCATAGGCCATTTTACAGTAGGATTTTTTTCTTAAGTTTTATTGGGGGGCTGGCATTGATGAGAATGAACCTATGGCCTCACACATGCTAAGCAAGTTCTCTCCACTGAGCTGTATTTGCAGCCCTACCTAATTCTATTATTTTAAACCAAAATTTTCCTTTTTTTAAAAAAATTTATTTATTTGTGTGCACATGTGTATGTCTGCAGGCATGCACATAGGTACACATATGCACACCAGGTTTTCTCACCAATGTAAACAAATACCAGATGAATGATCCAGCTTTACATGGGTGCTGGGGAATTGAACCCAGGTTGGTAGGCTTTGCAATCAATCATTACAGCAATACTTTTATATTTAAATTTGGCCAAGTTCATAATAAGAAACAGGATTGCTGCTTCATGAGTATTGTGTAGCCATGGAGAAAAAATCTGTTGGCATCTGCCCAACAACCAGTAAGCAGATGGCCACGGGCGCAAAACCCAACATGACAATTGGCACCTCTTTGGGGTGTTCTGAGCAGGAAAGGGCCTGGAAAAACTTCCCTTTTGGCTGTTCTTCCTGCAAAGCATATTGATGGCACAGGAGAGAAAACTGCCCAATTGCTGCCAAGGGGAGCAGAGATGCCCTTTAAATTTCAGGCTATTGCAGACTCCCGCATAGCCAATCTGTGCCTCTCACCAACCAGTGTGTATCACTCAAAGGTGCTTGCTGACTTCCTCTAGGACACATGATATCCAACAGCTTTCGATCAAAGTTGGCCACTGGATGAGAAGACAAGCTCCAAGGGGGAAGAGGGCTCTGATCCCTTTTTGTACACATACACCTTGGATGTCAGATGTGTGGCTGGAGGGGTCTGACCATGTGTCCATGACCATGTGGATAGACCATCTTTAGATATGCCATGGATGTCAGGTGTGCATGGAGGGTGGATAGGATGTGGTCCATGACATGGATGTCAGGTGTGTGGATGGAGGGTCTGATCTGTAGATATGCCATGGATGTCAGGTGTGTGGATGGAGGTGTATGACCATCTGTAGATATGCATGGATGTCACATGGTGGCTGGAGGGGTCTGACCTTTGGCTGGATGTCAGGTGTGTGGATGGAGGAGTATGACCATCTGTAGATATACCATGGATGTCACATGTGTGGCTGGAGGGGTCTGACCATCTGTAGATATACCATGGATGTCAGGTGTGTGGATGGAGGTGTATGACCATCTATAGATATACCATGGATGTCACATGTGTGGCTGGAGGGGTCTGACCATTTGTAGATATGCCATGGACGTCACGTGTGTGGCTGGAGGTGTATGATCATCTGTAGATATACCATGGATGTCAGGTGTGTGGATGGAGGGGTCTGAGCCCTTGTGCATATGCCATGGTGTCAGGCACATAGCACAGGTTTGTTTCTCTGTTTTAGAGCTCTCTCATTGGTGGATTGTATATGACCAAGTGGATTTATATTTTCCAGGAACTGTCACTCAATATCCAGATGTGTTAGTTCATTGAATGGACATTATTCCAATCTACAGTTTTGAGGATTGCTAGTAAGGAACTTTTAGTTTTTAACCTTAATTTTTAAAGAAACTTTATCACACACATTTCTATGATATAATACAACATAGACCTAAAATGACTATAGTAAAGAAAATTAACATATCCACTAGCTAGTATAGATATGTCTTTTTATGTGCATGTGTCTTTGAACAGCTGTCATCTACTCATTTAACAAGAAGCAGAATATAGTAACTGACATTCCCGATAGTTATCATGGTTCCATTAGATGCTTAGATTTATATTATTTTATGTATCTACTTCTTTGTGTCCTTGCAATTTTAGAGCTCATTTCCTGTCATATACATTACTCCAGGCATCTTGTTTTATTATAATTCTCTGTTTCTTTCTTTTCACTCTCTCTCTCATGTGTGTGTGTGTGTGTGTGTGTGTGTGTGTGTGTGTGTGTGTTCTAGATACAAATATATAGCTCCAAACTGTACTGCTGGTGGAAGTACTGCTTAAATATCACAGTATATGTATATTATACATAGACACATATGCTTGTCCATATATGCTTTTTGATTTACTTTTCCAGTGCTGATAATGAAACCCAGATAACTCGGTAAGTGAGCTATACTTAAGTTCCAAATATTTTGTCAAAATTTTACATATAAATGAGTTCATGCAATATGTTTTCTATGTGTGGCTTATTTCACTTAACATATAATATCTTCAAATTCCATTCATGTTGTAGCAAATTTCAGGACCTCCTCCTTGTAGAAGTTGAGCAATATTCCACTGTGTGTGTGATTCATAACTCTTTGTTTAAAAATTGAAAATACTTTTTTGTCTAAGAGGTATGGTCCTATCCCATATATATTGCTTATCATTTCAATGAGATGCCTTTATCAGTTAGCATTAAACATGAATCTGTTCTCTCTCTCTGTCTTTCTCACTCACACACACAATTTAATCTTAATTGATTTTAAATAGGCTTTTCTGAATCAAAAACAAATAAAAAGTCAAACTTCTGAATTTATCTAAAAAATTATCAGCTTAGCTTCTACCCAAAATTACTCTGATATGTGATAGTACTGTTCTAATTTAATTATATTTAGCAGAAATTCAGCCAATTTGCATTTTATATCAGTTTCAAATAGAATTAAGAATTACAGCCATTCAAAGTCAGTAATGGAGTCAGAACTGATGCCCCCAAGATGCCCTTGACTTGGGTTGTTATTTATTTCATATGTAGGCTGTACTCTTATATTGATGGATTTTCACAGCAGAGAAACTAGTTATTTCAACTGTCTAAGGACCCAGTAAAGTTTAAGAATAGAGGAATCTAATGATTCAATTATTCACCCATATGAACCAAAAAAAGGTCAGTTTTGAGGAGTTTATGAACAAAATGAAGCAACAATCCATTACTTACTACAAAAACTAATACACTACACTTATTTCAGAAAATCAGATTATAATCACATGAATATATGTCTTTATGAAATATTATTTAGACTAAATAGCTTAGTTAATGATGTCATTGTCTGGGAAAACCTGAACAATTTATAATCATTTTTAAAAAGAGTCTAATGAACTACTCTTAAATGTAAAGATATAAACATGGGAATATTGAGGTGAGTGCTAAAGATGGTTAATTAAATGGTTAATTAAAAGTCCATGATCCAAAATTGTTCTAAAGATGGTTAAATAGAAAAATACTATATATATATCTAAGTCCATGATCAAAAATTGTTCCCCTAGGAAGTTAAGAAAGATTGTTATATCAATAATTCTTATTTCCATAAAGGGAAACAATTCACCCTCTATTTAAAAAATATTTTATTATTTATTTATTTGAGAGAGAGAGAGAGAGAGAAGAGGCAGATAGAGAGAAAGAGAGAATGGGCACACCAGGAACTCCAGCCACTGCAAACAAACTCCATACGCATGCACCCCTTTGTGCATCTGGCTTATGTGGGTCCTGGGGAATCAAAACAGGGTCCTTAGGCTTCACAGGAAAATTCCTTAACGGCTAAGCCATTTCCTCAGCCTCATCCTCTACTTTTGAAAAGGAAACTTCCCTGTTCCCTCCTTACTAACTCATTCTCATGGAAGGACTGAGCATCAGGTGTGGCCTGGTGTCTTGTCTCTTTGTTCTTTCTTCAGCTATATCTGCTTGTGCTAAGGACTGGCTAGAACTGGCTGTGCACTGCCAGGTCTTCCTACTACCAGGCTCCAAACTGTACTGATGGTGAGAAAAGTTTGGTTAAGTCTCACAGTCTACCCTCTCAAAGCTCTCAAGATCAACTCTACCTTCGTCCTCATCAAGTGAACCTTTGGCCCAAGGTGTTAAAATGCTGACTGTCCATTTCACTACTGCTTTCCTAATAACAGATGTCTCAGAGCTGCTAAAAATGAAATGGGGCTGTGCCTAAAGCTAGCACAGGAATCTTGATGCAACGTGCATGGGCCCATTATATATCATCACGCCCAACTGGTTGGGAGAGCTAGCTATCTGAGTAAAGTGAAATCCTTCCCAGAGTGTGTACACACACACACACACACACACACACACACACACACACACACACATTCATTGTGGGTAAACTCTTTCTCCCAAGAAAACCACCTTCTAAAGCGGTACCATTTGACTTAATGTTAGAACAACAGAATCAGCTCATAATGTAACATTTAAACATGAGTACCTCCAGCCAAGATCTTCTCTTCCAATTCAGCCATCTGCTTCTTGTAGGCTTTTAAAGCTGCGTCTTTGAAAGACGGTCGGATTCTCTTTGGCTTTGTGATTTCCACTGGCAGCTCAGGGATGTTTTGGTTTTCATCTTCTCTTATTTCCATTTCAGGGACTGGTTCACTAGAAGGTTCCAGTTCCCCATCACTCATAATGTCATCTGCCTGCCCATCGTAGCCCTCATCTTGTGGGGTTTCATAAGGGGTCTCATATGAAGGGTGGTCGTATTCCTGGATGAGTGCGTCTGTTTCAACCATACTACTTCTGTTTTCCAGCTTTGCAAGAACTTGTTCCATCACTTCAACATAATCTGTTTCGTTATCTGCCACGGGCTCACTGTAGTCTTCCTCGTTTTCTGCTTTGTAGTAGTAGGGCTCCGTGTAGATGTCAGAGTCCAGGGTGGTGCTGGATTCATTTGCAGTTGACTGAGATAATGTCCGGAACCTTCCCATTAAGGAAGAACCACTGTCTTCCTGCCCGCTGAGACTCTGTGCACTCTTGTTCCACACGACTTCCAGGGCTGACTTAGCCCTCTGCAGAGTGGATCCAAATTTTGGGAAGCTGAAAGTCTTGTCAGATAGGTCGATGCTCAGTCGACTATGCCAAGATTTGGGTGGGACATCCTCGGAGTCATCACTGTGGAGTTCGCTCTGACTTCGATACAGCAGGGACACGGGGCTTTGGCTTTGGTACAGCTCATTAGAGTTGGCCTCCTGATAAGAATCATAGGGGCCAACCCACTGGGCTTGGGGTTCATTGTCCAAGCCAGGGCATGGAGATGAATTGTCATCTTGGGTTAGATCGTAGCTTTCAGAGTCATCTTGAAGGTCACTGTGGCACTTTCCCAAGTCATCCAGGTCTTTAGTGAAGGCATCCAGCTGTTGGTCGGATAGGCTGTTTGTGTCATAGTCAAAGGCCTCCTGGGTGGATGAATCTAAGCCTAGGCCAGCCCCTTGCTCTTCCTGATCCCACTCCTTCCACGGAGACAAATCCTCCTGTAAAGAGAGCTGCGAATCACTGTGATCACTTCTGTCTGCCGATGCACAAGCCATGCTGTTACTCACCCCACTGTCCACCGTCTCGGTGTGGTTGACCTCCCTGTGGACTTGGACACCTTGAGGACTCCCATCCAAGCACTGGTCCTGGGCGCTGTGATACAAGGCAGGCAGGCCCTCCTGCTTCCTCTGCCAAAGTTCCCGGTCTGAAGATGAAAGGAGGGCGCTCCCATTAGTTCTAGTGAACAACTGGCTTTCGGAAAAATCTTCAGAGTAAGACTGACACAATTTGGAAAAGTCTGAATCAGAGCGACTCAGTTTCGCTGTGAAGAAGTCACTCTGGGAATGCCAGAGAGGTGGGGCATCTGCACAGCCCGGTGCAGTGTGCTTTTGTGAGTTGTTGGATTCTGGCACGTGTGAGGACCTTTTATCATGATCTGATTTACTTGACGTTCTGCTGCTGTTGGCAGTCTTATTCTTAGACCTAGAGCTGTGAGATTTTGAGCTTGACTTAGAAGCGCTTCCCTTGGTTGGAAACTCTGGCTTGGAAAACACAGCATAAGTGTTTCTGTTGAGGTCAGATTCCAGCTCTGCATCGCTGCCGCCAGGCGACCAAGCGTTCTTCTTGGCTCTGGGCTCAGGCGTGGACAACTTCATGTCCATGCTCTCGTAGGTCTGCGAAGAAGGCATCCCTCGCTCTTTCCTTTCTCGGACGTCGTAAGTCAGAATATCTGTGGAGATTCCGATGCCCGTGCCTTTGAGTTTATAGGACTTTTTTAAGACAGAGTCCCTTTGCTGAGGGGTTTCAAAGTACACAAGGATGGGCCGAGGCCTGGCATTGGGGCAGTCTCTCTGGTGTCCTACTCTCTGTGCAAATTCAATTTTAACCGTATTCGGTACGTCTGAGAAGCCCATCCTGTCTATGAGAATTTGGTACACCACGCTTTCAACATATTCCAGCCTCTCCTCGGGCACATTTAAGAACCTCAGGCTCACCTTGCTGCCCATGTGGCCTAAGTGTTTGACGTACTCGTGGATGTCCCTGGTCTCCCTCCGAGACTGGACGAAGCCGGCGCGCAGCTGCTCGATCTCACTCTGCACCACCTCCACGCTGCCGGAGATCTCATCGATGGAGTGCTTCAGGGCGTCCACGTGCCCGCGGAGCTCACACAGCTCCGTCTCGATCTGGCTGATGCCCTGGAGCTCCTTCAAGATCATCTCCATAACGTCGCGTGTCTGGCCGATGCCGCCGGAGGAGCTGGATCCCCCCGGCTCGAGCACATGGGCCTTGGGGTTCCGAGCGGTTCTGTCCAAAGACTTGCTCCTCATGCCCCAGGGCTTCTTCCCGGTGCTCAGCTCGGAATCGGAGGAGACGCCCTCCTGGCTTTTCTTCCATCTCCGCAGCTTGCGCAGGGCGCCCAGTTTCAGGCCGTGCAGAGCGCGCTCCCCGTCGGAGCTGCCCTCGGAGGGCGCCAGGCTGCTGGAGCTCTTCCTGCTGCGCCTCACGGGCATGGTGCGCGAGCGGGGAGCCCGGCTTTCCGCGCTGCTGCCCAGCTCCAGGCTCAAGGACTCGGAGCACGAGCTCTCAAGGGAAGAGGGCGGCTCGGGCGGGAGGGCCTCATGGTCACCGTGGGGCTTCTGCAGGCCGTTGGCAATGGCCACTCTGTAGCTGAAGGTCGGGGAGAGGGACGAATGTTTAGCAGCCTCGTCCTCGTCCTCAGGGAAGTTGCGAGTGGAGGAGCATTTTGCGATCCTTTGGACGGTGCTTTTCAAGGTGTTGGAAAGTTTTTGGGGGTTGGTTGGGCCAGTAGGAGGGAGAGCGTGATCTTTTCTCTGTTGGCGACTCTCCTTCTTTTTGGTGGTATGTCCCGGTTTCTTTGTGAACATTCCTTTGCAAAGCTTCTGTATGTAAGGTAAAATCAAGTCCTTGAAGAGGTTAGCCACCATGGAGAGCAATCAGAAGCACACAGGGCACGACGATGAGGACCGTGCTGGGCACAGGCGGGGCACGCATCACTGTTGGGGTGCTTGGGAGCACCGAGGAGCGCGGGAAAGGCAGGGGCGCCGCTGCCACATGGCCAGGGTTTGGGAGGCCAGAAGCAGAGCCCAGCGGGTGGCCTGGGCATGCTCTTCCCCAGTCCGGGTTTCACCCGTCCATCTCATGTCCACATAGCTCCACCGAGTGTCTGGAAAGAAAGGAACGTTAAAATGAGGGTCACAACGCAATTCTCTATTTGTCCCGCGTCCAGCACTTTCAAAGTCTTCATCACGCAGAATGTGTGAAACCTTGTCGAGGTGGCATGGAATACAGACTGACTTCCCTTCAATGACAGCGAGTTTCTGAAATCACTTACTTCACGGACCAAGGAGCTGAAAGTAGTAAGGATTACTTTTAAAACATTGACATAAATAAAAATGACGATTTAAACAGTCATATTAACTTCATAGTGACATTTCCACTTTCTTTCCATATCTAAAAATCATGCTAACAGAAACACAAGGATGTAAGTGCATTCTCCCTACCTAACATTTAAAATTTTTAACAAATCTGTATTATCTTTACATGTAAGTTTTTTTTCTAATCCAAATAACCCTTTGCATTCCAGCTCCTCAGTAGGTAATCATTTCTTTCTATTTTTTGGCATGAATGTGTGGGATGTGTACTGTGTGTGAATACCAGTGCCTGCTTCCTGTGTGCATGTGTGTAGAGGCCAGAGGAAAGCATTGTGTGTTCTTAATCACACTCCCATGTTATTTCCTTGACACTGAGTCTCGCACTGAATCTGGAGGTGCTGACCTGTGGGCCCTGGTTCTCCTGTCTCTGCCCCTGACAGATTGGAGTTACAGGCACGTGTCGCCGTGCCAGTCTTTTTACACGGGTGCTGGTGATCAAACTCAGGCTCTCTCAGGCCTTCGTCCTCGTGAGGCAAGCATTGTTACTCCATGAGCCATGTCCTAGCTCAGCGATGGTAATTTATTAAACAATGGTTAAAATAATCAAAATAAATCAATATTTCAATTAAAAATAAATACTAAAATAAAAGCCTAAGTAGACATCAAGTTTGACAATGGACTCTAATGCATTAAAAAAAAAAAGAGTGTATCAGATTAACAATTGTCATCTATTAAAGCCACAATAGGAAAGGATACTTGAAACGACAATGGTAAATGCACACTTTAGAAGTTTGTGGCTCGAAAGAGCAAAATTTTGCTAAACAACCAGCCCAGCCTTATGTAGGGCATGTGGCTGAAAACCCATCGTGGGGATGAGGACCTTGGTAGAGATGCCATCTCCAGCTCAAGAGGAATTGTGTGCTACAGAGTATACAGGAACTCGGAGATCCCAAAACCAAGCAGCTTGAGTCCCTTTGTGAGTTATTTTTGATATGTACATGACTATGTGCCACTCAGTAACGTCTGTGACAACTACTGCCCTGAGTTACACAAAGGAAAAGTTTACATGTGGTGGTGCTGGCTTGCTACCACACCATCTTGTACACCGAACACATACAAGAGATTTGTTGATATTTTATCACTGAAAGATATTCCAGAACAACCAGAGTTGTGTGTGTGTGGGGGTACATGCATGCACACATATGTGTGGTCAGAGGGCAACCTCGAATGTCCTACCTTGCCTTGCACCTGGCCTGAGTAAGGGTCTCTTGTTGCATGCCACGGTGTATAGACAGACTGCCCTGTAAGCTTCCAGGGGTTTTGCTGTCTCCATGTCCCATCGGGCTGTAGATGCCCTGGAACTGTAGACACACACTGCTGGCTTTATTTGGACTTTAAGGATCCCCACTCAGGTCATCATGCTTGCCCCACAAGCACTTTTACCCACTGAGCCATCACTCCAGGCTCATTCAAACCTTTTGTCTGAAAAATGCATGTAGGAAGATAATCAATCTGCCTAAGTCACAAAAGAATTCATCATAATCTTCATATGGCTTTAGGAGCCTGTGGAACCCTTATCAGCCTCCCTCCACTTGGAAATCCTCCAAATTCACTTCAATCTGTTCTGCAGGGAACTGGGGAACACATGCCCTGGCAGAGGGCCAAGCTTCTCCAGGGAAGGCTGTGGGAATGAGAAAATCAAGAGAAACATAGAGAAGGGGAGAGAGGCTGACTAAAAAATGCCCAGGTCTTCCTGGGTTTCATAAACCGAGAAGGCAAATCCTCTTGGTTGATACAACTTGGTGTTCACTTACAGCTTACAAACTAGGACTTGTTTGAACTAACACAATATGAAGAAATTGAATTCTGTGTTACATTTAAAAAAAATATTTTATCTGTGATCTCTCCTTACAGAAAATAGGCTTTGGAAATTTAGGCTTTAGTAAGGTAAAAAAAAAAAAATCATTTAAAACTAGTCTTGGTAGAATAAAATATTCTATCAACCCCTCAATCCATACACCTGGGTTTGCCAACCCTACAAGCAACTGTGATTTGCTTAAATAGAAAAACCAATTCTCTTAATTTCTCTGATAATTTTATTTCTGAACTTCCCAGCCCACACTGCTAGTTCAGAAATATTGTTGGAGGCAAATATTGTTAGAAAAATTCAGTCCAGACTTCCAGGTAAGATGGTGGCATAGGAGCCATGCAAACCAGCCCAGGGAGGGATTTAAGCAAAACTACAGCAAAATACACTCTTCTGAAAAATGCAGTAGTATAGGTTTTTCTTAGATACAGCAGAGAAGCAGGAGAGACCAAGGTCAACCAGAAAGGAGGAAAAGGGCCAGAATCCCACTGAGGAGCTTGTGGCCCTGATCCCCAGTGGCTCTGATCCCCAGTGGTCCCGATCGGCGTGATTTGTGTGCTAGGCAGCACCCGCCAGACATGCCTAGTGGCAGCAGCAAAACCAAACAAGGGGACTTTCCAACCTCATCAGCCTGCTTACAGAGCCCAGAAATCAAAGTCAGTTGAGATCAACTAAGGAGCTACTGAAAGAGATACAGGGGAACAGTGTGAGCAACTACAGGCTTCCTGAACTCTTCCTTCCCTCAACCATCAGAACCAAGAACTTCCTGCATTCAGCTCCCAACAGCAGCACATCCAGCACAGCTGAGCCAAGTTCCAGCTCCACAGCACAACACGGAGGGACTGAGGTGGGTACTCAGCATTGGTGAGATTGGAGGTCACACCAAAAGTTGCAGTTTAGAATTTGCCAGTAAATTGTTCCACCCAGTCCACTAGAATACTTGCTTAGCAAGCAAACTCAATACCTAGGGTCACTTCTGCGGTTGGACTGGGGTACAAGAGCTATACTTGGCACCTTAAATTCATATCCTGAAAGTATATAAAGGTGGATCACCACATCTAAGAACACTGCAATTAAATAGAAAATGTAAGCATCAAATCAATCCAGGGTGCAAAAGTCACTGCATTATAATACAAAAAAACAAAGAATCAAGACAACGCAAGCCCATCAAGAATTACAAATCCATCAGAAATGTTCACCAATGAGACTATTTTAGATGAAATTCCTGACAAAGATTTCAAACAAATGATATTATCTATACTCAAAGAAATGAAAGAGATATGAAAGGAATCAGAGAAGGAAACAAAGGAATTAAAGAAGAAAACAAACTCCTGAAAGAGAACACAGGAAACCAGCTTAATGAAATAAAAAGGTCATTATAGGACATGAGTAAGGAAATAGAAATATCAGGCTGAAATCCTAGCTCTGAAGAACACAGTCAGTGAAATAAAAAATGCTGTGGAAAGTCTCACCAGTAGAATGGATGAAGGAGAGGACAGAATATCTAAACCAGAAAACCAGGTGGCAGTTCAACAAAGAGAAAGACAAGCTAATAGAAAGGTATGAATGGGAATTCCAAGATATCTGGGACACTATGAAAAGATCAAACATAGGAATTCAGGGAATACTAGAAGGAGAAGAATTTCAATCCAGAGGCTTAGTAGGTGTTTTCAATAAAATCACAGAAGAAAATTTTCCCAAAATTGGAAAAGAAATGCCAATGCAGATACACGAAGCTTTTAGAACACCAAACAGACAAAACCTAGAAAGATCCTCTCCTTGCCATGTTATAATTAAACGAGTAAACACACAAACCAAAGAAAATATATTGAAAGCAGTTAGAGAGAAAAAGCAAGTGACCTTCAAAGGGAAACCCATCAAGATCATAGCAGATTACTCAACACAAACTTTAACAGCCAGAAGGGCTTGGAATGATATATTCTAAGTTCTAAAAGATAAACTGTCAACCAAGATTACTTTATCTTGCAAAGCTATCTATCCAAATTGATGGAGAAATAAGGACATTCCACAACAAAAACAGGCTAGAGGAATTTATGGCAACTAAACCATCTCTACAGAAAATACTTGAAGGAATCCTTCATGCTGAAGAGAAAGCAAAACACACACAGCAGGAAATAGGAAAAAATAAACCATACTCAAATAATAGTTAAAACAAGTGAGTAAAGGGAAAACAGGAAGCACTACAAAACAAGAAGAATGGTGAGAAGAAATACATCTTTCAATAATAACTCTTCATATCAATGGCCTCAATGCCCCAACCAAAAGACTCAGGCTTGCAGACTGGATTAAAAGGCAGGATCCTGCCATATGTTACCTCCAGGAAACTCACCTATCAATAAAAGATAGAAACCTTCTTAGGGTGAAAGGTTGGTATTTCAAGCAAATGGGCCTAGGAAACAAGCAAGGGTTGATATCCTAATATCTGACAGGATAGAGTTCAAAACAACATTAGTGAGGAAAAATAAAGAAGTTCATTTTATACTAATTAAAGAAACACTCCAACAGGAGGACATTATAATCCTAAACATATATGCACCTAACATGGGGGAATCCCAATTTTATCAAACAAACAATATTAGACTTAAGGTAATAGATAACATCAAACACAAAAGTAGTGGGTGACTTCAATACCCTACTCTCATCACTTGACAGGTCATCCTGGCAAAAAAATAAACAGAGACACATCTGGATTAAATGATGTCACGGAACAAATGGACCTAACAGATATATACAGAACATTCCATCCAAATGCTGCAGAATACACATTTTTCTCAGCAGCACATGGAATATTCTCTAAAATAGACTATATATTTGGATACAAATCAAATCTTAACAAATACAGGAAAATTGAAATAGTCCCTTGTACACTATCTGACCACAATGGGATTTAACTGCAAATCAGCAATAAGAAAAACTACAGAGCATATAAAAATTCATGGAGACTAAACAGTACACTATCGAATGATGAAGGGGTCATTGAAGAAATTAAAAAGGAAATCAATAAATTCATAGAATCAAATGATAATGAGAATACAACATACCAAAACCTTTGGGACACAATGAAGGCAGTCCTAAGAGGGAAATTTATAGCTCTAAGTACCTAGAATAAGAAATGAGAGAGTTCACAAGCAAACAATTTAATGCTTCACCTTAAGGCCTTGGAAAGAGAAGAACAAGGCAACCCAAAAATCAGTAGATGGGAAGAAATAATAAAGATTAGGGCAGAAATTAATGAAATAGAAACCAAAGTAATCCAAGGAATCAATGACACAAAGAGTTAGTTCTTTGAAAGGATAAACAAGACTGATAAACCCTTACCAAATCTGACCAAAAGAAAGACAGTAGACAAAAATTAATAAAATTAGAGATGAAAATTACAACAGATACCAAAGAAATTCGGAAAATCATATGGACATACTTTAAGAATATATATGCCTCTAAGTTTGAAAATCTGAAAGAAATGGATGATTTCCTTGATTCATATGACCTACCAAATTTAAATCAAGATGAGATAAACCATTTAAATGAACCTATAACAAGTACGGAGATCCAAGCAGTTATAAAAAGTCTCCCAATTAACAATAGCCCAGGCCCAGATGGATTCACTGGTGAATTTTACCAGACATTCATGGAAGAACTAACACCACTGCTTCTCAAACTTTTCCTTAAAATAGAAAAGGAAGGAATTCTAACAAATTCCTTCTATGAGGCTAGCATCACCCTGATACTAAAACTGAACAAAGACAGAACAAAAAAGGAAAATTACAGACCAATCTCCCTCATAAACATAGATGCAAAAATTCTCAACAAAATATTGGCAGACAGAATCCAAGAATATATCAGAAAGATTATTCACCCCGACCAAGTAGACTTTATCCCAGAGATGCAGGGATGGTTCAACATATGCAAATCAATAAATGTAATACACCATATACATGGTCTAAAGGACAGAAATCACATGATCATCTCAATAGATGCAGAAAAGGAATTTGACAAAATCCAACATCCATTCATGGTAAAAGTATTTCAGAAACTGGGAATAGAAGGAACATCTCTCAACATAATAAAAGCTATTCATGATAAACCTACAGCCAACATGATACTAAATGGAGAAAAACTTGAAGCTTTTCCACTCAATTCAGGAACAAGAAAAGGGTTTCCACTTTCTCCACTTTTATTTAATATAGTACTGGAAGTCTTAGCTATAGCAATAAGGCAAGAGACACTCATAAAAGGCATACAAATTGGAAAGGAAGAGATCAAATTATCATTATTTGCAGATGATATGATTCTATACATAACAGACCCTAAGGATTCTACCAGCAAACTGTTAGAGCTGATAAATAAACACTTTTAGCAATGTAGCAGGATACAAAATAACCACACAGAAATCAGTAGCTTTTCTATATACTAACAACAAACATGTAGAGGATGAAATCAGGGAATCTCTCCCATTCACAATTGACTAAAAATAAATAAATAAATAAAGTACCTTGGAATAAACTTAACCAAGGAAGTGAAGGATCTCTACAATGAGAATTTTAAAACACTCAAGCGAGAAATTGCAGAAGACACAAGGAAGTGGAAAGACATCCCACGTTTGTGGATTGGAAGAATCAATATTGTGAAAATGTCAATCTTACCAAAAGCAATCTACACATTTAATGCAATCCCCATTAAAGTTCTAATAGCATTCTTCACAGAAATAGAAAAAAACAATCCTAAAATTCATCTGGAAGTACAAAAAACCTTGAAGAGCCAAAATAATTGGGGGCAACAAAAACCAGTCTGATGGTATCACCATACCCAATATTAAGTTATATTACAAAGCCATATTAACAAAAACAGTATGGTACCGGCACAAGAACAGACATGTAGATCAATGGAACAGAATAGAAGACCCAAATATTAATCCAGGCAGCTATAGCCACCTGAATCAAGTCAAAGTGGATCAGGTACCTTAATATCAGACCTGAAACTCTGAAACTGCTAGAGGAAAAGGTATGGTAAATCCTTCAACATATTGGCATAGGCAGTGACTTTCTGAATATAACCCCAATTGCTCAGGAAATAAAACCACTAATCAACCACTGGGATCTCATGAAATTACAAAGCTTTTGTACAGCAAAGGACACTGCGAATAGAGCAAAGAGACAACCTACAGAATGGGAGAAAATCTTTGCCAGCAATACATCTGACAGAGGATTAATATCCAGAATATACAAAGAACTCAAAAAACAGAACAATAAGAAATCAAACAAGCCAGTTAAAAATGGGCTATGGAACTAAATAGAGAGTTCTCAGAAGAAGAAATACAGATGGCATATAAACATCTAAAAAAGTGTTCTACATTCTTAGCCATCAGGGAAATGCAAATTAAAACTACTTTGAGATTACATCTCACTCCTGTCAGAATGGCTACCATCAAGAAAACAAATGACAATAAGTGTTGGTGTGGATACGGAAAAAAAGGAACACTTCTACACTGCTGGTGGGAATGAAATCTGGTGCAGCCATTGTGGAAATCAGTGTGGAGGTTCTTGAGATAGCTAAAAATGTATTTACCATATGATCCAGCTATAGCACTTCTACAAATATATCCAAAGGACTCTTCTCACGACCTTAGAGTTACTTGTTCATCCATGTTTACAGCCACTCTATTCACAATAGCTAGGAAATGGAACCAGCCTAGATGTCCTTCCACAGATGAATGGATAATAAAGATGTGGTACATTTACACAATGGATTTCTATTCAGCAGTAAAGAAAAGTGAAATTATGAAATTTGTGGGGAAATGGGTGGAACTGGAAAGGATTATACTAAATGAGGTAACCCAGGCTCAGAAAGCCAAATGTTGCATGTTCTCTCTCATATATAGATCCTAGCTACAAATATATAGTCTTGTGTGTAAGCTGGAACTAAAAATCAGTAGTAGAGCAAAAATCGGTAGTAAGCTGGAAAAAGGCCATAAGGGGGGAGGGGAGAGGCAAGAACTTAAGGGGATGGTATTGTATATATGTAAGTAGAAGAACAGATTACAGGGAGGGGAAAGGCCTAATCGAGGCCAGGGGAAGAGAAGGTGGAAAAGAAAGGTGGCAGGTGGCAGGTGGCGGGGGGAGAGGGTCATTCAAAATTCATGATGTTCGGAATAAGACTTAAGTAAACCTATTTTTTGAATAATGGCACAACCAGAAGCCATAGATTATTACTAGAAAATTTTTAGTGCCTGGGATGGGATACCTTCCAGTGAGTTGTTGGCCAGGGAGGTCCCTGTAGCCTCCAAAACATAAAAGGCTATTGCCAAGGCCCTTGGTTTCCCTTGAGAAGCAGATGGTAAGACCCTATTGCTGAAGACTTCACTTTCCTGAGCAGCAAGGTCACTGAGAAAGCAAGCTGATGATGAACAGAAAACCTTCTCCCTGTAGACCAGCCAACTGAAAGCTGGAAAAAGCTGTACTGCATGCAGCTGTCATCAGCAGTGAAAACAGTGGACACTGGAAAACTCAAGTTTGGCCAGACAGGCCAAATGACTGAACGGTTGCAATAATAGCATGTCTTCTCTGGGGGAAACCAACTGCTCCCTAATTGGACTGAAGGCCCGCTCTATGGGAGGGAATACATGCCTGGTACTGAAAAATACTAATCAAAAATCTATGGCAGGGGAAGTCATGAACCTTAGGGGTATAATGCCTGCTCTTGTCTGGCTAAATGTATATATTATTCCCACCAAAATGCTCTGAAAACATTACACTTAATGTACATATTCACATATTAATGCTGCTCTCACTTCTGGTTAGAGAAGCTTCTCTTTTCAGATGGAGATGACTACTGGAATGACCTATAAGGCAAAATAGTGCTAAGAAGGGATGGAGGAGTGTCCAGCACTGAAACATCTCTATCATGCCCTCCAAGGCTCAGGGTCCATTGCGGAAGAGGGAGCAGAAAGAATGTAAGAGCCAAAGGAAGGATATCACTCCTTACAATGCAACTGTCCAGACAGAAATTGGCCTTGATCTCCATGACCTCGCAGTGCCTAGCAATAACTTGATAAGCCCCTCATAATAGAAGAAAAAGATGATGTGATGAAATTAAGAGAGACTAATGGAGAGAGGGAAGGGATATGATGGAGAGTGGAGTTCTGATGGAGAATGGGGGAGGGGAGGGAAATATACTTTATTGTCTGTAAGTATAAAAGTTGTCAATAAACAAAAAGAATTTTAAAAATCCTTAAAAAAAAAAAAAAAAAAGAAAAATTCAGTCCAAAGCCTGTCCCACTAAACACAAGCCCGAGACATGCACATCGCTGTACACAGGAGCTCCCATGTTGTCCTCCAACCCCGAGGCATGGTCTGTTCTCTGCCTCAGGCACTCACACCTCAGTAACTTTTATACTCTTTCTACTAATGTCATTCAGGAACAACCCTTATTATCTATAAAAACAGTGTTTAAACTTGAAGATCACTTGTCCTCTGGCATCATCTGCCACCCAGCCTGCACTCCTCCCTCCACGCTCTCCCATGACCTGTTTGTTATTGGACATCTTCTCTACTGAAAACACATGTCCACCTCTCTCCATTGCATTGATTGCTTTAGGGCTAAAAATTATGAAAAATACAGAATGCTCTCTCTCGTATGAAGATTCTAGCTTCTATCTTTTACATATGCACATTTATGTGGGAGTGTGGGTAATGGTCAAGAAACTAGAAAGGGGCCAATGAGAGGGGGAGACAAGGCTCAAAGGAGAGAGATGAGGGGTGGCAATAGGACACGTGTGAAACTTAAGTGGAAAGGGAAATCCTGATGACAGAGATACAAGCTGGGAGAAGGGCAAGGAGAAGGAGGGGAGGCTGTAAGGTGCGGTGATGCAGTCAGTTCCTCATTGCTGGGACGAATATGCAACCAAACACAGTTTAAGGGAGGAAGGGATTTATTGCAGGCTTACAGAGTCCAAGGGAACACTGCCACTGGTGGAAGACTCAAGCCGAGAGATATGACCAACAGCCATCACCACATGCAAGCACAAACCCAACCTCCAGAACTCAGACTGCTCTCTCCACACCATGGGGATGGAATTCACAGCTGTCTCCAAACACACCTTAGTGCTGGACAGTAAGTTCTGTCCCCAGTGACATGCTCCCCACTGTCGCAGGAAGATGCCTGCTAGGGGCTCAAGCAGGAAGTTTGATCAAAAGTGCCTGCATCTGTGGGGCAATACATTCAACTACCACATAAGAGGAAGCAACCAAATAAATGTAAGTATGCATGGAAATGCCATAAAGAAACTTTAGCTTCTTACAAAACATTGTATGCACATTAAAATAAGATTTTTTAAATAAAAAATCATGTCTTAAACATTGCAAGCTCATGACACTCAAGATTTTATGAATGGACACACATTTCAATGGCTCACTAAATATTTCTACCTGGGCCCAAATTAAACTCTACCCAGACCTGCTCCCTTGTCTGAGTCACTAATCCCAACCAATGTTGTCACCATCAATGACGTTCACAAGACACATACCCAGGAGTCATACTAGACTCTTTATGATCCATCCCACATCCTTACCTGAGGGAACTGTATGTTGTTCTATTAAAAATGCAACTTTCAACCTAAGAATTTCTTATCTGGAATATTGCATTTGTATCTCAACTACTCTATTGAGATGGGAAATCTTGCTTGTCAACTTGAGTGGGTTGATCAATACATGGGAGATTGGTGAAGCACACCTCTGGGTGTATCTGGAAGGGTATTTCCACAGAAGATCATATTACGAGGTTCCTGCCTAATGAATGGTTTAATATACTAACGGGTTTAAAACTTGTGAAGGATGTGGTAGAAATGTGGTGAGGGGAGGTGGGTCATTGGAGGAGTTCGATACCTCATTATAACACCTTCCTGTTACTGTTCCATTCTACTTCCTGGCAGCCAGGAGGTGAACAGCTTCCTCTTGCACAAGTTCCCTCCATGATGTGCCTCACTACAGGCTAGAACCACAGAGCCAAGGGACCATGGACTGAACCTCAAAGACCGGAAACCAAAATAAACCCCTCCTTCCTCCACTATTTGTTAGCTGTTACTTACAGTGACATAAGGGTATAATATATTGTAACACCAACTTGACTGTCTTTTCAAACACAACATTTTAAAAATATTAACATTGTTAACAGTTTGTAATTTCCCCTACTGAAAACTCTACCTTATCCATTTTGCCTCATGTTACCCCCACAGTACATTGCCCTGGCCATGTTCAAGTAATAGCA
This sequence comes from Orientallactaga sibirica, assembly GCA_036365145.1. Taxonomy (NCBI): domain Eukaryota; kingdom Metazoa; phylum Chordata; class Mammalia; order Rodentia; family Dipodidae; genus Orientallactaga; species Orientallactaga sibirica. Next base: position 2,487,353 of record JAEOAD010000016.1, on the reverse strand, counting down.
TCCCTTAATCACTGTATTTTTGCCTCAACATTATGAGGTTTTCTATGCTGTTCCTTGTGTCTCCAATTCCTTTCTCTTTTCCCCCTCCACCTATGAGTCTCATGAATATCGATAGACTATTTCTCCAGCCAAGTTCAGCACCGGCCTGCCAGGCACAGCTAGAATGCACTTTCTCCTCTGTGCTGCTACAATGCATTGAATGTTTCTCTGCTAAGGGAGTGCTCACAATCATTATTTATGTCAAGTATTTTACATATGTGTCTGCCTTTCCAATTCCATTGTGAATTGCTGGCATAGAAGGACCTTGCTCTCTTTAGTTTAAACATTCACAGTTCTTGACTGATTATAGACTCATAAATGAAACAATGAAGGCTCCAGCAAGCCTTAAACTCCTGAACTTGGTCTTGAACATTCCAGAGGGAAAAAATAGCATGAAAGATGTATGTGGTGGCTTATGGCACAATTCTAGTACTTAGGAAGCTGAGGCAGTAGGCCTACCATGAGTATGAAGCCCACTTGTGACAGACATTGAGCTCTAGGACAGTGTGGAACGCAGTGAGACCTTGTCTTAAAATAAAAATTAAAGGACTGGGGAGATTGCTTAGTGGTTAAGGCACTTGCCTCAAAAGTCTAACAACCTGGCTTCGATTCCCCAGTACCCACATGAAGCCAGATGCAGAAAGTGCTGCATGCACCTGGAGTTCATTTGCAGTGGCACTATGCCTTGGCAGGTCCATTCTCTTTCTTTCCCTCCCCCACTCTTTCTTTCTCCATCTGTTTTTCTCTGTTTGCAAATAAATAAATAATAAAATATTTTTAAAGATAAAAATTTAAAAATACAGCAAAAATAAAAAGATGTAAGTGTGAGTACAAGTTGCTATGTCCCAAGGTGGAGAAGCATCTCTCTTGGCCAGAGAGAAATGCCTAGGCAAGGGACTAGAGGGTGGGGAAAATGGAACAGGATGCAGGCAGTTTTAAATTTAGGTTAAGTTCCATCTGGTGAGGAGGTTATAATCCTTAATGGCTTTCAGCATGGTCCTGTGACCTAGATTCCCTGCACTCACATCTTCACTTAGACATTCAGTGACATGTCTGCATTGCCTTGGCTTGTACATTTATGACACTGGGATAGACAGAGTGGTGGCTGTAAAGTTTCATTGAGCAAACATGGACGGAACTTGGAACCAATGTTGAAAACAGAAGAGCACAGCGCAGCAGACGTGTTACTACGAGTTCCCAGAGGAGTGGGGAAAAGATGCAAGAAGCCATTCGATCATGAGTGGTACCCATTCAAAAGATTCAGGTAGTAGAAGTGGGGCCCAGCTTAAAAAGCATGCTAGGCTGAAGAGGGAGATGAAGACGAAAGGCAGTCTAGAGAAGCTCTTGGAGAAGCTTCCTCGCATCTCTGTGTTTTGGCTCTAACTTCCCAGGTTTGAAATTTCACCTTCCCAGTTAGCAGGTTAGAGTTCTTCCCACCCACCCCCCTCGTTCCCCTTGGTCCCCTCCCTCATCTCATTATAATCCCACAATCAGTCCATATTTGCATAGCTGCCTTAGGGAAAGTTTGTAACTCAGTGTCGGAGTAAGGAAGGAAGCTGACACTACAAGAGTAACTGTTACTGTTCAGAAACTTAAAGCAGCCTCATCATCCACCCTGGATCTCCGAGGAAGACATGGCGGTGCCCACTGAGCAGATGTGGACACTTCATAGGGATGGAGAGAAATGACTCAAAATTGCACAGCTCAATAAAATAAAAATACAGCGTGGTCTTGTTCTGCAGGCTCTAAGTGACTCCCTTTGCAGCTAAAGTGAGCAGTACCCATGGCTGGCCGTGCCTGCACTCACTTCTCTCAAGTTCATTGAAAATAAGAAAGAAATTCTGTCCAGGACAAAATCAACAGGGGTAGACGATAGCTGGAAGTGGGCGGGGGAAGCAACTTGCCATCATCTATTTCTCAGCTACTTGAATTCAAGAATTTGCACTAACCCTCCAGCTGTTAAGTTTAATTACACAGTACACAATATATTAGGCAATGAAATTTGCGAGTAAGAATTAAGATTTAGGGAAGCAGATCTCTGAAGGAGATTAAAACAACCTGTGCTGTTGTTGTGGGAAGTCTTAGTGATAACATTTAATTACTACTTATTATATAGCAAGCACTGTGTAAAATTTATCCTATTTTATTCCTATAATAATCATTTGAAATAAACATTATTATTATATTCAAGTCAAAGAAGTTGAGCTTTGGAAATGTGCAATTCAGCAACCTGTCCTCTATTCTGAACTTCATATTTTGTATTAAAGCAAGAAAACTCAGAAACTTGTATTGACATTGAATGGGGAATAAATTTTAGAGGTTGAACTAATTTTTATTAATTAGTTAATTAATTTTTCTGTTTTCTGAGGGTCTCCCTCTAGCTCAGACTGACCTGTAATTCCCTATGTAGTCTCAGGGTGGCCTTGAACTCTGGACGATCCTCCTACCATTGCCTCCCGAGTGCTGGGATTAAAGGCGTGTGCAACCACGCTCAACTTATGAACTAATTTATTTTTTAAGGAACTATTTCATATGACTAAAGGGATGCCTTAGTGGACTGAAGGAGCTAATTAAATATTAAATAACAATTTTATTGCTAATCATTTCCAGAGTTGAGTTAAATCATTTTCAGATCAATAAATGATTTTATCAAATGAACTAAGGCCAGCAGGTTGGGGACTTAGAGGTTCACTTCCAAGGCAGAGAGAGAAGATAAAGGGGCAGAATCCTTCAAGATGCAGACCAGCAAGCCTGCCTCTGCAAGCCCAGCTCTGAATTTGCTCATGATTCTGGTGCTCCTCAACTCTGACCAGCTCCTGCCTCAGAGATTTGCACCGAGCACCCGCGTGCCAGGGTTCCTATCTACTGCTATCTGCTTAATTCTGGACAAGTATGGTGGCCTCTGAATTGTCTTTTCTTTGGCACTGAGTTTATGTTACCCATTCTTATGGACACGTAGGATTCCAGTTAATTCCCCACAACAACACAGTGAGAAAGCCTTTCTCACAACAGTATCTCAACAGTAAAGATCTTGAAGTATGTATTGTGATAACTGCTTTAAAATAAATTTTTCTACCAGCTGTCTGTGCACAACTCTGATCCTAGTATTTGAATGGCTGAGGCATGAGAATCCCTGTGAGTTCAAGGTTAGCCTAAGCTACATAGTGAGACCCTGCCTCAAAACTAATTAATTCTTCCAACATAAATAGGTTAAATACAAATGTAGTTTACCAAATATTCAACAATGATATTCATGGCGACTTGGAAAGTGGCTGACTTGGGACACTTCTCATAAGGCAGGGAGGCAGCATGGCTGCAGCTGAGAAGGAAACCCCACGAGGTGTGGAGGATGTGCATTGAACCAGAGAGCTCCATAGAAAGACAGGGTGGCCCAGCATGTGGCCAGGCTCACTTCAAGCACAGCAAAGGAGAAAGCAGGGTAGCTGATGATGGGAGGACCAGCCAGCTGTTCCACAACCAGTGAGGAGCACCAAGGACTGAGCAGAAGGAATGACAGAGCTGAAAGGCAGATGAGTGAACAGGTTGATGTTAAGAATCAAATCTTCATCTTCCAATGTCTTTACTGGGTCAGGGAAGATTTAGACTTGTTCAATACACTGATGTAAAAAGGGGTAAAATGACTGTGTGTGTAATGTGAGTGAAACACAGTGATGTGACCTAGGTAAGTAACACCCACCAGAGTCCACGTGTTAAAGATCCCCAGCATAAAACTACTGGGAGGTGGCAGGACCTTAGAAGATGCAGCTTAGTGGAGGACCCTTGAGCCATTCATCATGTGCTCTTGAAAGGAGATGTGAAACCCCACTTCCTTCCTAGTCTCTTTGTTCGCTGGCCATGTGTTGAACAGTTTTGGCCCTTCATCCCCTCCTGTAAGAACGTACTGATTTTTCACTAAGTCCAAGGAGACAATGAACTGCAGCAGAAGTCACTCCAAGGTCTGCTGTTTCCCACATTGTCCTCCCTGCCACATCGTGTACATGAATGACCATCTGCCTAAACTACAGGGCCCTTTTGATGATGCAAGATCTGTCTGGTGTCTTCAGTATACCTAAACAATTTCACAAGGTAAAAATACCATTTTTTAAAGAGAAGAAGAAAACCTAAACTCAGAGGTCCTAGGTGACTTACTTAAAAGACAGTGCTAGGATTTGAACCATCTCTGCGTGGTGACCAGATCATCCTTCTCCGTATGTTTAAGGATAAAATCACTGGTTAAATCAATACACATTTCTATACTTGAAGCATAGGCAGTACATGCCCTTGGGAGCCCAGCTTAACTCATAACACACCCATGAATCCCTTTATGGAAGGGAGTGTGGGGTCAGACTGCCTGGTGTTGACCCTCTCTACTCCTATCTCCTGACAAGTGAGGAAATGTGGGGACCAAATTCCTGAAGTTGCTTCAGGGATTAAGTAAGCAATGATTAGAGCAGGATTTGGAACATCAGAATCATTAAAGCATTGGCTATCATTATGATTATTAAGAAATAATAAGATATTCATCTGAGTACTCTTTCCTCTACCCCAACCCTTTCACAACTGCAGGACAACCAAGAAAGCCCCACAGGGATGAGGTCTCTTTTGATGTGAGGCTGTATACGGGTTATGCTTTAACACAAGAGACCAGGAGAGGGGGGCAAGAGGTAATGAGAAGAGGAGAAAAGACAAAAGGAAACATGTATGTAAGCAGAAAGGAGGTTAAGTTGAGGGAGGGAATAAGGGGGAGGGAGAGAAAGAAAGGGGAAGGAAAACAAAAAAGTTTGAAAACAACATAATAAAACCTGGTTCTTTGTATAATATAAAATAAATTTTAAAAATTCTCAGCAAAACAAAAGAAAGTTGTTATCTTCAATTTGATAAAATGAAAATCTCTAAATCTGCTAAGAGCTATGATCAAAAGAGAGTTCACCTAAAATATTTAATGCTTTATTACAGGCAGACATCTACCCAAGCAAATCCATCTGTACCACTGTTTTCATCATTTAACTGGAGGATTTTGATAGTTCACTGAGACAAGACAATGGCATGACAGTCATAAGCATTGGAAAGGAAAGAGTTAAACTGTCTTTCCCCACAATTGTCATGATTATTTATGAGAAAGTGGTGAGGAATTTTCAAAATAACTATTAGAGCTAAACTATTAGTTTACCAAATTCATAGAAACTCTATCTATACATAGGTAAACTGTTTCTTAGTAAAAGTATCAAAATACTGAAACAGTATTTAAAATTTTTCCATTACAATATTGTCAAAATAAAATTAGCAACAAATGTGCTTGCAATCTAGAAAATTCTACATTATATTTATTTTCTATAAACTAAGCTACAAATTTAACACAATACCACCAAATAAAATACCAGTCCTCTCAATTTCTGGAATTTGAAAAGAAAACACTAAAATGCATACAGAAATTCAAAGAATTTGGAATAATCAAATCATAATTGAAATAATTTAGACTATTCAACATTTGATTTCATAATTTACTAGTAGCTGTACCAGATGTGATATGGATATAAGTGGAGGCAAAGAACTTACTGGAAGGAAACAGAAAGGGCAGAAATAAGGACATGTGGATATGATCACTTTGAGTTTTTTAAAGGTACAAAAAATGTCAGATACCATTTTCAATAAATGATACTGGGATATTTTGAAGAAATGTGAAAAACAGCTTACACTGTCTGCAGACTTTATTTAACCTGGTCATGGATAGTGGAGGGGCTTTTTCGTTCCCACCATTCCCTGAGGAGATATTGGTAGTCAATATTTGTTGGGGGAGGGGAAGTCATTCTCTTCAATTATTCAGTTAATTAATGTACATGTAATTAAGCATAACATATGTAAGTGGGGGAGGGGGGAGCATTCATTGAGGAGGAGGGGACAACAGAGGGCAATGAGTATCTATTTGACCAAATTACTGTATATTTATAAAGTTGTTTTAAAAAAGTAAATGAAGGGGGCTGGAGAGATGGCTTAGTGGTTAAGGCATTTGTCTGCAAAGCCCGGTTCAATTCTCCAGGACCCCCATAAGCCAGATGCACAAGGGGGCACATGCATCTGGAGTTTGTTTGCAGTGGCTGGAGGCCCTGGTGCGCCCATTCTCTCCTTCTCTTTCTCTGCTTCTTTCTCTCTCTCAAATAAATAAATAAGTAAAATATAAATGTTTTAAAAGAGTAAATAAAAAAACTACTTGTGAGCATATATTTACTTGAGTGTCTAGAACACCTCGCTTCTATTCCCTGATCTACCTTGGTTCAGGCCCTCATCGTTATTCATTTAAATTTCCCATACATTTTATATGGCCTTGGAAATATTTCAGACATTCCACTCTATGCACTTAAATTCATATATTCACTCAGTCACCACCACAGAAGGTTACATTTGACAATGGACCAGACTTCCTGCCTGTTCTTTTCACCAACCTGTGCATAACTTTGGATGCATTCTTGTTCTGTAATGAAAGTGAGAATTCCAAATTTTAATGAATGCTACATATCAGGGCAGCAGACCAGAAGTTAAATGGTTATATAATTATTTCCTCCTTCCCTTCCCCTTGGGAGAATTAGATCTCCAATACTCTCTGTGCACAATGGAACTTCATTTGATTCAAATTCTTGGACAAAAGCCAGTGATTTATGCTTCAGAGCACTCAAGCAAAAATGGGTGTGACGCTGACAACAAAAATTTAAATTCATGTCACCACATAGCTGCAAACTCATCATTTTCCTGCATCACAAGATGCTTTTAAAATAAATCCCAAAAATAAATTAGTTCAAAATGCTTAATATTATAGCAAGACATTTTCTAAATTTTTCATCAAAGACAGCACATTCCATGTAAGAGAGGTAATACATGTGCCCAATGAAGCATTCAAGTGTCCAGATCAGATCAGGTCTTAAAACTGCTCTAATATTTTCATTATAAAATAATGAAGCATACATGTAATGTCCCAGTTTAAAACACACTTAGTATCAAACAGTTTTCACATCAAAAATATTTAGCGATGATCCCAGCAAATACAGCTGATAGCTTGATTTAAAGCAAGTCTAATTACTACTATGATTGAAACTTTTTTAAAAAGAAAGTAATATAAGAATTTTTACATCTGTCATAATCACAAGGGTGAAAATTCATGATGTCTTCGTATCCACAGCCCCTTCTCACAAAGAAGAGAGCCCTTCTCTCCTGTAGCACCCCATGAGGGCTCAGGCTGTACCCGTGGTTTTCCTGTTCCCCAGACTCAGTCTTAAAGCAAACCCAGAAAGACGCCTGCAGGGATTTTGACAGTGGGACCTCATTGGGACAATCTTCTAGGCCACCACAGGTGTTTAAACATTTGTGAGGACATCCTGAGTCGACTTCTATGCCTTTGAAGGAAAGACACAGCACTGATGGTGCCAGAGCTACTCCTGCTGAAGTAGAATCTCAGTCATGCTGTGCTCAGCCCCACCTCTCCTTTACCTCCCTCCCAATCTAGGGAGCTGTGGCACTGAAGCATGTGTCACACAGATGCCCTCTCAGGAAGTTGTTCATCACTGCTCCAACTTGCAGGCCTTTGCTGTTGCTGAGGGCTCATTCTGGGTCACTCTTTGAAAAAGGTTCCTGGTCAAGTGGTCATTCCAGACAGCTCACACTAAAAGACTAGCAGATGTGGGGTCCGATGTGTGCGTGACTACAAGGAACCTCCTGGTGTCAGGGCTTCCTGAGGATTCGTTATGACTGCTGAACTGTTAAGTCAAAAGAAACTGTGCTCATCTGCTTCTTAGTCTAGTTTGTTCCCTGGGAACCTAACCTAGGAAGGTTGGTACCAAGGGATTTTATGCATCTAAGGATCTAATGGCATGCACTGAAAAAAACACAGCCTTTGTGCATTACGGGAGAAGCAGGTAGTGATGGGGTATCAGTTGAAAAGTCCGAACTAGCATATAGAGTGTCGTAGATGTCTGAGAGTTGAGAGGAAGGAGTGGCAGCACTGTGAGATTGATTAACTATTGCTGGTGCCTCTTGATGCAGCAGAGAAAGATGATAAGAGGATGTAAATGATTTATTACCGATTGAAAGGTCAATCTATTTCATCACATAAAGAAATTCTCACTTCTGATGGCAAATATAGGAAAAATGAGGAACATGGCTCAGGAACAAACAATTTAAAAAGACAAGATAGGGCTGGAGAGACACCTCAGTGGTTAAAGGTGCTTAGTTGTCAATCCCAACAACCTGGCTTTGATTTCCCAGTCCCCACATGAAGCACATAAAACACAAGGTGGCATATGCATCTGGAGTTTATTTGAAGTGGCAGAAGGCCTTAGCATGCCCATTCTCTATCTTTCCCTCTCTTCTCTCTCAAATAAATGAATTTTTCTTCTAAAAAGGAAAAGATTTTGAATAAAATTGAATTCTCAACATAGGCAGGTTGGCCATACCAAGGTTGAGGCCTTGGTCATGTGTGGGAGGTCTGTGAGAATGACTTCAAATTCTTGAATGCCTGATTCCTCTGAGTCTTTAAAACACAAAGTGACCCTGTCTTGCACCTTAGGGGACATAATTTGAAGACAATACAAGGGTCTCCTTCTTGAAATAAATTTATTCCCCACCAAGACCTACCACAAACATCCCCTTAGATCTTCAAACCAACCACAAACGTCATCACAGCATAATTCAGAGGAAAAACCCCCAGCGTCTGTGAATGGATGCAAAAGGATACATATTGAAGAAGTTGTAGGATCTTGCCAACATGCATGCCCAAATAGAAAAGAGTAGAGAACTTATGGGCTGGATTCTGTGGGTTCTGGGTCAATGAGAAGATACATAAATTTAAACGAAGACTTTTCTATATCCACATATGCTACTTAATTTATAGAAGAAGAAATAATGGATGGATGATTAAGCCATCAAGGACAGCTTCGTCAATAAGATTCACCAAGGCTGATCTGTCTGTTGAAGATTTCCTCCAGGATATTGAGACCAACAAGGCCCAGCAACTGGAATAGCAATGAGTTTCCAGATGGCTGACATTGATTATACTGAACAACTTTTGTTCGGAAAAGGGCATTGCCCATTGCCACTGGAATCAGCACAATTCCAAGAATGAGCTTGCCTCTCCTAGACTCAAACTTGCATTCCAGCCCCAGCGGTCTACTTGATAGTAGGAGAAATATATCATTGGGCCCATGACCATGGACTGGGCTTGGGCTATCACACCAAGGTACAGAAACATGCATACTGAAAAGGAAATAGCCTGGCAGATACATTTGAGGTGGTAGCTCTCTAGTGATACTTCAGTGAAACATCCCCCATCGGCTCTTGCGGTTGAATATTTGGTACCCAGCTGGCGGCCTGTTTGAGATGGTTGTGGAGCCTAGAGTAGGTGGGGCCAGGCCAGGCTGCTGGAGGAGGTGGGCGGCTGGGGGTGGGCCTTAAGGTTTCATAGCCGACATCATTTCCTGTTCACCCTCTTGCTTCCTGATTGGGGATGCAATGTGACCGCTGGCCTCCTGCTGCCCTTCCTGGCCCACCATGATGAACTGTGTCCTCTGGAACTGTGGGAGGAAACAAACCCTGTTCTTGTTTAAGCAGCTCTTTGTTTAGCATTTGGTCACAGCAGTGAGGAAGAAAGGAGTGCACCTTGGCAACATAGAGTCCCAGCATTCAGAATGCAGCCTGAACTCTCAATGTCTGACTATCACATACCCCGGGGGACAGAACACATGGGCCTGGGAGTTAGGGATCACCCCTGCCATTCTAAGTGTTCATACTTCCTAACCTGCCAGCTGTGCTTCCTGTGGCTGCACTGGACTTGGATCTCAGAGACTCAGTGAAGATGTCACGCAGTCTTAAGATGGCAACTGTCATGTCATCACTAGTGCATACTTGTGTACTTGGTACAGGACAGTTCAGCTCTAATGAGAAAATGTAGGGCTGTAATTTCAGATAAGGGTTACGCCGAGCCCATCTGATGTGAAGAGAAACCATGGAGTAAACCTTCCACAGTCCTTGCCTAATGTGATCCTAAAGGGACAGGAATGACAAGAGAGGAGGTTGTTGAGATGTCAACACTAACAGAGACATTTCGGTCACATCCTCCAAGGCTCCAGGAATATTACAGAAGGGGATGGAAAGAATGTAAGAGCCACGGGGTAGGAAGGGGCACTCTGGGGCACTGCCATCAGAACATGAACTGGCTGGTTTGTTCATGACCCAACAGTGGCTGTCATTATCCACACAAGACCTGCACAATTCTGAGTCCATCAACATTTTGGCATAGAGGACAGAAGAGGACAAAAAAATGAGACATCACCAGAGAATTACTACTTTGAAAAAGGAGAGAATTCAAAATGAAATAGAGATGGGGAGGAGAGAAAAGAGGGTAGCAAGACGAGAATGCAGGCCAATTATAACATGTCCATGTGTTAGAATTCTCAATAACAAGATTAATAAAAAGGAATGACATGATAATCAAAAGCTGAGACACTTCAAGGATTATATGCTAGGTAACCCCATCAAGCAGGCCACCACAGTTAGCAAAGATTATAGGAATAAGTGTGCATATGGGGTATCTAGAAATGGAAGTATGCAGCGATAATTACAGGGGTATTAGTTGATTTCAATAACCTTCATGTAAGTTTCCCTAAGGAAAAAAACTAGTCAGAATTTTGAATGCTCCATTCTCATGTGGTGTTAATTTTGTACATACAACACATGAGTTTAAGTGGCACACAGAGGATATGGACAGTGTACCAGTGTGTGATGCCTTAGTAACTAGGGTGTACATTCCTCTGCGTGCTCAAGGCAGGATGCTTGCCTGAGGAGAGTCTTAACTTCAGAGCTTTTCCACTCTAATTCTTGAATAGACCCTCCTTTGAGCTTCAGGTTCTTGGGCTCTAGATTTACAGCACATCATAAACACCAGATTTACAGCTAACGAGCATAAACAAGTAATGGTCATTGCTGTTATATTGTATTTGCTTGCTTAATTCCAGATACAGCATAAACATTTAAAGCTTGTGTCATTTGATCGTGGCAATAGTCCCTACAACGTACCATTCTTGTTCCTGCTGTAGAAAGAAGACAAAATATGACCTGACACCATCATGCACCTTTCCCAACCCCAGAACTCTACAATTCAGCACCTGTATCTGAATACAAGTTATGAGACCGCAAAGCCTTAAACTAGTATCACTGCATTTCACAGATAATGGGGAAAGTATCCACAGTACCTAATATTCCGGGAAATAACATGACTCTAAATTTATGAGATGTAAAAATACTATTCTCATGAAAGAGTCTAACGAAAAGGCTCTGTGTTAAATGGTGGTGGTGAGTGTTGGCCTCTGCGGCAGTTGGTGGCGCAGGTGGCTGGTGTGGATATGGGCATGTCTGAACACCCTGAGGCATCTGGCCCTAGCGCCCTCTCCTGGGCTTCCACCCACCCTCGCACCTGTAGGTCTCCACCCGGCCTCACCACCTCCTAGCCTCAGGACCCCAGATTACCCCCCTGGAAAGAGGACTGGCAATTTCAAACCTGGAGACCTCATCTTTGCCAAGATAAAGGTTACCCTCATTGGCCAGCTCGGTGCTTTTTTAGGACCAAATGATATATTTCAATACTCAGAGAATAAGAAGAAGTATGGCAAACCAAATAAATGAAAAGGATTTAATGAAGGTTTACTGGAGATAGATAACAATCCAAAAGTGAAATTTTCAAGTCAACAGACATCAACTAAACAATAAAATGCATCATCTGATGTTGAAGTGGAAGAAAAAGAAACTAATGTTTCAAAGGAAGATACTGATCATGAAGGAAAAGCCAGCAATGAAGATGTGACAAAGCAATTGACATAACCACTCCAAAAGGAAGAAGGAGAAAGGCAGAAAAAGAAGTAGAAACTGAGGAGGCAGGAGCAGTAACAGCAGCAACAGCATCTGTGAGTCTGAAAGTGAATCCTAAAGAGGACGGCCTGCAGCTACGGGGTCAAGATTCCAAGACCAAGAGGCAGAGGCAGACCTGAAATGGTGAAACAGCCCTGTCCTTCAGAGAGTGACATGGTTGCTGATGAAGATAAAAGTAAAAAAATGGGGCAAGAGGGAAAACAGCCTGAAAAGCAACTTAAAAAGGAAGATGAAGACCAAAAGGAAGAGGATAAACAAAGGAACGAACCAGATAAAAAAGAGGGAACATGGGGCTGGAGAGATGATTTAGTGGTTAAGGTGTTTGCCTGCAAAGCCAAAGGATTGGTTTGTTCTCCAGGACCTACGTAAGCCAGATGCACAAGGTGGCGCATGCATCTAGGAGTTTGTTTGCAGTGGCTGGAGACCCCAGAACACCCATTCTCTCCCCACCCCTCCTCTTTCTCTCTATCTCAAATAAATAAGTTAGACTTTTTAAAGAAGATGTGAAGAAAGAAGTTGAATCAAAAAGGAGAACACTCCCTAAAACTGGGGTTGCGTCAACCCGTGATTCTGAAGAGGAAGGAGAATACAAGTGGAGCAAATAAGAGATGAAGATACTGAGACAGACTCACTGGATGAGTTTCCCCTTACCCCTTGAAGGAAGAATGTTCCAGATTCTAAATTGAGGACTTCACTCTTAATGGCATCATTACTGGGTGAAGATTGTTAACAATATTTCCTGTAAAGTATACACTACATATGAAAGTCAACCATCATTCCTGTTACTTTTTTTTTTAACCAAGCTTAAACTGAAGCTTTGTGTTTGAACGTTGTAACACACATAGATGTAGATGGAGGTTGGACATTATGTCATTTAGAAATAAGAAAATTAATTTTGTTTTGAAGATAGACATTAAACTGGAATAGCCACTACACCCCTAAGAATGGCACAGTTGTGTCCTTCTTTTGACATTCCTTTGTTGTTTAATTCTTTAGAATCTTAATTGTTTTTTTTAATTCTGAGAAAGTAAGACTTGCTAAGTAAAAAAAAAAAAATACAACTGGGGCTGGAGAGATGGCTTAGTGGTTAAGGCGCCTGCCTCCTAAGCCTAAGAACGCCGGTTCCAATCTCCAGCGGTTCCAATCTCCAGGTCCCACGTTTAGTCAGATGCAAAGTGATGCAAGGGCGCAATGCTGCACTTGACCACAAGAGGGCACACGCATCTGGATTTCGTTCTCAGCAGCTGAGAGGCTGCTGGCACGCCCATTTCTATCTGTCTTCCTCTCTCTCTCTCTCTCTGTCTCTCTCTGTGTCTCTCTCCAAAAAAAAAAAAAATAATAAAATACAACTGTAACAAAAATTTTAAAACAAAATTTTTTGTTTAAAAACGAAGAAGAAAGGGCTTTGTGTTGATATATAATACAACAGCTCAATGTAACTTGTACATCTCTGTGAGACCCTACTTAGGGTTCCCAACTTCCACTTCCCATAATACCATAAGCCTTTACACGTCCAGTACCTGCATGACTGTCAATAGAGAATAGGTCACTAGAGATGATAAAGACAGATTAGAAAGAAACCTAATAGCTAGAACCTGTGGAATATAAAAGATTTTAAACATACTGACAACATGAAGAGGTCATCACTTTATTTATTCACCCAGTAGATGATCATTGGCCCCCAGCTACACCTTGTAGCCTGTACTAGGATTGGGGGACAGATGGTGTCTAAAACAGTAAGAGTCTTTACATTTATTTTCTTAGGCTAAACAAAGAGAGTTATTTAACGAAGAAGTTTAATAAATATTACTATTTTTCTTTCCACCAAAAAGCAAATAAGTTGATGCTTACAGCTGAGGTTCATACCTACGAGTAGCTCTAGTCCTGACTACATATCCTTGATTTTAACCTGAATCATCTTTGTACCTTTCTGGTTGGTTAGAACAAGCTTTCATAACCTACTCATGAGGTCATCCCTCTTGAAATATGGAATCTGATAACCCATTCCTCATGTGTTCACATTTTTCTCTTCCAGCTGACAGAAGCACTTTTGAAGGCAGGTCACCATTTGCTTCTTTCTGTAGAGCCTAGCCAACTGCCCACAGGCTTCTTGTATAACAAGAGAAATGTCCTTGGCTCCACTCATCACAATTTTAATTCCTTTTGTCCCACAAGCACTTCCTCTTTCTGAAATATTCATTCTGGCCATGAATCACAAGGGCCATTGTCTCTTGTTTAAAATATCAAGACAAGTATTTTCAAACAGAATTTTCATTTTTTCAATGTCCAACATGGGAAGTCGAGGTGGACTCATCTCCACTCACCATGGTGTCTGCTCCTGGTATCTTCACCTAGAACATGGGACGTTCCACCAGAATGTTCCAGTCAGAGAGACTCGAGGCAGGAACCAGTACCAGAGGCACAAGGCAAGCCAAGCCTTTATGCCTCTGCCTATAAACTCACATGGACATATCTGGTCTGAAACTAAACTTCACATCTTCAGCAACACTGCTACAATTAACTCAGAAAGAACTCCCCAGATTCCAAGGTATTTATATGTTTAACTTGGACAAAAGCAGCAGCCCAAAGGATCAGAGATGCACTTCTCAGTCAGAAAAGCCCAGAGATGGGCTGGGGAGATGACTTACTGGTTAAGGCATTTGCTTGCAAAGCCAAAGGACGTCAGTTCAATTCCCCAGGACCCACGTAAGCCAGATGCACAAGGGGCGCACGTGTCTGGAGTTCGTTTGCAGTGGCTGGAGGCCCTGGCATGCCTATTTGCTTCCTTTTTCTCTCTCTGTTTCTTTCTCTCTAGCTCTCTCAAATAAATAAAGAAAAATTTTTAAAAAACATTAATCTAAAAAGAAAAGAAAGCCGGACGTGGTGGCGCACGCCTTTAATCCCAGTACTTGGGAGGCAGAGATAGGAGGATCGCTGTGAGTTCGAAGCCACCCTGAGACTACATTGTGAATTCCAGGTCAGCCTGGGCCCTAGCTAGAGTGAAACTCTACCTTGAAAAACCAAAAAAAAAAAAAAAAAAAAAAAAAAAAAAAAGAAAAAGAAAAAAGAAAAGAAAAGCCCAATGATGTCCCTAAGATTGCCTAACTCATGCAATGAGAACAGAAAATGAAAATAACAGCAATGTGGTATGTCGTGGCCTCTATATTGTGGAGTTTGTGGTCATGCTTCAAACTAAAGCTCTACTTCCTACTACTGTCCACAATATACCTGCCTCTCTCTCATCCACAGCCAACTGCTGAGTCCTCAGAACTCATAGGTTGATTCCAGTAGTTTCCTAAGAGAAATGATGTTAAGATAACCCTGCTGGTGCTCAGGACCGGAAAAATACAACCTTTCAGCTCTGTCAGTTCTGTGCTGGGTTTGAATTGCTTTTCTGGGAAAACAATGCATTTTGCAAACCTGTGATCCTTTTCAAGGATGTTTGTGAAACAAGGTATGTGACTCAGGTCAGAATATTTCCCTCATGTCAATAACCAGGCTGTAAAAGGGTTAAATCACCTTCCAAAAGATCAGTTCCATTAGCTCCCAAATGAAATAAAATGTCATTACATCCCAACTATCCATTATCATCACCATTGTATTATTTAACCACATGGGAAATGCCTTGTTTATGCAAAATATCTGCTGATAAATTTTCAAACAATTAGAAAGCATTAAACCTTCTATTATTAATTTTGCAAACAATTTAATGATTTTTGGTGTAGCACTAAGTGGAGTATTGAGAACCTTCCACACCACCCCAATGAATACAAACATAGTATTGTGCACCACTGACACCAAATGTCCCATCCTAACATAATGTAATGACAGCTTTCAAAGGCACTGCTACAAACTGGTTAATTCAATGGTGTTTGAATGCTGATGAGTTACATTATGTCATTCCATAATGTAATGACAGCATCCTCATCTGTAAATACTCACTAAGTCTGTGTTCCTTTCAAAGGCACTGCTACAAACTGGTTAATTCAATGGTGTTTGAATCGCTGATGACTGGTTAATCCAATGGTGTTTCTGAAATACTCACTGAGTCTGTGTTCCTTTCAAAGGCACTCAAAGGTGTTTGACTGTAATGGTGTTTGAATCGCTTGATGAGTTACATTATGTCATTCCATTCCTCATCTGTAAATACTCACTAAGTCTGTGTTCCTTTCAAAGGCACTTTCAAGTTCATTGTCTCTAAATTTTTCATTGTCTCTAATTTTCACACATATAGTAACAAATTTCTGCCTTGAAATATGAATAATGCTAACTTTTGGTCCATTTCGATCTGGCATTCCCCTGGCATGGTCTAGTAAATTATCTGACCTTTAGGAGTTTCAGATAACTGAGCTAAGCTCAGCTCACAGTGGAAAGTGAGAAGGTAACCAAGAAGCAGGCATCCAGGGCTGCAGGGATGGCTTAGTCAGCAAGGTCCACGCCCCCCGAGTGTGAGGACCTGAGTTCTGATCCCCAGGGCCCATGTGCAAGTTTGGTAAAGTGGTGCATGCTCTTGTGAATCCAGTCCTATGAAGGCAGAGGCAGAAGAATCCCTTAGCTTGCTGGCTAGCTAGTTTAACTGAATAGGTGAGCTCTGGGTTCAGTGGGAGAGCCTGTCTTAAAAATTGTGGTTGAGGGGCTGGAGAGATGGCTTAGGGGTTAAGGCATTTGCCTGCAAAGCCAAAGGACTCAGGTTTGATTTCCCAGGTCCCACTTAAGCAAAATGCACAAAGTGGCTCATGTGTCTAGAGTTTGTTTACAGGGCTGAGGCCCTGGCCTGATCATTCAGTCTCTTTCTCTCTCTCCTTCTCTGTCTCAAATAAGTAAATATATAATAAAAAAATTATGGTTGACGGCTGGAAAGATGGCCTAGCAGTTAAGGTGCTTGCATGTAAAGCCTAAGGATCCAGGTTCGATTCCCCAGGTACCCAATGTAAGCCAGATGCACAAGGTGGCACATGCATCTGGAGTACATTTGCAGTGGCTAGAGGCCCTGGCATGCCCATTCTCTCTCTCTCTCTTTCTATTTTTCTATCTATCGGCCTTTTCTCTCTTGAATAAAAAAATTTTAAACATAAAAAATTATGGTTGAGAGTGACTGAGGAAGATACCCAAAATTGACTGCTCACCTCTACATACATGTGCCCATGCCCCCTCTCTCACACATACAATTGCACCCACAAACATACATATATATATATATATATATATATATATATATATATATATATATATATATACTCTCAATACACAGAGAGAGAGAGAGAGACAGAGAGAGAGAGACAGAGAGAGAAACAAGACATTCAAAAACTAGAAATTATTTGACAAGAACTTTTTTCTTGCTCTGATTTTTTTTTTTTTTTTTTTTTGAGAGGTAGGGTCTCACTCTAGCTCAGGCTGACCTGGAATTCACTATGTAGTCTTGGGGTGGCCTCGAACTCATGGTGATCCTCCTACTTCTGCCTCCCGAGTGCTGGGATTAAGGGTGTGCGCCATCTTGCTCTGAATTTTTTTTTGTTGTTCTAGTTTTGTTTCTGTTTTTTTAATTATTATTTTTTTATTGACACCTTCTATATTTACATATAAAATGGCTAGTGTTTTGTAAATGTAAATAATTTGGAATGTAGAAATATGTGACTTTTTTGGATTTTTCTAATTTTATGCATTTCAAGAAATGTGATTTTCATTCTTGCAGAAGTATGCTTTATACTCAGAACCCAATAATCAGAAAATAACATCTTGCAGATAGGACCCAAAGTAGCAACAACTGGAACCAACCATAAGAGAAATTCAAGGCCTGTCTGAGGAGGAAGGCACTGTGAAAGTTTGAAGAGCAAGAAAAATTTGAAATGCTAAGGTCAGGTTTGGCTCAGTAGAACCTAGTGCTTCCTCCTTTCTGTTTGGCATTCCCTGGGCTTTTAAGCACAAATGAAGAACGCAGACAACATCTCGCTCAGCTCATACACCTGCCATTTTGGGGGAATAGTCCGTCCAAATGGAAATATAACAATCTATGGGCAAGACCACCACCTCCTGTTCTGGAATCAACCAATGCTGTAAAAATTCCTTCCAGAAAACTGAAACAGACCACTGGGATTCCTTCAGTTTCTTTCCATAACTGTGATATGGATGATGTCATTGGAGAAACATATATATATATATATATATATGGGAAGGAAGGAGCCATGGTAGGGAAATATAGTAATGAGTATTGAGGTCATGCATGATACATTTTAAAAGTGGGTAGGGTATAGTTAGACTACAATTTAGATCATCAGTTGTCACCAAAATAGGAAGCTTTACATTACAGAAGGAAAGGATATCAGGTGTGGAATTACTGCTGCTGAAAATAAAATCTAGTACATAGTCTCAGGAACTCTGATCAAGTCGAAGGAGAGAAATACCACTAGCAGTTGGATGGGCCTCTAGCATGAGCTGGTTCTGATCTGGATATAGGTAGGCCAGCAGCACTCTAATTAAATGTCCATTTTCCACCTCCCTTGTGGCAGAGGAGTGTTCATGAGTCCATTAGTTACTGAGTGCTTCTAGCACTCTGGCCCTCTGAGCAAGGGGAATAAATCAGAATTTTGGTTCAGGGGCATTTACAGTGGTGGATTCTTCATGAAGCTCACATAGGCTATAGCTGTAGAGTCATTAGGATTTGCAGTGTAATTCTATAGAGAGGACACAGAAGCTTATACTGGGAGCTCAGAGTACTTGATCTCATCAAAACAGGCTGTTCAAAGCTATTCCAATTTGGACTAAATGTAGCTGCTGAGGTCATTGCTATCTTGGGACCAAGAAAAGTTTTGAGTTAGACCTCTGACTATTTTTTTCCTTACTATCCTACATTATATATCAGACTTTCTCTTTCCTTTACGACTCCCTCATTAATAACATATTACAGATGAATATTAATAGTGTAATATCACAGATAAAATATTGCAAATGAAATATAAAATCAAATGCATATGTACCGGGAAGACACCTTCTGTGCACAGATTAAACAATGTGAATGTAACTACAATTGGTTCCCATTGGCACTGCTGAACATTGGCTCTGTATTGTTTCATTTAATTCTCATAAACGCACGGCAGCATGTAAGCTGTAGAGATTTTCAGTAGCTGATTAAAGTTTTGTGAACTAACCTTCCCTCAAAAAACCAGCTACATATACTTCAAATACCCAACCAGGTAGATTGTGCAATTATGGAGAGATGGAATGTTGCAGATTCAGAGCCAAATTATTTTGGGTTATCTCCAGCCTTTAATAGCCATTACTTGCCCACCTTGGTGCTTGACCTAACGTCCTTGTGACTATGAAGTGACCAGGTTAAAACCTTTAGGGAATGTACTAAAAGACCCCTCAGCTTTCATCATCCAAGTACTACAAATGTCATTGGATAGTATCTAAAGCCTATCACACAGATTTGTTGCTTTGCTAAAACCCATCTACCTGATGTTGTCACCAATGTGTTTGAAAAGTACCTTGGTTTATTACTTTCTTTGGTTCCATAACTTTAAAAACTTCTTGAAATTGTTATTGGCATTTGTTGGCATTTGTTGTCAACCTAAATATGAGTTCTTTGGCCATGGTCACTCCTATTTGGCTCCAAAATAAACTACCTTTTACTCCCTTTGAGGCCAGAGCTCTGTATTTTTGGTCAATAGTTGGCATAGACGCAATTTAAGGGATTTAAAGTTTAACTAGAACTTTTTATAAAAGCATCACAAAACAATGAAAGTTCAAACCTAAGGTCAACACTACAGTAAAATTTCATGAGAAAGAATGTGATGTATTAGAAAAATCGATAACTCATTCAGTACTATGAAACTACAGGATGTCAGTATGTGGAATCTGCAGGTAATCTGTGTAGTTGGGGTAGACTGGGTAAAGAATTTGACAGAAGTAAAGCTGGATAAGGAGGCTGGGACCTAGTTAAAGAACGTGTTTCTAAAAAAAAAGAAAAAAAATGTTTGTTGCCAAAGCAAGGATTTTTAGTTTTATTTTAAATACAATGTGGTGTACTTGGAAAGTGCCATGACATTTTTAGGACAATGAATTTGGCAGTAACATGCAGAACAGATGCTCAAAGGAGGGGCCCATCCTGAGTTGAGTGATAGGGAGACTTGCAGTGTGATAGGCAGTAAGTGACAGGGACAGGAAGTGGAGTGGTGAGAACTAGAATAACAAAGAAAGCATGGCTGAAGGAGGGGGACTACCAAGAGAACAGTGGCAGGTGACTGAGTGAGGGAGATGAGAAAGAACAGGGCAGTAAGCAGACTTGAATTTGAACTTGAGGAAACTGGAAGGAAGTACTGTTTAGGAGAAGCTATGGGAGTTGAATTTCCTCTGTTATGACATGTCAATGGTAATCCACTCAGAGAGACAGGTAGGACAGGAAACTCACGGAATTCAGCTCACCAAAATATCGACTACAAGCAATTAGTGAATGCTCAAGAGAGACTCAAGACTACATAGAAGAAGGAAGTGCTGAAAATATGTGATTGTGATGTTTATTAATAATCCTATTTCTTATCATTTATTCTTTGCACCATTTTTCTCCAACTATCCTCTGGTAATATTGTGATACTTTAGTAAGTAGTTAGGTGTATATACTTATGTGTTACTTTCTAAGCAATACCGAATTATATTTCTATTTTTTTCACATATGAAATACCTCCATGCTTTGTTTCCTGCCAATGAACCTCCTTTGATATTAAGAAGGAACTGTAAGTCCTTCTCAGATTTAAGACACTCCCCTAGTTACGTCTGCCTCTTCAGTCCTTGTAATGTGTTGTTTTTAGGGATGTCTCATTGAGTATGCCCATCCAGAGATAACTATTATTCTTTATACACACTTTATTTTGAAAAGTGCCCACTATGAATGACTCTTAAAAAAGAAACAGTAAGTGTCAAGTACCCTAACACCATTTGTTTCTTTTTTTTTAAATATAGGGTCTCATTTAGTCCAGGTTGGCTACAAACTATCTACATAGCTAAGGCTGGCCTGGAACTCCCAATCCTCCTGACTCCTCCTCCCAAGTGTTGAGATTATAGGCACTCACAACGGTACCAAGCTTCCTAGTTATTTCTTGTTGTCAAAAGGCAAAAATTTATCAATTATAGCAAATATATTATAACTTACAGATGTGAGGCCTCCTCTAAAATAGAGTTGGACCTCTGTCTCCATAGTTCTGGATCCATGGATTCAACAAAGTTGACAGAGCAAATGCCATTTAAAAATTTTCACCTGAAATTAATATGTGTAATCTTTGTCTGGTCCAGTGTAGATATTATTTATATGATATTTGTATTGCAATATGTATTTATCTATATGCCGGAGATGATATAAGATACATGGAATATGGTTAGGTTATATGAAAATATTATACTATGTTACATTAGGAGTGTGGGCATCAGTGGAGTTTTGATATCTGTGGATGGTCCTAGACTAATCTTCCTTGGATATTGACTACATGGGGTTACATAAAGTATAATTAAGCTAATATAGTTTGCCCAGTTGTCTGAAGGAAAATAATATTACGAGAATCTTACAATTCTAAAAGGAAAAAGTTTGTTTCTTTAACTTACCGCAGAGTCAAATGCCACTTCCATCTTACTAACCCTTAAGAAGAGCAAATCAGAGGCAATAAACTATGTAAGTACATGTTCAGATGTCGTTCACATACAAAGCCTATACAAGGCACATTTGATAAAATCCCCAGGTCAGAGAACCAAGCATCTAGACAGACTTACAGATGAGAAAATCCAGACTTAGAAAGAAAAACAATATCCCCAAGATCACCGAGCAGCAAGAGGCAGGCTTTATGACTGTATAGATTGCAGGCTCCTGTAATGAACCGGACTCCTGCTGGAATGGGTGCATTAATTTCCTGGGTTTCTCTCAAGTGACACTTTAACTTAAGATTTCTCACTGATAAGTAGCACTTTTAATCTGTTCTTTTCAATTACATGCAGCTTAGCCATGACATGGTTCAAAACGCAGCTATCTGTTTATCTGCCAGGTGTGCTGGGATCATGTCAATAGGTCTCGCTCTCAGAAGCCAGTTTTTCCCCTCAGAAACTTCCCCAGTGATTTCACCTAAGTCAATAGTTCTTTCCTCATGTAAAATACTAAAGTCATCACTGACCAACACTTAATTCATTGCTCTTTTTCTCTTCCTTCTCTTTCTTCCCTTTTCTCGTCTTCTTTCCTCCCTTTCTCTCCCCTCCCCTCCTCTTCTCCTCTCCTCCTCTTTTCTTCTCTCTTTCACCTAGGAATGCTATTTCTAGGGTATGCTGTTTCTAGTCATAAAACACATGAAGCAAAATATTTTCATGCAAAACACTTTTTCTCTATCACACAGATATATTACACCCATACTAACAAGAGCCAAAATGCTTAGAAATTAAAGTATGTTTTACTTTGAATGCAAGATGTGAGCCAATGTTAGTGTAGAAACAGGCCAAAGGCAGGACTGCAAAATTCTAAGGGAGCAAGAAAATTTTTTGCAACAAACATCTCGTGTGATTACCTTTTAAAAATACTTGTAAAACCCTGAGTAAAATCTGTGATGTGGAGGTGATCTCACTACCCAGTATTTATTCCTATAAAATAGTTTAAACTTCCTGTATAGAAAGAGCAGTATAAATTCTCTTCTCTATCAAGGCCATAGTAACTTGTGTATAGGAGGCTAAATGATACATGCAAGAGGTAGGAGACGAGCACATCTCTTGGGTCACAAACAGTTTCACGAGTGCAGGAGAGATGATTGTGCGTGTCCCCCGATGCCTACTTTTCCTGGTGATGACTTTGACTCTAGCAGTCAAACACTTATCCCTGCCTCCCTTACTACAAGGCCACAAGTGAGGCAAACCTGCTGCAGCACCCGCCATCCCTGTGTAGTTTAGAGAACCAGGTCTATTCATTCTTCCACATGCTCAAGAGCTGCAGGCTGAGAGACTGCACACCAGCAATCCCACAGAGGAGGCACCTTAGGGGAGTGGGGACAGGAGGAGGGAAATGATGGCACCAACACACGATGTGTCCATACTACTTAATCAAGGAAAAGAAGTCCTCTTTTCATCGAGTTGGAAAGGAATCGGAGCTTTTTCATGCAGACTCACATAACTGGAGTCCAGAAATGATTTGCAACAGTAATGGAAAGTAATAGAAAGGCACTGATTTAACCCTTTGAATGTGGGGTTATTGCTTGGGTGAGACTGACCTACATGTACGTCACTAAGTAAACTGAGGTTAGATGTAAGGCATCATAGTTAGATGGCAGCTTACTATCTATAAGTTTATTTTGGAAACAAATTCAACATGCACTTAAAATTCCTAAAATCTTTAACTGAAAATTAGGAACACTTCTTATCTCAGGTGATTTCAGTATCTTCAAGTCCCTGCGCAACAAATGTTATGGGGTGAACTGAATACATGACCAAAGCTGATGGCGTTAAACCTAGAAGACTAAGATGGATGTGGTGGCACACGTCTTTAATCCCAGCAACTCTTTCAGAAGCAGGGGGATTTCTGTGAGTTTGAGGCCACCCTGAGACTACATATTTAATTCCAGGTCAGCCTGGGCCAGAATGAAACCTTACTAGAAGACTAGGCACAGGATGGACGATGCCTCAGAGAGTTCATATAGGGCTTCTGTATTGCATTTGGCAGTCATAAAAGTGCACGGAGCAGTGGGCACACATATGATCATACAACAGTGTGCTGATACTCAAAGACACAGCTTTGCCCTAAAGGAGCAGAGATTAAGCATTCTCATCCCACTGACCCCACCATCACCACCACCACACACATACATTCTGTCTAAGAGGAAACACTACCCTTCCATGTGTCTGCACTGACCCTGGACTCAAGCACCTATGTCTGTGTGCAGCATACTTCATTGCTAGATGTCACAAGGCTAGTAACCACAGGAAGTATCATTGTCTCTAGGAAGGGAAATGGTGCACATCACATGGTGAATAGTACACACATGAAAGTGACTTCTAAACTTAAGTGAGCATGTTCACTCTGATATCACCTGAGCATCTATGCATCTAAGTGCATGTGCACATGGGAGAAGTCTCCCAATGTCTTTAGTGAAAGTGTAACAAGTAAGTGACTGCTTAGGAAACAAACCTTATCTTCTTATCTACGCTCAAACCCAAGACCACAAATCTACTGAAATGACTCTCAAAAAAATCCCACTATAGTTGGAAAGAAAGATAACTTTTGCAGTTTCAAAAGGCAACTCTCATGGTCCATGTGTTCCAAATATTCACTTAGGTTATTTTACAGCAGTTGATTACTTTCAAAATAAGCATTGAAAGGATTTTATAAAATTGCTACTGCACCATTGCTGAAGTTTTCACCTACACATACTACACATACTGCACTGAAGTAGATCAAACACTGGAGACACACACATGGTTTTCACTGCCCACGGAATGGCACCAACGACACGACTTGTGCATCTGCAATCACTGTAATGCTTTATCACCTGTGGTGACTTAGCATATGTGGGCTGTGATCTGAGTGATGGGGATTTTCAAGCCACTGCTTACTTCGTTTTGGTGGATAGCCCAGCTCAGTGCTGGACCATGCCATTTGGCAAAAATGGGATTTCAGGATTGTTGTTGTTGTTGCTATATAAGCAAAGTGGCAATTTGCTTTAAAGCATATATGCAAATGATAATTTATAACTCACTTCTCCCTATTCCATTTGGACTTGAAAATCACCAGCATTAATTAAAATTTAGCTCTAGAGCTTGAGTATTAAATGTTTAACAAAGCATTAAGAAAAATCTATAAAATTATTTACACAGAAATGCAGTGAACTGTTTTCATCATCTTGTTTTTCCCTCCTCTAGAAAACACTCTTTTAATACATTGGCATGTTGTTGGCAACCTCACCCACTTTTATGAAAATGAAGTATTGAGGAGTAAAAGATGACATTCTTAAAAGAATGTCATTGACTATTCACTCCAGCATGCAGAATGTCTTTACTGTTTTACCCTGCACATCACCCACCCAGCCCTTTTGGTTCACTCTCTACAAGCCTAACTGGGGAGATTCATGGTAAACCTCGTTGTTTGAGCTTGGTTCTATACTTGCCATGTCTCTCTCTTCATTATACAAGTCTGGTGATGATGTAACTGCAGAAGTTAGGGCTCGCTTGGGCTGCTGTAGGGAAAGGCTTTATTTTAGATTGCTGCCTCCTTCTGCACCACAGAACAGTTGTAAAAGAGAGCCAGGCACAGGGGCTTACGGTGCATCTCTTAGAAGTGAGTTTCCAGGTTCCTCACCCTCTAGATGTACAGAGCCATGTTGCTGGACAGGAGCAGAGCTGGAAAAATTTCTGGGGGACACGATAGTAGTCTATGACATCTCGGCTTTTAACTGTTTCCTAGAAACCCTCAACTTTCCTCTTGGTTTTCACTCCAAAACCCCAAGGGACCAGGGAGTACCCTGGGTTTGATCTCAACCTTGTTTGTCCTTATGCAGATATTCCCCCTGAAAGTTGACTAGAAACTCAGCAAAATACTTAGCATTCTGCATTTAAAATAAAAGCAAAGATTAAGAAGCCTGTGCCCCTCAGTAAAATCACGTACATTATAAAGACAGGAGAGCAAGCTCTTCACCATACATCTCCTATGCTAAGAGAAGCCCAGGGTCGTGATTCTAAGTGCAAAGGAGAAGAGTCAAGAATTCAAGACAGACGCAAAATCGCATGCAGATGGGATGAGGCAGCGCGCAGACAGGAGAAAGAAAACGTACCTGAGGGGTTCTCCTTAAGAAAAAAATGGGTTGTTCCTTCCCTCCTTCCAGGAATCCCCCCTTGCAGTTACGCCTCTAGTCTGCTCTCCGTTACCCAGCCACAGATAGTTGGAGCTGGAGCAGGGGCTGCGACCAGCGACTCCTTCCGGGCGGCTGTCTGTTCTTCTCTTGTCAACTGGATCCTGCTCCTCGCAGGGAGCCTCCAAAGCGATTTTACAACTTAGCTGCTGGCAGAAATCTGCCTTTTACTCTTCGCATGGCCAGATCCCTCTGGCAGCTCATTTCTCATCCCTTTTCACCAAGAAAGCAAAATGGGATCCCCTCTCTTGTTTACAAGCGCCCGGAGTCCTGTAGGATCCGCTGGGGGTGAGCAGCAGCGAGGTGGCAGAGTTCGCCCTGGGAACTTCCTTCGGCTCTGCAGGGCTGCTCCTGTCAATGCAGCAGCGACCCTGCGAGCTCCCAGGCTCTCAGCCCTCTGCTGCTGGAGCTGCACGGAGGAGCCTCAGCTGAGCAGGCTCACAGGAGGTGCACCGTGGCGCTGCCAGGTGTGGCCGTCGCCACCTCAGTGACAACAGACTGCTTGGGTCACAGCCTACTGCTGAAGAAAGGCAGGAGTGGATGCCTGCTCCTCCCTGGATCATTGGAGGATGACCCAGGTGACCATCCTAGGACCAATTCTGTGACTTGTGCTACAGAACGAGGAGGATTATTCCATAATTCCTGTTTCAGATGCAGTTGTCTGCACTGGGATGATGACAAGTAGACCTCCCTCCGTTGTGATTCCCAAGCTGACAGACGGCAAGGGGCAGGTTATAGGAACCCTTCTCTCAGAGAGAGGGGATGCTGACGGCCCATCCCAGAGGGCACCATCATTATCATTATCATTATTGTTGTTTGTTTTGTTTCACTGGCCATGCACTGGAAGGTGATTCCTTAATAATCTGAATTAAGCACACACACACATCTAAGCAGGAAACAATAAGCCCTGGGTGTTTTTGAGCTTCTCCCTTCTCTCAGGAATCACACCGTCCCAGTTGATGCCGTGTTTATGGATGTGTCTGGGAATCGCATGGGCTTTCCTTTTCAGCTTGCCTGAGTACAGGGCGTGAGGGAGGGGCCGCTCCTCCTCTCCAGCAATTAAGCAGAGTTTTCCAGTCCTCTAACCCTCCTGTTGAAGCAAATATAAAAAGCACTGAATCTTAAAATAGAACCTTAAAGAGGCTCAAATCCTAGAATCATTTGTGGGCTCTGGGCTGCATCTGCTGTGCTGGCTGAGCTGCATTATTCCCTTTTTGCTTTGTGGAGAAGGGAAGGAGAGTTTCCTGCAGCAGCAAATGAGACTGAACAGTGTAGGAAGTGTGTGTGTGTGTGTGTGTTGTGTGTGACCTTGTCAGCCCATGTAAGAATAGTTATGGCTGTATCAGCTTTGCAACTGACGCTTCTTTTCTATGAACAGTGGAGTCTCAGAACTTTGTCAAACAAAACTTGCATCAAAAATCATTCCACCTTTCATACATAACAACCAGTAAATAATAACTATGTTCTCTGAAAAATAAAATCGTTCCCAAACTTGACACAATATATAGTCCAGCTTTTGGCAGCTGAGCACTCTCCTCTTCTTGCTCAGTCTCACCATGAGCTCATAGCAGCCCAGCTTCCCCAACCTGCTGCTTAAGTGACTCTTAATGGAGGTGAACAGCTGCTTGAATTCTAATGAATCACGTCAGGGCAGCACTGGGGTGCTGTGATTCCTGCCTCCAGCGCACCCTAGAGAGGCAGGCAGGACACAGCTCTGCTGCCATTGGCCTTAAGGATGTGGGGCTACCTGAAGGACATTAGTGAATTCTACGATAATGCGATAGGAAAAAAATCTGACTTTTTAATGCACTGACACCCAAGCTAGAATGCACATTGTTTTGAAGAATGTCTTCCATACATGGAGGAAGGAACACATGTCTCTAGTGTGTGTGTGTGTGTGTGTGTGTGTGTGTGTGTGAGAGAGAGAGAGACAGAGTAATTGTGATATGATGTTATTAACTCTATAGAAAGAGATGTAAGAAGATGACATGTGGACTACAGAATGTGCACGCAGTGTACTCCAGGCCACTGAAACCATGACAGTAATTCAAACTCTGTCATCATCAGCACAGGGTGGTGATTGCCAGTGTTCGCTGGCTGGAAGGAACAGTAATTCAGGAATGGTGCAGGGCTGGTATGGATGCACCTCACCTCTCTAATGATCGGGTGCTGGACATATATTTCAAAATGAAGATTGTTTGTATCTCCAAAAGTGGCAGGTATCATATGTCCGAGGGACACAGGCTGCTAATAAAATATGTCACTTCAGGAAAGAGTGACAGAGCTTCATGACTTTATTGATCTGGAGGGACACTAAAATCCTTAAGGGAATTTCTCTGGGTCTTGATGGACAGTGTTCACCTGCTGTGTGACTGCTTAGAATATATATAATTATGGTTGTGAGAACAACACTCAGTTCAAGTCCTACATGTTCTTCTAAAAATTTCAGCCAAGAACTTTTCAAACCCTCAAAGAAGTAACATAAAACACCACAAGACAGGAGATGAGTAATTTTCATTTACTCCCTTCCTAATCTCCAGGGACATGCCCCAAACTTACTCAAAGACTGACTGTTTCAAAGCTGAGAAGTCAAACCCTCCATCAACAGTGCCAGGATGAGTAGCTCCTCTAAGGCTCAGGACATTCGGAGCTAAACAATCTGCCTTATTTATGGCTTTAGGGAAGGAAAGCAAATGTATAAACAACCCTTGAAAGCTGCATATTCCAGTAGTCATGGTTTTAGAGAAGGAACTATGTGGATAATATCTGAAGTCCAGCAAGCCTATAAGAGCTATTGTGGGTATTTTATTTGACACTTAACTTTCAGAACCTGTAAAACATCACTTTTCCCACACTACAATAAGGGAACATTTAGAAAGTTTGCTTGGTATGTCTGATTATATAGAACTTAGACATGTTAGAAACTGGGATCCAAATCAAGAATTTAACTTCTTTTAAAGAAAACTATGTGCCTGGTGTATGCATGTGTGTGGGCAGACATGAGCACCCCACATGTATATGTATGAGGCCAGAGGAAGTCTTCTAATGTTCTCTGACCATTTCTCTTCTGCCTTATTTCCTTGAGACAGAGTCTCTCATTGAACTTGGAACTCCCATCCATTTCTCTGTTAGACTGGCTAACTGGTAAGCACCAGAAATTCCCGTCTCCATCTCTCTCAGTACTGGTGCCACAGATGTGTGTGATGATACTTGGCTTTAAACAGGAGTGATGGGGACTGAACTCAGGTCCTTATGCTTGAATAATAAGCCCTCTGAACCACTGCGCCATCTACTGAGCCAAGACACTTAATTTTTACTCAAAATTTGTCCCACTTCAAGATAATATTGTTAGATATGCCACAATTTGTCAGGTTTTTTTAAACTTAAAAATTAAAAAGAGCAAAATTATTCAAGAAGACACTGTGCTGGATTTCTGCTTGGGGGGGGCATCGTTGATGTTGGGTAATGACCATTAGATGTTGAATGTCTTTGGTATGACAGCATCTACATGTTCATTCTGCTATCATTGTATTTCTGTATGTGATATTAGTGTCAGGAGAGCATGCCTGCAAACAACTAGGTGTTTGGAAACAGGGTGCAAGTTCCGAAAGGGTACAATATTTGCGTGATACTAAGTAAAAAGAAATTCTATTCTCTTATCCATTGACTTCTGTTGGTTCAGGTAAATGTGATTGAGTGATAACACAGCATTCAGGAGTTCAGACTCTGGAATGAGGATACGTGCTTCCCAATTTTTGATCTAGCAAATGATCTTTCTGACTTGAATCACATTTTTTAACCTCTCCAAGCTTAGTTACTTTAAGGCATAAGTAAAATAGGTATAGAAAATCCTATTCATATATGTGCTGATAACTGCAATAAAATGATTTAAAAATCACAGCTATGTTAAGAAGTGTATATTCAAGAAATCTTAGCTAATAATAATTGATAGTATTAACAAGTAATTGTATTATTAATATAATTATATTAATAATATTAATAATAAATATAAATGATAAATAATCAACCTTCTAGGCAAATATCTTTGTCATTATTTCCTATTATGACTAATCTGCCTTGTATTTGTGATGATGGTATATTAATTAATCAACTTAACATGTGCTAATATGAATTAATTTTAGAATATCAGATAGTGTGCCATTAAGTAATAACTCTGCTGTGCTCCACCTGTATGGTATTATACTGTTGGTTCAACTATCCTTATCCTTGGAATGTACTATATTCCCAACATGTATGTTTCTTTATTGTGTGTGTGTGTGTGTGTGTGTGTGTGTGTGTATGTACGCACGAGTGCGTGTGTCTGTGTAGTATATGTGGTGTGCGTGAATGCTTATGTGTGCAGATGTGCATGTCATGTGCTCACTCTTGCAGAAGCCAGAGGAAGATTTTGTGGGTCCTTTTAAAAATATATATATATATATTTTTTTCTTTTTTTGAGAGAGTGAGAGAGAGACAAAGAGGCAGAGAAAGAATGGGTGTGCCAGGGCTTCTCAGCTGCTGACATGTGTGTCCCTTCTGGATAAACGTGGGACCTGGAGATTCGAACGGACACTCTTAGGCTTCATAGGCAGGTGCCTTAACTGCTGAGCCATCTCTCCAGCCCATTAACATATATTTTATTTGTCTATTGCATGCAGAGAGAAAGAGACAGAATGGAAGAGAGAGGTGATGGCACACCAGAGCCTCTTGCTGCTGTAAATAAACTCTAATGCATACTCCACTTTGGGCATCTAGCTTTACATAGGTACTGGAGAATTGAACCCCAAGCTGTCAGGCGTGGCACGCAATTTTCTTTAACTGCTGCACCAGTTCTCCAGCCCCTATGTGTCCTTCTCTATTGCTTTTCTGTCTACCCCTCAGAGACAGAGATAGAATCTCTCATGAAACTTGATGAACTTGAAGCTCCCACTTTTTTTTTTTTTTCTTTTTTTGGTTACAAAGACCAGTAGTCAGTTCCAGCAAGCAACCTTTCTGCCTCCACCCTCCTCAGCCCTGGGGTCACAGGCATGTACAACCATGCCTGGTGTTTCTGTATGGGTGCGGGAGATTGGGCTCAGGTCCCCCTGCCTGTACAGCAAGCATTCTTAGCCACTGAGTCACGTCCTCAGTCCCAATAGATGTGTTCTTTTTCTTCTTTTCTTAGTCTTTGTGGATTTTCAAGTACAAATTTCTATTTCCTTTGATAAAAATAGGATCTATCATCTTAATGGTTTTATATTTGCTCCCTAAATGTCTATGCCCAGTAGACATCTTACACACTTGACGATAAAATTCCCATAGAAATTGGGCTTTCTTGCCCAATATGAGCAGATATAAACGTCTCAGACAAAATATCTACACAATGAAAACTAAGTGGCACTTAGGTTTTCCTTTCTTCTTAATACGCGATGACCTTCCTTTCTTGTGAAGATGAAGGAGTGCAGTTGTGATCAATGTTCCATGACCAGTTCAGCTACTGAATAGGTTCTGGGAACTCCGAGAATGGTGAGGATTGTTTCCAGGGAGCTCTGTGAAGACTGGTGGCCAAGCATTACTGCTGGACCCACAGCTGCACAGACCCAACGCCTGTGCATGAAAGTCCTTCGTCTACTTGGCATCAGAGATTTTAACTATCCTGTGTCTGGTTATCAGTCTGCATCATACTTACGCCCTTGCCAGTGAGCTGAAACAATAACCACTCAGGATGTAGACAAGCTATGTGGAAAATCAAGGACATACTCTTTGAAGCAGTCAGGATTCTCCTACCAAATTAAAAGTGGCTACATTAGGCAAAGAACATTCCATGCATGCATGAGAATGTCAGCTGAGCCCTCTGCTTTATATAATATACATCAATAAAATCAAATATGAAAAGGTAGAATGGTTACCGATGAATACTATTTATTATTTCCCCAATATAATACTAATAGCAATTTTATATTAAAATACTGCTTCATGCAACACATTCACCCAGTCTTATGTTAATTGTTCATTTTCTTGATTACTCACTTATACATTTCATGTCTCACTTATATATTTATGGTTCTGTTTAATGTCATATCCAAAAAATTACTGCCAAATTTAGTGTCTTTACCCCTATGTTTTTTCATGAATTCTACTTCATATTACACATTTACATTTGTGTCTCATTTTG
The DNA here is from genome assembly GCA_036365145.1 of Orientallactaga sibirica. NCBI lineage: Eukaryota > Metazoa > Chordata > Mammalia > Rodentia > Dipodidae > Orientallactaga > Orientallactaga sibirica. The sequence goes on along the minus strand of JAEOAD010000016.1, from coordinate 2,455,394 downwards.
TTTCACTTTTTTTAAGTCTTTAATCCATTTTTAAAATATTTTATTTATTTATTTACTTATGTATGTATGTATGTATGTATGTATGTGTGTATTGAGGAGAGAGAGGGTCAGATAGAGAGAATTGGTATACTAGGGCCTCCAGCCACTGTAAATGAACTGCAGACGCATGTACTGCCAAGCACATCTGGCTTACATGGGTCCTGGGGAATTAAATATGGGTCCTTCGACATCACAGGCAAGTGCCTTGAGCACTAAACCGTCTCCCCAGCCCTGTAATCCATTTGAATTGGTTTTTGCACAAGGTGCGAAGTAAGAGTTCAGGTCCATTCCTTTTTATATACATATTTACTTTTTCTAGACTCTTTTTTTCACAGACACTATGGATCAGAACTTATAAAGTGATTAAGATGGTAAGAAAGGAAGGGCTATAGTATGGATTGACATTCAGAAATAGTTTGTCCAGTTCCTGCCTGATGTGGAGAGAAGAATGCTGAAATGGTCCCCACCTTCAGTGTCATAGTCATGACCCACAGCTGCCCGGAGGTGCCTCATTTTTCTCAAGTCCTCTCTGTCCCTGCTCTCGTCTCTTTCAAGGACGTTTCTAATTTCTGATTCACAATTGGCTTATGAGGATTCTCTGATGGTCTCTCTGCCATCAGAAGGGCTGGGGCCTCTGGAGCTCCAGAGATTCTGGAATACAAACTCAGCCCAGATGTCTGGAATACAATTGTATTTTTTTTTCCCTAGAGGACAGAGATTGCAATGCAGCCACTTCAGTGGTCAAGAAAGTCATGACAATGAAAGTCGCGTGAGTGTGGTAAAACGTATAGACAGAAAGGAAAATGACAGAGATGCTGACTTTTTTAACAAGACACCTGCATAATGATAGGACCACCAATTGAATCTGTTCTCAAAATAGGGCAAAAAGCTGGAACTTTCTTTAAGTCCTTGTAAATCTTAAAGCAAAATACATGCAAAACGTAAGAATACACACCTTGATGAGCTTCATGGTTTTCAGGCCTCCACCTCTTGTTTCTTGCTAGGAGGTGTAAGCACCTCTTGTTTCTTGCTAGGAGGTGTAAGCACATTTTGAAACACTCTTCCTGGCATGTCTTGATATGCATGGCTTCCAGGAGGTGTTGCTAGTTAACAGGCTTCGATTATTAAAGTGCTTCCTATGGAGTTGCGGAGAGTGCACCAAGACCCTCTGTCCTCTGCAACTCTTTTCCATGGTGTGTCTTCCCACTCTCACTGGGGTCACCCTCACCCTACCAAGTGCTCTGTCATTCCATGCTTCTGTTCATCTTACTGTTATCTTGCCTTCCCGTGGGCAACTGTCAGCTAACTTTTAAAATTCATTCAGGAACCAGTTCTCACAGGGACAATCCGAAGCCCCCGGAGTTGCCTAGGGAAATGAGCGTCTATAATTCAGCATCCAGCAGATTCCATTCCTTCTCTCCATTATTATCTGATATTCAGTGAGGGTGGCTTCTTCCTTAGTATCCAGAATCCAGTCTCTAATGCCATGAGACAAATACCATTTTGCCATCAGATATTTCTCCACTGAGCACTGGATGAAAGTGTAGGTTTAGTTCTGCTTACAGTAATCAGTTTTCAATAGGTTTGCCAAGTTAAATGTGTAAAGGGTTCTAACATATAGAAGTCACAAAAGAATGAATCTACACTTTGAAAACAAAGGCTTTAAAGGATCTGTAGAGACTTTTTTAGACAATGCATATTTTCCTATTTACATAAAACCACCAAGCCAAATTCAACAAATTGTCTTGGCCAAATATAGTCATTAATATCCAAGAAAGGTGCATGGTTCATAAAAGCAAATAAGCTAGGTGCCTGTGGCTTTTCCCTCTTGTCTGTCCACCCCCATCTGCATGGTAAGTGGTCATAGAGGAATGCAAGCAAGCACAGTTGAAGCTAGGACAACAAAATACCGCACATCAAAGAAGTTGACAAGATGTCTTGTCAATGAACCCAAATTATAAGGGGCAGTTATGAGTGCATACAGTAAGACAGACTTGAAGAAAGAAACCAGCAATGGAAAAGCTTGAGAACAAGCTGATCCCAGAGTGGAAAAATGCAGGGAGCCCTCAGTGGAGAGAATGCTTGCTGTACAAAGTGTGAGGACCTGAGTTCAGATTCCCAGAGACATAAAAGCAGGCACAACAGTGTGCTGCATCTCCCATGCTGGGGAGCAGAGGCAAGAGGGTCCCCAGGTCCTGCTGGCTAGCTAGGCTCATTAGTGAGCTGGAAGTTCAGCAAGTAACTCTATCTGAAAAGTAAACTGCAGGGCAACAGAGAAAGGCATCTGATGCTGACCTCTGGCCTCTGCACATATTTGCATGTATGGCCATACACATATGCACTCAAACTCACATGATCACAAAGAACAAACACGTCATATGTGCTTCAGAAAAGAAGAACAAGAACAAAGAGGAACAGGATGTCCATTTGAGAACAACAACTGCATTGTTCAGCTCACAGTGATGTGCAGAAAGTTTACTTAATTTTGTAAAAGTGAGGAATAGAAAAAGAACATGTTCAAGTACCATATGGTATTCTATCACAGAAATACACATGAGGATATTCAATGTTCAAGTGCCATATGATATTCTATAACAGAAGTACACACGAGGATATTCAATGTTCAAATATTATATGAAATTCTATAACAGAAGCACACATGAATATATTCAATAACATCTCACCAAAAATGAAGACAGCATAAAAATGACCTCTTACAATGCAACTGCCCAGACAGAAACTGGCCTCGATATCCATGACCTTGCAGTGCCTAGCAATACTCCGCAAGACCCTCAAAATAGAAGAAAAAGATGATGTCATCAAATTAAAAGAGAGACTAATGGAGAGAGGGAGGGGATATGGTGGAGACTGGAGTTCTAAAGTGGAATGGGGGGAGGGGAGGGAAATATCAGGTGGGTTTTTTTTGTATGTAAGTATAAAAGTCAATGAAAAATAATTAAAAAAAAGATAAGCTCACTGAGCAAATGAAAAATATCTACTGTTTCATATAAGGATTTAAAAGCTTAATAAAGAAGATGGAAGGAAATAGAATAATTTATAATTAGTAAAACTAGAACAGATGTGATAGATCTCATAAAAGAATTATAAATAAGAGTAGAATCAATTCAGAAATGAAAGGATGAAGTTCATAAAAATAAAGGACACTACCTTAGAAGAAATGTAAGTAGAGTAAAATATTTATGTAAAAAGTATATGAAATTTATAATAAAATGACTATGGAAAATAGGCAAAGAAAATTTAACTTATTTATCATAGAAAGGCCCAGAGAAGAAGAAAAATAGTAAAACTTCAATCTAGGTATTTTTTACTGAAATCCAAAGCAAATGTATTGAATTACATTTTTGTGAGAGAGAATACTGCATGCCTAAGAAAATTTAATCCATTATGAGCAATGCTAGGACAAGCTCTAGCAAATTATTTGGATAGCTAGAAAAAATGATTAAGTTGCTTTAAGAAAAAAAAGTCAGAAGCTGGGATTGGTGGCACACGCCTTTAATCCCAGCACTTGGGAGGCAGAGGTAGGAGGATCACCATGAGTTCAAGCCCATCCTGAGACTACATAGTGAATTCCAGGTCAGCCTGGGCTAGAGCAAAATCCCACCTCTAAAAACCAAAACAAACAAACAAACAAACAAACAAAAAAAACAAAAAAAAAACACGTCAGAGTTTTTACAATTTTTATGCCAAACAATCTGACTTTGAAGGAGAGGGGGGAGGGGTTGAAGGTGCATGCATGCCGCCAAGCATGTGTGGAAGTCAGAGGAAAACCCCGTGTATAGGTTCTCACCACCCACCCTGTTTGAGGCAGGGTCTCACATTGCTCACCATTGAGTTTGTCAAGCTGGCTGCCCGCAGGCTTCTGGAGATCTCCTGTCTCTGCCTCCTTTCTCACCATGTGTGCATTGTGCTTACAGATGTTCACTAGAGTGCCTGGTTTTGTGTGAGCTCTGGGGATCTGCGTTTTCTCCACTGATCCATCTCTCCAGACCGAAATACTTTTAGAACGTATACTGAAGTATTTTCTGGTGAAATAATAGTTGAAATTGTTTTCAATTAAGGTAGTTCAATCTGAGGAGAAAGGAATAGTGGTATAGATGAGTGACTGGTCATAGGTTGATCATCACAGAAGTTTGTAGGTTGGCACAGTTCATTATAATAACCTGTCTACTTTCTGTGTGTTTATAGTTTATGTAATCAAACAGCTCAAGTCCTCCTGTGTCTGCTGGTGACACTATCAAGGTACTTTTTGTGTTGTGTTGCCTGTGACTGTAATACACTAAAAATTTCCAAATGTTTATATATAACAATTATCTGGGGCCTAATAACATACTCAAAGAAAGCTTATGTTATCAACATTGATTTTTTTTTTTTTTTTTTTTTGCACAATACTCTGTCCTTATCTAAAAAACTAAAAATGTGCACCTGGCTAAAGCTGTCTCAGCCTTTAAAAGATCAGAGACGACTATTCCTAAACAATGGTGAGTCATGTTTTGGAGGTTGGGGTGGTCTGAATGTAAAATGCCACCCCCCCCCCACCTCATCCCCAGCTGGTGGAGCCTCTGGGAGGTGGAGGCTTGCTGGAGAAGGTGTGTCCCTGGGGGCGGGTCCTGGGTTGTTTTAGCCCAGCCCTACTTGCTGTGCTCATCTCACCCTCTACAGTTCCTTCCGCTGCTGTGGAAATGTGATGCTCATTGACCTGTTCTGCCACGCTTTCCTCTCTGTGAAGAAACAAACTTCCCTTTGAAACCACTAGGCTGGAAATAAACCCTTTCCTTCTATAATTAGTTTCTGGTTGGGTGCTTTGTCCCAGCTTTTACAGAGGGTGGTGTAACATTTAACACGACTCACGTACACAAATCTTGATGACAACAACTTTATGACACTGTGACTGATGCATGCATCCCTACCACTGAGGGGGGAAGTCTAGTGCAAAGGGCCACTTCTACTTAAACAGGACAACTCAGAAAGGATCTTCTGGGATTCTTTTAACTATGGCTGACAGATGTCTTCAGCTGCTATCACAGCCATTAAGATACCAAAGGGTGTACATGGTTCAGCTGCCATGTGTTCTCCTCAGTGTAGATAAGATACAACTTCTAAAACACAACTTGGATGTCTTTAAAGTATGGTTTCTCATATATCCCCTTTAACGATGAAAGTACAATTCTGTTTAATGTGATAGATTTCTGGTTCAGACAGTATTCGGGCCTGTTCATTTAGATGTGGGTTTTAACACCTCAGAAATATATCTGAACATTGCTGTAGAGTTATTTTCCTTATTGAGATGCATTTCATATCCTTAGAGAATACATAAATATGGCTGGGGAGATTGGTTCTGGTTAAAGCAAAGCCTGCTGGCCTGGGTTTGATTCTCCAATACCCACATAAAGTCAGATGGAGCATGTGGCTGGAGTTCATTTTTAGTGGCAAAAGAATACATGATTGTGGGCTCTACAGTAAGTATTTGGGGGAAAAGATCCCTTTTTAGTATACTTTTCATAGATATCTGCAGGAATCACTCTGTACACACAGCTATAAAATATAGTGCTGGGCCTAATTCTAATTCTTAAATTTAAAATGCTACCTCTTCAAAGTCCCTGAGGTTTAGGGAGACAAACCAGGCACACTGACTCCAGCAAAAAGAGAAGCATCCTTGTAAACTTATGGTAGGTACTATGGGGTACTGGTAAGCACTGTGGGATCATGAATACACCAGTTGGTCTACGTCAGGAGGACATGAATATTCCCAAATCCTTCTCACCCTGTGGTTCTTACATTCTCTCCACCTCCTTCTCTACAATGTCACTGGAGCCTTACATTGGAGCGTAATAGAAACTTCTTTAGTGTTGAGCTCTCAACAGCCTTTTTTTTAGGATGAGTTTTCAAGTTTCCTCAGTGTCTATCAGCACCTCCATAAAGAATCTTCTCTGTCACATGCATCTTATAAGGTGTCACTAAACTACAGTGAGGCAGGGACCCTTCCCATGCTCACTTGGCTAAGGAACAAACTGAACCTCAGATTGATCAAGACATTTGTTTCCTGTCACATATCTCCCGGGGTTGGAGCCTGAGAAAGTCTGACTTAATTCTAAACTTCACACATGGCTTTGGGCTAGGTTGTCTTCCTCAGTTTGAAAGGATTTTAACAACAGAAGTGTGTAATATCTGTAAATTATGAAGCTGAAAGTTGAGGGTCCTTTTATAACAGAGGAACTATGTAATTTTACTCTTGAGAACTTTTAAATTACAGCCCCATTGGGTGAAAGTGTGTTGGTTCCATAAAGGCCATAGTGTAAGTCTGAGCTTTTGTCATGGCTTATGCTCGCCCCCTGCTGGCGCATCTAATTGGTGCTTCGGGATGAAATTCTGTCAACGGACACATAGATGAATCTGAATATGGTAAGTTGTTAAATGAAATAAACCAGGTACGTAAAGAGTGTGCGATCTTGGGCTGGAGAGATGGCTTAGCAGTTAAGGCGTTTGCCTTCAAAGCTAAAGGATCTCAGTTCGATTCTCCAGGACCCACGTAAGGCAGATGCACATGGGGCTGCATGCATCTGGAATTTGTTTGCAGGGCCTGGAAGCCCTGGTGTGCCCATTCTCTCTCTCTCTCTCTAATAAATAAATTAAATTAAATAAAAAAGAAATGTGCGACCTCACTCAGATATAGAATCTGTAAGAGTTATTATCATACCATCAGTGAGCAGAATTGAATGGTGATGGCCAGAGGCTGGGAATATTGTTCAGGAAGGGAAGGGAGGCCGGGCGGGGGTCACAGAATACAAAATTACACTTATAAGAGAAAACGTCAAGAGCTCTGTTCAAAGCAGCATAGCCATAATAAAGATATTGTTTTTGAAAAACATGGAGAGTATATGCTTTGTGTCGTCATAAGAAGACTGATAACGTGTAAGGTAATGAATATGGTCTGATCTTGCACAATGTGCATATAAAGTCAATTCCTGAGAATATGGTGACAAGGGAGTTGGGTCTAGGACATTAAAACATGTGGATTCACAAATCCCTTAAAGAAATGACACATAGTGTTTCATAAAACCTATGCACATTCTCATGTGAACTTTAAATCAACTCAAAATTGTTTATAATCCCTCACTGATTGCAAATTCTGTGCAAGTAGTTGCTGTACTTACTGTTTATGGAATAATTACAAGACAAATGTCTGTACATATTCAGCATAGATGCAAAGTATTTCACCCCAAAATATATACAGTTGTCCTTCTTTCCCCAAGTATCTGTAAATGGTGGTTGTTTGAATTCAGGAATGGGAAGCTTTGGTATGAAATATATAGACTTACTTCATAACAACCTGCTGTACATGACACATACGGACAATTTTAGGTGTCAAGTAAATAACACACAGAGAAGCATACTCTGTAAGGCCCAAGCCCTACCATAGGCTTATGGGATATAATCCATATTTTACACATTAAAAAATAAAACTTTCTCATCCCTCCAAGACATGTTAGAAAAATTAAATATAATGACATGAACACATTCTATTAAGATTCCTTCAGGTGGGCGTGGCTGGTTCCCTGAGCTTCTAAAAAGCTGACATTGTGTCTTGTACAAGGGATGTCAGAAGAATGTGGCTCAGTTACTCTCCTCGGCTGGCTATGCTGAGGGCAGAGGAGAGGGCTGACATTCTAACCAAGGAAGGAGTTAACTAAAGCACAGACTCACCCCTGCAATTCCGTTTTACATTGGAAGTAAAAAGAAGACACTGAGATCTTGACACTGGCTCCAGTCTGTTCCACTCTTCCCTCTAATGGTCCAGTACCCCTATATGCAGCCAGCTGCAGCCCACCGCCTGCCATACCAATGAAATGGAGGAGCAAGCGGCTTATAGGGTCATTCACTTCTTGATACAAATGACCGTCACTGTTTGCTATGGTTTCCCCTGGAGCTGAAGGACTCACATTTCTCCCTTGACATGATACACAACCACACATGTGCCCTGCAAAAATGGTGTGTCTGGATTGATTAAACACACATTCAAAAGCACAGATCAAAATCATTTCAAATTGACTTCTAGGAAATCACAGAATTGAAATGAGAAAAGGAACATATGCACATATCAATTACTCACATATTACCAGTATATTAAAATTGCAAGATATGAAAATTATAAGCAAAGTAGTTTCATTAAATCTGTGCTGTTTGCGGCTGGGGAGGTAGCTCAGCTGTTAAAGTTCTTGCTCTGCAAGCAGGAAACTTGAATTCAATTCTCAGAACCCACATAGAACAAGGCAAAGTACAGTTCCATGGACACAGAGAAATCCTGAGGACATCCAGTGTAGCTTACTTGATGAACTCGAAGCCACTGTGAAACCCTGTGTCAACGAAGGTGGATGGTGTCTGAGGAACAATACCTGAGGTCATTTGGTGACCTCCACATGTATGCACACACACACTGCACACTCATGTATGCACATACAAACATATACATACACATGCACAAAAATGTCTGTGCTATTTGTCCCAGACATGCATTTATCTGTCTGATGTCCTCACTGTCTTTGCTAGCGTGGAACAATGATATTGGTTACACCAGGAAAATGCTTAGAATTATTCAACGTTACCAAGAAATGGGGAAAGACTAACACTTAAAGAAAGGCAAGAGAGGATCTTGGATTATTGTTGTCATCAAGGTCAGAGATTAGACAAGACGTAAACCATCTTATAGTGCACAGTGTCAAATTTCAGCAATTACTTACAGAGATAAGGAAGAATTATCTTTTAGAGACAACTTACAACTAACTACCCAGTAACTCCTAATGCTTGAAAACGTAAACAAAAAACATTCACAGAAGCAGAATCAACGGGACGAGGTTTTTCATTTCCATGCTCCCCTCCCCCTGTTCTTGGCATTGAGGCTGGATTGCAGATTCCTCGCATACAGCACCAAGAGAAAGCATAGGTAGGCATGTGAGGAAGGTGAATTATCACCCGTGAATGGCAAGTGACAAGATTTTTAAAATATATTTTATTTATTTATTTATTTATTTATTTAGGAGGGAGAGTCAGGGCGGGGGAGAATGGGTGTGCCAGGGTCTCCAGCCACTGCAAACGAACTCCAGATGCATACGCCCCCTTGTGCATCTGGCTTACGTGGGTACTGAAGAATCGAACCGGGGTCCTTTGGCTTTGCAGGCAAACATGTTAACCACTAAGCCATCTCTCCAGCCCCAAGTGACAAGATTTTTCAGGGATGCCTGTTTCTCTAGAGCAGTAATATCAACTGAAAACAAATAACCTCCTATACTAGGTGCCTGAACACACTGATAAACTTAATAGACTGCCAACCACCTCGTTTTTTCTGCAGCTGTACTGTTAGGGAAATGAAGGCTTAGAGATGTCAAACCTAAACAGTGTGCTGCACTTTTTATGCAAACCCATTCTCCACAATTGTGCACAGCATCTCCAAAGTGCTGGTAAGAAAAACATTGTAATTCCACAATAGCCGTTGTATTGTTCTTAAGAATACATTTGAAGATAAAGGTCTCCAACTCCTGTTTCAGAAGCCTTTCATTACATGGTATCCTAGTGGCCTTAAAAGATGAGCTTAACTTCAGGCGAGAGAAAGAATGGCATGCTCTGCTTCCCTTCCTGCAATTCTGTAAAACCCAAGGAACCGTTCGGAGGACAGACATTTCACGGTGGGCTCATCAGTCTACTAGAGGTCAGATACAGTTCACACGACCCTCTCAGGGAGGATTAGCACTTTATATGGATAAAGGAATAAGACTGAACAGACTAATTATCTGCAGAAAAGAGTATACTCAAGTGGAAATGAGCCTTTGGTCCCTGTATAAAGTAGGGGAAATGGCACATATGCTTGGGGGTCACATACTTTCCAAGTGCCTGTAGAATACCAGTCAAGATGATCTCATGTATTAGCTGTATTTTTTTTTATTAATAAGAGAAATAACACTTACCCAGGGAGTCCCAAATGTTGCCTTCTAGCCACTTTACTACATTTATTAAAATGTCCCAATTTTTTTCTTCTAAAATATAATTTGTAAAGATTTGTTTCTTCCATTTAATTTTATTACAGTGTACACAGCTCTAATGTTATAATAAAGACCATGGAAAAAATGTAAATAGAAAGTCACTTTATGAAAAATTAGGCCATAAAATTTATTCTGCTCAACATGGATCATCTATATCATATTGAGTTTCTCAATTTAATGTTGGAGCTTGCTTCTGTGTTCTGTTGTGCAACTTAATACACAAAACAACACCGTTGAATCTGCCAAGGAACACTGCAAACAATAAATTAACAACCCCAGAAAGTGGCCAAGCCCTGAAAACTCTGTGTAACACCTGGAGATTTACAAGACTGAACATGCTAGAAGGTATGAGAGGAAGCTCAGCAAGGGGGTGAGATAAGATGTCCGCATTGCAAGGATAGGGCACATGCAGGAGGCACAGACAGCCAAGAGGGGCCTGACATAGAGCCAGAGGCCCTGGGCCTCATCTTTATTCAACCATCCCAGGATGGCATTGTGAGGTCAGGACCCCAGTCTCGTCATTAGCCAGTTGGGGCATCAGCATCCCAGGCTTTCTACCTTCCCCTGAAGTGTGAGCTCTTTCTCATTGAAAGTAAGAAGGGGCTGGGGATATGAGTAATTGGATAAGGTGCTTGCTACTCAAACTGAGTTAACTGAGTTCAAACCTCAGACCCCACCTAAAAAGCTAGAAGCTGTGATAGGCTGACGGCAAGATGGTAGACAGAGACAGACCTATTTCCTGAAAGCTTGCAGCAAGTACAGCAAAGAACAACACCAGAGGAAGATGGAGAGAAACCTGCCTCAGGTAAGGGAGAAAGGCCAGGTGACCTGACAGTTGTCCTCTGAGCTTCACATACACACCATCGCGTGCAGAGAGAGAGAGAGAGAGAGTGCATGCACACACAGCAAAAAGAAAAAAAAAACATAACCAAAGCCTATCCCAAATATTCTGTACAGTTATTCTGAAAACAAGAGATCATCTACAAAGAATAAAGAAAAAGTATTTTAAAAAATAAAAAAGCTTCTTAACATTTGAGCCTCCAACTTTACCAATCCACAAACTTCTATTTTTTTTTCAAAATGCCAACACATGCAGTTTAACATACAAACACCGTCATCTCAATGTCTTTATCAAAATCTATTCTTCTTGTCCCCACTGCCTTGTACATAAAACCCACCAGACATTTTCATAGGCTATGTAAGTACTTTCAATCAAGGTAGTACCCATCCGCTTTGTTCTCTGAGCACCTAGCATCTTGCTCCAGCTTGAAATTATGTGCTTGCTATGTGAACAACCGACTGCTGCAGATTCTTAAATGCATGAAATCTAGTCACAATGGCAGCACAGGGAAGCGCTGGGACGGGGAAGCTGCCGGCATGGTGTTGTGCTCTGGCACTTAGGCAGCCTCCAGCCAGCTCCGACTGCTCACCCCTGCACCTAGAGCCACCATCCCTACACCATAATGGCCCCGAATTCCCACAGAGGACGCTCTGAGAATACCTAAGTGTTTGGAGATGAAACTCCAACAGCCTTGTCACTTTGATTGTTTTTTGGCCAAACATTAACTGCTCTAGTTACACACATGATTTTGGCTGGAGCAGATTTAATTCTTCTTATTTCCTATTTCCTTTCTCCCCAAATAGAATGACAAACATATGACAGTCAAAAAAATTACATCTCTTATTAACCCTATCTTTTATAATTTTATATTCCTTAATTCATCAGGTTTGATCTTTAAAAGTATATGTAGCCTGATCTTTTCTCAGAACTTTTTTTTTTTTCCTGTAGCTAGAATACATGCATGGGTGCTTATATCTGACAATTCTCTACCTTTAATGGACAAAAAAATTAGGAATCTTCATAACACAGTTCAGCCAGGCAAATTCTATAGGCAAGCAAAGCAAAGATTTTTAGATAATTCAACTCAACATGTACGTCTGCCTGACAGTGAGCTATACTTAGTGGTTATGATATTTGCTGCTTCGGTGACGGGGTGTATCCACTGCAGTTCTCTTCTACTCAGAAAATATTGTAAGTAAAAACACAAGTTAAATGTCAGAGAGCCTAGCCAGTTCGGCTTTTTAGCATTATACCTAGGCTGGGAATATGTCAGTTTCCAGTCATGTTAACCTTCCGCGTAGGCCTTTAATCTTAACTTTATCACCCACATGAATTATGAACATAACAAGTAAAAGGTAGCAGTGCGGTCATTCCGTGCAGGACTACGAGTATAGAATTTATTGTAAGTTTCTGAAATATAAATGTAGCCACAGCATTTTGTAATTATTCATATGATGTTTCTATCTTAAGCCTGATGCCGACTGTGCCCTCTCTCTTAAATATAGGTCACTGAGGGGAATCTTAGCAGTCTTTCCTGAGCTCGTTTTGGGAACCATCTAAGCTTTTAGCTCTGCCACAGATAGATCAAACTTATAGCTTGCATCTGGAGCCTATAGATAGAAGAAAACCCTGAACAGGTCAGTAGCAAGCTGTGAAGATACGTGGTGGCATCTAATGTGGGGTCCCATCTTTATCATCAGATGAGCCTGTGAGTGCAGGAAGAGCGCTGGGGTCTAAACGGACGCTCTGTGGTTGGAATCTCAGGTTCTCTGCTTTGTAAATGGGGGTGTCTCATGCAGACTACTTTGGAACACCCTGGGGTTTCACTCCTTTTACTCACTCAGGTTACAGGTGCTCACTTCTAAGTATTTTTTTTTTTTTGCAGTCTGGGTGGTGGTGGGTGTATGTGCGCGCATGTGTGCGGATGTGCTTGCAGGTGTGGGTAACCAGAGGAGAATGTGAGATGCCCTCCTCGGTCCCGTCCCTCATCCGAATATTCCTCAGAATGCAGAGCTGCAGTTTTCACAAGCCCCAGTGATTCTTCAGTCTCTGCTCGCCACAGGACTGGCATTATGGATGTGCGAGATCACATCCAGCGGTTCAGATGGGTGCTGGGGGGGGGCAAACGGACAGTCTCAGGACCACCTGGCCCCTCACTCTTTCATCAAGTGTTCTTACCTGCTAAGCCATCTCTCCAGCTCCCAAATACATTTTAAATTATTCCCAGTAGCACGTGATCATATCTGCTAAGCAGTTACAGTCCAAAGAAGAACACTGTCTCTTATTGAAGAAGCCCACAGTCTAATAAAGACAACACAGTGTGTCATTGTAGACATGGAACATTCCAGAAGGACACAGAAGGGAAACATGCTGGCGAGGCAAGCTGAGGAGATGGTATTTCCTGATGGGTTGAGTTAAATGAGATGGTGTGTGACGAGATAACACTTATTCCTCCCACAATCCGTGACTGTCAGAATCCAGTTGTATATGGAAAGGAAAAACTAAACGAGGAAGAAAGGAGACAGAGATGGAAAGGCAGGACAGCCCTGCTGTGTGTCCCCTGGAGACGCACAGCCACAAGTCCTTGCCTGGCCGTAGTGCATCCCTTGGTTGTCCTCATGGAGTTTGTCAGCTCATGCTCAACTACACACAGCATCTGGTGGCCTGCTAACAAGAAGGTCTGGATTCTGTCCTGACGTGGACTGCTCCCCGTGTGACAGAGTCAGTTCCACAGGGAATCGGCCCAGGATCTCATCATCTCCCTTTCAGCCCTATGCCTGCACAGGTAAAATTAATATCTCATGTGGAGGCATGTGTAATGGCAAATGCCACTAGGCATGCAGATTATATCTGAAAATCCGTTCTGCCTCTGAGTCATTACCTCCGGTTGCTGCCACAGAGCAACTGTCCCCAATTTGTAATGTGTCCATTTTTAGTGCAAGCCTATCCAAGCTTTCGCCCAAATCCCCAAGACAGAATCTTTATTTTGTTTGTCTTCTAATACTCTTGGGCCTTAATATTGCTATTCCAGAAATATCTCTGAGTCTAAAGATTCCTGAGGGTTGAGTTAGACAGGAACCAGAGACTCAATGTTAATGTGCCTTGACTTTGGGGGTGCTCCTGGGGAGACACCTGGAGCACCAGGCAGCAGCTGCTTCTAGCACAGCCAAACTTCCTGCTTAGCCATCAAACACATAACATATAAGCAGAGCCCTCAGTTCCTTATCCCTCTTGGGATCCAAGCATGCCAGCTTGTATCAAATTGATGAGGGTTCTCCACTCAGAAATAACATGAGATCTCTGGCCATCAAAGAAAAGGAACAACTTTCACTGTGCTTTCTTTATTTGAGGCAGGGTCTTACTCTAGCCTAGGCTAGGCTGGCCTGAACTCACTCTGACCCACTTATCTCAGCCTCCGTGTGCTGAGATTAAAGGCGTGAGCTGCTACGTCCAGATCAAAGTGCATTTTAAAATCATCTCATCATATCAAAGTCTTAAGGATGATATATAAAGAAGCCTAAACTGCCTGAAGAGCAGCAACGTGAGGGAACCAATTCAGTAACAATTTGGTCTACACACATCCACTGTTTTGCTTAATGTTCTGAACACAGAAGAGACTTGTGTCTCACATTTCATACTTCACAGAAATGCAAGACACTCCGGAGATCTTATCTTTACTTTGCCACGTTCTTTCCTAAGCCTATCCAAAATAGTCACTCTGTCTGTAAAAGTTAGCATTCTTTCTTTCAGATTCCACAGACATAGTGAATACAGACGGTCTGGTGTTTAAATATGTTCTCTATATATTCTGAGTAAATTACATGAGGTTTGCACACTGATACCATTATCGTTTCTAAGGGGGATCAGTTTACCTCGGTATTTTAGCACCTATGCAAGCACCAGAATGGCACATTCCTGACTTGATTACACATTAAATTTATCTGAACAGTTCTGGAACCCACATGGCAGTCCATACCAGTGATTCAGATTATCTAGGCTGCCAGCCAGGAAGGACTCAGAATTTTTAAATGATTGTTTTCAAATAGGCATTAACATTTGTAAACTACAGGCCCAGCCAAAGTTGGTTCTGTAATGTTTGATAATAACTGGCGTATAAGTTGGCTGACAACTTACACTTACTACAAGTGGGAGAATTATTTGCATCTAAAAATTCTGAGTTCATAAGGCTGGAGATATGGCTTAGCATTTAAGGCACTTCCTGCAAAGCCAAAGGACCTAGGATTGATTCCCCAGGACCCACATAACCCAGATGTACAAGGCAGCACATGTGACTGGAGTTCATTTGCAGCAGCTGGAGGTCCTGGAGGCCCATTCTCTCTCTCCCCACCTGCCTCTCTCTATCTCAAATAAAACAAATAAAAATTATGAGTTCAAGAGCTAGCCTTTTTTTTCTACATAATATTAAGTATGAAAGTCAAAATCTATGTGAATGCATTTTCTATGTTGAATAATAGAGAAGTGATATTATCCCAACAATAACATCGTAATCAGCATTTGGTGCTTAGCCACCCCTTTTTGTCCAGGTACACTGTGGGAACAGGGACTACACAGCTCCAGGAAATGTGTCCAGAGTCTTCAGAATCCATTTTCTTCAGGGAAGAGTCCTGGTGTCTTCCTATAGAATGACTGTTCAAGGAACGATCTACATGAGCTGAGCCCACCTCGCCACCCCTCAGCATTGCTGGAACCCTCACACCCTCCAGTGGGAAATGTGTAAGCCAAAGAAGTCTGCCACCGTGCACAACCTCCAGTTTTATTCCTTGCAGGCAGTTTTCTATTTCCTGCTAGGGGCAAGTACACCTTGAACAAAGATAAAGCCCTTGTGACCTGCTGGTCTCCAGTTCAGCTGGGATGGAGCCAATGGAATCACTTGCAGCAAGATGGATTTGAGTTAACATAAGGAAGCTGTCCTAGGAGGGAAGGTTATTCACATTTAAAAATAAAAATAAAAGGTGTCAAATCCAGCTCAGTGTGACATAGTAATTTGTCCATAGTATTTGTTAGAGAGGAATACTTACAGGCATTTTCATGAAGAATAAGTGGTATCAAAGAGATCATAGTTTTCACCTGGCTCAATCACTTCCTACTTTAAGCCAGGTGTATAATGAAAGCCAGCTACCATTTCTTTATCGGTGATAATAAAAGTCCTATACACACCTTACAAAGGTTTTATGAGGGATGATATGACCTTATACTTTATTATTCAGACCTGGCCACTTTGGAGAGTGAACAGAGCCACAGCTATCATTAACAGGTTTAAATTATTCTGTAAAAGAGACACAGAGATCTGTCAGGCAAATGTGAACCAGCCCCATGGTGGCTATCCCAACAATGGTGTGGTTTTTGTTTCAATGTGTCAAACTCTTGTAGAGGGGCTGGAGATGGGTTAGTAGTTAAGATGTTTGCCTGCAAAGCCAAAGGCCCCAGGTTTGATTCCCTACTACTCCTGTAAGCCAAATGCAGTGGCTGGAGGCCCTGGCACACCCATTCTCTCTCTGTCTATCTCTTTTCTCTTTGTTTCATATAAATTTAATTAAATTAAATTTAAAAAAGAAAACTCTTGTAGAGTAGGTGGGTGTGAAGTCAGGTCTGGGTAAAATACTGAAATGAGGCAAGTTAGACCTCTTATACTGATATCTGGTATTTTAGAAGCTGAGTCATCCATGAAGGGTTACTGAGTTGAATCAGGATGAAGAGACAAGTGAGATATTTTTGCACTTGTCATATATATGTGTGTGTGTATATATATATATACATACAGACACATTATACATATATATACACACACATATACATACATAAACGTATACATGTATGTGTATGTATACACACACACACATACTCAAGAAACTTTGGCAAAAGGACCTTAGAAATCATCTTGTCCACCACTCCTCTCTTAGATTTCAAGAAAGAGCCTCAGAACATGCATAATCTTCCCATGTTCTCTCACCATATCAGAAAACAGGGCTGCTCCTTGGTTATTTTCACCAGGTTACTGGATTGCACTTCTCCGTGTGATACATTTTAACATGTTACATATGCAAACCCAAGGCTTATGGGAACAGAGCCTTGGAGGAAAGTTCTTACCTCAGCTGAGCTGGTTTCCTGTGTCTCTGGGCACAGATATGATACGTTGTATCTAACCTAGAACAGCGAAGGGCCAGAACCCTGTGCTAGCCCTGAGTTTGCTCTCCCAGCCCAGAGAAAAACACATGCTCACTGCAGGCTACTTTCTGTTTTCTGTCATTAGAACTGACTCCAGAATCAAGTCTGACTTTGTCCCATTGGGATCCTGTCTTACAGAAGCATTGGCTGTCCTACTATGCACATGCATAGATTTAGTAGGTGGACCTACTGGATGCAATCCACATCTAAATATAAAACTAGTGGAGTGTCTCAGCACCTTTGATTCCTCAACCATTGTCTTTGCTAGCTACGAGTGAGAAACTCCTACAAAATTTAGAGTCACAGAGTTGTACTGAAAACACCTTGTAGGAAGTGAGCTGCCAAACACCAGGCCAACAGCCAAGTAATGGACAACCTTTGTTGGCCTCCGCTTTTGTTGTTGCTCATGCATTTCTCAACAAAAGAAAGAGGGACAAACCGGGCGTGGTGGCCCACACCTTTAATCACAGCACTCAGGAGGCAGAGGTAGGAGGATTGCTAAGAGTCTGAGGCCACCCTGAGACTATATAGTGAATTCCAGGTCAGCCTGGGCTAGAGTGAGACCCTACCTCAGAAAAACAAGTATATATATGTGATTTAACAAAAGGAAATAAAACCACAAAGCTACTCAACTTCCTGTCTATAAAACATGACTACAGGGCTGGAGGGATGGCTTAGCTGTTAAGATGCTTGCCTGTGACCCACTTAATGCCAGATGTACAAGATGGCACATACATCTGGAGTTCGTTTGCAGTGGCTGGAGGCCCTGGCATGTCCATTCTCTCTCTCTTTCTCTCTCAAATAAATAAATAAACAAATAAATATTTTTTTAAAAAAAAAAAAAAAGGGTGGAGAGATGGCTTAGCGGTTAAGGCATTTGCCTGCAAAGCCTAAGGATCCAGGTTCGATTCTCCAGGTCCCACATAAGCCAGATGCACAAGGGAGTGCATGCATCTGGAGTTCGTTTGCAGTGGCTAGAGGCCCTGGTGTGCCCATTCTCTCTCTCTCTGTCTCCAATAAATAAATTTTAAAAATTAAATCTGAAAAAAAAATTAAAAATATATGAATACAATTCCTTACTTTGCTTGGAGGTTTGAGGATTAAACAAGCCCACAGCTAGATGTGGCCTCGTGGAGCTTCCTTGCCGCGGCCCCTGACCTCTCCCTCTCCTTGTATTTTAAGGTTTAGACCTTGTCACAGGGATGACTTTGCCTGACCCAGCTGGGATTAAGGCAGGTTGCTTTTTCCTCAGTGTGTCCTGAAATAATGTTCTGAGGTAAGAGCCCTGCAAATGTTTTCCTAGTACATTCCTGTGAACTGACATTTCTACCTTCTTCTGGCTTGTTTCTCACATTGACAGTGGTACTTCCAAAAATACGGAGGGAAGAAAAGTAAGAGGTGGAGATTTTTAAGGTCAAGCATGGTATTATTTTTACCTAAACTGGTTTTGACACCCAAAGGGAGTTCAACAATTAACATCTTACTGTTTATTAAATGCTTTTCAGACATTTGTGTACATAATTACCCTTGGAGAATGGAAATTAAGTACAATTGCCCAAGCACTGTAAATTAAATCTGATTCAGCGTATCTGGAGCAGGAATCTGCACTTTTTCAAGCTGTTCACATGGCCTGGGAAGGTGTTTTAGGGAAAAAAAAATAACAACTCTTTCTTGGTGGTTGAAAATATGATCCAAGTGCATACTATATGCATGAAATGTCATAGTGCAAACCATTGTACAGTGAATAAATGCTAATACAGAAAATTTACAATTGAAAAAAATCATTGATATGCTAAGTTCTCTGCTTAGGATTCAGCTGCAAGCTGGAGGTCCTCACAGGCCTCCAATCCTGGAAGATTACATCAACAGGGACCATGTTGTACAGATATGAATGGAGGTACACACAGGATGCTAGGGAGAAATAGGAAAATGACTACTCCAGACTATAATTAGCAAATCTTTGAGAAGCTATTTTATGCAAACTGTATTTGATATTTTGCAACTTGCCTTCTTATCTCTGTCTCAAAACAGTAAGCTTAAGTACAAATGAGACTTCTGTGGATCTCTTGGTTGCTGTAGTGGATAATTCCCCAAGTGCTACTGTTTTCAAACATCTGCTGATCGGTCTCCCTGTGTCCCCTAAGAAATGGCTCAGGATTTAGAGCAAGGGTCAGGTGTCTATCATGCAGAAATCACTTTACCTACATAAGGTATTACATGCTTTGACAACCTGTAGTCACTCTTTGACCTGAACCAAGAAAAAGCAATGTGAATATTTGGAAACAACTTACTAATTCCCACCCACCAAGTTTCTCTACCCTAGAGGAAAGCTGAATGCATTATTGTCTTGTGTGTGTGCATTGCTGTGTCCCTCACGGACAGAAAGCACGAAGTTGCCAATTGCTGTGTCTTCAGTATGTAGAACAATGCCTAGTACTTATGATTAAATGAATGGATGGATGGATGGGAAATATCTTGCTCTGCTTAACCTGCATGACGAACAAACCCCCAACTCTTTAAACACAGCATGTCCATGGCTCTGGCCTCGTCTATCCAAGTTCAGTCTGTGTCTGTCTCCTGCTTTCTCTTCTTCTCAGGTCCCTCCTCATCACCCTGCCTCCGCTTCATGTCTCCGTTCTCCTCCTTTCTTCTCCTTGAATACTAGTTCCTCACCTGCATATTTCCCTCACATCTAACTGAGGTCATGTCAGAACCCATCCCCTTTCTAATCCAATAGCCTCTAAAAAATAAATAAGAATAATAAGAAGAAAGAATGCCCTGGGTGATAGAGAACAATCAATTTCTGTTGGCCTCCAATACCTGGAAAGCTAGTAGAAGAAGCTCATTAGTTTATTCAGATACTGACTACTTTCAAAATTAGGTCTCATATTATATTTGAGAAGACAAAACCACTGGGACATAGCAGGGTTTTTTTTTTTTGTTGGTGTTGCTTGTTTTTGTTTTTGGTTTTTTGGTTTTTCGAGGTCGGGTCTCACTTTAGGCCAGGCTGACCTGGAATTCACTATATAGTCTCAGGGTGGCCTTGAACTCAGGGCAACTCCTACCTCTGCCTCCCAGTGCTGGCATTAAAGGCGTGCGCCACCACGCCTGGGTAGCAGTTTTGATTCTAGATATATTTCTGCTCATCTGCCTCCCTGCAGTAAAGTCCTAGTACCCTTAACCTCTGTCGTGATCATCATGGAAGATTCTCAAAAGACAGTCACAGGGCTGGAGAGATGGCTTAGCAGTTAAAACACTTGACTGCGAAACCAAAGGACTTTGGTTTGATGTCCCAGGACCCACGTAAGCCAGATGTACAAGGTGGTGCATGCATCTGGAGTTAGTCTGCAGTGGCTGGAAGCCTGGCATGCTCATCCTCTCTCTCAAATAAATAAATAAAAATAAAATATTAAAAAAGAAAGACAGCCATATCTTTTGCTTGTAGATATGATTTTCTGTAGGAGACATCCAACAAGAGCTTTCAGTGGGGGGCTGGAGAGATAGCTCAGCAGTAAAAGGTGCTTGCTTGCAAAGCCTGCCAGTCCAAGTTCGATTCCCCATCATCCATGTAAAGCCAGATGCACTCAGCAAGAGACCGTGGCATGCCCATACACATGTACAAGCAGATAAATAAATTAAATTAAAGTTAAAGGACTAGCAGGCCATAATAAAATGTGAACAAATATCTCCAACAGGAGGCAGGAAATAATCAATGGCACAATGAAGGCTGTGCACATCAGGGAAAAAGTGGCCATTTAAAAATATTATTTATTTATTTGTAAGCAAAAAGAGATAGAGAGACACAGAGACAGAAAGAATAGGCATGCCAGGGCTTCCAGGTGCTGCAACTGAACTCCAGATGCATGCGTTAGTTTGGCTTTACACAGGAACTAGGGCATCACACTCCAGTCGTTAGGCTTTGCAGGCAAGAGCCTTAACCACTAAGCCATCTCTCCAGCCCAGTGGCTATTTTTAAATTGGGAGAAAAATCAGAAAATATTGTGAAAGAATTGACTTTTAAAATGTTCCATGGAAAATGAAGTTGTGAATGGTGAAGACACAAAAAGAGTATCTGAACTGAACTATAGATTGGTTTGAGTTGAGAGTAAATATACTGGTTTTCTACCTTATTTTTTTATTCATTCATTTGATAAAACAAATCAATTTCCTTCACAGGCACTGGATGCTCCATTTTAAACACAACGTGCTTTGTCCTAGAGTTAAAAATCTAATCTCCTTGCTCCACTGTTCTTATAATATCTTATGACATCATTTGGAAGTCTGGAGGAGCCTACAGTCCTAGAACTCATCAGAACAGATTCAAGGATCAGGAGGGCCCATGCAGAATGTTGACTGGTTACACACAAGTCATCACCATGGGGCTGAGGCCAACTTCATACATTCATTCAGAAAAGAAGAAAACAGACCAACGTTTCGCAGTTTTCTTTGGCTGGTTCACGTATCCAGCTCAATAGGCTAGAGACTTCCTTATACCTTCTAGGCTCTGAGCTCATAACTCCTTAAAAAGCAAGCCAAACAAATCAAGTTATCAAATCATAAATGCACGACATCATTTTAATGAAAATTTTGGGAGACAAAATAATTCTGAAGAGTGGAGCCATCGCAGGACGTCAGTCCTCAGCCATTTTATATTAAGTATAAATAATTATAATAAATGTAAATCATCTCAATTAACAAATTAAAAAAGGAGATGGATGGCAAAGGGAGATAGTTCAGAGCTTTAAGGCACTTGCTTATAAGTCTGCCAGCCAAAGTTTGACTCCCAGCACTGATATGAAATCTGAATGCAAAGAGGCACATATGTCTCTAATCCTACACATCCATGGCAATGGGAAGCAGAGCCAGGAGAATTCTGAAGCTTAGGGACAGTTAGACTTATGCACACATATTTCCAAAATAGTGAGAAACACTGTTTTAAATAAAAAGAAAGGACACATATCCAAGTTTGTCCTCTGTCCTCCACGTACCTGCCGTGGTACATGTGTCCACACATATACACATTAGATACATCCATTTATACATTCACAGACATTATAAAACTAAAAAGATTGCCAGGTAAATTTTAAAACATGGTCCAATTATATACTGCATATAGCAAATTCACTTCAATATAACCACTTTGTACATTGAAAGTAAAAGGATGGAAAATGGTATATTATAAAAATAGTCAAAAGCATACAAGGGTTTTTGTCTTCAGCAATAGGTCTTGCCTTTTACCTCAGGTGGGTAATCAAGTGCTTTGATAGAAGCCTGTCTTGTTTTGGGGACCTTATAGATTTCTTCAATCAATAGCTCAATGTGGATTGTAAGCAATTTTCTGATACTGGGGGTTGCAAGCCAGAGACAAATCTTTTAGGGTTTTAGGGTTAGGCTTCATCTAACTCTCTCCTTTTATTTTTTAGAGAGAGAGAAAATTGGCATGCCAGGGCCTCAGCCACTGCAATCGAACTCCAGACACTTGCACTACCTAGTGGGCATGTGTGACCTTGCACTTGCCTCACCTTTGTGCATCTGGCTTACGTGGTATCTGGAAAATCAAACATGGGTCCTTAGGCTTTGCAGGCAAGTACCTTAACCACTAAGCCATCTCTCCAGCCCTCAAGGGCCCTTCTTACCAGATGATTCCCCCACACTCCTGTTGAGGGTTATATCTTTTAGTCTACCATCCAGGAAGAAGGTTTTAATTTTTACTTTGGATTTAGTTTTGTGATAATCTCCTGTACTCTCCCATTCCCATCTCCCCAAACCCTTCCTTCCATTCCTATTATCTGTCTCTCGAGTTGCCAATTAGGTAAGCCTATAATTCAAGCTGTTCCACATTAGAAACCATAGATCAAGGAGAACATGTGGCCACACGCTGTTGGAACACCAAAAGATCCAAGTGGAATCTGGAAGGAAGCCAGATCCCAGATGGTTAGCCCCTATAATGCTGGAAAGTGCTACATGAGCTGCTGGGGGAAAATGGCCAACAACATCGTGAGCAAGCAGGAGACACTGCTATATGAAAGCAACCAGACTGACAAGACATACACACCTGTGCCATGGTGGCACCCAGCCTAGGTGGGTAACCAATGGCTCTCTGATTGGTTAAGAGACCCACTCAGTGGTAAGGAGCCCATAGCTGGAACTAGGAAGCAAGTCAGAATCCTAAGGAGACCAAGATCATAGTCTCCAATAGGAAGCTCCTACTAGTTTGTGGCCAAAAGTGAGGCTACACCCATCAAAATCTCTCTAAACCGACAATGCTTATCCTCTTAAACTATGCTGACCTCATTTTCCACTAGAGAATCTCTTTTTCTTCTTCAAAAGGCAGGGAAAACCAAGGACTACCAAAATCAATCAACAAGACAAGAAAAAATAGCTGACTATCTGTCAGGAGAGAAACCACCCCACACATCAGCCAAGGCCCAGGTGAAACTATGGTGGAATTGGCCAGATAAACAAGTGTGCTGTTTCCATAGAGAGCCTGACAGCCCATGCCAGGGTGATGGGACAGACCCTGAAGATACTCAAAAGATACCAAAGCAGATACCCAGAAGCTTCTAAGAGCTCAACACTAAAGTAGACTTAAAACACAACCACCACAGCTCAGGGAAGAGAGGGTGGAAAGATGGTAAGTACCACAGGGTGGGAGGGAATATCTACAGGAATTACCACACCCCACAATGACTGACTGCTGCTCTCACAGCTCATAACCCACAACCCCTTGTAAATACTTCCAATCCCCCTGAGGAGGGCCCTCGGTGTAATGGAGGCAAGGAGGAGGGAAATGATGGTACCAACACATGATATGTCTATACAAAGTATATACCTAAAAAAATCAAATAAGGGCAGGGGAGATGGCATAGCAATTAAGGCGCTTGTCTGCAAAGCCAAAGAACCCATGTTCAAATCCCCAGGATCCATGTAAGCCAGATGCCCAAGATGGCACATGCTTCTGAAGTTCATTTGTAACATCTGAAGGCCCTGGCAAGCCCATTCTCTCTCTCTCTCTCTCTCTCTCTCTCTCTCTCTCTCTCTCTCTCTCTATTTCTCTCTCTGTTTGCCTCTCTCTCAATTAAACAATGAAAATAAAAATAAAATAAAATGAGGGCTGGAGAGATGGCTTAGCAGTTAAGGCGCCTGCCTGCTAAGCCTAAGAACACTGGTTCCAATCTCCAGGTCCCACATTTAGCCAGATTCAAAGTGATGCAAGGGTGCAATGCCCCACTTGCCCACAAGGGGGCGCACACATCTGGAGTTTGTTCACGGCAGCTGAGAGACTGCTGGCATGCCCATCTCTGTCTCCCTCTCTCTCTCTCTGTCTGTCTCTCTCTGTGTCTCTCTCCAAAAATAAATAAAATAATTAAAAAATTATTTAAATAAAATGAAATGAAAAATAAAAACCACAAAATGGCTCTAAATCCAGAGGCAGAAAAACAGAGAAAAGCCCCACTTCCTTGTAACCAAAGGAAAGGCACTGAACTCCCTCAGGTAAACAAACAGGGGCAACACTGGCAAGGAGTGAGAGTTTGCCTCAGTGCACTGGCCCTTAATCTCAGTGGGAAACAAAGTTCACAATGGGGGATCTGATCCCTTCCTCCTTGGATCCGGAGCATCTGACAAAGTTAACAGCAGTGTTGACAGGAGGCAATAGAGGGACTCAAAGAGGAAAGACAGGAAGCTCTTCCTAGAGCTACATCTCAGTTCCTTCATTGTATATGGCAATGAGAATCACCATTGCTGTAGACTGGACTGGACGCTCATGTGCAGCTCTCTATCCATATGTCATGTCGCCTCGTGCCTAATTAGAATGCCGGAGCCAAATCTGGCTCCATTCTTTACCTTCAATGGGAGATTATGCTGACGAGGAACTTTAGAGAGGTGGAGATCAACTCAGTGGGGTAGAGTGGTCCTGGACAGCCTCCTCCTCCTGGGAATTGATATGCCCTGAAGCTGCTGGCTTACATGCGCTCAGCTTTTCCAGCATCAGGAACTGTTACTGTGCCCTGGATGGCCTAGGACCTGTACCTTCCACACTATCTCAACAACTGGAGATAATGTTAACAAAAAACCCGTGACAGATCTCAAAGATGGCTGCATAACAACATTGTATTAGTGGAATATGATAAAAGCAGTCAAAAGCAAGCAAAAGGGCACTCATGTCTTCCTCCACAGTGAAGAAGCTGTGTAGAATCTCACAGCAAACACTGGCAAAACTGTACATTCCAGGCCATGATGGCATGCTATTTTAAGAGAAGAGGTGCATCTGAATTCAAACCTCCATTTCTGGGATCCTACAAATACACTACCACACTGGCCTAGGTGACTGAATTTGACCCAGCAGGACAAGTGTAACCTCAGCACCAGTCCAGCAAGTGTCCAATGGTGCAGGAGACAGGTGTTTTAGCATGAAAGGGGACTGAGCTCCAACTTCAACAACAGTAATCAGGGTGCTTGTCCTCTGGGGCCAGTAGTGTGGCCAGCCACAGGTGGATTCATGTCAACATCAAGAATTATGGCAGATATCCACATAGGGTACACTTGCCATGCCTCTGTGCGATATGTGAGCATACGATCTCTCTGGTCTGGACAGGTGGGCCGTGTTTCAGGCCCCAGCCCTGTCGCTTTGTTCCCTTGCCATACCAGGGTCCATGTGGGGTGTGAGCATTATGGTAGTGCTGGGTTGCTCCAGCCACTCAGTGTAGCTGTGTGCACTATGGGGGGAGGTTCTACTTCCCAGATTTCGCCAGGTGCTAAGGCACCCCCACTATTGCCAGAGGGCCTTGCCGGCAGCAGCAGTAGCAGCACCTGCTCCAATAGAGACTGAGGAAACATCAATGCCACACTGACACCACCACTTCCATGGTCAGAGGGCACACAATACACACCCTACAACCACGGCCATGTAGGCCTCTCTGCACAAGCCATAAGGGGCCCACACTCAGAGACCTTGACCCCGAGGAAGCAGTGAACCTGTGGCCAAACCACACATTTTGCCCACAGTCGTTAATCAGAGCTGAAGGGAGACTGCATTGTGGTGCCCAGAAAAGTGCAAAGGCAACATTGCTACAAAGCCAACACCTAAGATGCATCTTCAGAGAGAGAGAGATGTTCACTCCAAAGAACTATGGAAAGTGGGAGAAAGTGGTCAGCTCTGGGTACACATTTTAGGGTTGAAGCACAAGAAAGATGGATGCCAAGTATCCAGATGCCTCTGGAAGAACAGATGCCACAAGGTGTGACTGATGAAAGAGTCAACTGAACACTTCAAGGAAGGCTAGGGAGATGGCTCAGTGAATCAGAGCACTTGTCACTCAAGCATGAGGGCCTCTCAGGCCCAAGAACACTGAGTTCAACTCCCCAGAACCCATGTAAAAAGCTAGGCATGACCACACATGTCTGTAAATCTCGTGTACAGGGTGCACTGATCAGAGAATTGTTGGGGCTGCCTGACTGAGCAGCTGTGGGCTGAGGGAAAAACTCCAAATAAAGGAAATATGCTTATGAGATGTAAGAGAAGTCCTCTGGCTTCCATGTACACAGGCATTGGACACGCACACATGTACACACATCAAACATGCGCCAACACCAAACATCATACACATGGATATACACCACACATGAATGTACCACACATATAGTCTGAGCATGCACGTGCTCTCTCTCTCTCTCTCTCTCTCTCTCTCTCTCACACACACACACACACACACAATTGAAAAATGTCAATAAAGTACCTCAGTGAGATGCAGGGAATACAGACATTTGGACAAAATTAGAAGAATAATGCCCAACTCAGTGAGAATTCAGCAAAGAGAGATGAAGATAAAGAAATCTTCACAAAAAGCCAAAGAGAAATTTTGCAAATCATTGAGCTTTGGCCATAGATTAGAAAGAACATCTGAACTTGAAAATAGGCCTTCTGAAATAAATACCCCATGGAGGGGATAGGAAAAGGACATTTCAGAAACCTTTAGGACACCATTAAGACAAACAAAAATTTATGGAATGCCCCAAGAAGGAGAAACATTAAGTACATCAAAATCTATTCAATGAAATAATAGCTAAAACCTTCTCTAATTTTGAAAAATATATAGACTCCTACATACAGGAGGGATATATTCTATATCTATCTATCTATCTATCTATCTATCTATCTATCTATCTATCTATCTATCATCTATCTATCTATCTATCTAGATAGATAGATAGATAGATTCTCCCAACTTATTACAACTAACCCATGAAATGTATAACACCAAAAAGGTAATTTTAAAATAACTGCAAGAGAGAAGTGGTAAGTCACATTTGTGAAATCTCCATTAGAGGAGCAACAGATTTCTCAACAGAAACTAGCCACAAGGGGAATGGAAGAAATTTTAAATTCTGAAAGAAAATAAACGTTAACCAAATAAGACTTTTTGTGATAAACACAAACAGAATTTATCAACACCAAATCAGCTTTGCAAAATGCTTAAGGGAATCTTACTTCCAGAAGTAAAAGAAAAATAACCCTGTTGTGTAAACATCCTGTGAAACCCACCAGTAGATACAGTAAAGAAACACAGAAAAGAATCACACTTTTCCAGTGTAATGAACTCCTCACAACAAAACAAACAAGATGAAAGAATGTTCCTGACATTTAGAAGAGACTCAACAAAAGGACAGTTGTAAATCCACATGTATCCCTAATATATATAGATATAGACAGATAAGAGTCCCCAGTTAAAAGAAACAGGTTGTCTACATGGATATAAGGATAAGACTCTGTAGTCACAGCCCATAATGGATTAGCATGGCCAGAGAGTGAAAAGAGCTAAGGAGAAGTACAGCCAGGGGCACTCTAATATGTCCAGGAAAGTCAGAGGGAGGAAAGACAGGAAAGGAAGAAGAAAGCACGGATGAGTAGGAAGCGTGTGAGAAGACGTGTGAGTCATGGAAGCTGAGCCAACAGAGAAGGCAATGATTTGTCCCACAGCCTTGAATGGTATGTTCAGGCCTCCTGGAACCTTCCTATTAACGTTGTGAAGTACTTACTGAGCACTGGCAGTTAACTGAAGTACTCAGAATTTATCCTCATAGGATGACAGATACTCTAATCTAGAAGATAATATCCATCTGCACTTTTCTCAGGTTAAACATTTTGTCTGTCATTTAAATTGTGAGTCCAGAGCTTAGCTGCAGAAGCTTGGGACGTGCCCTGGATGCTTAGACACCCTGAGACTGGTGGAGGGCACAGACATCAACAAAGGACCCAGCTGACCGTCTCTGTTTGAATAAATGACTCCATTCTGCGACTGTGAGGAACCGGGGCAACATGGCACGCATGGGAACTGAAAATGACTTCAAACAAATGTGCTACATGTGACGTTAGAGGATGATTTTTAACCAAAAAACACTCAATTCCTCTCTTTTTGCTTAAGAGTAAATCTTTCACAAAAGTCAGTTTGGTGTTTAACATGGTTCATTCACCTCAACAATGAGTCTTGGAAAGCAACCTCACCCAGAGTCACCCAGGAAAACAGTGACTAACAACACAGAATCAAAGAGTTTGTATATACATTTTATAATAGGAATTACGCAATTAAAATTAAAATAAGAAATATCTTCTGCTTTGAGAAGTAAGCATATTTCACTAAGGAGTCACCACTATCAAAGAGCATTAAACAGGGGCTGGAGAGATGACTCATCAGTTAAAGCGCTTGCCTACAAAGCCTAACAGCCCTCATAAAGCCAGATGCACAAAGTGGCACATGCATCTGGAATTGATTTGCACCAGCCAGGGGCCCTGGCACACCCATTCTCTCTGTGTGTGTCTTTCTTTCTCCCTCTGCTTGTCTCTTTCTGCTTGAAAATAAATAAATGAATAAATGCAAATTTAGAAAAAAAAAAAAACAGCTTTAAACAGTTGACACTTGCTGGGTTTTCTTCCCCACCCCTCCAGAAACACCCAGGAGGCAGCGTCAGAGGGCAGCTCATTTATTGTCAGGGGAATGGGTTTTTAAGCATTTGTGAAAGAGTGGGAAGAGGTATGGTTCATAAGGGGATTGGTTAATACAGAGGTCCTGCTGATGCCTAATTAGCATGTAGGGACTTTGAGTGAGTAGCGGGGAAAGAGTCACATGGTCTAAGTAGTGGCAGGAAAAGGTATAGGGTACATATCATAGGGGATTGGCTGTGCGAAGGCTGCTGGCTGATGCCTCATTTACATATATGGACATAAGCAGAAAGAGGTCACAAGGCTCTGGGAAAGAGAAACCTAAGTCTTACCAGGATGTCTAGGAATCCTGGGCTGGGGAAAGGGAGTGGCCTCACTCCTTCCTGTTCAGGGTCTAGGCTCACTGCAACCTGTGGGTCTGGGCTCTTAGTCATGTCTGACAGCTCATTTTCCTAAACCTCCAGTATCTGGGGCCTTCCACCATGCCTAACAGTCTGTGAAATGCAAGAGAGAAGCAATGCCTCGTGCTCAGAGCTGTTTCTCTGATACTGGATCAAGTCTCTAGCAGGTGTTTAATAGTGACAAAATAGTAAAACCCAAGTGTGATACTGAAACCTGCACATCGTGGTGACTGTGATGTAATACATCTAACATTCCTGCGCAGAGGGGAAAGACACAGAAGACACAGATTACAGGTGGGAGCCAGCCAAGCTCACTGGGAAGCAATGTTCCCCGCACAGGCAGACCAGCATGGTTCTGAAGTCTAGTGCTCTCAAAGGGAGCAAAGGAGCCTTCTCCCCAGAAAAATCTTTTAACACTGCAGTCATTATCTCCAAAAAGAGCTTCTAATGATGCCTTTTGTCTTTGTCTCAGGCCACCACCCTTCAGAGATAAAGAAAATGCCTCCTCTCTTTGAAGCTGAGCTGGCCCTGTGATTTATGTTTGTTAATAGAATGCAAAGGCAGGGTCTTGTGTGAGCCCATGCCTAGATGTTGCTAGGACTCAGCATCCACTCCTGCTCTCTGGGACTCAGTTTCCCTGCTGCAAAGAGCCCCTGCTCTCCTTCTGGAAACACAGGAGTACAGCTGATCATCAGGTTCAAGACCCAGGTATTTGTCAACGGCCATCTTGGATGTTCCAGCCCAAGCTAGTTGCCAAGTCAGTGACTCAGTGCTTCCAACACAAAGAGAAGCAGAAACTCACGGGACACTCACAGGATGGGGAGAAAAAATAAGTGTTATCGTTCTGAGCCCTTGTGTGGCTGGGAGTTACACAGTAAGAGACACAAATGATGTCCCAGCTCTCTCCTTTTATGTCACATTAGCATCTTATTATTATTTTTCATACTTTTCTCATGGAAAAATTTCTGCTTCTCTTCTCTGTAGTACTGGAAGAAGTTTCTAGAATGAAGAGCTTTATTTGGATAGTTTCTAATGCTTTCCAAGGGAACAGTGCCAGATACCATGACTTTTATTATTCTAGAGACAGTCTGTCTCGAAAGTGTTTATAATCAGATTTGATGAAATCCTAAAATACACAAGGCTTTCACTCTTGGAATCAGACTGATATGTAAGTAGTGTGCATGACAAGAGCAGACTCCAATGTCAGTGTAGCTTGCCTTACCAAATGCACTTAAAACTTATTTAGTATTAAGTTGACTTATGATACAGAAAGATAAATGCCTAAATAGTAAACTTTTTAAAAATTAGAAATGACATCTGCCTATTTCACCCCAAACTTCAGAATTGATGCTTTAATATTATGTAGTGTAGACACACCTGGTTATATTACTTAGTGACATTTCAAAACGACTCAACACAATGAGATAAATTCCTGCTAAATCCTTCCGGGAAACTCAGTGAGCTCTTTCTCTGTGATGATTCCTGTCATGACAGAACCCTCACTGCTTTCTTAAATGTGGATGCATGTGCTCATGCTGTGCATGTGTGTGTGCATGTGTGTGTGTGTGTGTGCAAGCTTGTGCATGTGATAGTGTGCATGCGTGCATGTGTGTACACCAGAGGTTGAGTCTGGACATCTCTCTCAATAGCTCTCCACCTTTTTGGAGACAGACTCTCTTAGTGAACCTGGAGCTCTCAGGTCTGGCTGCACTTGCTAGCCAGGAGGCTCTCTTCTCCCAGCACTGGGATTACAGGTGCACACAACCAGGCCCAGCTTTTATGCAGGTGTTGGGAATCCAAATTCAGATCCTCCTGTCTGTGCAGAACTTCACCGCTGTGCCGTCTCCCAAGCCCCTCCTCACCTCTCTCCAGAGTTGTCCCAAGGAGCACACTCCTGCAGAGCTGTGTTCCCCAGAAGTGGTTGGTCTTGCCACCGACAGGACACATCTTTTGTATGTGAAGATTACTCCTACACAGTGGGTGCAGCAGGAAGTCAGACCACCTAGTCCTCTTAGAAAGCAGCAGTAGCCTCCAGAAAACTGCTCCCTGCAAACCACACTGTCCCATTAAACCCGGCTGCAAGAGCTGAGTGACACAGCAACCTGAGAGCAGCATATCAGGCCTACTGGCTCTGCCCCCAGGAGAATCTAAACACAGCTTTGCCTTGGAGTAGCCAGACAGCCATCTCTGGGCTGACAGTTCCCTATGCAGACAGGCTTCATAGACAGGCTTCGTCCTTTCATTTCCTACCCATGTTTGCTGGGGTTGGCAAACTAGGCACACATACGTATTTCACATAATTACTGGCAGATGGAAAATGTGATCTTGTTACTTTCTCCTTGATTGTGCTTCTCATTCTTGTGTGTGTGTGCGCGCGTGCATGTGTGTGTGTGTGTGTGTGTGTGTGTGTGTAGGCCAAAGGATAACCCTGGGTATTATTCCCAGGAATAACCAATTAAAAAAATGTTATTTTTTATTTATTTATTAGAGACAGGAGAGAGAGAGAGAGAGAGAGAGAGAGAGAGAGAGGGTGTGCCAAGGTCTTTAGTCACTGAAAATGAAATCCAGATGCATGCTCCACCATGTGCATCTGGCTTACGTGGGACCTGGAGAATCGAACTGGGGTCCTTAGGCTTCGCAGGCATGCACCTTAACCACTAAGCCATCTCTCTATCCCAGCCATTCCTTTTTTTAAACACCTTTTTTTCTCAGTGGTCTTGAGCTCACCAATTAGGCCACACTGGCTGGCCAGCAGGTCCCGGGGACCCTCCTTTCTCAGCTTCCACAGTGCTGGGAGTATGCTCATGAGCCACCCAGCATTTTGA
Organism: Orientallactaga sibirica; assembly: GCA_036365145.1. Classification (NCBI taxonomy): domain Eukaryota; kingdom Metazoa; phylum Chordata; class Mammalia; order Rodentia; family Dipodidae; genus Orientallactaga; species Orientallactaga sibirica. The sequence continues at coordinate 2,423,112 of JAEOAD010000016.1, read as the reverse complement.
TATGGGCTCTGAGGATTGAACATAGCAATTACTTGGCCCACTGAGCTATCTCCCCAGCACTCTCATTCTTATACCCTTAAAGGTGTCATGGTCCCTACAGAGTTGTCTTCCAACCATTTCACTCTTTTCACTTTATGCCAATGAGGGAACACCAATATGCATATTTGCAAATTGGGCTTGACCAATAGGAATCTGTTCCTAACACTTCCCTGGGAAGTCACATGCATGACCAGGGCTTCTAGCGATGGCTCCCAAAGCTCAGGGTGAGGCTCAGACCCTCCTGAGAGCCCCAGCTCCTTATAACCACCTCTCTTCTCAACAGGGCAAAGTGCAGATGCCTTCCTCCTCCTGCTCTCACTCAGCACCTTCAGACTTGCTATCTGCTCAATTTAATTTCTCGAGCAGAACAGTGCTTACTTAACATAGACCTCTAGGTTACAAACTGAAGTCACCAGGAAAATAAATACCAACACACATATGTTAGACCTTCTGATGGATAGTGGAGAGACACAATGTTACAAGTTTGGAGGCAAATTTATCTGGAGCTATCTTAGCCCCTAAATATTCATTTATTGTCCATCTCCATATGGCCTAACACCCTGTGGCTAGCAGGTATATCCTTTTGAATGTATAAGAGAACCATACTTCCACCAACCCAAAAGCTAAGATTGACATCAGACAGCATCTGAAGCCTATAGCAGAGATATCCTGCTTCACTGTAACCCGCCTACCTGATGTTGCCACCAAAGTATTTGAAAAGTGCCTTGATTTATTACTTTCTTTGTTCTGTTACTATAAAAGCTTCATGGAACTTACCATGTTTGAACATGGAGTTTGAGAGTTTGAGGCAATTTGAATATGTCTTCTTGGGCCATGGTCACTACTCATATTTGGCTTCAAAATAAACTTTAATTCTTTTTGAGGTGAGAGCTGTGTTTTGTGTCAGTATCACTATGGAAGCTGCTTACCTGCCTAAGCCTTGAAAATTCAGTTTATCTCATATGAGCAGACTTGGGCCCATGGGGAACTAATGGGAAATTCCTAACCAGTTCTACCATTCCATCCCCCATGCCCATCTCAATCCTTCAAGAAACAAGAGTGAATATCATTTTATAAAGCCCCTCTAGATTCTCTAAAACCAATTCCCTCAAAATTCCTTTGGAGCTTTTTTAGTATCTCGGGCATTATTCCACACTCCCTTGCATTCATACATTGGATAAGCTTACCCTCCTATGAGGAATGATCTTTGAGGTTAGAGACTGTGCCCTATGTTGGTATGTCTTTTGATACATTAGTACCAACTTCACTCAGATGTACTATGGAACATAGACTACAGTAATTACCCACTTTTGTAGTGCTGGGGATTAAACCTAGACCCTTGTATTTGCCAGCCAAAGCCTTACCACTGAGCTACACTCACAGTCTCCCAACAAACCTCATGGTTAGTCAATCTCTATGTCTGTCTTTCTCCTCCTAATAGGATTAGAAGTGACAAGATCATGTGACTCTCATATACATAAAACACAATGAAAGAAATATAATTTTCTTTTGATGCAAAAAATAAAAAATGAAAAATAGTTTTACCTAGTTGACTGGTGATAACTGAGCTCTCTGGAGTGAAGGGCTCCCCCAAGGACCACACGACCATAGTTAAAGTACCAAGCTTGTAACTTTAAGTGCTACGTTACTTTTCTCCACACAGCCTCGCTTCAAACACAACCATTTTCTAGTAAGCAAGAACGTTGATGACACTGCCCCTACACCTCCCTGGAAGAAGCACCTCTGTGTTCATGTCTACAAGATTCATTAGGCAAGAGAGAGCAAGAAGAAGAAGTAGGAGGAGGAGGAAAAGAAAAGAGAGAAAGAAATTGTCTCATATTAATCAATAAGAATAGCACATTATTGTTCCTGATCCAACACATTCATTACTTACAAATGTCTTGCAAATTCCCAGATAGCTATTTTTTTGTTTTGTTTTTTCAATGTGCTCTCTTTGGGATGTGACCAAACTGCATGCTTTTCAAGGGTACCACGTCCTTGGAGCCAGCTAAGGAAGCTTCATTAGCGATGTCATATCTCATAGATCCAGCCAGGCACAGCCATAAACACAACCCGTCAAGCATGAAGATTTTTCACAAGATGGAAACCAGGAAAATTTTTCTTCAAGAAATAGTTTTTGGAGACACCTGAAGACTAGGCTTGGAGCCAACATCACTGTAAATAATAGTGTGGTGTACACATTTTCACCAGGGATTCTTTCTCCCGACAGCACAAATTAAATGAGGCAGCCAGACACTCTGAGCCTGCAGTGTTACCAGCTGGGAGAGCCATGCGTTTAAAATCCAAACAAAGGTCTTGCCTGTCTTTGCAGAGAATTTAAGAAAAGCCAGGACACAGCATGCAAAAACATTTCTATCTTGCCTGACTGCCTGAATTGGGCTTTATATCAAACCTCTGGAAGGTTTTCTCTCACCTCAGAAGTCCTTCCACATTCAGGTGTGTGGTAGATGCTAATTTCCAGGAGCAAACAAGCCTCTCCCCAGAGAAGGAGGCAGCCACGCCACGCACAGAACCTCTGGGGCTCGAAATCTTGCTGGTCCCAAACTAGAGTGTCAAGTGTGGCTTTCCTCTCTATTGGATGGTGTCACTTAAGTTTTCACAACACAGAAAGATATATTACACTGAGATTTATCTTCATTTGAGGGAGATAGCCACCCTAGAATCATTATGTGAGATGAAACTTGAACGTGATCACTTGAAATGCCCTGGCTGCCCAGTCTATCATCTGCTCGCATTCAGCCCCCCACTGAAAAAGGAGAAGAATGCAAACGTTCTCCCTTTGTTCTGAGGTATCACCTCCCCCAAAATAATTAGTGTCATTCTCTTTTTATAAAAACCACAGACGGAGTCAATACTTGGTTTCAATATTTGGCTCTGGACAGCTTTAAAAGCACACTTTTTACCTGAGGGCATAATTCTCATCTCGCTTTGGGATTCTTTCACATAGAGACACATAAACGCATCTACTCCCAGCTTGGCTTATGAGCAGGATTCTTCTTACAGAGAGAAGCGTTACCTTTTCCAGTCAGTAGCATTTACTTTTGCCTAAAGTTGTGATTGTGATAATCGGATGGCCATTCATGGATACCCAAGGACCACCGCTCTCAGGCCTGGGCGCAGTTCTAACAGATCGAGGAGTGCAAGGCAGTATTTCATCCCTGTTGCAATTCATATACATGTAAGTGTAGATGATACACCCACTCCCATGGGAAATTTCTACCAGATCAAGGTTGAAACATTTTAACAGGAAGATAAAATCTCCAGAACGAGGTAAAGAATAGCATATTAAATATGAATTGCTTATATTTCACTGTTGGTAATCACTTCTGGTAATTAAGTAATAAGCACTTTCATATCTATGCATACATTGTCAAAACATTAAGGGTAGAAGCCTTCTTAAGCTGGAGCCTATTCTAATATCTTTTTATATTAGGTGTAGAAAGATGAAGTGTCTCATTTATGATCACACAGTTACTGAAATTTACAAAATAAAAACAAACAAACAAAAACACCTCAAGCCAGGCCTGGTAACTCCAGCTACATGAGAATGAGAACCCAGGGCAAAAAAGGTTAGAGCATAAGACCCAAGTGCCGTGACTATCACCCAGTGGGAGAGCACTTACCTGACACACACAAGAATCTAGTTTCAGTCCAGTAAAACACACACACCTTCGTAACATTCAGTTTAGTCTATTTCACTGCACATTTTTTTTTTAAATGAGTCAATAGTTTATAGTGAAGAATACTCTTTGTAAGACATGAATGGTGGCCTGGGCAGTGGGTCAGGTTAATAAAACTACAGGTGCTACTGGTTGCTTTTCTGCTCAGTATAAAAAAGTAAATAAATACTTGAAAAGAAGAGCCTAAAATTCCAACAGAAGACTGGGACTGGGGGTTGATTCAGCACGTCATGTACGTGTTGCCTAATACAGATAACCCACGTTCAAATCCTTGATGTAGAGCCCAAGCATCTGTTATCCCAGTGCCAACAGTGAGAAGGGAGGTCAAGGCAGGAGAAGAATGGGAAAGCTACCTTGGCAAATGTAGCTGTGACCAACAAGAAAGATGTGCCACACAGACAAGGTGGAAAGTAAGGACTGACACTGGAAGCTGTCCTCTGACTGTCACAGGTGAGCTGCGGAACGTGAGCTCTCACCAAAGCACGCATCACACACACAACTAAACACATGGAAGACTGAGTCAGGAGACCATTTCTGCTGTGCAGTCTTGAACTGCCCCCTTGGCTTCCATTTCATCCTGTGTAAAATGAAGTCCACAAAACCTGACTTGTTACTCCTGTGGTTTCCTATCCCGCTTTTTTGTGAACCCACATAGCAGCTCTAAAAATGTCTGTGTATTAAATAGCTGCTGTATCCTCTACTACTGCTGATTAGATTCACACACTTGGTATTCACCTCAGTCTAGAAGTGGGGAGACCATCTCCAGGTATGGTGACTCAGTGCCATTTGGCTAATGGGTTGCTGAATCACCATTTGAATACTGTCTATGGAGTCTAGTGCTCTTCTATTTTCTCTATGAACCCATATCATTGGTTTACCTCATGACACTAATTTCTCAATTATGGCCAAATAATCATGTGTCTGTGTGTGGACATATATGCTCATAATATGTTCTATTTCTTTCTTTAATTTTTACTTTTTGTGCTAGTCACAACCTAACAAATGGATTTTGTGACCAATTAATTTCAGAACTTGATATATGTTGCTCCCGCTCATGTCATTCAAATGACTTCTAAATCAAATGACCTTTGAAGTACATTCTGTTTCTAAAATCAGACTTTTAACACAATAGACATGAAAGTGATTTAGAAGATTTAAAGTGTCAGGAAAATGTGGTGTGGCCATAACACATAGCACTGGTATGGAAACATCACCAAACCCCATCACCAGCCAAGTTCCAAAGCGAAAGAGTATGCAGTGAGTCTTTTACAGCCCAGAAAAGATTAGGTTAGTCATCTACAGCTGTAATTTGTCCTGCCGTTTAAAAAGTTGATATTTCACTGAAGCAAATACTATATTAGAGAGCCCCGAGGATAACAGATATTTAAGAAATTTGACTTCCTATTACATGCACTCTATGTTCTCCATGGAGATTCGTACAACTTTAATGTCAGCCAGAATATATATATATTTGCTTTGCTGTGCTGGGATGTTATCTTAAAAATGAACTGTCTTAGTGACATGGAGTCACAGATGTGGATTTCCTCCCCTGCAAAGAGCTATACAAATGACATGGGAACTCTTTTAACTTACTATAAATGGAATGTTATTTCTAGTAGGCATGAAATGAGTTCCAAGTCACATGGAAGGTTTTTTTCCAGTGTTAGAGCTGCATTTCCTAGTATCACTGAGAAGCTATCAGAGTTAAAGTAAAAACATTGAATCAATTCTCTCCTTCATGTCCACTGGAAACACTCTACAGCAAGGTGTTTCCTGTTGCAGGAAGATGCTAGGCCACACGGGCATACCCCTCCCTCTGCCCACGATTCCTTCTTCTCCAGACACAAGGCAGTTACTTCAGGAGCTTTCCCCAATGCCTAGAAAACACCTCAGCCTTTGGATGTAATTTGTATCTCTCCTTCAGAACCTAACTCAAGTATTACTTCCTCAGAAAATGTCTCTGAGCTTCCTACCTTCATCACTCCCACACACTTAATCCCTCCTGGCAAATAACACTTTATGTTGTATCTGTTGTTATAAGTGTAGCATCATTTCTTCATATAATAATTTAATTACAATAACACCCTCCCTAGATAAAAACTCTAGGAGGAGAGAAATCATGTATTTCTGCTCACTGTCCAATCTCCAGGGCTAAGTAGAGTGCCCACAACATGCAGAATATCCAGCTCATGTTTTCATAGAATGGCCATCTGCCAGCAGAAGACCCTGCCCACTCCCAGTAATATCTGTCACACATGACATCCTGCAGACTCTGTGTCTTCAGCTGTTACGCTTAAAGAGCCTTAAACACCAAGTAAGACAGTGATGTCATCAAATATGATACAATACTTCAGGAACAGTGATGCATAGAGTCTAAAAGATGATAAAGCCAATTTGTACAAAATGTAACCATAGAAACACAGTCTCACTCATATGAATCATATGAACACAGCAAGAAGAAATGGAAAACTATGCTGCATCTTTTCAATAGAATGCTATCCATGCATTGATGTGAATGATATGAAAATGTCATTATAAAAGTAAGTCAACAAGTACAAGAACCTATCTTTTTACTGGAACACTATCCACACATCAAAATGAAAAGTATGGAAGTTTTATTACAAAAGGAAAAATAGTGAATAAGGCTAAGTAGGGACAAAAATACAAAAGTGTTACTGACTTCTAAAATAAAACACCTGTTTACCTATTAATGTGGACTGTAAAAACTGTGGAAATGAAAAACAGCATGACATGACACTTTACCATGAATATAATTAGTATTTAAATTTTATTTTTAATATATTACTATGAAATGAAGTAATACTCTGAGGCTGATTCCAGAATATTTTCAACCAGGCATTAAGACACCTGCATTGAGAACACTGGATCCTGTCATGAGCAGAGAACTTTCCAGTGAAGAACTACTGGGTTGTATTTGGGATGAAGACTGAAGACTGTATTAACAGTCTCCTAGTCTTACCCTGGAAAACTGACTTACAAATACTGAATGCTCCTGTCTGTGTTCCAAAATAAATAACACTGGATTCACCAGCTTCTTGGAATACTACCGTATGCCTCAGATCTCACAATGAGGGGATGGATGTGTGCGGGCTTGGACAGGGGTGAGATCAGAAGCACTATGTTGAGAAATCAGAGCTGCTGTGGCTCTGAGAATCCTTCTTATGAAAACTCCTCCCGGATTCTGCCAGAGTTAATATCCACTATGCACGGTGGAAGTGGGAGCTCTATCCTAGGAGTTCTACTGCAATGAGTCCCACATGGTCTCCTAGGAGACCAGGGAGGCTTTCCTAATCTCCACCCTGTGACTCTTATGTCCATTTGACCTCAGCCCATCCTCACAAGTCCCCAGACAAGACATTCTTATTTACTCCACTTTTTAATGAATGAAATTAAGACACCACTATGATTTAACTTGCCCTAGTTCATGTAGCTACTATGGGTCCAACATCAGGAGATGGACCTACATTCCATATTTATAAAATTACCTTGTGCTACTTTGACGAGGTGAGATTTGTAAAACATTTAGGAAAAAACTAGCAAGTTAGAAGACACTAGGAGATTAACTCTATATTGCTAAGTGTGCATGAATCACAGAATTTCCTATACTTCATACATCATTACAAAGACAGGAGAGAACGTGATCGGCCACTGTTTAGTCCTGCCTCCCATGGAGCCGGGGAAACAAACACAGACTAGACAATCCCTCATGTCTCCTCTTCATAAAAAATGTCCTAAGGCTCTATGCAATTCACCAACCACACTCACAACCTGAGACTTGTACTACCAAATAGATTCCATGGTGTGGGGACAGCCTCTCCAACGGCAGACTTTTACAGTCACCATCCATACTTCATCATTAATTTTGCCTTGGAAAACAGCCAATGCCACCAATGCCAAGGTTCCCATGGGATCCAGTGGTCCACAGATCACGAGAGGGTAGAGTCTCCACTGATTCCAGGTAATGTGTGATATCAGCTGAACACAGAGACAGTCCCCATGCTCAGCACTGACTTTCCTGTCAGTGCAGGATAAACATAAAATGACTCACCAGCCAGAGACAAAATTCTCAAGATCATGGACCAGCGATCTGCCTCAGGAGATGAAGAATTTACAAGTCAAGGTTGAAGGGTGGAGGGCAAGAGCTAATCCTCGGCCCTAACCAAAATGACTATTAACAGGTTGTTAATATGTGTGTCTTGTGACACGACGTTGAGAAGAAGAAAATGGAGCAAAGAACAAGCTGAGTAAAGAAAGATGCTGTTTGTTGACAGCAAGACAGAGGCAACTGGGCCATATGCCAAATACCTGCTCATGTCCCTGGAGCTGCTGTTTAGCCAGGAGAGAGGCACAAACAGGGCCTCCCTGATCAGCTCCAGTCCCTGTTGATCTGCAATCGAGTGGATTTCATAAGCAAAAACAAAAAAAAAAAAAAAGCAAGCAAGTGAGAGAGAGGAGATAGAGAGAGAGAGCGATAGAGATAGACCAACAGTTCTTATTAAAACAAATTTAGACTCCTCCAGAGTCTGAGCAAATACAATACTGGCAGGAAATGCTGGGAAAGGCTCAGAGGCATTTGTGATATAAATATCCCCCAGCCTTTTCTCCTGAGTGTCAGTTCTCCTTCCGGAGCCTCCTGATCCAAATGTTCCACCAGGCCCAGCCCTAGAACATCTTAATTTCTTGAAACATGCTGTCCTAAGAACCTTGAACAAAACTCTTCTCATTTTTTAATACAATGTTAAAGGAGACAAGTGACTGCCTTTTACTAATCATGTATAATTCTAATGATACAGTTTCTCAAACAAAATCCACGAAAGTAGCCATGTGTACATAGCCTTAAAACTAGCTCCTAACTTTCTAAGAAAGTATAGCAGAATGATCGTGTGTGTGGGTGTGCACATACATACACATGTGCACACACTGTGGGAGTAGGTATAGAAACAAAGGAGAAAACAGAGAAGAAGTCTTTCATTGTACATTTCCATTTCTTGCTATTGTCTGTTGTGAAGGTTTGGATCAGGTGTCCCCCATACACTCATGTGACTTAAATGCTTGGTCCTCAGCTGGTGGCAATTTGGGAGCCTTGCTGGAGAAGATGTGTCACAGATGGCAGGACTTGAGGTTTATTATCCTCCAGTGCAAGCTTAGCTCATTTTATTGCTGCTATTTTCCATCTGCTGTTGCAAGGAGTGATGTCCAGCCTCTGCTCTACCATCTTTTCCCTGCTGTCATGAAGCTTCCTCTGAGACTACAAGACAAAATAAACCCTTTCCTCCCATCAGCTGCTTTTGGTTGGGTGTTTTGTCCCAGAAATAGGAAGGTAACTACAACGTCTGTCTAAATCCAAACATTTTCCCTTATGAGTTTCATTTCTCTGATTACCCACCAACCTCAAAGCTGTGCTGCATGATTTGTTCCATAAGAACTGTTATACTCACTCTCAGGCATTGCTCTGAAGCCAGCAAGAGAACTCAATGTTCCTTTCAGTTTTCTTCTTTTGCATACCTAGTGCCTTCCCACTTTGTTCTGGTTTTCTATCTAGAAGGCTGAGCACACTGTGGGAAAGGTGTTGTTCTGTAGGTCAGGGACAACCAATGGTTCAGGAGTTCTGAGTGTTTCAAACAGATGAGATCACTCTTTGCATAAAAACGATAAACTCAGAAAAGCCTCCCACTGCAGATTTATACCAAATTATAACAGGTAGCAATAGAGTGGAGTGGAGAAAGAGCAAGGTTCTCTCAAAAACTTCTCATTTCAGTTGAAATATTAAGCAAATTCACCTAAAACTGGCCTATCGTAAAGATAAATGAATGTACAAGGAATTGCTCTGCCATCACAGGCACAGTACTTGATTGAATCCTGTTTTCATACCAATGCTTGACTTCATTCAAATAATTTATCATGTTTTTTCCCAAGGCCTAATTTGTAAGCCTTCTATCTCAAGGGACTCAGGGTACTTACAGAAAATTCAGATTCTCTAATGGCACCCCATCTGAACGCCATCAGCATGTCAGGGATGGAATCTGGGAGCACACAGCTTCCTAACAAGCTTCCCAAACAGTCCCCAAGCTCCTTCAATGTGCGAGAAAACATTCTGACCATGAATTAAACATGTCCATTCTCAGCAACCAGGACTCAAGAGTTCTGGATTAAGCCCACTGTCAGCATTTTCAGAAAGGAAACTTGGAACCACTCCAAAGAGTTCCAGGTCTTTGAGGATACAGACAGGACTTTCCACTACCGAGAGGACTCAGTTTTCTTATGTATTACAGGTCCCGACCTTTCTGGGCTTCTAGTTCCTTCCTTGGTGCTACTGACCCATCCTTCCCATTCCCAGACCAGCTATTCTCGAGAAACTTCATTAGTGATGCACATGGGCCTCCCGTGGAGATAAATCACCAACAGAATTCTCAAGGCACAGACTGGCCTTCTCAAAGGACCACACTGCACTACTTTCCATTCAGAGAACATCCTTCTCAAATGTATCTCAGGACTGCTTCCTAGTAATCTGGAGATCCTGACCCTTGCACTGTGGTCTTAGGGCCAAGTCCTCCTAGCTGGCCTTCTGACCTGAGGCAGAGCTCATGATGAGTCATGCTGTAAGCCATGCATGCATTTCAACCATTCTGTTTTACTTGTTCATGTTTTATTCCCCGTGTCAAGCCTCTCAGTGTAGTCCAGGCTGGCTTTGAAGTCAGGATCCTCCTGTCCCAGACTTCAGATTACCAGGGTTCAGGGTAGTGTGACCACACTCCACCTGGTTAGTATATTGTCTATTTCTGACTTGTCTGGTCTTTCCACCACAAAATCTGTCTAACTTACCAAGCTTTTTAAGTCATTATTTTTAATAAAAACGAATGTCAAAATTTCAAGAAACTACACATCCCTATGTCTTCTATCTTCCAACCCTGGGAGAACACTTACATTTTCTGCTCCCTTGAGTTAGATCCCTTTGTTCATTCTACACATAAGGGGAATCATGCGGTGTTTGTCTGAGTTTGGCTTATTTGACAGTATAATGCCCTCTAGCTTCATCCACACTGTTGTAAATATAATATCTATTTTGTATGTCTGGTTTTTCTCTCTGTGTCTTGGCAGTGAGTGTTATTGTGACAATATTCATGGGTATATAGGGCATCTCTAGGAGGTATTCATTCTGTTTCCTTTGGGTGAGTATCTATGGTGGGACTGATGGATGATGAGCTAGTTCTGTTTTTAACTTTTAAATATTTTATTTTTGTTTATTGATTGATTTGAGAACGAGAGAGAGGCAGCAAAACAGAGAGAGAGAGAGAGAGAGAGAGAGAATGGGCATGCCAGGGCCACTGCAAACAAACTCCAGATGCGTGTACTACCTTGTGCATCCAGCTTACATGGGATTGAGCAGAGTTCCTTTGGCTTTGCAGGCAAATGCCTTAACTGCTAAGCCATCTCCCCAGCCCCTTGTTTTTAACTTTTAAAGGAAATATGCATTCTGTTTTCCACAATGGCTGTCCATCTACTCTATGGCTGTGTATCAGTTCCAATGCCCTTGGGAAAATCTATTTCCTTTAAAGATATTTCTTCTCTCTCTCTCTCTCTCTCTCTCTCTCTCTCTCTCTCTGTGTGTGTGTGTGTGTGTGTGTGGCATGAACATGTATGTGCTTATGTGGCACTCTGTGTGCTTGCCTGCAGTGGGGTATGCTCTCCTGCGGTGTGCATAGGGGAATGCAGGGTGTCCCATTCCATCTCTTTTTTTACCCATTCTTACGTGAGCTGGAGTTTCTTATTGATCCCAGTGCTTGCCTTTTGTTGTTGATGTTGTTTGTTTTCTTTTTCACAAGCTCCAGTAATTCTCTGGTCCCTGCTTCCCTTGGGACTGAGGTCGTAGTGTGTGTAGCCATGCTCAGCTGTTTATGTGGTTCTGGGAGTCAAACTGGGGCCATCTCTTAGGTCTCCTCAGGCCCTCAGGCACAGGAAGTGCTCATGGCTCTGCAGCTGTCTCTCCTGACCTTTTAATGAGATATCTTAAAAACACATCTAACATTTATTATGTACAGTGATGGTTTTGTCTTTATCACTCTTATAGGATGAAATCATAATCATAAATGCTTTTCAGATGAACAAAGTGAGAGACATCACGAGGATTGGCACAGTCCCGAAATATCATTGCTAATGAATGTCAGGACCCAATATCAACCCAGAAATCCCTTGAGAACTCATGACCATGAAACGAAGTCTCTTCTCAATTACATTGCTTAGGGTAAGAATAAGAACCTAGGATTTCAAGACTTTATTCTCAACTGTATCATTCAGAATAACTTATGTTGCAAATAAATTTTGCCTTCTCCAAGATAAAATATTCTCTTCTAAAAATAATGTTGTGGTATATCTCATCACCTGAAGGGGACACATTGCTCAGAATTGACCTGACAAACACTGAAATGCTTTTGCTCATTTCATCGACATTATGTGCATGCTGGTGTCTTTCTGCATGTGTGCACTGCAAGATCATATTTCACAGAGCTGAGCATGGAAATGGAATTGTTCTATTATACTTATATTCCAGATTATTACATTTTCTAGTGTGTATTTATTCATAAAAACTGTTTTGAATATATTAAATGTCCCATCATTTGCACATGAGGAGAGCCATGATCTCACAAGTAATTCCTGAAATGTCAATTAAAGGAATTATTTCATTCATATGAAACTATTGTAAAATGAAAAAAGAGATGACAGACCTTATCATCTCAGCAGGAAAGTTAAAGTTTATTCTAAAATGAAGGCTTCTTTATTAAACAATTGAAAAGATTAAAAAATGTATTTCTAAGGATTGCAATTGGCCAGGTAATCTGATCAAACAGGAAGTCAATGAACTAAATCAGAATTAGCAGTTATGTGTTAAATTCATTAAATTCATGCTCAATACCCACTGAGGCTTTCGGTTTTGTGCTATTTTAATTTTTTTCTTGGACAATATCATCTCTTTCCCATCATTTGTGTTTTCTTATAATTTTTTTTTTTTGCATTGAGGAGAAGGGAGGGAGGGAGAGAGAGAGAGAGAGAACGGGTGCACCAGCAGCCTCTCAGCTGCTGTTAAGGAACTACAGACACGTGTGCCCCCTTGTGGGCAAGTGCAACATTGTGTCCTTGCATCACTTTTGAGTCTCAACCACTAAGCCATCTCTCCAGCCCTCATTTGTGTTTTCATAGGTGTGCTTCTAAGATCTAAATGCTAAGTGCTATCTCCGATGAACACCCCCATGCATGGGGTGTTCTTTCTGTCAGGGTCCCCCACATCACAGGTGTCTTTGGACAGGTCAGCAGATATGCCATGCCTGTCCTTCACAGTAAATATGGCCACTCATGACACTTCCTACCAATCTCAGCCTAACCGAAGCCCTTCTGCTTCCAGTGTTTCTGCTTCAGATCATGTCTGCTGCCTGCCTTCCTTGTGTTTTCCAGCCACAGAACCTTCTAGAGAGGGCAGCTGAGTAGCATTGTGAGGGGTTCTGATCATTAGGACAGCTTGCTGACTGATGAGAATAGACACTGTGTTGACTGGGCTGAGTGCACTGGTGTCAAATCAAGCAAAAGGACCTGGTTTAGCTTTTATTTGCGTGTGTATGCGTGTGGTGTGCATGCATGTGTATACATGTGTGTGCACATGTATAAGAGCCAGAGTATAATTCTGGGTGTCTTCCTTCATCATTACTGATGTTCATGTGCTCAGACAGAGCGTCTCAATTGAACCCAGAACTCACTGACCCTACCAGTGTAGGTAACCGGCTTGTCCTGGGGGTCCTGTCTCTGCTTCCGGACAGAAGGGGTTACAAGTGAGCTTCCACACTCACATTTGTGCAGCAAGTTCCAGACCCAAGTTCTGTCCTCACACTTGCACAGCAAGCACTCTTCTCCAAGGAGCAGTTTTACTAACACCAAAAAGATGATCCGGTCAGCCTTGTGGTGGGATAGTCCACAGTGTGTGTGTGTGTGGGGGGTATCATGATAATCTTAAACTAATGAAGAAGGCTGTCATTGGATTTGCCTTGCTCCATCTGGATTCCAAATTCAGGAAACTTAATTAGAATGGAAGCCATTGTCTCCTTTGAGATTATTCTCCAAAATATATGAAATCACACTTGATGGATGTGCTTCTGATGGGCTGTAATAGGCTCCATCTAGGGATCTTGTGATGGAGTGCAGTGTGTCTGAGCCCTTGCAGGCTAGCACAAAGGCTGTCTGGACTACATCTGTGGAGTGAAGGCTTCTCCCACCCAGGGGAGCTGACATCATGCAGTTTGCATTCACTTTGCAGTTTCAAAATGGAGACTAACATCTATACATCAACTTAATAGAGTTTAGTGTTTGATGAAGATTTTATCCCCTGTGTTTGTTGGATGATACTATTTTGTCCAAAAGGTGATTACATTGGCTTTATCTTTTAATCATCTCCAACATAATTAAGAGTCAATCTGACTCTCATAATCACTGTCATCTTCCAAAGATACTTTCATGGAGACCTTTGCTCCAGGGCTGGAGGGAGGGGGTGCTGGATGCGTGCATGGTGGCCACCTGTAATCCCAGTACATGCAAAGTGGAGATGGGATTCCCCTGGGAGAGCTCGCTAGTTGGACTAGCCTAATCAGTGAGCCTGTGTTAGGGTGGGGGCACCAGCATCTCTTGCCACTCTAGACAAACTGCAGGCTCATGTGTCACTGCTTGCACCTGGCTTTTAATGGGAGTTGGTGAACTGAACCCTACGGCAGGCTTGCATGCAAGTGTCTCAGCTCCTGAGAATACCCACTCTATATCAGTAAAATGCATGCTTTCAAACTGCTGGCTATACTGTCAATTAGCAAAAATGTTTGGGGACATCAATTTGCTCACAAAAATATTCATATACTTAACTCCATGAATCTATTTCTAAGGAGATAATTCAAAATACTAACAGGAATGTACACGCAACACTGTTCGTTGTGACATTATTGTGAGGGAACACTGAAGTAATTTAAATACCTAATGGTAATGACTAAAAAATTATAGTATATCTAAGCAATTAAAATATATGTAATTGTTCAAATGGGGCTTACCAAGAATTTTTAATTTCATGGTGTGATTCTTTTCTATAAAAATAAATCAATGATTTCATGTCAGTTAAATATACTATTGATTACACACAGGATAAATAAATAAAAATTATAGCAAGAATATAGCAGAATTTTTCTTGTGTTCTTACACATAGTTCTTAGTAGTTTCATGTTTTCTAGAGGAATACATTACTTCTGTCATCAGAATCTGTTTTCTAGAGGAATACATTAATTACTTCTGACATCAGAAAATGCATCCCAATCTTTTCCAACAGTCATGGGTAATTATCGAGACTGATGTTGGAAAACAGGAAAAAAAAAAAGAAATTATGACATTTACAGGAAAATGGATGGACCTGGGCATTATTAAACCAAGCAAAGTATTCCAGACTCAAAAAGGCAGATACCACATATTTTCTTTCATATTTGGATCCTCAGTTTAAGAGTGTGTGTGTGTGTGTGTGTGTGTGTGTGTGTGTGTGATGAAACTAGAAAGGGGGCCATGGGACAGGGAAAATAGGTTTTCAAGTGGGGATGAGAGGATAATTGAAAACATAGGACAGGAAAGTAGAAGTAGGACTACTGAGAGAAGAAAGGGAACCAATAAGAGGAGGTGGAAGCACAGGGGAGGGGAGCTGGAGAGGAGGATTAACAAAAACACAGTATTGTAAAAATCCTATAATGAAATACATGATTGTATACAAATTTTAAAAACTAATATAAATAAATAATAAGGATATAATAATGAGAACTAGAGTTGAAAGTTTAAAATAACACTGAGTTTTATTTTAGGAAATAGCTGAAATTTGTATGGAAACAATGTGTGAAGACAATTACTGTCCTGAAATTCAGTATAAGAAAGTTGGAATTTGACTCTTAGGAAGCTTTTGCATACTACTGCAGTGCAAGTAGCATGTGTTTCAAGAAATGTAATACGAAGAGACTTGTGTGAAGGAAGGTGTTGGAGACAAAGAGATCAGGAATGTGTGTAATGGTCCAAGCCCATTTGTCAACTGATGCTTGAGGAACACTTGTTATGCCCAGATGTTAGGTACCAGGATTGCAAGAAGCAAATTCCTTGATTTCAAAGAGCTATCTGCATTCCAGTGGACACAGACAGTCATCAGGTTCCCCTGAGAGTGCAGTGGTGAGTGACACCAGGCACAGGACAGAACTTACAATTCTCATGCAGGAGTCAGTGGTCGAAGGGAACTGCGTAAGTGACCTTGGTGGTGGTGGTGGTGTGTGTGTGTGTTTGAATAAGGCTACTGTATGAGAAACATCACAAGCCTTTTAGTATGGGAAGATTAGCACAAAGAATTTGACCAAGAGGAAATGGGCACCATATGATTGAAGGACCCCAAAGGAGATAGTGGTGAAGTAGCAGTGAAGTTGATGATGGTGGTGGTGGTAGTGATGGTGGAGATGGTGATGGTGGTGGTAGTAAAGGTGATAATTATGGTAGCGGTAGTGATGATGGTAGTGAAGGTGATAATGATGTTAGTGGTGCTGTTGAAGATGGTGGTGATGGTGTTGTTGGTAGTGAAAGTGACAGTGATGGTGGTAGTGATGGTGAGGATGATTTTTGTGGTGACGATGGTGGTAGAGAAGGTGATGGTGGTGGTGGTAGAGAAGGTGATGGTGGTGGTGGTGGTGATGGTGGTAGAGAAGGTGATGGTGGTGATGGTGGTAGAGAAGGTGATGGTGGTAGAGAAGGTGATGGTGGTGGTGGTAGAGAAGGTGATGGTGGTGGTAGTGGTGATGGTGGTAGAGAAGGTGATGGTGGTGATGGTGGTAGAGAAGGTGATGGTGGTAGAGAAGGTGATGGTGGTGGTAGAGAAGGTGATGGTGGTGGTGGTGGTGATGGTGGTAGAGAAGGTGATGGTGGTTTTGGTAGTGAAGGTGATGGTGGTGGTTGTGGTGATGGTGGTAGAGAAGGTGATGGTGGTGGTGGTGGCGATGGTGGTAGAGAAGGTGATGGTGGTAGTGGTGGTGATGGTGGTAGAGAAGGTGATGGTGGTGGTGGTGATGATGGTGGTAGAGAAGGTGATGGTGGTGGTGGTAGTGAAGGTGATGGTGGTGGTGTTGGTGATGGTGGTAGAGAAGGTTATGGTGGTGGTGGTGGTGGTGGTGGTGGTGGTGATGGTGGTCGAGAAGGTGATGGTGGTGGTGGTAGAGAAGGTGATGGTGTTTGTGGTGGTGATGGTGGTAGAGAAGGTGATGGTGGTGGTGGTAGAGAAGGTGATGGTGGTGGTGGTAGAGAAGGTGATGGTGGTGGTGGTGGTGATGGTGGTAGAGAAGGTGATGGTGTTTGTGGTGGTGATGGTGGTAGAGAAGGTGATGGTGGTGGTGGTGGTGATGGTGGTAGAGAAGGTGATGGTGTTTGTGGTGGTGATGGTGGTAGAGAAGGTGATGGTGGTGGTGGTAGAGAAGGTGATGATGGTGGTGGTGGTGATGGTGGTAGAGAAGGTGATGGTGGTGGTGGTAGAGAAGGTGATGATGGTGGTGGTGGTGGTGGTAGAGAAGGTGATGATGGTGGTGGTGGTGATGGTGGTAGAGAAGGTGATGATGGTGATGGTGGTGACGGTGGTAGAGAAGGTGATGGTGGTGATGGTGGTAGAGAAGGTGATGGTGGTAGAGAAGGTGATGATGGTGGTGGTGGTGATGGTGGTAGAGAAGGTGATGATGGTGATGGTGGTGACGGTGGTAGAGAAGGTGATGGTGGTGATGGTGGTAGAGAAGGTGATGGTGGTGGTGGTAGAGAAGGTGATGGTGGTGGTGGTAGTGAAGGTGATGGTACTAGTGATTACCATCTCCAAACAGGGGGAGAGCAGGATGCATTTTCATAAGTACAGACACCAGTAGGAGGAGGATATAGAGAGAATTTTACCTTGAACTGATTAATATGAGTCTCACAGCCGAAAGAGTTAATTCAGTTTGTGGAAACTTACTTTCTTTTTTGACAGATGACTGGGAGAAGTTTTATTCACAAAGGTTTACCACATTAGCTACCCAATGTCAGTTAACTAATGTACCATATTTGACATTAGTATATTTAAGTTAATGCACTTATTTATTACAGTTTCAATTTATTCAAGAAGCATTTTAAGCAAGAAATGTAATAAAAATATTTTCAGAGCTCTGAAGATACTCAGAGAAATGAGACTTTAAAATGGTGAATTAATGTCCTTAACCTCCCTCACCCATGAACTATAACTTCTTAAGACATTCAGATTAGCCAATGGATGAATGTTAGACTTACTTCATATTTCAGATGCTCATTAAAGAGCAGTGATTAAATCATGAATCTTCAAAGGATTTGTACAGACATTATAAAACTGGTGGAATATAGATGATATAATGAACTCATTAGTGGGTAAATCCTTCTAGTGTAACTTCTAAGAAAACAAAAGCTTCTTTCCTGCCTAAGCAATGCACACACTTTCTAATCCTACAGATAGCTGCAGAATGAAAAACTCATTTACAAGGGATTACATGTATTATTAGATAACTTTAAAGCTTTTATAAACTGGAATATATTTTAATTATGTTTATAACCGAATCCTGAGCAATATATAGTATGGAAAGAATGGTTTTAATACTGGGGCTGGAAAGGGAGACAGAGGAGAGAAGGGGTAGAAGGATAGTGAATCAAAACTAAAGATGTTACGAATAAGCCATCTGGAAACCTACTATTTTGTTAGCTAATTAAAACATAATTTAAAAAGAGAGTTTGGGCAGAAGTACCCTGTGGAGTGGATAATTCTGTGCCCAGAAGCCACGGGTTGTTATAGTAAAATTTCAGTGCCAGGGGTGGACATTTCCCAATGAGTTGTTGATCAAGAACCCCTACTTTATGTGGGTGGCTGAGAACTGAACCTGGACCAGTAGGCTTCTGTCATTTTCAATATTAGTAATTTTCCTTTCTTTCTGGTGTACCTGCCTAGCAGCTAAACATTTTTTTATTGATCAGTGAACATGTTTGTTTTCCTAGTTTGTTCTCAATTTATTTCCTATTTTAAATTTCACTGATATCTGCTATGGTTTTTTTTTTTTTTTTGTTTGTTTGGTTGGTTGGTTGGTTTTGGGTTTTTTTTTTTTTTTTCATTTTTCTGTTTTTTCAAGGTAGGGTCTCACTCTAGCCCAGGCTGACCTGGAATTCACTATGTAATCTCAGGGTGGCCTCAAACTCATGGCGATCCTCCTACCTTTGCCTCCCGAATGCTGGGATTAAAGGCGTGCGCCACCACGCCCGGCTCTGCTATGGTTTTTAAAACATTTTTAAATATTTTATTTAATTATTTATTTGAGAGAGAGAAAAAGAGGCAGATAGAAAGATAGAAAGGGTGTGCCAGGGCCTCTAGCCACTGCAAATAAACTCCAAATGTATGCATCACCTTGTGCCTCTGGCTTTACATGGGTACTGGGAAATCAAACCTGGGTCCTAAGACTTTGCATGCAAGTGCCTTAACTGCTAAGCCACCTTTCCAGCCCTGCCATGGTTTGTATTAATTCTTTCCTCTTTGTGGCTTTTAAAAGTGTTGTTTTTACTGTAATTTCTAAAGCAAAAGATGTTATTACTGATTTTTGAATCCTTTGCTTTGATAACATATACATTGAATGCTATAAATGTCCTTCTTATAATGACTTCTGCAGTGTTCCACCAACTTTTGATGTTTCTTCTATTTTCAGTTAATACAGCTTAATTTTACATTTCTCTTTAGACTTCTTTGACCCATGTATGATTCAGAAATGTGCCATTTAATCTTCAAATTTTCAGAGACCTTTCAGCTTCCTGTTACTGACTTTTGGCTGAACTCATGTTTTGGGAAGGTCTGTTGTGTGAATTATATTATATTATATTATATTTTATAATATTATATTTTATTTTATTTATTTTATTTTTTGAGAGAGACACAGAGAGAGACAGAGGGAGAGGAAGACAGAGAGAGATGGGCACACCAGAAGCCTCTCAGCTGCTGCGAACGAAATCCAGATGCGTGCGCCCCCTTGTGGTCACGTGCGGCATTGCACCTTTGTGTCACTTTGCATCTGGCTAAACATGGGACCTGGAGATTGGAACCCCTGGAGATTGGAACCAGCGTTCTTTAGGCTTAGGAGGAAGGCGCCTTAACCGCCAAGCCATCTCTCCAGGCCTGAATTTTATTTTTAAGTTTGTTAGATGCACTTTATTGCCAAACATAGTCTATCTTGTTAAATTGCCCTTGTGAACTTAAGAACGTGTATTATACTGTTGGAGGAAGTACCCTGTAATTGTAGAGGTAGCCCATAAATCATATAAATTGTCCAATTAATAAAAGGTGCTTTGGAGTTTGACTGTGTCCTTCATGATTTTCTACTTGTTGGATGTGTTAATTAATAAAACATACATGTTAAAGTCCTTGCCCTCAGCAATGCATGTTCTCTTTCTCCATCAACTTCTATCAGCACTTACCTCGTGTATCTTGCTACTCTCTGTTTGGTGCAAACACATTAAGGATTGTTGTGTCTTCTAAAGCTGATCCTTAATAAGTAATATCTGTCTTTACCCCGGATGTTTTCATTGTTCCAAATTCTTAAATATTTTTATTTTATTTATTTGGAGGTAGGTGGAGAGAGAATGGGCATGTCAGGGCCTCCAGCCACTGCAAATGAACTTGAGATGCATGTGTCACTTTGTGCATCCAGCTTTATGTGGGAACTGGGGAATCAAACCCAGGTTAGTAGGCTTTGCAGGTGAGCACCTTAACTGCTGAGCCATCTCTCCAGCCCCCAAACTCTTTTTGTCTGAATTTAGTATAGGTCCTCCAGCTTCTTTTGATATCATTCTACATTTACTTAGGTCTTTATATTTCAAGTTAGTTTTTTGTGCATACAGAGGTGGGTATTTTTTGTCCTCTAATCTATTTTGACCACCTTTTCTTTTTAATTGGATTATGTAAGACTTTTGCCTGTAAAGAATTTATTCCTGCTTTTCTTGTTTCTAATAATACTTCAGAAGAAAACAAAACATTCTCACACAGAAAAAGTTTATATAACCAAATTTAAAGGATAATATTTGACAATACTCTTAATAATCTTTTTGTTGGCAGAGACCCAAGGTGCTGTACAACATCACATGGCAAAAAGCAGGCAGTTTATGTGTCTATGGAATTGCGTTTAAACATGTATGTATATGTATTTGTGTGCATATGTGGTATATATGTTGATAAGAATATTTTTGTGTGCATATGAATGCACATATTTATGTGCATTTCTGTGTGTATGTGTAGTTGGACCCAGGGATGCACATGAGTGTATATGTGTGAATATGTATGTGTAAGTATGTATATGTGTTTGTGTACATGTGTATGTATGTTGGTCTTTTCTTTTCTTTTCTTTTCTTTTCTTTTCTTTCTTTTCTTTTCTTTTTGAAACAGTCAGAGTCAGAGAGAGAGAGGACAGATAGACAATGGACGCGCCAGCAGCCTTGCAGCCGCTATGAATGAACTCCAGATAAGTGCACCCCCTTGTGGGCAAGTGCAGCATTGTGCACTTGCATCACTTGCATCTGGCTAAACGTGGGACCTGGAGAACTGAACAGGTGTTCTTAGGCTTAGCAGGCAGTCGCTTTAACTGCCAAGCCATCTCTCCAGCCCAGCCCTTATTTTCTAAATCCATCACTATGCAGTCACGGGTACTGTACTAATGACCTCAGCATCAACTCCAAACACCACGGTTAAATGAAGACCCCATCCTCCTACTAACTCACAAAGGCAGTCAAATCTCCCATGAGCTTTGAATGTCATCAATCACATTCAAAACTGGCAAACAAATTGCTGACAGTAACTGAAGTGAACATCTGCCATGCTTATAACTGTTTTCCATTTACCATCCGTATTCTTTGTGCATCTTTTCCCTTCTTTTCTTGTCTTCTCTCTTTGGCAGAAACTAAAAACTTTATGTGATTTAGTTTCCTCTCCCCTCAAAATGTCTGTTATCCATTTTTGTAAAAAGTCTTATTTACCTAGAGTTTGAAATACTCATGTACACTATACTAAGCCCACTTCAGACAAAACTACTGTCACTGCTATTCCAGATGCCCAAGTTCTGCTTTTTGATCCCTTAGAACATTGCTGTCATTATTTCACTTGCCCATATGCCATAATCACCAGGTTCTTCCTTTCTCTCTGGTAAGTTTGGATGCAAAATGTCAGCCTTCACGGGCTTTCTCATGGCTGTTCCTAAATAAGTCTCTGTTGAATTATATATGATCTAAGGAAATAAGGACCATGAAGGACTAGCCCTGAGGAGTGTGAAAATTTTTAGAGTACAGCCACAAGAAAGAAGGAACAAACAAGTGTCCCAGAAATTAATCAAAGGCTTGTACAGAGAAGGGGAGTCCACACATTTACACTAACTAAACCTGCAGGAAGTGGTAGTAAGCCTTCACTTCACACAGGATGGAAACTGCTCTCCACATGTGGCTCATGTCAGCCGTTCACTACTTGGAAAGTGAGAGACAAAATGAAAGTTGATTATTGAGGTTGGTTTCTTTCACCCAACTCAGCAAACTTACATGTAAGTTTCAGGATCTATTTTAAGGATATAAATGGAGCCTTGTTGTTTTTCCAAATCAAGTTTAGAAAGGCGACATATTATTTTAAAATTGTATATTCTGTCCTCACCTTCTTCAAGAGGTGTTCTCTATGAGGAACGTAGTATATTTTGGCAGTTTGTTGGTGTAGCTAAAATGGGAAGCATGTTAGGAGGGTGGGGTGGAAAGGGAAGGAGGTAGAGAGCTAATGGAAGAACTTTACACTCAGACTTTACCTAGGAATATTTGCTCAGACTTGCGAGGAAAGATAACCATGAATACCTTGAGATGTTTAATATACTTATTCCAAATATGAGAAAGCTTTGAGGGGGTCTGAGGCTTTGAAAGTCAAAACAATTCTATTCCAAAAGAGAAACCTCCCTGTTCTGGTTTACTTCTAAAAGAAAGATGAGAACCTGGGATATTTTTTCCTCCTCACAACTTTCTGCAACAGCCAAAACCAAATATGGCTTCTTTGACATGGATTTGTAGGCTATGATGACGTTAACAAGTCTTGTCATAAAAAATCTACTCTTGGGAAAACACTTAGCCTGCCTGCATTAAGTGGCAGCAAGAGAACCAACATCTATCATTTCTGTCACGTAAGCATTTAATCGCTTTACCAACAGTTCCATGAAATGACACATGATGGGCCTGGATTGTCATTGGACTTGCTCCCTCTGGGATAAGGAAATTAAAGGAAGTCTTGAGTATGATGCATAGAGACAGCTCTCTTTAAGGCTTTTATTGTGACTGCAACTAAAATCCCAGGAAATTTGCTCCACTCGTCAGCTCTTGCTGCTTGATGGCCAGAACCAAGAGGAGATATTTCACTCCACTTGTCAGTCCTTGCAAAGCAATGAGCATATCCAAAAGGACATATTTCACTCAAGGAAACACAACAATAGTTGTTATAAGTGTAAATAAACCAGGCCCTCATCTTTGAGCCTCCCAAAGTCATAACCTGCATCCCAGATCCACCACTAGTGAGTATTAAAGCTTATGTAAGGTATTTAATTTTTGTACTTAAGATTTTTAAAAAAGCATGGCAGGGGCTGGAGAGATGGCTTAGCAGTTAAGGTACCTGCCTGCAAGGCTAAGGTCTTGGGTTTGATTCCCCAGTGCCCACATAAAGCCAGATACACAAGGTGGCTCATTGAGTTCATTTGCAGTTGCTAGAGGCTCTGACATGCCCATTCTTTTTGTCTTTCAGGAAGGAAGGAAGGAAGGAAGGAAGGAAGGAAGGAAGGAAGGAAGGAAGGAAGGAAGGAAGGAAGGAAGGAAGGAAGGAAGGGAGGAAGAAGAGGGAGGGAGGGAGGAAGGAAGGAAGGAAGGGAGGGTGGGAGGGAGGGAGGAAGAAAGGGAGGGAGGGAGGGAGGAAGGAAGGGAGGAAGAAAGGGAGGGAGGGAGGGAGGGAGGAAGAAAGGGAGGGAGGGAGGGAGGAAGGAAGGAAGGGAGAAGAAAGAAAGAAAAATTTCTAGCTGACCACTACTTTTCTACAAGGTTAGTTTTTTTTTTCTTCAGTTACTTGGCTGCATAACTCTTCCCAAATTATCTTGGTTCTGCAAGATTGATGACTAAAATTTGTCTATGAGTACAAGTAAAAAAGTTCCAAAGGTTACCCAGCTTTGACAGGCCTGAAAGCCTTGCTAGAGATCATGTCAGTCCATAAATCATGACCTCAGAAATGTCACACTTCACCAAATTGTTTCCTTGATATACTGCTAGCACCAAGTTTGAAAAGAGAGTGGATCACCATGACCAAAACCGTTTGAAGTAAATGTAAATTCAGTCACTTTTAGCCCTCTGTTATCCTATCAAATGACAGTGGAAAATGGATTAATTGTTTTTCTCAAAGGATCATAGATATCATAAAGGCCTGTCACTAGGAATAATTCTGATTCTACCATGATTTTGATATTGTAACATTAAATATTCACATACATATACATATAAACTCAAAATAAATAATACAAGGCCACAGGAAATGTGCATAGTAATTGATTATAATACAGTAACCTAAGTACTATATATTCAGACATTAGTTAGTATGCAAAATAATCGTTTTTAGGTTTGCAAATCATAGGAAAAACCTTTATTTTTAAAAATAAGGTAATGAGAACTCACAATTTATCACAATTTATTTATTTATCTGAGAGTGAGAGAGAGCAAGAGAAAGGGAGAGAGAGAGAGAGAGAGAGAGAGAGAGAGAAGAGAGAGAATGGGTGAACCAGGGCCTCTAGCCACTGCAAACAAACTCCAGACACATGTGCCACCTTGTGCATCTGGCTTTACATGGGTACTGGGGAATTTAATTTGGGTCCTTTGGCTTTGTAGCCAAGCACCTTAACCATTAAGCCATCTCTCCAGCCCCGAATTCCTTATTTTTATACTGAACTTTTCAAAAATTGAACCATCATGAGCAAATGGAAGATTCTGGAAATATTTATCTGACTTAAAGTAGTTGAAATTGAGGTCTGGCTAAATGAGATGTCGTTTAAGTTTATTATGAATCTGATTATAAATATCTTCAAATGAGAAGTTATGATCCCAATAAAGTAAAAAAATAATAATTTGGGGGTATGTTAAATGGTCATTTTAACAATACAGCGCTTAACAGGCTTGGGTATAATTTTCAGCCATTTAACACTATTATGCCATAATTACTCCTTAATTATAGCAACTTGACTTAACAGTGATCTTTCAAATGGTGCAGCTACTGTAATGTTCTGAATACAGAACTTACACAGTTTAAGTTATATCATTTCTCCCCTTTCACCAGAACAAAAGAAAAAACACTAGATTTAAATTCACACACACACACACACACACACACACACACACACACACACACACACACGCACACAGTGGCATGAATTTTTTTCCCTGGGAAGATGTGAATACTTATCTACTTACCCCAAGGGCTCAAGACAATAGACCAAAGTAAAATTGCACCAAAACTAGTTTGAGGGAACCAATGAGTTTAAAGGATCACTTGCAGAGCAGGGGGCGTGGTTACCTCCACGAATGTGGAGCCTTGAAAGCAGCCACAACATCAAGGAGTTTCATCCCAGCGTAGTTAACCACCTCCTCCTGGCGGCTTCAAGAAGCTGCCTGTGTCGGGTCTACCCGCCACAGGTGCTCTTCCCCAGCCTCAGGGTGAGGGCTTGCTTACAAAGCTTGGGGACCAGGTTGGAGAGATGGCTTAGTTGTTTAGGTATTTGCCTGCAAAGCCAAAGGACCCAGGTTCAACTCCCCAGGACCCATGTTAGACAGATGCACAAGGTGGCACATGTGTCTGGAGTTTGTTTGCAGTGGCTGGAGGCCTGCCCATTCTCCCCCATGTCAAGTAAATAAATAAAAATAAAATATATTAAAAAAAAATTTTAAAGCATGGGGACCCCAAGGCAGCCATACCACTGAGAAGTTTCATCTTAGCATGGATTTTGATCTCCCATGACAGCTTCAAGGAGCCAGCTGTCCCTTGATCTTTTACCCTCTACATACTTCTTCCGTGAGGCCAAGAGACCTTGCGAGTCACTGAATACAACTGGTACAGGAACATCTGAGATCTCAGGTTGGAGTCTGGCAATTCCCCACACCCTTCCTTCTGTAGGGGAATGTCAGCAGCCCCAGTCTCAGGAACCTTTCAGGAGCTGTCCCAGCAGCTTTTGATGCCACTGATAATAGCTGTTTTAATTCAGATGAATTGATCATGTAACACACACACACACACACACACACACGCACGTATGCACACGCACGCATGCACTCCAACTTTGAGAAGCTTGGTGGCATTAATGTGACCCTTCAGTGATGAGCTGATCTTGCTGCCACCATGGCTCATATTCTGCTGGAAATGACTCCAACAGTGTGATGTTTTTTTAGAAGGCCAACATCATGTGGAGCAATACAGAAAGAAAGAATATTTCTTTTCTATTCACATTTCAATTCAGCCCCAATTACCTTTTCTCCTTTGATATGTTTCTTTATATTGCCTTCCACATTGAGACTCTCACAGGCTCTTCTTTTCTTATGTATGAACATTAAAACCAAGACATTGTGAATCGAAAACACATGTGGATATTCTCTACGAGGGCTGAGAGGCAGCAGCATGGGGAGTGGGGCAGTGAGCCATTCCTTGCATCTAGTTCTATTATCTGCTGCTACATCTCAGCAGGACAATTTACTCTGCGACTTTGCTTTGTGGTGATTTCCATGGAAAGAAAGAGAAAAGTGGTCAGCAGAGCAGCTTGCTTTGAAAGAGCAGAAAAGAGGTCATGGTCAATTTCTGTTGGCAATCCTCTCATTTCAAGAGCAGTGTGGGTTAGCGTGAGAACAGATCAGGATTTTATCCCAAGGGAACCTCTGCTGCTGGCCTCATAGGACTGCTTTCAAGCTAACCTTTTCATGCTGTCACACTGAAATGGTGACCCATGGTCATATTCCAAAGCCCTGCACACAATCCTTTCTGACAGCCAAACACACAATTCAGACATGGTGGGACGATTCCTTAAGTTCTTCAGGAAAACCGTCACAAAACTGCTGAAACACGCATTGACTTCTTTGAAAATGAAATAAATGGCCATTATAGGTTATTCTGTGTGAATATTGATTTGCTATCTAGTTTCCTCAATCTTTATAATACAGTCTTCTCAGCTGCCTTCTGGTTCTCAGATCTGGGTAAAACTACCATTTATCATGTGTTCTCCTTTTTCCACTTGCACACTTTCTACTGAGCAAGGGGAGCACTGGAAATACTCTCAGGGGGCCATGTTTGAATTTTTGCCTCATTTCTTTTCATCCATTTAAAGGGTCACCTTTTTATGTATATTAAATAGGCATAATAATTACTCTTGTTACCATATAGAATTTTGTATAATAATTACATGGTTTCAAAATTAGCTAGTATTAACATATCTATATATTCATATACATACTTAGCAAACACACAAATAGCAGCCTAGAGATGTAATAGTTGCCTACTTTTGGTTTAATGAATGGATAAAAGTAAAAAAAATGAATTCAAGCCAGGTGTGGTGGCACACACCTTTAATCCCAGCACTTGGGAGGCACCGATAGGGGTTTGAGGCCACTGTGAGACTACATAGTAAATTCCAGGTCAGCCTGGGCTAGAGTGAAACCCTACCTTGATAAACCAAATAAAAAAATGAATTCACATATACATATTTATTCCAACTTTTATTACATCTTGCATTTATGTTAAACTACTTGACTTACTGTCAAGAACCATGGTGTGCTTGAACTTTCTGTGAGCTCTGACACTGGCAACATTGAGATGCTTTGTGTCCGTCTGCCACAGAGAAATCTCAGGGCAACAAAAGGAAAAAAAAAAAAAAAAAAAAAAAACCTGTATTTCAAGGAGAATGAGTAAGGGGAAACTTTGGAAATTAGGGAAGAAGTGATAGAACCTGAAAATAGCAAATAGAATCTGAAGGCACAATGGAAGTCTTCTGTCCTGGCTGAGGCAGTGAAGAGCACATAGACAGAAAAGGGATAACAAGAGAATTCTAGGAACCCTGACCATGGAGCACCTGCCATCCCTAATGCCGGAGAATTCCATGGTCCTCACAGGATATTAATCCTGTTTGGGGAGCTGGCTGGTCTAAAAATGACTGTTTTCTCTGAAGAAGCAATACACTGTACATAGTCTCATTGTGCAAAATCCTCAACACAAACAAGAATTATATACAAAGGAAACATTATCCTTTTTTAAAGTGAAGGAAAAATAAAGTGTTACCAAGTGTGGTAGTTTGAATATATGTCCCCCAATATATTCAGTGTTTTACTAGTTATAGTTTGCATCTACAATCACCTTGCTAGAGGCAATGTCACTGGGGGCCGGTCTTAAGGTGTTAATGGTGGGTTTGAGATTCCATTGTAAAGATATGCAAATGTGCCTAGCAGGAGTTCCTGAAGTGTGCTGTGTGACCTTTTGGCTGTAGTTTTTTGCTCTGTGTGCTGTGTGGCTGGGGGCTTTTGCTCTCTCTTGCCTGGTCCTGTGAAGAGCAGGCTGCTTCTCCTGCCTTTATGGAACTTCCCCTGGATCTGTAAGCTTCAATAAATAATATCCCTTCCTCCATAACTGTGCCTGGTCTGGAAGTTCATCTCAGCGAACCTGAAGCTGTCTGCTACACAAAGTTAAGCAAAAACTGAGTGGATTAATCACCACCAGACCCGAACTGACAGTAATATGATAATTTTTCACAAAAATTAAAAGTATAATTGACATTATGAAAACATGAATATACAGTACTTACGAGAAGAAATGATCCACAAGATAGAAAAGAAAATGAAATCTTAGTATGAAAGCAAACTACCAAATTACAAAAAAAATTAGAGTGATAGGAAGGAGCAAGATATATAAAGCAAGCATAATACAAATAACAAAGTGAGAAGACGTGTATAGCTTCCATTAATGGTCTTGAAGATCAAATTCACCATCGTAAATGCAGGCTAGCTGAATGGACTAAAGCACAAGATCCAACACCCACTTTATGCTGCCTACAAGAAACCCATTGCACTGGTAAAGATACACTCAGATCTAAAGCAAACAGACATGGCTACACTCTGATAATTTAAGGAAGACTTTAAATCAGAAACTGTAAAAATAAGGCAATAACATCATTATATATTGGTAAGAGGATCAAAAATTAAGCAAAAACATGTAACTAGTATAAATATATGCAATGGACAGAGAACAACAGAAAATCATGAAGCACATGCTGTGACAGCTAAAGGAAGAGGAAGAGTTTAATACAGTAATAGTCAAAAACTCAACACCCCAGTTTTCTCAATGGATGTATCATTCAGACATAAATAAACATCTGAGTTGAACAAAACTTAGAGCAAAAAGACTTAACAGACACTGGCAGAGCATGTCATACTCTAACAGCACGATTCTTCTCATCAGCACATGGAATATTCTTCCTGATAGATCAAATCAAATCTTACTAAATTAATAAAAACCAAAGTCATACAAATCTTTCCAAAGCAAAATTGGAATAAAACTACAAATAAACTACAAGAAGAAAATGGCAAGCATGCACCCAAATGAGTAATGACTAAGTAAAGAAATTACAAAGGTTATCAGAAAAGTTCTAGAAATAAATGAAAATGTCACCAAAATATGTCAAAATACGTGGGATAGAACAAAAGGACTACTGATATGAACATCTCTACCAATAATATGCATATAAAATATAAATAGAAAATCTCAGATAGACAACCTAGAAAAGTATCTAAAGTACTCAGAAAATTGAGGATCAACCAAACTCAATATTATTAGAAATAAAGAAAATATAAAGATCAGATCAGAAATAAAATAAAAGCTAAAGCAAAAAAAAAAAAAGCAATGAAATAAAGAGTCCATTTTCTTAAAGAATAAACAAAATTGACAAACCTTTGGCTAGGCTAACCAAGAAAAGAATGAATATTCCAGTAAATAAGAGCAGAGACAAAAAAAAAAAGGAAATATCATAATAGACACCAGAGAACTATACAAGATTGTATGAAAAGAAAAACTACACAATCAAAAACTGAATAAACCAGAAGAAATGGATAAACTACCAAATAGATAAAGAATTTGAAAATCTAAGCAAATTAATAATCAATGAGATTGAGACCATACTGCAAAACTTCACAGCTGACAAATTTCAGGCTTGATGACTTTTAACAGTGAGTTTTAGAAAACTTTTACAGATATTATTCCAATTCTTCTTAAACTGATATAAAAAATAGAAGTCAGACCTTTGTGAAACTCTGTGGGTGGCATGGATGCTGTTTCCTCCTCCCACAAATTCTATTTTTAGACCTGATACCCAGAACCCCTTGGATGTTGATCAAATTACTACACTTTGAAAATGAATTGTAAATTGCAGAGAATGAAGCATTTTTATTTTTTAATTTAAAAATGTTTAATACAGTTCTATACAGGTATAAATACATCCAATCTACATGTAAGATTTGCATCTCTATGCACTCATCTTACTTCAAGATATTTTTACAAAGTAAAATGACCACCTTCTCCTCATCTCTCCCCTTCATCTTTCCTAGTCCCAGAAGAAGTAGAGTTCTTCCTCCTCAACTGCTATGAACAGTGCCCTAGATTTCAGGCTACAGTATCCCTACACAGTCCTCTAAGGCAGGACTCTAGGCAGGAGGCTCCCTAAGGTAGAGTCTGCGCTATCCACAAGATCTGTACCCTGCAGTTTAGGGAGAGAGCAAGGTGCTGGGCTAGCTAATGCGGAGGCACTGGGGAATAAGAGTCATTTCTGTCTCTACTTCATACTGTGTGCAGAATGCTGGGATATTTTTGCATTAATCTCTAATCAAATTGAATAATTTCCTTAAAATGACATTTTTAAAAAAAACATATTTTTGATCTGTTATACCAAGAGAGACCTTTTATTGCCAACTTCCTAAACCACATAGAAAAACTACTTTCAGAATCTTGAGGACTCAATAAGTTGTCACCAAGTTACTTTCAACACTGATTCAAATTAGCACAAAGGTGGCAACAGCCTGAGCCCTAACTCCACATCCATTCATGGTGTCAGGAAATATCCCACTGCAATTGTTGGATCTCAGAGCAAAATTAAATTCAAATATGAAATACATTGCCTCAATGATTCTTAAAGAAAATGCCACAGTTAGACACACACAGATACCATTATTTCCTCTTTGGAATCTATTGCACTAGTGTAACTGTGAAACTTGGTAGTAGTCTGGTGGACTGAATGTGAATGTATGTCCCCCATAACTAGAGGTATTTTTTAAAATTTAATGATTTGCAAGGAGAGAGAGATAAAGAGGGAGAGAATTAGCATGCCAGGGCCTCCAGTTGCTGCAAAAGAACTTCAGATGCATGCGCCACTGTGCATCTGGCTATACATGGGTACTTGGGAATTGAACCCAGGTTGTCTGTCTTTGCAGGCATGTGCCATAACCACTGAGTTATCTCTCCCAGTCCTAGGGGTTTTTTGATTAAGCTAGCAACTTGAGTCTCCAGCAAAAAATCCCTTCTGGAGGAGGTGTCACTGGGGGTGGATCTTTAGTTCAGCCATAAAGTGTGTTCAGAGAAGTTTTGATTCTGGCTGTTCATGTTTCCTGGCTGTTTGGTGGTGTCTCTTTATGAACTATTGAAGTGAGCCATCTTCTTCTGCCATGATGGAAATTCCCCTAGAATCTGTAAGCCTGAAATAAACCCTTTCCTCCCAAAAGCTGCTTCCTGCTGGGTGTTTGTTCAGCAGTGTGAAGTTAAGTGCAGCATAATCATACAATGGTTAAGAAATATGAGGAAGCTTCCCCATCTCTCTCCTCTTGTGTTTTACATTGATATTCAGCATTTTTTACAGTCACCTAAAAGACTAAAGATACAATAAAAACACTTTGCTGCTGAGGCACAGATGATTGCATAATTGTGATGGTTAATATCCAAGTTATTTTCCACATATTAAAAATAGAAAAAAAATTCAATAATGTGATAAAAGCCATTCTGAATGAAGAAAATCTGCCATTGGTAACAGCAGTTGCTGCTCTTCAAATCCAATTCTCAGCCAGCACATGGTATGAGCACTCTGAGGTTCAGCACTTTTTAGGGAAGAAGTTGATCCTGTCCACAGCTTCTGAGACTATCTTAACATTCCAGTTTTGTAACATACCGGGTAATATGAGGTAACAGAATTGCTGGGCTAGCTCCCTATTTTACAGAGATCTACTTGTCCCTGAGGTGGTCTGTCCTGCCTCAAGTTTACAATACAATATTGTAAAATCGTGGAAGGTTTTGGGAAAGGGCTCAAATGAGAAGTGCCTCCTTGAGACCCCCATGAAGGTTTGATACTTCAGCTTTCATTTCCCATTGAACCCGGAAAAAGATTCCCATGTGTGGATGATGTTGATTAGTGCCACACCCTGCAATACTGGACTTCAAGATGAGGTGTAAGCAAAACCCCAAAACAACCACAGACTATTCAAATCACATCATGTGCATCAGACAAGACAAAGATAGTTCATCCAGAATAGGAAAATATTTACTGTAACGGATCAGATAGTTACTTAATAGGTGTCTTTCCTAAACTGATCCAGGTATGCATACATACCAACAGACATGAGCCGGGGGAGGGGAGAGTTATCCACTCATAAAATTGTCCTCAGTTATATAGTAAGTAAAGAAATGGCAAAGGAATAAAAGTGGAAGTGCTGAGTGACTACGTTAGAGTAGAACTTTCAGAGGAACTGGGGACACTGAGCAGCCAGCTGGAGAGCACAAGGCATTTGATGGAAGGAGACTGGACCTAACTGTAGACTCTGGATACTTCAGACAACAGGAGACACATTTTTGCAATGTTCTGATGTCTGACTTTGACATTCACCTGGCCTCTATATATCAACACAATGGATATATCTGATTTCAATATCATGAGTAAAGGCACAGTACATGGTGTATTGGAAGAAAATGTGCCATGGAGTCAGAGAGTACATGCCTAAAAGTCACACAGACCATGAGTTTCGAACATTTTATAACTTATTTAAGCCTCAGATTCTTTCATTTATAAGATGAGATCAATTCTAGCAATGCACATTGTACTGGGCTATTGGAAGGATTGGGTAAGAGGATACAGTTTCGTACGGTAGCTCGCTCGCAATGAGTAAATGCACTCTAAGACCTAGCTGCTATTGTTATAAAAATATGCTATTTGGGGGCTGGAGAGATGGCTTAGCGGTTAAGGCGCCTGCCTGCTAAGCCTAAGAACCCGGTTCCAATCTCCAGGTCCCATGTTTAGCCAGATGCAAAGTGACACAAGGGCGCAATGCCGCACTTGACCACAAGGGGGAGCACGCATCTGGATTTCCTTCACAGCAGCTGAGAGACTGCTGGCGCACCCATCTCTATCTGTCTCCCTCTCCCTCTCTCTCTGTCTCTCTCTATGTCTCTCTCCAAAAAATAAATAAAATTAAAAAATATTTTTAAAAATATGCTATTTGGGAGTGTAGAAAAACATGAGTTGGGATTTTTTCTATTTCACCAAAGTGGGGACTGGAATTTAAAGCTGGTGACCAGCAACTAAGATCAGTACATTCTGTAAATTCTCATGACATGAGAAAACCCTTGAAGGAGTCTTAGAGTTAGCTAAGCCATCTCACATGCCCTGCAGTGGTCACTCCATCAACCTCCCCATGCAGACTTCACAAGCACAGAAATGTGAATGGCAGTGAGCCATGTGGAAGGATGAGGAAGTGTTAGAAATGCAAACCATTGCCTAGGAAAGAGTGCTCCGCGTTTTCCTCTTCACTACCAAAGAAACAGACTCTCTGTCACACTACCCCCCCTCCAACACACCAAAATATCTAGAACCACAATAGGAAAAGAAGAGAGGGTAACAGCAGGCAATATCCCAATGACACCCCCCAGGAAGTGGAACAAGCCTTGGAGTGGGAGTATGGTGAGAAGTTAAAATTATACTAGATATTTTAAGAATTTTAAGCAGCCAAAAATGCCAAAAGATACCCAGTGAAGCTGTCATTCAAAGAGCCTTAGCTTGCTGAAGAACACGACTGGAGGCAAGATAATCTCCTGCGTGAGCCTCCAACAGCATAATAATAGTGGGATATAACTGAGAGATGGCAGGAAGGTGGTAAACCGACTCAAGACTGTGACAATCCAGAACTGTTAACACTGAGGTATCTTGAAGGTCACTGGGGATCCTGAAGGTTTGTGGCCAGGTCAGTACAGACTTCTGAGGAATTATCAAGAGGTCCTGTAGGTAGGGCGTGGGGTGGGGAATGACTTTTGGGACCTAATGGAACAGAGACTGGAGAGGAAGTTGTCAGACAGTTTTGGTGACTCGTACTCAAGGGAGGACTCACTGGAATTATTATTATTGAGACAGAATCTGAGGGACAGACAGCAGCTGTGCTTTACCTGCAGAAGTTAAATCTTAACAGTCCTCCAAACCCACAAAGTAGAAATGAGAATTTCTTTGAAGTATTTAAACCTAGACAGCATTACTGTGAGCTACTACGTCCGCACTCTTGCAGTCCCCTTCCCAGAAAATAAGCAAGGTATGATAATATATACGTATCAAAATACGATCATGAAATTCATTACTTTGCATGCTAACTTAAGATGACAATAAATACCTGTGGATAGCCATCACTGTAAGAGAAATGCAGCGGTCAGTGTAGCCTACCAGCATGTCTTCTTCACACATTAGGAACGTCTCAGTTTGCTCTCCAACATCTTCCCAAATGCTCTGTCACTGTCCCTTACTCTGTCCTTTCCTGAACAAGTACCTATCCTATTGTGATGAAACTGACTAAGCACTAGGCACAGGGAGGACACGACAAACACATGTGCTTCAGAAAGTTAAATCTGAGACCAATGATACAAATGAGCCAGGTTGCTCAGATTTTCATTATCAAGATCTTTGATCAGAACTGTTCAAACCATGCCATAGTGGTTTCTTTGTGGATCTCCTATGATTGGATTTTTAGCTTTGCCCACACTGTATACCTTCCGCAAGAACATCTTCCAATGGCACTGTCGTGGTTACCTTCTCATTTCTAGAACAAACCACTCAACCAAAAGCAGCTGATGGGAGGAAAGGATGTATTCCAGCCACAGTCCCAAGGAGAAGTTTAATCATGGGAGGAAAAGCATGGCAGGGCAGAGACTGGGCACCTGGTCACATTCTGTGGAAGGTAGCAGAGAAAGCTCTGAACACCCAGTGGGCTGGACTAGTAAACCTTGTGGTCCAGCCTCGGTGACACACCTCTTCCCTCTCCCAAGAAACCTCGTGGTCCAGCCTCGGTGACACACCTCTTCCCTCTCCCAAGAAACCTCGTGGTCCAGCCTCAGTGACACACCTCTTCCCTCTCCCAAGAAACCTTGTGGTCCAGCCTCGGTGACACACCTCTTCCCTCTCCCAAGAAACCTCGTGGTCCAGCCTCGGTGACACACCTCTTCCCTCTCCCAAGAAACCTCGTGGTCCAGCCTCGGTGACAGACCTCTTCCCTCTCCCAAGAAACCTCGTGGTCCAGCCTCAGTGACACACCTCTTCCCTCTCCCAAGAAACCTCGTGGTCCAGCCTCGGTGACACACCTCTTCCCTCTCCCAAGAAACCTTGTGGTCCAGCCTCGGTGACACACCTCTTCTACTAAGAAACCTCGTGGTCCAGCCTCGGTGACACACCTCTTCCCTCTCCCAAGAAACCTCGTGGTCCAGCCTCGGTGACACACCTCTTCTACTAAGAAACTCGTGGTCCAGCCTCGGTGACTCACCTCTTCTACTAAGAAACTTTGTGGTCCAGCCTCGGTGACACACCTCTTCTACTAAGAAACCTCGTGGTCCAGCCTCGGTGACACACCTCTTCCCTCTCCCAAGAAACCTCGTGGTCCAGCCTCGGTGACAGACCTTCTTCCCCTCTCTCCCAAGAAACCTCGTGGTCCAGCCTCACACCTGACACACCTCTTCCCTCTCCCAAGAAACCTCGTGGTCCAGCCTCGGTGACACACCTCTTCCCTCTCCCAAGAAACCTTGTGGTCCAGCCTCGGTGACACACCTCTTCTACTAAGAAACCTTGCGGTCCAGCCTCGGTGACTCACCTCTTCTACTAAGAAACCTCGTGGTCCAGCCTCGGTGACACACCTCTTCTACTAAGAAACCTCGTGGTCCAGCCTCGGTGACACACCTCTTCTACTAAGAAACCTCGTGGTCCAGCCTCGGTGACACACCTCTTCTACTAAGAAACCTCGTGGTCCAGCCTCGGTGACACACCTCTTCTACTAAGAAACCTCGTGGTCCAGCCTCGGTGACTCACCTCTTCTACTAAGAAACCTTGTGGTCCAGCCTCGGTGACTCACCTCTTCTACTAAGAAACCTCGTGGTCCAGCCTCGGTGACACACCTCTTCCCTCTCCCAAGAAACCTCGTGGTCCAGCCTCGGTGACACACCTCTTCTACTAAGAAACCTCGTGGTCCAGCCTCGGTGACACACCTCTTCTACTAAGAAACCTCGTGGTCCAGCCTCGGTGACTCACCTCTTCTACTAAGAAACCTCGTGGTCCAGCCTCGGTGACTCACCTCTTCCCTCTAAGAAACCTTGTGGTCCAGCCTCGGTGACACACCTCTTCCCTTCCCTCCTAAGAAACCTTGTGGTCCAGCCTCGGTGACTCACCTCTTCTACTAAGAAACCTTGTGGTCCAGCCTCGGTGACACACCTCTTCCCTCTCCTAAGAAACCTCGTGGTCCAGCCTCGGTGACACACCTCTTCCCTCTAAGAAACCTTGTGGTCCAGCCTCGGTGACACACCTCTTCCCTCTCCCAAGAAACCTCGTGGTCCAGCCTCGGTGACTCACCTCTTCCCTCTCCTAAGAAACCTCGTGGTCCAGCCTCGGTGACTCACCTCTTCCCTACCCAAGAAACCTCGTGGTCCAGCCTCGGTGACTCACCTCTTCCCTACTAAGAAACCTCGTGGTCCAGCCTCGGTGACTCACCTCTTCCCTCTAAAGAAACCTTGTGGTCCAGCCTCAGTGACACACCTCTTCCCTACTAAGAAACCTCGTGGTCCAGCCTCGGTGACACACCTCTTCCCTCTCCCAAGAAACCTTGTGGTCCAGCCTCGGTGACACACCTCTTCCCTCTCCCAAGAAACCTTGTGGTCCAGCCTCGGTGACACACCTCTTCCCTCTCCCAAGAAACCTTGTGGTCCAGCCTCGGTGACACACCTCTTCCCTCTCCCAAGAAACCTTGTGGTCCAGCCTCGGTGACACACCTCTTCTACTAAGAAACCTCGTGGTCCAGCCTCGGTGACACACCTCTTCCCTCTCCCAAGGCTCCAACAGCTGGGGAGTGAGGCTTATTTGCAAACACATTAGGGTGTGGGGGACATTTCATTGCAATCACCCCAGGCACTAACTGTAGAGCCTGGCAGCAAACAGACTTTTTCTTTAAGTAAGGTGTTTTCCTGAGGCCGAAGGAGCAGAGTGCATCCATGACAAGCTAAACAGTTAAAATGCAAACAACCACCTCCATAAATATCACTGCCTTGTCTGTCATTAGCATCATGTCATGTCGGGATGGGCCATTCTAAGCCCTTCAGTAATTTAAATGGTATGTTAGACTCCCAGTAAAGATGGCAAAAATTTGAGCCAGGCCAAAGAAATGGGGAGTGGGAGACAAGATACCACACAATACATCCTTCTCTCAAAAAAATGAAGATGGTAGAGAATAGTAGGGAGCACCAATATCTATCAGTCTAACAAGAAAAGATAGCCAATTGCCACATCTCTATCCTATCTTCCAGGGCCCTGAGACATTGCAGTGACACAAGCACTACTCTCATTGCTCGCCTGGCAACCAGCTCCAGAGAGATGACAACAGACAGAGTGGTCACTCAAACTCATCAGAGCAGAAATCCAGAGGCTACAGAGAACTCAACAGACTACTAACTAAATCAAACTACTAACTACTAAATCAGACTACTAACTACTAAATCAGACTACTAACACACTTGCCAAGCCTCAAGGAACACGGCAAAAGAGAGGACAAAAAGATCGTAAGAGCCACAGGGTGGGAAGGAATATCCTGTGGCACTGCCCCCTACCCAGCCATAGGGACTGACTGAGACCTTCCCGTCCTCAGAGTGAACACCAATAGTCCCACTAAGAAGGACCCCCAGTAGAATGGGGATGGCAGAGAGGGAATATAAAAATACTAAAAATAAAATAAAATAAAATAAGCTTTTGCAAAAAAATGGAAAAGAATCAAAAATCAGGAAAAAAGAAATAAAGTTATAAATAATTTATGCCAATGATGAAAAAAAAGACATGCTATGTGAGTTTTAAAAAAATAAATGCTTCTCCTTTCTGGAATTCACAATTTCACAACTGCATCAAGGTTCCTCTCTCCCCACTTCATTTATGTGTTTGCTCATTAAAAATATATTGATTAAAGGTCTTCTCTGTGTCCACAACTGTACTCTCAATTAGAACACAACAATAAATAAAATAGCTGTGTTCATTAGACCCATTGATTCTTACGATTTTAACAGACCAAGTTTCTCAGCATTGCAAAGGAAATGCTAAAGTCACGAATGGAGAATGTTCTAGAAATGTGCTCAGGAGTGATGAGCCAGCCAGGTTGAAGAGGCTCAGAGAATGTGTCCCTGAATTCAGGTGTAAGTGGAATCTGAAGAAGAAGGATGAGTCAGCCAGGTAAAGTCAAGTGATAAATCTGGGGCTGGAGAGATGGCTCAGCAGTTAAAGGCACATGCTTGCAAAGCCTGAAATCCCAAAGTTCAATTCCCAAGCCTCTCACATAAGCTGATGAAAACTTGGGGCAATGGTCTGCCCTTTGTTCACAGTACAAGAGGCCCTGGAGTCCCATCCCCGCCCCCCCACCACACACACGTGCAAATTAACAAAGGGAGTGAGAAATCATCCCAGCCTTACTCAGCACTGCCTGGCAGCAGCAAGAAACATGAGGATGGAGAAACTACATGAGTGTGTAAGAAACATGAGTGTGTAAGAAACATGAGGATGGAGAAACTACATGAGTATGTAAGGTCAGCTACTGTCACTGTAGCCTGGAGGAGGGGAGAGGGATTGGCTGAGGGAGAAAGGTGAAAATAAAGAGGTCAAAAAGACATTTGGGGGCTGGAAACATGGCTTAGCAGTTAAAGCACTTGCCTGTGAAGCCTAAGGACTCACGTTTGACTCTCCAGGCCCCACATAAGCCACACACAAGGTCTCACATGTGCACAAGATGTCTCATGCATCTGCAGTTTACAGAGGCTGGAGGACCTGGTCAATGTCACCTGACTCACGTGACATAGCATCTAACTCATAAGCTATCCAGCAGCAAGTGTTCGTACAGCAGCATGAATGTCCAAAGTTCTGTTTTGAAGAAATTTCATGACTACTAGAAAACCACTAATATTTCCCTCCTTGATATTATCTCCTGTCCCTCTGTCTCTCTCTCTCTCCTCTCTCTCTCTCTCTCTCTCTCTCTCGTGTGTGTGCTCTCTCTGATAAATAATAATAATAAAAGACATTTGGGCTGCATAGCAAGTACCAGTCTTTGGAAAAGAACTTGAGGAGGAAATACACAGAGCAATCAAATTTATGGAGAAAGGAGATGAATGCAGAGACAAAAATACGAATGCATTAGGGTTGGATTCAGACACAGTGAGCAGCTCAGGAGCCAAGCAGGGGCAGGAATACTTGTGCTAGAGCAGGAGAGAAGAGAGCAGACTCCAACACTGTGGGCAAGAGCCATTGTCAGGTCTGGGTATGAACAACCTTGGCCAAGAGTCTTAGATGTCTGTCTTCTGGTCGTCTCGATTATAGAATGGAAATAAGCCTGTTGTCAATGGTGGGATTGTGAAGAAGAAACGTGATGCTGCAAGGAAGTGCTAGGTGGTCACCTGGCAAGTAGCTGACATTGTGTTAGGACATAGTCTGGCTGGAACAAAGCCTAAATTACAGCGTTGACATGAGTTGTAAGTAAAGTTCCCTTATAACCAGGAATGAGCTATCTCAGGAAGGCAGGTTTGTGTGGCCAAGGACTCACCATCTTACAGCCCTGTTGTTATCCCAAGGACAGATATCTCTCTGTCATCCACATGGCCAAGATGTCTCCATTCCAGCCAGTGGGAAGTAGAAAGAAAGATAAATGAAAAGGGTTAGCATTCCCACCAAAAATTTCAGGAGGATGTATATGAGAATTAATGACCAGTATACCACATTTGTTAATGTTCTGTAAAGAGAGAGGCTGCGAGAAGAACTGAAGTAAAAAAGAAAAAAAAATGCATGTCTGGTAGGTTAGGCCTGGTATGTATGAGCTGCTTATTGAATGTTAGGCCTGAAAGTTCCCACATTTATTGTAGAAAAAGTTTAGAGAAAAAATTACGTAAGGATAATAAGAAGCCCAAAGGATTCACCTTCATAAAAACCCGATATATTGTGACAATAAAGTCTTGAGAAAAATATATACAATAACCCTGAAATATTATTAAGGGGAGAAAAAATATATATCTTAATATTGAGAGAAAATGATTAAGCCCACAGGGGTTTTCTATGGATTCCCTGTTTTTATCGACATAATATCAAGGAGGGAAATATTAGTGGTTTTCTAGTAGTCATGAAATTTCTTCAAAACAAAACTTTGGACATTCATGCCACTGTGTGATCACTTGCTGCTGGATAACTTATGAGTTAGATGCTTTGTCACATGAGTCAGGTGACATTGACCATTTACGACTGCAGTAGAGTACTGTCCCTGTGTGGACTTCATCAAAACTGCAGGTTACTCATTTCTCAGTCATTCCTTTATCCTGGATGCTGATCCAAGACCTCTCCTCTCTCCCAAAATGGTGGATTATCAGTTTGCCTGTCATATTTTCAATTATTATTGTCCTTTAAAAATACAATTCCTAGTGGGAACTTTATAAATAAATATCATTTCCATACTCCCAAATAATGGAATCTTTACTCAGACTTTAACTTCGTCTCAAAGCTAAGGTGATGGCTCAGTGAGTAATGCACTTGCTGAGATCAAATCCCTGGGCCGCATGTAAATGCCAGGCACAGCAATGCACGCTTGGATTCTGGGGGTGCTGGGGGCGAGGAGGTAGGACCATTGCTAGGGCTCAAGTGGCTCGCTAGTTTAGCTGAACCAGTGAGCCATAGGTTCAGTGTTAGATGCTGTCTCAAAATAAGGAGGAGAATGATTGAGGAAGACGCCAACCATGGACCTCCACACATACGTGTGTGCACATACACACATATACACACACATGCAGAAAAATAAATTTAAAAATGACTAATTTGTGCGTCTTTAAAGCTTAGCCAAAAGGGAAATTGAACTATCTGCAGCTTAAGCAAGAATAGGGTTGTGGCTATTTGCATATGAGTCACTCTCACAAACAGAGAAGCCTTGGACATTAAATAGCAACAATAACCCTTCTGGGCAGGCTATAAATGCTGGCAGCTTCCCAGTGTCCCTCTTCTGTCCTGCAGCAGTTAATGCAGCCTCGGGTCTGGGCAGGATACAGCAGGGTTGTCGATTGATTATTCCACATACTTCTTTTGCTTAAATTGCTCCTTGTCTTTTAAAGCCACAGAGACTACTATTCCAAGTGACCGCTGGCTGTGCTTTTGTTAGTCAGTCCAAGGGTATAATCCAATTGTTCCTGCATTTGCTGTGAGGTTACGCTACATGGCCATTTCTCTGTGGCCCTCTGCCTGCCTGAGCATCCACTAGGGGGTCACAGCAGACTTGTGTTCCAGGCGATATAATGTAATACAGATTTGAAATATGACCTTGAAATAAGGAGTTCAGGAGCACACCTCAGCAAGAGGACACAAAGGTTACTTGGCAGGAAATGGGTTCTGAGGCACAAGAACAGGTGGAAAGGAAATTGATCCTCACGGTGTGGTAAGATGTGTTTCCTCCTGAGCTGTGTAAGAAAAATGTTGTCACTACCCACAGGGCCAGACTTCTCTCTCACACTCTTGCTTGTCTCCTTTCAGTTACTCAGGACTTTCACACCTGCTGGATATCTTTAGGCTTCAAAATTAATGAAGGGCTGATTCCAACGTGTCTTTCTGTCATCCACAGAGGGGGAGTGTGACAAGAGAAGGAAGTCAAGATGCTGATCCCTCCTAAAAAGCAAGAAGGCTGATGTGGTGGAGGTAGTGTTGCCAGAACTGAACACTGGTACATTTTATTGCATAGGTAAACATTGTATTTTGTTGGGGCTTTGTTTGGGGTTCTTGATATCAGTAGAGGTGCAGACTGGAACTTTCTTGTTTATCATTCATTTGCATTTCTTATGCAAAGGTCCTTTTGGTGGCTTGAACAAAACATCCCCCATGGACTCATGCATTTTGAATATTTGGGGCCCAGCTAGTGGAAATCTGGGAGGCAGAGCTTTTCTGGAGGAGATATGTTTCTGGTGGTGGGATTTGGGGTGTTAAAGCTTAGCTTTCCCCTTGACAGAGCTCACCTCTCTCTGGCTGCCACCTCCCAGATGATGTAACAAGATGCAATGCCCAGCCTCTGCTTTGCCATGCTGTGATGAAAGTTCCCCTTGAGACTGTAAGCTGAAATAACCCTTTGCTCCCATAAGATGCTTCTGGTCATGTATTTTGTCCCAGCACTGAGATGGTAGTTACAGGAAGTACTATTCCACTTTTTTTGTACAGGTGAATTGCTAATTCATATGAATGTGCTAAATTGCTGGTAGCTAATTTATGCTTTGCAATAGCTTACAGGTCTCACGTCTTCTGTTATGAAGCTGCATTGGATTTACTACCTTGATGTTTGGCCCAGAAGTAGCAGACAGAACAGTGACTATCTATATAGCTTATGATCATTCTTGAATTCCAATAGCTCCTTTTTAATGACAGTTATGGCTTTGTCAGTCTTTGAGATATATTGGGATAGATGTATATTTTCTATTCATTTACAATGGATGAATCTTATCATTGTCTGAAACCCTGTCTCCTCATTGCTGGTGCGGTCTACCTGTGTTGTCTATAAAGTCTTTTAAAGAAACAGTCCTCAGAACAATACTTTTTTATTTGATTAATTTTTACTCTCATTTTTTAAAGTCTTTCATTTTTGTCTCTTTGGGAATGGAATTTATCTGCCTTAACTCAAACATTTTGAATCATTTTTTA
Organism: Orientallactaga sibirica; assembly: GCA_036365145.1. Lineage (NCBI taxonomy): Eukaryota > Metazoa > Chordata > Mammalia > Rodentia > Dipodidae > Orientallactaga > Orientallactaga sibirica. The sequence continues at coordinate 2,379,998 of JAEOAD010000016.1, read as the reverse complement.
AAAAAATAATTTTAGTATCATATACTTACAAGTTTTAACTAATTTATTGTTATAAATTTAAAATGCCAAAAGTAACTTGAAAACTTGAAAATTGCATCTAAAAAGGTTCCTTTATTATCTATATTCACTACATGGTCTTGCTTGCCTTTTTAGTCGGGGTTATGAAAAGTGTTTTTTTAAAAAAATATTTTTCTAAAGGGCATGATGATACATGGCTATGATTTCAGCACTTGGGAGGTGGAGGTAGGTGGGTAATTATCTCAAGGTAATTCCCAACTTATAATAGTGAGTTGGAGACCAACCTGTATGAGATGAGACTCTGTCTCAAAAAAAAAAAAAAAATATATATATATATATATATATATATATATATATATATATATATATATATGTATATGACACACAGAATAGAAAAATAGTAACAAACATATAAATAATAAATAAAAATACAGCATATTTTTCTGTCTTCTTTTGTTTTTAATCACATTTTAGTTATTGAGTACTTGCTCTATTACATTATAGGTTTAGATTTCCTACAAAGGGGGATTTATTGACATTTTTCTTTTCCCCAAATATGTTAGGAATCAACCTTTGTGTGACTATTTAAAGGGAACTAAATGTTAGTAAATGTCATTATTTACAACTCAACATAAATAGAACATAGTTTTAGAAACATAGTTTCAGAGTTATACCTAGAAAATGAAGCCTTGAGATTTGAAATAGATTTTTATTAATCATTACATTATGGAATATGAAGCTCATTATTCCACCCTTCAGAATTCTTTTACTTTCCTACTTATGTCATGATTTTGGCTGATCCCCAAATTCACATATTCACATGTGGAAGTCCCAGTGCCTCAGAATATAATTGTGCTGGAGACAGGGTCATTATACCAGTGATTGGGCTACAATAGGCATTTAGGAGTGTAGCAGACAGCTTCAGGTTCACTGAGATGAGCTTCCAGACCAGTCACAGTTATGGAGGAACGGGCATTATTTATTGAAGCTTACAGATCCAGGGGAAGTTCCACAAGGGCAGAAGAAACTGGCCTGCTCTTCACAGGACCAAACACAGAGAGTGAAGCCACAGCCACACAACACAGCACACCTCAGGAACTCCAGCTAGGCACACTTTGCACATCTTTAGATTGAAATCCTAAACCCACCACCACACCTTAAGATCCTCCCAGTGACACTGCCTCCAGCCAGGTGGATGCAGATGCAAACTACAAACTAATAAAATACTGAATATATTGGGGGCCATCTATTCAAACTCCCACAAGGAGGAAGTCCTGATGGAAGAGTCACTGGTGCTCTATTAAAAGAGGAAGAGAAACAGGAAAACATGTCCTTCCCACACCGTGAGGAATTCAGTTTCTGTCTTGTTTAGATACCCGTGCCTTTTTATGTCTACCCTCCTTTCAGACTCACACAGTTTCCTGGGAGTAACACTACCCACCACACCTCAACCAGTGAGGTCAAGAGTATCTCCTAGAGGTCGTACACACCTGCATTGTTGATTTTCTTAATCTAAAAAAATATTTTTTAGCACTCAAGTCTCCACTAAATGGCAAAGAAAAAAAATAGATGCTCTAAGGTAGGTCATTTAACTCACTTATATAACTTGGCTATTCCTAAAAATAAAACATTAACACATTGCTTTAATTTGCACATTTTTTACTTTTGCTTTGAGTTTTTCAAACTCGTCATTGAATGCACTGCAGTCAGTAGCTGGCTCATGGTTAAGATTTCAGGATTTTCCTACTCAATACATTATTCAATATGTAGACTGAAAGATTCATCTGTGAAGTTTACTTTTGCAAGCACAGTCTTATGATAGAAAACTGAATGCCAAGCTTTCATGAAATGAATACTTCCAGAGCCCATCATAAGGTCTGATGCCATTTTACTTAGAGGGAAGTGAGGTTACTCTACTATAAATAATACAACCCAGAGAGAGGGTATTCCTTCAGAGACATCTGTACCTGCACTTTCCACGAACACTATTGCTTTCCACAGGTCAATCTTCTGTTGGATGACTAGAATTTCTTAGGTGTGAAATATTTAAGGATATAGCCAAGGAAGAAAGAATGTTGAGAGAATAAAATGAAATTCACTGGATGCAGAAATCCTTGAGGTCTTCGTTTGTTTTAACTTTCCTTTCACGTACAGCCATTATGCAATTATGCAAGACATTTCTGAATATAAACAAGGGGATCTCCTATGAAAGAGCTTTCTTCTGAGGAGACAGAATGAAGAATGAAATTGAAAGAAGGGTGAGTGGAAGACAAAGCATCAGTTGACTCCTCCCAGTTAAAGCAACTTATAGGGAGCTGGTGAGATATGCCCATCACCAAAAGTACTTGCTCTGCAAGCATGTGGACCAATCCCTGGCACCCATGTAAAAATGCCAGACATGGTAGTATGTACCTGTTGTTCCAGCACTGGGGAGGCAGAGACAGGCAAAACCCTAGGGCTCATTGGCAAGCTAGACTATTCTCTCTGGTGAACTCCATAATAGGGAGAGACCCTGTTTCAAACAAAAAGGTGGATAGGGCTGTAGAGATATCTTAGTGATTAAGGTGCCTGCCTGCCAAGCCTGAGAACATCCATTTGATCTCCAGGTCCCACGTTTAGCCAGACGCAAAAGTGATGCAAGGGCGCAATACCACACTTGCCCACAAGGGGGCGTGTGTGCCTAGAATTCATTCAAGGTGGCTAAGAGGCTACTGGCACACCTATTCTCTCTCTCTCTCTCTCTGCCTCTCCCTCTCTGTCTCTCTCTTTCTTTGTGTCTCTCTCAAATTAAAAACAAAATTAATTTTTTTTAAAAAAGGTGAATGGCATCTGAGGAAGGATACCTGAGGTTGCCCCTAGCCTCTGCATAAACATGCACACATGTGTATGTGCCTGCACAAACACAGGCACACACACATGAACACACATAGGCACAAACATGTATGCACATATGCACATACAAAAACAAATGTATTACTCATTCCTTAATGGTCATTAAAGATCATGAAGATCAGCAGAAAAGGAAGAAAATAATCACACATTAGTAACATTCATTACTCATTCATGTGCATATTTCCATTAGCTTCCCATAAATAGAATATTCTGTGTGAAGCTGCGTTTTAGTTTGGGCTTCCCTTAAAAAAGACTGTCCTTGAGAGAAGGTCTCAAGGACACTAGGGCTCAAGTTCCATGAGGTGATGATGTGAGGAGTCACAAAGCTTAGGAAAGCTGAACAAGAGGGGGAGTGGAAAACAGAGGTGAAAGGTACTATGAAAATGATGACTTGTAGGTAATGGAGATAATCCCAGCCAGCAGCAAACATGGACCTCCAAGTTCTCTCACCAAAATGATGGATGACCTTGTGTAGTTGTAAGTGGCTTCATTATTGAATGAGTCCTGGGGGTGGCATTCTTCAGTACTTTTGGCCTCCTGAGCACATAAGATAATTTAGACCAAGAGGAGTTTATGGAACAGAGAAATCAAGCAGCCAGGCAAGATGTACACAGCGTGTGTAGCAGACAGCTTGGGGTTTGCTGAGATGAACTTCCAGACCAGACAAAGTTATGGAGGAAGGGATATTTATTGAAGCTTTACAGATCCAAGAGAAGTTCATAATGGCAGAAGAAGCTGGCCTGCTTTCACAGGATCAAACACAGGGAAAGAAGCCACAAACCAAAAGCCACACAGCACAGCACACCTCAGGAACTCCATCTAGGCATACTTTGCATCTCTTTAGATTGAAATCTCAAACCCCAGGCTGGAGAGATGGCTTAGCGGTTCAGGCACCTGCCTGCTAAGCCTAAGAACATCAGTTCCAATCTTCAGGTCCCACATTAAGCCAGATGCAGTGATGCAAGGGCGCAATGCTACACTTGCCCACAAGGGAGTGCACACATCTGGATTTCGTTCACAGCAGCTTAGAGGCTGCTGGCCCGCCCATTCTCTATCCTCTCCCTCTCTCTGTGTCTCTCTCCAAAATAAAAATAAATATGAAATATCAAGCCCACCACCACACCTTAAGATCTGCCCAATGACACTGCCTCCAGCCAGGTGGATGCAGATACAAACTACAAGCTAATAAAACACTGAATATATTGGGGGGCATCTATTCAAACTACTGCACTGTGCAATAGTGACACAGAGGCTACAGGGGCAATCTGATTAAACACGAGGCTTGCTCAGTTAGGGGGAAATCATGCCTGGTATTGAGAACAGAGTGAAAAGCCTAAGGCAGGCTGAAGAGACCACTTCGTGGTTAAGGCATTTGCCTGTGAAGCCTAAGAACCCAGGTTCAATTCCCCAGTACCCACGTAAAGCCAGATGCACAAGGTGGTGCATATGTCTGGAGATCCTTTGAAGTGGCTGGAGACCCTTGTGTGCCATTCTCTCCCCCTCTTGTCTCTCTCCCATGAATTTTTTTTAAATGTGTGTACATCTTTATATTTGTTTTTAATATATTTTATTTATTTATTTATTTGAGAGAGAGAGAAAGAGGCAGAAAGAGAGCAGGGGGCGGGGGAGAGAATGGGCATACCAGGGCCTCCAGCCACTGCAAATAACATGAGCCACCATGTGCATCTGGCTAACGTGGGTCCTGGAGAATCAAACCGGGATCCTTTGGCTTTGTAGGCAAGTGCCTTACCACTAAGCCATCTCCCCAGCCTTTTAAAAAATATATATTTTATTTATGCATTTGTTTAATAAACTACTTGTATGCAAGGCACCTTTAGGGCATTACTTTCTTTTTCTTCTTTCTTTTATGAAATGATAATTATAAATCAGCTTCTTTTGTTTTTTTGTTCTTACTGGTGATAGCAAATACCAAAAACACTCAGGCCAACTTCCTCATTCATCTTCCTTCTTAATTTCATGTCTGAAATTTGACTACATGGGAACATTTGTCCCAGGACATGCAACTGTGTTTACAATTTGCTTTTGCAAGATAATTTTAGACAAAAACAAATTCCAAGGAGAATTAATTCATATCCAGGTTTATGTGCTGTGCTCAAGGCCAGCCTACAATACACAGTGAGCCCTGTCCAAAAAAAGAGTCAATTTATCATAAAATACAATATTCATTAGTATACAAATTTTTCCCATGACATAACGTAGGGGTTTAGTGTTTAAATACTCATAATTTTGTATCTGCATTGCAACATGAGGAGCTACACAGAGTCCCTTTATTTCCTTTTGTTTTCCTGTTGTCTCCTCGGTGGCTTGGTGAATACTAAGTAACCATATGTAATGTTATAAGTTTGTTCCTTTGCAAAATGCAAATAAAAAGAAAAGAGTCTTAATAATTTTCAATAAGAAATCAAGCAGATTTCAAGCATTAAGCATCATTACCTATAGATATTTTAAGTCAGTACAAGTACTCTTAACATATCAATCCTAAATAAAACAGAGGTATAACATACAGTGATAGCTTGAATCATGTGAGCATGTCTATATTCTGCTGGGCCCTTGGTATAATCTAAGTGTCCATTCTGTGAAGGATTGAAATAAACCATGAGTACTAATTCCACATAAATTTACACATATAAAATTGAAGAGGCAGTATGATAGTGATTAAGCCACAATGAGGATTTTCTCTAAATCTCATTATGAGGAAAAATGTGAGAGTAGATGATACACATGGTTATTCTCATCATTGAAAATTATCTTATTCATGTCACAATACGAAAAGGAAACCAGGCATGATTTAATAATACTCCTAAGCAAATAATATAAAACATTTATCAATATCACATAGGGTTCCATATTATCTCCATTTTCACAGTTTAACTATTTTGTAAAAGAAAGTACCCATTCTAAAAAAGGTAGAATGATATACTGCCAACCTTCATGTCTATCTAACCAACAATATTACACATATGTATGTAAAAATGAAGATATTAGGGCTGGAGAGATGGCTTAGCAGTTATGGCACTTGCCTTCAAAGCCTAAGGACCCAGGTTCGACTCCCCAGAACCCACATAAGCCAGACGCACAAAGTGGTGCCTGTGTCTAGAGTTTGATTGCAGTGGCTAGAGAACTAGAGAGCCTGCATGCGTGCTCTCTCCCTCTCTCTCTCTCTCTCTCTCTCTCCTGCTCTCTCACACTCATAAAACAATTTTAAAAAACTAAGAGACTAAACATGACATATGACAGTCCTGTACAGTATAAAAATGTCGTTTTTATAGCAAGAGTTATATTGGAAGCACTAAAATAATGTGTCATCTTATACTCACATTTTCCAAATTAAGAAAGCACCATGTTAAGCATAATTCTTAATGTATGAACTGTCTTTGGGAATAGAATAAATTCTGGGTGGCTGTGTTGTCTTAAAAATAACTGCACATTCATTATTTTAAGTCACATTACAGGAAACCTGAACTCCGGCTCACTACACCACTCTCAGCAAGCGTCACTGAGGGGAGGTTGAGTTATCATATCACATTTACATTAAATCATTTCAATTTTTAGGTAATTTTCTTTCTAATCCTTTGCCAAAATTTGAGGGAAAAATAATGGAATTTTTTTTCTCTGCATAATTTCCCTGCAGGATGCTGGCATCGCCAGCAGCATTAGGTTATTAATAGACGTCCTGGCATTCTTAGGAGGGTACCAGTTTTAGACAGCAGTGATCTAGGGTTAACAGACAGGTTACTTAGGGTCAGGCCACTCAGTATAGTTTTCATAATACTTTACTTCATCTCTATTCCTTGTAATTTGAATTTTTTTTAATGTCTTCCCTGTGATTTCTGAAAATTCCAAGGCGTTTATGTTCCCAAATCTGACTCTTCTGTTCCAGATACTAGTTTGTTTTGGATAGATTTCCCAGCTCATGCATAACAAACCTTAACAAAGATTTAGGATTTTAGAAATACTTATGTTACAAAACATAAACAAATTGACAGTTAATACTCAATGCTTTCCGGGTCAACTCCCTCCGTACTGCTTAGTCTCCTCTCCTGTTTAATTCCTAACTCTCTACTCATAGAAACAATGGCATGAGTTCCTGTCTACTGCCTTGATGGCTCACTGTCTACACCAGCCTCCCTTTCTTTGCATTCGTGCTGGATTCCTGTCTTGTTTGCCCCTTAAAGAGTAAATAGCTCAGCACTGAGTTAGCTATTCAGGTTCCTCTGAACAACACCACATTTCTCCATGCCTAAAAAAGCCACTCCATTAGGATTCTAAGGAAGTTCTCACTTAAGGCCTTCCTCTAAAATTAAAGATCACTTAGAATGGTAACACCTTAAGCCACTTTGGTTCAAATATTGCTTGCTGGGGCTGAGGAGGGGGCTCTATGGGTAGAGTACTTGCTGTGAAAGCATGAGGATCTGAGTCTGAATCCCCTAAAAGTGGCATGCTCATATAATAGGGCTGGGGAGGAGGGGGCAGGAGAATCCCTGGGGTTCACTGGCTACCTAGTATAGCTGAATTTGTGAGCTTCAGGTCCATTGAGAGAACCAGTCTTGCAAAAATAAGGTAGTATTGCTCTCACATTTGGTAAAAGAAGTTTTTATAAGATTTATTTATTTATTCATTTATTCATTTATTTATTTATTTTTGCAGATGGCAGTGACAATTTGAGAAACCCCAAACTAGTCAAAGTGCTGAAAATTACTCAGGGTTAAATGACACATCTCTAGAGGGGCAGAAAGAATGTAAGAGCCAAAGGAGGGGGAGGAGTCCTGTGGAACACTCTTCTGGGTGTGAAGTGACTATTGCATTCATGACCCCCCCACATCCGCTATCACTACTTGCATTGGACCTGTACAATATTGGGTCCACTAACACTTTGACATGGATAATAGAAGAAGGCCAAAAAAAAAACATGAAAATGGAAAAGGGACTAATCAGAAAGAAGAGATCCAGTGGAAGTTAATGGGAAGGGATTATGATCAACATATATTATAAAATTGCTAATTAAAGCTTTTTTAAAAAAGAAGACTAATTACTTCAGTGAAATAAAGAATAACTGCTAGGGCTGGAGAAATGGCTTAGTGGTTAAGGCACATGCCTGCAAAGCCTAAGGACCCTGGTTCAATTCTCAAAGTCCCATGTAAGCCAGATGCACTGGAGTTCATTTGCAATAGCTAGAGGTCCTGGCATGCGCATTCTCTCTGTCTTTCCCTCTCTCTTTCTTAAATAAATAAATAAATAAAATCTTTTTTAAAAAGAATAACTGCCAATTTCCATCAGAAACCTTGCATTACAGGAGACAATTAAATGGGAATCTTCACAGAACCTAAAGTGGACTGTTGAAAGTGATTCAGTCTAGAATTCCAGTGCAGATAAAGATCCTTTTACATGAAGACAAACAGAAAACTAAGAGGAATATATATTGTATGAAATATTAAAGGAAGCTTCATGTGGAAAAGGAAAATCATACCAACAAAAAGCTTGTTTCTAAAAAAGGTACGAACAGGGCTGGGGAGATGGCTCAGAGGGTGAGAGCACTCGCTGCATAAGCACGAAGACCAGAATTCAAACCCTGTCACCCATGTAAGAAGCCAGGAATGGCTGTGCATGTGTGGAACCCTGGCATTGACGGCGATGGAGAGAGCAGGACTCGTGGCCGGCCAGCCTAACCGAAAACCCCGAAGCTCCAGGTTCAGTGAGAGACTGTCCGGGAACTATGATGAATTAGCAAAAGTGAAGACACCTGATCCCCTCCTCTGGCCTCTACTGTGTGTGCACAGCAAGTGAATCTGCATACATACATGTGTATATGCCACACACATGCAAACACACACACATATATGATGCTACACACATATATAAGGTACATATGTATATGTGTGGTACAAAGAAAGTTTTAAATGGTAAATGTAGGAGTAAATGTTAAATATGCATTTAATTATATAATGTCTTTTAAATATATTTGTTAATTCATTTGCAAGAAGAGAGAGAGAGAGAGAAAAGAGAGAGAAAGGAGAGAGAGCAAGAAAGAGAATGAGTGTGTAAGGGTCTCTTGCCACTATAAATGAACTCCAGAGGAATGTGCCACTTTGTGCATCTGTATTTATATGGGTACTAGGAAATCGAACCAAGGTTGTCAGGCTCTGCAGCAAGTGCCTTTAACTGCTGAGCCATCTCTCAAGCCATATTTAATCTCCTTAAAACACACGATACATCCTTTTCATTGTCCACAAGGCCACAGCATGTACTACACATGTGTATATGTTACATAGTGTTTATTCTTCTTAGAACTCATTAAAAATGCAAATATAGGGCTGGAGGGATGGCTTAGCAAATAAGGTGCCTGCCTGCAAGGCCAGAAATCCAGGTTCAAATCCGCAGGACTCACAAAAGCCAGATGCAGAAGGTAGTGCATGCATCTGGAGTTTGCAGTGGCTGAAGGCCTTGGCACACCCATATTCCCTCTCCCCCTCTCTCTCAATAAATAAAATAATTTTTGAAAAATGAAAATATACAGTGAAAACATGTATGTACTTATTTAAAATGAAAATAACTGCAATGTATTATGAAACTAATGACATAAAATTTAAAATGTATGCCAGAATTATTAATAAAAGTAGATATTTTAGGATTCCTACTTTACATAGGCTATGTAATTGTATTTGAATAGTTATATGAAAATGAAAGGTTTCATATTATAAATACTATAGTTATCACTAAAAAGAAGCATAGATAATGTAGCAATGTTGTAGTTGTAATAATAAGTGGTAATAATAAAAATGTTCACTCCAACAAAAGGTAGAAAATAAATGACAAATATGTTTTTAAAAAGTTTCACAAATGAACAATGAACAACATGGAAAACTTAACCCTACATCACAGATGGTCATATTGAGTTTAAATGTTCAAAATATAAGAAACAACAGCAAATATCAGATTGGATGAGAAGGCAAGACTTAACCATATGCTCTGTGCCTGTCTATATTCTGTTATTGTAACAAAATACTCTCCCATGATTACCCCAGGCCCTTCAGAATTCCAGCCTCTCTCATAGCTTTCCTTCCTCTCTACTCCTTCCTCTCCATTCCCTACTTCCTCCTACTTCCTGTCTTCCCTGTTCTCCCTTCCTCTCCAGCTCCCCTTCTTTCCCTTCTTTTTCTCCTTCCTTCCAGTCCTTTCTCCTCCATCCCCTCCCTCTCTCTCCTCTAGCTTCCTCCCTCCTCTTTCCTCTCTTCTCCTTCCCTCTTCTCTTTCTCTCCCCGCCTACCTAATTGCTCTTTCCTCTTCCTCCCTCCCTCCTCTCTCTTCATTCTCCTTTCTTCCTCCCACTTCTTCCTGCTCAGCATCTCTGTATATCCTCTTGATCAGAGTTAATACTCCTAATTGATGACAGAAAAGTCTTGTCAACTCTGGTGTTCTCCAATCAGACCACCTAAGCAAGCATCCTGAAAGACAGTAACTTTCTACCCATATTCAATGAGAGTCTTGCGATAGGTTCTCCAGGGTCTGTCTTGGGTCTTTAGTCTATCCTGAATCATTTAAAGATTATAGAAAACTTTAATCAGTTTATCCTGACTCGGAAACTCAGCAGAGGCATTTATAGTTTATAAATGTGGAAAATGAGGTTCAGAGGAATTAAATCAAAGTGACAGTAGAAAACACAATTGAGTGTTAATTTCTATCCCTTTTTCCTCTATTGACATGCTTCTGGTTCTGTTGGTCAATGAAAGGAACAGGTCCTACCTTTATCAATGTCAAATGAAAAAGCACCTCACTGTGAATGTCTATCTATGCCAATGTTAGTATACCATTTTAGGTTCCCACTCATGCCCACAATGTTAGGAAGGACTTCAGAAGAGAACAGGGGATTAACATAGAGACCACCCCTAACACACAGCTCTCCATCATTACTGTGGCTTAAAACATAAAGATCTTCCCCTAAATGGTCCAGAAATTCTTCCCACCCAGTTCCTATCAAAGGCCACAGGTATGAAGCTGTGCTCTGTAAAACCTGATGTCATAGCATCACCATAGCAACAAAAACCCTGAGGGGAAAAGATGCAAATTTCATCCTGAAAATTAATCAGTTGCAGTGACAATCTTTACCCCATCTGTGGCAAATAGTGTGAATCCAGCTCAGAACCTTAAAAATCTCCCAGCCCATTTTCACTAGGCAAATCTGCCAGGCACGTTAAGAAAACACTTTTTCAGGGATGGAGAGATGGCTTAGCAGTTAAGGTGTTTGCCTGCAAAGCCAAAGGATTCCGGTTTGATTCTCCAGGACCCACATAAGCCAGATGCACAAGGAGGCACATGCATCTGGAGTTCCTTTGCAGTGGCTGGAGGCTCTGGTGTGCCCATTCTTTCTCTCTCTCTCTCTCTCTCTCTCTCTCTCTGCCTCTTTCTCTCTAAAATAAATAAATAAGATATATTAAAAAATATTTTTAAAAAAGAAAACACTTTTTCCTCAGCCAAAATTTCATTGTTTTTCGAAGTTGCTTTGGGGGTAACATCACAACATGCATTGTCATTTTAAAATTATGTAATGTAGGTAATCATTTACACATTTATTACTAATACATTTAGTGTTTATTAGTTCCCTATTGTGTTTAATAAAGATTATGTCTTTAGAGGTTGAGAAATAAGAGTGCCTAGTAATATAATCCACATAGGAGATATATATATATAATTGGGAGATATATATATATATATTATATATATATATTATATATATAATTTATTTGTTTTCTCTCCCTTCCTACCTATTTTCTCTTTCTTCCTTCCTCTTCCCTCCTTCTTCTGTCTTCATTCTCCTTTCTTCCCCCCATTTCTTCCTGCAAATGAACTCTAGACATGTGCACCCCCTTGTGCATCTGGCTAACTTGGGTCCTGGGGAATCGAACCTGGGTCCTCTGGCTTCGCAGGCAAATGCCTTAACCACTAAGCCATCCCTCCAGCTCCACATATAATATATTTTAACGTGGAAAATGTGTTATTTAGCCTCTCCTCAGGATGTCAAGAACCAAATGAGAGAATAGCTTGGAAGTAAAGCAGAGACTCTGGGGTCAAATCAACCAATATTCTAATTCTGGCTACACTGATACATAGTTATAAGTCAAGTCTCTTAGCACATTTTAAATTCCTTTTTGCAATAATACCTGAGTTCTCCAAGCTTCTTGTCAGCATTAGAAATAATGTATATGAACTGCTTAGCACAAAAGCAAGGGCTCAAAGCAACCCATCACTGTATAAGGGAGCCCCTGTATTGTTTCACAACACTGCAGGTTCTGACCTCCACTCACTTGCTCCTGATGGGTCTGAATATGTGTGTACACTCACACTCCAGGATCCTAGTGCACATGGTCACGTTCACCTGGGCATGTCCAGGCTCTGCCTTGGATGTCTGCTGTGCCCAGCATGGTAACCATGCACTCATATTTTGTCTGATGGCCTTTGTCTCTCCACTCCAGCCTGGAGACTCACATCTGTACCTTCTTCATTCCTTTATTTATGGCCAAGATAAGAATTGATTACAGTTAAAATGTCACACAAGTGTGCTGAGGCGTGGGCATGCTGTGTTAACCATGGGCTTCTCTGAACTGTCATGACTCCTGACCTCAGGTTCACCGGATGCCTCGATCATGCTGGCCTCATCTTTCCCTCTTCACTCGTTTCTCATCATCACTCCAATTTCTCTAGAACTACATCTCAGCATTATGGTTTTTTAGAGAATATTGATAACTCCTTCTCAAAAAGCTGTCAATAAATTATTTAGTATAGACAATTACCTTACTTTGATAGAGTATAAATATCGATAAGAGAATTAGGGAGATGGCTGAGGAGTTAGAGGTGCTTTTTTGCGGTGCTTGTTAGCCCGGGTTCAATGACCAGTACCACATAAAGCCATATGCACAAGGTAGGCATGCATCTGAAGTTTGTTTGCAGTGGCACAAGGCCCTGATGCACGTAGGCTTGATTGCTCGTTCTCAAATAAATAAATATTTTTAAGAAAAATTAAAAATGCCAATGAAAAATACTTCTCAGAAGTTTAGAATGAGAAGAAAGTTCCTCAAGCATAAAGCTGCAATTCTCAAGGTATTTCCTCATAAAGTACTTTCAAATGAGCATACTTTCATTGTAGAAAACACTTCTCTGTGACAAGTAATAAATATCAACAATTGATAATTTTCATATTGTTGAAGGAAGATGAGAACTTAGCACAGATACCTGACTATGAGTGGAGAGGCTGAAAGGCTTATTTAGTTGCAAGTCACTGAAAATGTTTGCAGTTTTTAGAAACCTACAGATAGGAGTTATTGTATATGAAAGGATAAAAAGAACACAAATAGAATATTTTCCAGCAATAATATCAGGCTGAGAGGCTACTTAACATTCAGTCTAATTCTCCAGTTAGAAATTCTAATTAATATTACACATTAATTTACATAAGCATGGGAATTTGGTTAGCAATCTTCACATAACAAAAATAGAACTAGGCTCTACTTACTGACAGGGCTGTTTTCTGAGAAATTCATCCCCAGATGATTTCATCATTGTGTGACTATTAGAGTGTACTTATACAAACAAATATGGCATAATGTCACTAGGCAATATAAGCCTATGGGAGCACACATGCACACACACACACACACACACACACACACACACACATAGTCTGCTGGTGATCACAGCCTTGTCATGCAGAGTGAGGCTGCAATATATGTGTTTACAGAGATATAGTATATACATATTTTTTGAAAATAACTGATAAAAATGGAGAGAGAAGAAGCAGAAAGAAAAATAGACTAGAAATCACATATAATGGACTGGAGAGATGGCTCAGCAGTTAAAGGCACTTGCTTGCAAAGTCTGATGGCTCAAGTTTGACTCCTGCAGTACCTATGTAAAGCTCGATCCATGAAGTGGTGCATGTATCTTGAGTTTGTTTGCAGCAGGAGGAGGTTCTAGCACACCCATACTCTCTCATAAATAAATAAATTAATTAACTAATTTAAAATATATTAGATGAATCATGGACATGGCCGGTTGGCAATGTGCTTTCCACACAAATACCAGGATCTGAGTTCAGATCCCCAGGACCCACGTCAAAGCTTAGCATGGTGGTATATCCCTTTAATCCCAGTGCTGGGGAAGGGGAGAAAGGGGGAGACCTGGGGCTTGCTGTCTAGCTAGTCTAGTTTATCCCAGTGAGTTCTAATTCCAGTGAGAGACCTAGAGACCTGTCTCAAAAATTAAGGTGTAGAGAAACCAAGGAACACAGTCAGTGTCAACCTTAGGCCTCCAAACACATATGCACAGATGTGGATGCACACCAACAAACACATGCATATGAATATACATACACACACTCTACACACAAAAATAAAATGAAATATTAGAAAAGGTCTAGAAACCCATAATATCAATGATAAAATTAAATAAACTAAAATACCTCATCAATAGCAAATGAACTTTACTTAATAAAAATGAATGAGTTAAAAGAAAAAAAAACTCAGCGTGCTGGCAGAGGTAGAAGGATTTCTGTGAATTTGAGGCCAGCCTGAGGCTACATAGTGAATTCTAGGTCAGCCTGGACTAGAGCAAGACTCTACATAAAACAACCGCCACCATCACCAAAAACAAAACAAAGCAGGAACTACTGCGGTCACAGTCTAACTTGAAACATAAAGACACTGCATGGATATTAGTAGAGCTACACCTGATCAAAGACACCCTCAAGACCAAAACATTCTTTTTAAAAAGTGTTACTAAGTAGTACGATGGAACAATTCCAGAACTAGTTTACCTAAATTAAAGAATTGCACAGTGATCAATGTATTTGTCAGGGCCCAGACCTTTCACAATAGACATAAACACACACACACACACTCACACACTCACACACAATTACATGCATATTCACATTTTATTCATCTTTTGGAAATCATGGGGAAAGAGAAAAATACTCTCAAAGCTAGAGATAAAATGACATTTAGAAATTAAAATGGAAATTTTGAATAACTATGCCAGTAAATTTGAAAATAGGAACAAATTTTAAATTTCCTATAAATTATTTACCAGACATACCATGATAAGAGATTAAGTATCTGAATATACCTAAACCTAAAAATTGTAATAACAGTTAATATGCTAATGAAACCCATCCTCAGATTATTTAGATTATCTTACAGTCTATATAGTCAATGTGAAAATGTTTAAACAAATTCTCTCAGAAAATAGAAAATGATGGGTTTGTACTTTTTGTTTTACAAAGATAGTAAAAACTTAACCCAAAGTAAAAAAAAATAATAAGATAGTAGAAGATTGTAGGCCAACCTCTTTCATAAAGTGATTCATATACCTTTAAAAGGTTGATAAGCCAAACTTAAGAGTATTAAAATATAGTTAATCAAGTTGAATGTATATTAGAGATATCAGAATAATTAATATCAAAAAGTCTATTGTTGTAGTTTCCACATAAACTCTTATAACAAAAATCAGCCTTCCCAGATACATTTATCAAACACCAACTGAAATTCTATCATGGAATAGTACAAGCTAATATTATGGAATGGGAAATAATTTTACAAATTAAAGTAGAATTGATGATTAAACAAGGGAACATTATCCAAAAATACCCAGATTTGTGAAAATTAAAATGTTTACAAAGGTGGTCATAATGCATTGATTGAAAGGTAATGCACTGATTAAAAAAAAAAATAGCAAACGAGCCGGGCGTGGTGGCGCATGCCTTTAATCCCAGCACTCGGGAGGCAAAGGTAGGAGGATTGCCGTGAGTTCGAGGCCACCCTGAGATTACATAGTGAATTCCAGGTCAGCCTGGGCTAGAGTGAGACCCTACCTTGAAAAACCAAAAAATGAAAAAAAAAAAAAAAAAAATAGCAAACGAAATAAAATAGTATTTATTTTAAAAATTGTTGCATTATTTCAATAATAAAACACCACAGCCCAAAACTCAAAATATGACTACACACATACACCCATGTGACATATAGCTGGTGCTGGAGAAATATACCAAATGTATAAAACTCAAAATTTGATCCCTATCTCACACCCTAAGCAAAACAGAAAACCTAATTCCGGTTGTGCAGGGCACATAAACACAAAATAGGACATTATGGCTCTTAGGAGGACTGCCAGTGTCCCCTACCAAGGTCTCCTGCCTGTTACTCTGTGCCATCAGGCACCTCCAGTTTAAACACCAGCTGAATTCCTTAAGGTTGGCCAATGAAACACTCAGGTTCTCAATTACCATGGGAAACAAAGGTCAGGGTGAAGTGGCAGGGTGGGTGCAGCGGAAGAGGTTTATACACTTAGCAGACTAATGGAAACACCTTGTGAACCACAGGGCCTTCTGATAAGGCAATCAGCTCCTGGTTCCTGGCTGCCAATCACTGAGCTATGCAGGGGCACAGCTGAGGAGGCAGAAGAGAACACACCTGTGCGTGAGGCTCAATGCAGAACCCACCTCCCCCACTTCCTTTCACTGGGCTCCAGGGACAAGTGACTCCTTCTAAACTAGACCCCTGGGGCATGGGCTTTTAGAGTCCACACCTCGCATGTCCAAAGCCCTGTGTCCAATCTCTAGTACTAAAAGAAAAAAAATTAAGTAAAACAACAAAAAGCCCTGTGGTTTGGTTTCTATGTATTTGGATAATGGATTTTCCTTAGCATTTATTCTCCCCATCCATATCAAATGTCCATAAAGTAACTGAAGTATGCATGTATATTACATTTTGTTTTCCAAATACACAATGATTCTGTATAAAGGTCAAATGGCAATGAATGTTAAGATGAAATTGTCATTTATTTGCTAAACTCTGACAATGTCAGGGTGACAGCTGAAACAGGTAGGCAAAAAAGTAGAGAAAAGGTTGAGCATCCCTAAGGCTCCCACAAAAGGCTGGGTGGGGCGGGGGGAAAACGCTAAATAAGAAAGATGATCAAAGGCATGGGCAGGAAAGAGTTAAAGTCATGTCTTGCTGTCCCCAGGCTGCAGAACTTTGTTACAAAGTCACATACATACAGCTTCTGAGGAGACAGAAATGCCCTGTGAGCACGTAGCCTGTTTGCTGGTCGATATGATCTTCCTGCAGACCTGACTGTTTGCCTTGAATCGTAGGTAAAGATGCTTAGTCTCCACAAGAAACCAAGAGCCCCTTGGTGACAACATGACGTCGCCTATGGCAGAGGACTGTCCTCCCTCATACCCGGTAAAGCCACAGTTTGGAGTCTTTCAAACGTGACTACACACGATTCTATTTTTAACGCTAGGCTACAAAAGCCACAAGGTCAGGTATGTACAATCAACCCTACGTTTGTGTATTTTGTACTTAACGCCACATTCAACTGCTCCACCAAGATAGCTGAAAGAGAAAATTAACCCTTGATAAGATGATCGCTTAATAGTAAATAGATACAGATAAACTGTCTCGTGGAATGCAACAGCCTATAACAGTGTCTGAAAGCTGGAAAACGGCAAGCCTACAATGTGAACTCAGGTTTGCCTGACCTTGGTACAGCCACATTCTCATCTCCCCGGCTGCATCCTCTCGTAATGAGGTCCATGTTCTTAATGGAGAAGGGAGAGAAGGTTGAAGTAACGGATTTCTAGAACCAGCAGGGGCTGGAAGCAGCAGACAGACTGGAGTCATTTTTAGCAATGCCATCTGACACAGAAGACAGAAACGCTGAGTGCCTGCTGTTTTCTATTCCACAACAATAAAAAAGTCACTTAACATCCAAAATAAGAAAGCTGTTACGACCATCACTATGTACTTACATGAGGGAATATTATTTTGTCATTAAAAGTTATGTTTTATAAAAATACAAGAAGATGCATCATGGGCTACAAAACACAGATTAGAAAAAATATGAGCTCAATTTTATTAAACCACTTCTTGCATACCCTTTAACAAATGGTACCCACAGAAATTGAGCTTAGAAGGATTACCCCAACATTCCAGCAGTCATGTTATGCATAGTATAATCATAGGTGTTATTTTCTTGCTAGTTTGATGTTTTATGTTTTCTAAAATCATCATCTTTTACCTTTAAATTCTTATAAATAAAATTTCAGTCAATACACAGAGAAAATAAAGAAGGTAAGCCAAAATATTAGTGGTGACTTTCTCTAGATATTAAAATAAGGAATTTGTTTATTAATAATCATTCTGTATTTGAAAAACAATCAATGAATCAAAAGACTTATAAAATTAAAATAAATTAAACTCTCCTTAAACATGCTTTGACAACCTGTTTTCTTTCATTCTTCCTAAATAATACTGCTATCCAAAGTGAACTATGTGCTTAGTAATTATTCATGGCATACTTGAAATTGTATTAACTTTAGAGTCTGGAAAGATAGCTTAGTAAAGAATTTGACTTGCAAGCATGAAGACAAGAGATCAGTCCCCAGAACCCACTTAAAATCACCAGGTGTGGTGGAACATGCTTGCAATCCCAGCACTGAGGAGGCAGAGTCAGGTAGAGACAGACAGATCCTTGGGACCCTCTGGCTAGCAAATTTAGCTAACTTGGAGAGCTACAGGTTCAGTGAGACACCTGGCTTCACAAAAGGGGGGATGCACACCCAGGTGCACCTGCGCTCACACGGGTTAAAAACAGAGTTACAGTCATTTATCGAACAGCAACATAGAAACCATGCATCTACCAAAAATATGAACCCAAAGTAAAATGAACGGCTTACTTTCACAATGCTGCTAAACACTGCAGAGTCTGAAGTATTTTCACAGTCAGTCTTTGCCTTTTGGCTGCCCTGGGTGCTGGCTTCATTCCCAGTTTAAATCTTGGCTCTTGCCAGGACTTAACCAACTGCGGAAAGCAAAGAAAGTTAGAAGCCAGGAGACTGGAAAAGAAGAGCCCACAGAATGAGGTAGCCTGTCACTTGGCTGAGCATCTGGATACCAGATGCTCAGAGCTGGTCTGGAAGGATCCATAATGGAAGCGCCTGAAAATGGATTCCAGGGAGGACCATAGCCATCCTGGGGAGGCTAGAAGGAGAGTCAGGCATGGGGTTGTTCACACCTGAGCCCAACTATGTCCTCACTGAAATTCTTATTGTTTGATGATGTCCCATGAACGTCTCCTGTGAGCTTCTCCCGTGATGTTTTCTACTTTATTATTTTTAATTGTTTTTTTAAGTTGGTATACAAAATTTTGTCATTCAGTCTAGTATTTTTTAAAACATTTTTATTTATTGTAGAGAAAGTGAGAGGGAGAGGCAGATAGACAGATAGATAATGGACACGCCAGGGCCTCAAGCTGCTGAAATGAACTTTAGGTGCCTGTGCCACCTTGTGCATCTGGCTTTACATGGGTCCTGGGGAATTGAACCTGGGTCCTTTGGCTTTGCAGGCAAGTACCTTAACTGCTAAGCCATTTCCCCATTGTTGGTTCCCATTCCTCCTCCCAGTCTCAGTGCTCCTCCCTTCCCACCCCCATTTATCCTTTGATAATAATGTCAAACCTCGCAGCTGTCTCCTATAAGGGTCCGGAAGCAAGACCAGGATCTAAGGATGTGACATTCTGGATCCCAGATGCTCAGAGCTGGTCTGAAGAGCAAGTCCAGGAGCGTTCACCTCAGGCAGGCACAGCTGCTTGGCCTGCTGGGTCCTTGTAACACGAGTGGGAGCCTCATCAGCAGAGAGCAAGATACAGGGAAGGGACAACAGCCAAAGTCTAAAAGAAGTCTTGATGATCATGACCATCTCATAGATGATAAAATTGACAGAGAAATTAAGTTTACCTCAAAAACCTGATAAATGATCATAACAGGTTTTTACCCAGATGTACTAGCATTCAAGGCTGAGTTATAACTATTGTGCTCCATTTCCTGTTGGAACCCTGAGGAATGTGTCCATTTTGCTGTCTTGACGGAGTCCGTGAGGACTGCCTATTTGCCCACAGCTGCCCCTGTTAGGGACCAGATAGCAAGCTGCCTTTCTCAAGGTTGGTGTCATCTCATTAGAAAGGTGGTTACTGAGGTTGTACCCAAGTCAGCAGACATTCATCGGGAACCCACATATAGACAGCCTCGATTATTTTCAGAACTAGCTCATTAATCTTCATTGATCTAGATGCAGCCTCTGTGATATAATGAGATGTTAAACTTATATAAGTTCTTTACATGGAAGCCATTAGGAAGAGTGAAGCATTTTTTTTTAATTTGAGAGAGGCAGAGAGAGAGATAGAGGAAGAGACAGAGAGAGATTGGGCGCACCAAGGCTGCTTAGCCACTGTGAATGAACTCCAAATGTGTGCGCCCTTTTGTGCACAAGTGCAGCAGTGTGCCCTTGTGTCACTTTTGCATTTGGCTAAACCTAGGACTTGGATATTCGAACAGGTGTTTGTAGGCTTTGCAGGCAAGCACCTTAACCGCTAAGCCATCTTTCCAGCCCTGAAGCTTTTTTTACATGGATTCACCTAATGTTCTCCTCTTCCTCCTCTTTCTCCGGTCTTATTCTTTCTTTACCATACAGGTTACTGATACAATGCTGTTTACTCATTGATAGTCTGAATTCCACTGTGATTTTAAACTCCAGGAAGATGGAGACTTTATTTCGACTGCCATTGACTCTTCAGAGTCTACAGGACACCGCCCATGTGGTCAGCCACGAATAGCCTCTGTAGAACGTACGATGACGCAATGAAGTGGAATGTGTGGGTTGCAATGGAGTATTATAAAGGAGGTAAGTTTATAGCTGGATAAGTAAGGTCAACTCATCAAAAGACAGAAAACAGCCAGGCGTGGTGGCGCACGCCTTTAATCCCAGCACTCGGGAGGCAGAGGTAGGAGGATCGCCGAGAGTTCGAGGCCACCCTGAGACTACATAGTTAATTCCAGGTCAGCCTGGACCAGAGTGAGACCCTACCTCGAAAAACAAAAAAAAAAAAAAAAAAAAAAAACAGAAAACAGAATGAATGTGGACACAGAGGCACCAGGGGGGTGTTTTCTGTTTGTTTTGGTATGGTTTTGGCAGTTCTGGAGCTTGAACTCAAAGCCCTGTGCATGTTAGCTAAGCTCTCCAGCCCTGAGCTATATCTCTAGTCCTCTTTTTACCTTTTGTTTTAGACAGATTCTCACTGAGACTTCCAGGCTGGCCTTGAACTCATTCTATAGTTCAGGCAGGCCCTGAACTTGCAAATCCTCCTTTCTCAGACTCCTGAGTAGCTGGGATAAGAGTCCTGCACCACAAGTTCAATCACAGACACTGGATTTTCTAAGAACATAGTCCAAATATGCTATCCAGCCTGGTTTGGGGCATACAGTAGGTGCTCTTTAAATATTCCATAATGATGTGATAGTAAGTGTGAGACAAAACGGAGAAGGTCCTTTCCTTTCCCTTACAAGAACAAGGAGCAGGGACACACCAGGTGAGAGGGCTGACTTCTTGGCGTTCCTCTTCACCCACCCAGTAGCTGAGCACTTTCTGATACTTCTCCACAGAGCATTAGAGCTACCTGCTTGCTCAGGGTGCCTTTAGGGATCTGTATTCCCATGAAACATGTTAGTAACTACTGATGGGAGAAAATGGAACGGTTTCCCATGGAGACCCTGACTGAAGTGACATCTATCACGGAGGCAACAGCATAGGAACTCCATTACAGCGTCCCCAGAAGATGCATTATGGGAAGGGATGTCTAATTTCCCTTGGGACAAGTATCCTGTCTCAGCTACATTGAGCCCTCTCACAGATGGAGGCTCTCCTTGGGGACTTGTCTCAGTGTTTAGTTGAAGAGATTTTGTAAAAGTTTACTTATAGATCTGAAGAGATAGCTTAGTGGTTAAGGCACTTGCCATCAAAGCCAAAGGACCCAGGTTCAATTCCCTAGTACCCACGTAAAGCCAGATGCACAAGGTGGCACATGTGTGTGGAATGTTTGGAGTGGCTAGAGGTCCTGGTGTGCCCATCCCCTCCCTTTCTCTCTCTTAATAAATAGATTAAAAATTGGTTATTTTTACCATTAATAAACAATTCAAGATAGTCCCTGTGTCTTGTTATTGTTTTTGTGGGGAGTATGGCATGTATGTGTGGTATGTGGTGTATGTATGCACACATGTACACCCCATGCACAGGCAGTTGCAGGTTAGAAGAGAACCTCTGGTGGTGTCCTCTCTCTTCTGCCTTGTTTCCTTGTTTCAGAATCTCTCACTGAATCCAAAGCTGCCATTTCCAGGCAGACTGGCTGAACCCCAGTGATGCTCCTGTCTCCACCCTGCCTTAGCCCTGGGGTTACAAGTATGGCCACACCTTTATAACATGGGAGCTGGGGATCAAACTCAGATCCTCGTTATTGTACAGGAAACACTCCCGTACACTGAAACATCTCCCCAACCCTCTTGTGTGTTATACAGAAAAGTGACATGGATTAAAGGACTAATCTACCAAACTCAAGGTGGCATGAAAAATATAAAATCTCAATCTATTTCATAGGATTCTGCCTTGCAGGAATAAAATGCCACGGCCTGTTTCTTTGAGACACTAGAAAAATGCTCGTGTTCTCAAAAGTGAGCCCCACCTGGAAGAGGCAGCTTGCTGTGACTGCAGCTGTGACCCGGATCTTTTCCAAGGAAATGAGAAAATAACAGAGTCAGGGAGGTATTAACATGCTGAAATCATTTTGTGTTTTAAAATCATTATTTAATTACATTTCATATGTCTAAATATTTATCTGGAAAAACTGTACTGTTATAATCCTATATCTTTAGGTTTTTATAAAAATATTAGCTCTTTTAAGTGGGATACAAAAACAGTATCATTATGTCCACTGAAACAGTCACTATTAGATCTTTTTTTGTTTATTTTTATTTATTTATTTGATAGCAACAGGGAGAGAAAGAGGCAGAGAGAGAGTGAGAGCGAGAGAATGGGCACACCAGGGCCTCCCAGCCACTGCAAATGAGCTCCAGATGCATACACCCCCTTGCATATCTGACTTACATGGGTACTGGTAAATTTAGCCTCAAACTCAGTCCTTAGGCTTCAAAGGCAAGTGCTTAACCACTAAACCATCTCACCAGGCCCACGATTAGATCCTTTATAAGGAATTGTAAAGAGAATAAAGGGTTGGCAATATGGCTCAGCTGATAAGTGCCTTCCTCACAACACTGAGTTTGAATCACCAGACCCCATACCAAAGCTGTAAACTGAGGCGTGCATAGAATTGAGCATTTGCACATGCACGCACACGCACGCATGCATGCACACACACAACCAATCAATCGATAAATAAATTCTAAAGAGAAAGAAGTAAATTGGAATAAATATGTGTGTTATGGACACTCTGAGAAGCCATGAATGTAGGTCTAACCTTACAAATGACCCGGTTAGATTCCACAGTTTGGACAGCCAAGCTGCTGTGCAGGGGTGAGCTTCTGTGTCCACGCTTTGTCGGATCTGAACTGACTGTCTACCAGGAGATGGGTCACCTCCACCTCATGTGCCTGGGCCCAGAAGTCATTACAGGGGAGACGGTGACATGAATACTGCTCTCATGGCTAGTCTGAAAACCATTCCAGGGAAATGGCGACAGACGCTGTGGTCAAACCTCCTAAAAACAATGCTCAACCTAGAGAAAAAGCAGCACTAGATCAGCTCGCTCTATCTCACCCACCAAGGCTCAGGGAGAACCACAGGGAGGGGGGCTGACACCCTTTAGAGACCCTCAGCAGAATTGAGGTGGGGGAGAAGGGATCTATATGTGCAACCGTTTCAATAAGAAAACTCAAGAAATTCAAAACAAGAAGTTAAGGTAGAGGCTGGGGAGTTGCTGAGTGCAAGCATGAGCTTCTGAGTCTGTATCCCCAGCACCCACATAAGAAAAGCATTTAAAGTGTTTCCTACTTCTGTCTGGCCAACATTAGATCGTAAAGAAAAAATACATATCAAGACAGAGGTTTTAAAATTCATTCTAAATATTTATTTGGAGTTGGAAAGATTCATCTTACTAACTTTGGCTGAATGCTCGCTGGATACTGCAAAGCCCTGCACTTATTTCACCTTAGTACAGCCCTCCTGCTTGTGGTCGTCAACTGCTTGTCTATTGCTTTATATATTCCCAAAGATTCATTAATTAGGTTTCCACCAACAGTTGCATTTGATCCATTAGAATCTAGAGATTGCCCCACACAGTGTTCCTTTTGTAAGCATATTCTTACTAAAGTTTTTTTTTTCTTCTTTTTGCTGCTAATTTCTGCAATCTGGTAAAAGTGTACTTTAACTATCTATTAAGCATGAGTGTAGGACAAACTGTTCTTACGTTAGCACTTAGAATATTATGTGATAAAAGAAGTTAAGGCACTTGCTGGAAAATCCAAAGAATCCAGGTTCAATTTCCCAGTAACCATGTAAAGCCAAATGCACAAGGTGGTGCACATATCTGGAGTTTGTTTACAGTGCCTGGAGACCCTGGCATAACCATTCTTTCTATCTGCTTCTCTCTCACTCTTTCCTTCTAAAAATGAATAACTAACTAAATAAAATATTTTTAAAAACCTGTTAATCTATACAAATATGATCTAACTGAAAGAATATTTTATTCATCTCATCAGAGGTTGAAACTGCAATATAATTTTGCTTACTATACTTAATAATTAACAGACTATCTCTAGAAAACTATGCAAACTTTTAATTTTAAAATACTGACAATTTCAAACACAAGGAACTTTCTCTAATATTTGCTATTAGTTTGTCCATTTGTAATTGTCTTGGGCATTAGATCAAGACATGAGAAGCATTCCAGTAAATATATTTTTTTAATTTTATTATAAAGCAATGGAAAATTTGAAAGCTTTAGCATAAAATTTCTGAATTAGTAAGATTCATATTTTAAAGATCATGCTGCTTGGTCTATGGGGAAGAATGGAGGAAGAGATTAAGAGTGAAAGCAGAGGTTTTTGGCAAGGCATTTTTGGTCATTCTGAGAAGGGAAGATGGGCTGGAGTGAGGTGTGGCTGCAGGAAGTGAGAGAAGACATGAACTTAGAGGCACCTTGCAGGTGGGTTTGATATGGGCCATGAGAGTCCATGTTTTTAAATTTGTTTTATCATGGTTTATAATGTGTTTTTATACTTTGTCATACTTTTTTGCCATTGAGTGGATATTAATGACTTTACTCCATGAACAAGCCTGGAAGAAAGACTGAGGGATATCAAGAATTCTACCACAACATTTTGTGAGTCGGTTACCAGACATCTCACTGCGCCTTGAAGTAGGCCATGGGGTGCAAAATGTTGGAAAGGCCTGGGGAGAGCAGAGCACTGGAGACAGACATTGGCATTTATGCAGGTCAGGTGGCATCATCCATGGAGAGATGATGAACAGAGAACTCTTGTCACCATCCAGACACATGCCACAGAGGGAGACACAAGGAGACCGAGAGGTACAGCGAATGACAGAGGAAGAGACCCAAGAGAACAGAGCATCACAGGGAGGCAAGAGAAGGATTTCCAGAAATGTCCATTGAAGTGATTATCTTCAACAGACTGTCTTTATTGTTGTTATTTGTATGATTTGTTTCTTTGAGGATTTTTGTTTGTTTGTTTATGACAGGGTCTTGCTGTGCATCCCATGCTGGCCTCAAATGCACAATCCTCTTACCTCAACTTCCTAAGTAGGTTAATCAATGCTATCTGCTGGCCTCTACTAGACATGTGTCATTTGCAGCAAAAGAAAAAGACAAAGACAGTTTTCAGGGTTGGAGAGATGGCTTAGCGGTTAAGGCGCTTGTCTGCAAAGCCTAAGGACCCAGGTTTGGTTCCCAGTACCCACGTAAGCCAGATGCACAAGATGGCACATGCATCTGGAGTTCATTTGCAGTGGCCAAAGGCCCTTGCATGCCCCTTCTCTCTCCCTCCCTCTCTCTCTTAAATAAATGAAGAAATAAATAAAGTATTTTTAAAGATAGTTTTTAGCAGTAAGCCATAGCAAGGAGTTATGGTAAAGCAGAAAATAAGAGGAAAGGCAAATGATTTGGACTGTGATTTAAAAGGCATCTAGTTGTTCATTAATTAGTTGTTAACAATAGTGAATCACACTCAGTCCTCCACACCCACACCTTCTGTGTCCACGAGTCAAGCGGTTATGGACAGAAAACGACTGTAGGGAAGATAACTATGTCTGCATTGAATATGTCATACATGCTTCTTTCCCCTGGTCACCCTCCCCCACCGCCAGAAATATATATGTATATATACTTACAACAATTAGTTACAGACATTACACTTGTTTTACTAGTGCATGACTTTGTAATACCATGGGTTACTTATTTGTAAAATATGGGTTTACAGAGTTATAGAAATCTTCTGAAACCAACACATTTCATTGGACAGCACTTTCAGAGTCAGACCTGCAGCACCACTCTTTATCATTGCAGAAGCACTTCTAAGTTCTGAGAAGCTGTGTGAGGCCATGTGGAGCTGTGGAGCTATAGATAGGTAAGCTATGCCCATCTTGCTCATCCCCTATAAATCCTCACGTCTTACCTACTTTATTTATGACAAGAATAAAAAACTCAATATACAATGCAATCTTGAAATGCTATCTCTGTGATTTGCTTTAAAATAATTCAGAGAAAGAGATGTGAAGGTCAGGATAGATAAAAAGATGACACATTAAGCAGTATGTATTGTCACTATGAGGTAATTTTTATCACCCCTTTTATTGATGTCCACATTTGAAACTTATTATAATTAAATATTATACATTATATAAATCTCTCAATATATGCTATATTTTCTAGTAATGGATTCTTATTCTATATCTTATATATACATATAATTTTTTTCATTTGAGAAAAGCTATAGATATTTATAAGTACTTTTTTGAACTAATGTGTTATTTCCCCCAATATTTCCAGTTATCTCTACTTGGTTTGTTTTCTTATTGGAAACTATTTTTTTTCTTATTATGATTTTCTTTTATTGCTTTTCATGGCCTTAAACCTTAATATAGAACTGATACTAGTTATAGGTACCATTAAAACAAGGTGGGGGAGAAAAAGGTCATTAAAGCTTCTAAGGAATGTTCTCTCCAGGCATCACAAAGACTTGTACATTTTTACACCTCGTAAAGCTTTATTGAAGAATATGTACAAAGGTGGAGAGTTCTTCTTGATATAAAAGTTTGAGGGGTTTTTTTAGAAGATAATTCTTCATTCTCCTTTAAATTAGACTTATTATCTGGCCTTTTCATGATATTAATACTTTTAGAATTGGATTCGTGTTTTCACAAAATTTCCTCTACCTGGGATTGGTCTATTGTTTCCCCAAGTGGGCAGCCATGTTGAGTGAATTACTACGAAAGATATCTCCCATCTGTCTAGTGTCCTTGTCCTGAGGCGCACACGATGTTAGTGTGCACTTTTATTAGTGATGCCAACTTTGGTCAGTTGTATCTGGAAGATTCTGCTACAGTAATGACAATTTACCTGTCCATGATTGACAGCCAGCCTATGCTCTTGAAAAGAAAAAGCTGGCCAAATGGTTTAATGACTTTTTTTCAGGGTTGAGGATCAAACTTCAGGCCTTGCCCACGTTAGACAAATGCTAGGAAACCTGCAAGTTACCTCCTTACCTCGGCTGCTGACAGTCAGCTTTTCTATGCAGTTGTGATCTCCCATTTCTGTTGTGTCTACACATTTGATGGGATTCTTCTCTGGAGAACTTTCAGACCTCGCCTTTGAACTTATTTGCATTATGTTAATGCAATTATGGACTCATGGGATTTTAAATATATAGTTTTATTTATTTATTTATTTGAGAGAGAGAGAAAGAGATGGAGAGAGAGAGAGAGAGATTGAGATTGAGAGAGAGGGAGAATGGGTGTGCCAGGTCCTCCAGACTCCAGACACACGTGCCACCCTTTACATCTAGCTTACATGGTACTAGGGAATTGAACCTGGGTTCTTAGACTTCTCAGGCAAGTACCTTAACTTCTAAGCCATCTCTTCAGCCCAAGATTTTTTTTTTTTTTTTTGGTTTTTCTAGGTAGGGTCTCACTCTAGCCCAGGCTGACCTGGAATTCACTCTGTATTCTCAGGGTGGCCTAGAACTCACGGGGATCCTCCTACCTCTGCCTCCCAAGTGCTGTGATTAAAGGTGTGCACCACCACGCCCAGCTCCCAAGATTTTTTGATACTCAGTCTATTATATCAATATTTGCCAATACTGGGTTCTTCAATCATCCCATACTCATCCAGTGGAAGTCCCTCTAAATGAATGCTGGAATATTTTGACTGCCTTCTCCCACACTTCTTGAGCACTTTCTACTGTAAGAAATTGCAATACGTTCCAGACTTTCTTTGTGCTTTCTCTGTCACAGCTCTGGAATCAACCATTTTTCCAAGGATCCCTGGGTCCTCTGCAGTGATGAGGGTCTTTAAAAATAAACATTTGGGGCAGGAGGGATGGTTTAGCAGTTAAAGGCATTTGCCTGCAAAGACAAAGGACCCAGGTTCGATTCCCTGGGATCCACGTTGGCCAGATGCACAAGGGGGCACATACGTCATTTGCAATGGCTAGAGGTCCTGGCGTGCCTATTCTCTTTCTCTCTGTCTCTGTCTCTCTCTCTCTCTCCTGCTCTCCCTCTTTCTCTGTCAAATAAATAAACAAAAAATATTTTTTTTTTAAAGGTGTGCAGCACCACACCTGGACACTTAAAAAAATAAATAAACAAAATAAAAATTTTGATTCTAAGATTACATGTAACTACCTGGATATCATTGTTTAATTGTATTGACTTTATTACTGAGTTATGCTGAAGGTTTCACATGCATGTCCAAGTTCACTAAATTATATACATTAAATATACTCAAGTTTTATTTATTAATTATACCTCAAGACAGCTTGTTAAGAAAGGAAAAAATAAGGAAGGAAGGAAGGGGGGAAGGAAGGAAGGAAGGAAGGAAGGGAAGAAGGGGGGAAGGGTTGATGGATGAATTTGAAACATTCTGCTTATAGTTCAGGGACTCTTCTCATGACTAAAAACTGAGTTATTTGAAAAACTCTTCATTGTTGAATTGTAAACTGATCTTAGAGTGTACTTTAATACTGTATCAAAGCTAAGGACAGAGAGAAAAATACAGCGATATCCAGAAAGGAGACTCTCAAGTAAGAAGGCATGTGAAGAAATACAACCTGGATTTGCCTCCACTTCTGTCTTCCCAAGACACATTTAAGATTTAAAGTATTATGAGTTAATTTATGCATTATCAAAAACAACATAAAAGGAAGGTTTGTGCTTCCACCTTCATGTATCCCAAGATGCCAGGGTGACATCTGGTGGTCACAGACATAATCATGCCATATAACGTGATAGGTGCATCTCTACCACTGTGCAATATTGAAAATTTAAAAAGGAGTTTGTATCTCAACCAGGCATAAGGCACAATGCTTAGCCCCAAACATTGACAGTTCACAGAACAGCCTCATGCTTGAATAACTGAACCTAGAGCCCTTACAAATATCACTTGTGACATTTTAAAGAAAAGGCATGGCTGGAAAAAAGAAGCCTCATGCTTCGTCTTGCCAAAGGATAGCTTTTGAAAGCCGGTGTAAACATGATTCTCACACAGGTATAAAATCAACTTGCACTGACATATTTACATTTTATTACTATAAATAAAGACATCAAATGCACAAAAATAAAACGTATTCTCTTATTTCGTAAAAGAGCCAGTAGTTAAACCTGACCACAAAGTAAGGGATGAGATGAGAATGCTGAAACAAAGCTCTCTGCGGGATATTATCTGATCTCATGTCGACCTTCCACATCACCCTCAGAGGCTGGACGCTCTCCCAGAGAGAATGAAGAGCCCCTGAGATTTAAACCAGAGGAGCACCACCTAATCTGTGCCATAGAAAATCATCAGGGTCGGTGGGGAGACTGGCCTGGAGCGTTGAGAGAGACAGAAATTGCCGGCCTCGATGGGGCCCTCACAACAGCCCCAGTGAGGAGCCATGG
This sequence comes from Orientallactaga sibirica, assembly GCA_036365145.1. Lineage (NCBI taxonomy): Eukaryota > Metazoa > Chordata > Mammalia > Rodentia > Dipodidae > Orientallactaga > Orientallactaga sibirica. The sequence continues at coordinate 2,350,065 of JAEOAD010000016.1, read as the reverse complement.
AGGCCCAGTGCTGGCTGAGACCCTGGAGCTGACCGCGGAAGCAAACCCAGTCTCCAGACGCTGTGTCTCTGTGAGGGCTGAGCAAGTGGTGTGTCAACATCAACTTCGGGCTCTAGTGTGAGTTCACATCGAGTTACACCAGTGTATTTCCCGGGTCTGAAGACCACTGCCAGACTGCTTCATAGACCCACACCTCGGGTGCACGCGAAAAGTGTACTTAAAGAGGCGCTGCACCTTCACAGTAAAGGAGGTTTGGATGCAGGCAGTCCAAAGGAAGGACAGTGTTTCCAACAGGTGTATTTTACATGATGCAGTTTGGTTTTGATCTTTCCAGAAATTCTTTACTTTCTACAACGTATAGTATGAAATCATTACGGGAAAAATAGTAAAATCTCAACAAGAGTTCTATTGTTAGGTCTTTAAAATAAATTTCAATGATAGAAGTTTGTAGGAATTTGCTTGGATTGGGGGAAAATCACATTAAGTGAGCTGACAAACTCAGAAGGACCTAAACCGCATGTTCTCTCTGATATGCAGGTCTAAGCTTGTAATATCTAGAAGTATGTGTATATAGGAATTTAAATATGGATAAAACCTATGAATAAGACCCATAACCAAAAGTGATTATAAATAATGAGCTGGAAGAAGTGGGAGGGAAGGGCAACAGGGTACTTATGACATGTAAACAAACAGAAGGAGGGAAATTGGAGGGGGTTTGGGGGACAGAGATAGTAAGAGTGGGGAATGTGAATCAACAAAAACAAATTATATTCGAAAATGCCAGAATGAATGATACCTGAATCTCTGTATGCCAACTGAAAAAAATGAATAAAAAGAAAAAACATCTGGTATTGTTCCCCCTCTAGTGGGGACACATGGGAACTACAAGGGTGGAGGACGACTTGGGATCTTCCTGGAAGATTCTGTTCCTGGAAAATGTACCATCACTGGGTCTCACAGAAAAAAAGGAACTGGCAAGAAAGAGATGGGATCTGCAAGAGTCATATAAAGTGAGTGCAGAGTCAGCCCCACGATCGAGAGATGGGATCTGCCAGAGTCATATAAAGTGAGTGCAGAGCCAGCCCCACGATCAAGAGCGAGTTTTGGTTTCGATATTGTCTTCTCACAGTGTGACTCGAGAGGCAGTAGGAATCCTCCAGGCGTGGTGCACACGCTTTCAATCCCAGCACTCCAAAGACAGAGGTAGGAGGATCGCTGTGAGTTCAAGGTCAGCTTGGGAATACAGAGTGAGTGCCAGGTCAACCTGGGCTAGAATGAGACCCTACAGGAACCCCGCCCCTCCCCCTCCAAAATTAGCCTGGGCTGATGAGATGGCTCAGTGGTTAAGGAGCTTTCCTGCAATACCTGACAACCCAGGTTTGATTCTCCAGGACCCATGTAAAGTCAAATGCACAAAGTGACCCATGCTTCTGGAGTTCATTTGCAGTTCTCTCTCTCTCTCTCTTACAAATAAAGCAAATAAAATAAACATTAGGAATCCAGTGGTCAACCCTGAGTGTTTTGTTTTTATTTTTAAACAGGACAAAAAATAAACTATGACAGCGTTAGTAAGCTAGGTTCATCAACTATCTCTACGATTTCGATGTCAGTTAAAATTAATTTAACAGAAATCACAGTTCAGAGATTAAGTCTGCAATGGTTAGGATAAAATTTCCTGGCATTGAGTCCTACCATAACCTCTCCTTAACCAGATTTTCTGATGACAAATAGGAAAGACCAGAGTGTTTTCCACAAAGGTTGTTGGTAAAGGATAAATGAGCGATGGTTGTAAAGATGGTAGAGCAGTTAAGGGCTGACTGAAGGTTGATAGAATGAAAATGAAGAGGGATAGGGTGCAGGTGTCCGTGAATCCTGACTGAATGGCCAGAAAGAGTTCATGATCTTCCTGGCAATGGTGGTGTGGCTTGGACAGATGACACTGCCCCAAATTAAAGTTTTTAAAAGTGAACAGAATATTTAAGGATGAAACCAATGAAGCACTGCAGAGAAACCAGGAACAGGTGGAAACTGGATGTCCACTCTTAAAAACAGGAATTTCGGGCTGGGAAATGGCTTAGTGGTTAAGGCATTTGCCTGTGAAATGGGCACACATGTCTGGAGTTCATTTGCTGTGGCAGGAGGTCCTGGCACACCCATTCTGTCTTTCTCTCTGCCTCTTCCTCTCCCTCTCTTTCTCAAGTAAGTAAATAAATAAATAAAATATTAAAAAGAAAAAACAGGAATTTTACCCTGTGAGGTCTGGAAATATTTTATAAGTTTTGTATGTATATTTTATATATATATTTCCTGAAGACAATATCTCATCTGTGGATATAGGCAGTGGGATCTTCAGGCCTGCTTTGAAGAAGAAGGGGTCAGAGGTCAGTATTTAGAAAGCAGCTTGGAGGGGAGGACTCATGTAGGAGATGACTCCCAAACATGTGAGCACTGTTATCCTGAGATGTTGGCTAATCGTTGATTGATACCCATTGGGGGAGGGTGCTAGGGAAAGCTATTCCAGTATCAATTGGGAACCAAACAGCTGAAGAAAAATGTCAGTTACTAACTTCATGGGACATTAAATATGGAGTTTGAATCCAGCCAGGTTAATTGTTAACTTAATAAAGGTCACATCTCCACTTATAAAATCAAAGTGCAATAGATATGTAAAGAAAGAAAAGTATATGATCTTTACTCAAAGGATCAAGAGAAATCCAACTAAAGGTGAGCAAAACAGGGTCAATAGTGGAGAAGTTAAAGGGGAAAATGTAGCAGGCATAGCTAAAGGCAGATGTTAAACAAAAATAGCTCCTCTTAGGCTGGAGAAATGGCTTAGTGGTTAAGGTACTTGCATGTGAAGCCTAAGGTCCTATGTTTGACTCTCCAGGTCCCATGGAAGCCAGACACACAAGGTGATGCAAGCACGCAAGGTCCCACTTGTGCAGCAGGAGGCTCATGTGTCTGAAGTTCGATTGTAGTGGCTAAGGCCCTGGCTTAGGCCTCTCTCTCTCTCTTTCTCTCTCTCATTTTTGCTCTCATAAAAAAGTTACAAAAACTGGCTCCTCTTGATTGCAAAGGTTTCTATAACTATCATACTTTTTGCTCCCCTTATACTTTCTTTTTGAGAGAGAGACAGAGAGAGAGAGAGAAATGGGTGCAGCAGTGTCCTCTCAGCAGCTGTGAACCAACTCCAGATGTGTGCGCCCCCTTGTGGGCAAGTGCATCATTACGCCCCTGCGTCACTTTGCATCTGGCTAAATGTGGGACCTGGAGATTGGAACCGGCATTCTTAGGCTTGGCAAGCAGGCACCTTAACCACCAAGCCATCTCCAGCCCTCCCCTAATACTTTTAGTAGTTGCTCCTCAGGTATACAGCATAATACCACTCTATTACAATAATGCTTTATGATTTTTTAAAAAAAATATTTGCAAGCAGACAGAGTGAGAGAGAGTCAGAGTATCTAGCCAGTACAAATGAACTCCAGATGCCAATGCATGTGCCACTGTGCATTTAGTTTTGGGGAATCAAAATTGGATCGTTGGACTTTGCAGGCAAGGGCCTTAATTGCTGAAAAATCTCTCCAGCCCCTGATTATTTTAACAGTGTTATAGGCTTGAGGAAGCATGATATCATGTAAAATGCACATCATATCTAAGGCACACGATGTTAACATGTGTTGTGACAATGATGTTGACTTTGATGAACTGGCTCATATAATGTTTGAAAAGTTACTGTGACCCCTTCTCTGTAACTGGTGCCCATTAGAAGTTGCTGTGCATTAGTCAAATCCTAAGGAGTAGTCACTTATGTGCCACCTCATTGAAAACAGGGATATTGGTATAATTTGTTTGGAATTCATCTGTATTGGAGATTTGTCCTTTCTTCCCCATCCATATTGATTTGTATCTATATGTACTTATGGGAAATTTACAATTTAGGTAATCAATATAGATGCTCCTTGACTCAGGAGGCTTCTACATCCCAATAAAATCATCATGTATTTAAAACAGCATAAATCAAACCTGTACTTAATACAGCTCAACTACTGAACTCACAGCACACTGTCACGTGCCCGGTGCACATGCTACGATGGTGTGGCTGAAGCCGTAGGTCTTTCCCTGACCAGCAGAGCAAAGAGAGGGTCAGAACATGCATGACTAGCCCAAGAAAAAGTCAAAATAAAAATTTCCAAAGTATGACTTCTACCAGATGTGTGCCACTTTCATCTGATCAAAAAAAATCATTCACTGAATTGTCGTAAATCAGAGATGCTCTGTATTGCTTGTTTTGTTACTGAAATTATTACAGTTTTGCTCATGGAGAGCTTTTTCAAGAGGCCCCTTTTTTAGTTTCCCAGAGATGTGATAACAAATATTAGCTCATTGGTGAAGAAAGTACATTTCCAGTTCATTAGCTCTTTTTGTATGGAAAGGATGGGAGAGATGGTTTCTAAGCTCCACACATGTCAGAGTTGTACCCAAAGGTAATATATATTTACACTTGCTGCTTTTACTTTTTCTGTTGATGCGCTGCAAAAAAAAGTGGACTATAATTATGTGGTTTTTCACATTATCAAACTTGCTGACTGCCTCCATGAGAAGTCTTCTCACGTTCTTGTGGGTCTAAAATTTTCCATAAAGCTAGGGAACTAATCAGATTCTCCTTAGATCCATGGCACTGCAATTCTGTTTATAGGCATTTGTTACTTTTCTCACTGAAGTGACAAAACAGCAACTTAAGGGAAGATAGGTTTACTTTGGCACCCAGTTTAAGGGTACAGACCATCATGGTAGGGAAGGCATGGAGCGAGAGGTATTTGATCACATTGTGTGCAGATCAGGAAGCAGAAAGAGAAAAGTGACAGTGCAGCTTGCTTCCTCCTTCTTAGTCAGGGCAGACCCCCAGTCCATGGGATGGCGGTGTCCAGTCAGGACAGATCTTCCCTCCTCACTTAGCCCAATCTGGAAATCCCCTCACAGACACACCCAGAGGTTTGTTTCCTAAGTGATGCCAGGTTTGTCACACCGACCATGAAGATTTCTGTCACAGCACGTAGTGTGCACTTCTGTAGCTCGTTCCCTGTTGGTGTTGCCGAGTAGCAGTGGCTTTGCTGTTGTCATCAATCTTCCAGCAGTAAGGCACTTAATGGCAAAATAGTCCTTGATGATCACAACCCAAGCCCATCATTTCACTAGCCGTTCAATGGCGTGATTTGAATTTTGCTATTGTGTTCACATCTATTTGCTGGAATTCGTGTAAAACATCTTTCAAATTAACAGCCTGCAGGCCCGAGATTCTATTTGTACAAGATGTGGTCTAATGGCTTAATTGCTCCACTTAATTCACTAGTTTTTCAGAATAAATGTGGGCTATTTAGCATCCTCCAGAGGTGACTGATGTTTTGTGTGCCAGTACCATTAGGAACTAATGGATTTTAGCATATTTGAAGTGTTTTTGTCTATTATCACTATTATTGTCTTTTGTTGCTAACATTATCTCATCCTTGGCCTGGGCAATGCCCCTCAAATTGGCTGTGATGTCTCTCTGACATGAACCCAGGTGTTTCTAATAGCTTACTTGTGTTTCAATATGCCAGGATCGTCCAGGCATTATAGATCCATTACTGGATCTGTAAGCTGAAATAAACTCCTTCCTCCTATAAATTGTGTATGGTTTGGATGTTCATTCCAGCAATGTGGAACTGACTATAACACTTCTGTCTTGATATTTTATATATATATATATACATATATATGATCCTATCCCAAAATGGCATCAACCATTTATCTAAGGATACCTTACATTCTCCAGAATTCCAACTGCTAATAACAACCATGTGTGCAGGAGTTTGAGATTCAGTAACAAGGAACTACAACTTTTTAATATAATATCATTCTGTTTGCCTGCAACCACATATAGGATGTTTAACATGGCCACAAATTTCATTACTGAAGAAATAGCTCTAAACACAAGTGATGTCTCAACCAATGAGCTACTTGCTTTAAATAGCATTCCACACCACATAATTCCATAATGCCAAAATGATACTTACTCCTCTGTGGAAAATATCTTAATATCTTCTAATTCTGACAGCCATTTATTTGTATAACATAACTAATTCTTCTGTTATATCACCCCACAACCTTTTTTTTATTTAAAAATTTTTGTTTATTTTTAATTTATTTATTTGAGAGTAACAGACAGAGAAAGAGGCAGAGTGAGATAATGGGCATGCCAGGGCCTCCAGCCACTGCAAACGAACTCCAGATGCATGCGCCACATTGTGCATCTGGCTTTTGTGGGTCCTGGGGAATGCAGCCTTGAACAGAGGGTCCTTAGGCTTCACAGGCAAGCGCTTAACAGCTAAGCCATGTCTCCAGACCCCCCCTTTTTTTTTTTTACAAAACCTTCCCATCCAGAATTCTATGCCATCCCCATTAAAAACTTATTCCTACTTTAATTCCACCCAACTATCTCATATTCATCCTGGCCAACGAATGGACGGAACTCTCAATCCTAGATAACCTATAATATTTAGGAACGATTTTATATGATTGTCCTACAAAGAATGCATGGCCTGTTCTAAGTGTATTCTCAGCAGTAATTTGTTTTTCCCCACTATGGGTCACTTGTATTTAACCTTTTCAGTAACCCTCAAATTTTACTCTGCAAATAAATTGTTTATGGGTTTGTAAGGATGAGAAAATTATTCAACAATCTCATGTAGGACATGAGATTCTCATTGTTTTTATTAACCCTCTGCCCTTATTAGTTCATTAATATTTTCACAAACTCAAGTATCCAGTATTCCTCTTATAATTCAATAGATAAATGAAATAATTTAAGTTAAAATCATATAGCCAAACAACACTCATCACAAAAGTATGGAAAATTACAAGAAGGCTTTAAAACACCAATCCCACTGTAGTTACGATAATCCCACTGAGGAGGGCCATTCCTGGAATGGGGTGGGGAGAGGGAACATACAACTGTGACATGATAGGAGTATGGCCAAAGTGCAGTATATTCACATACTGAAGCTCTCAATAAAAGAAGCACTGACATTTTAAAAGAATTATGATTCCAAACTCCACAAAATTGCCAAATTGTTCCATAAACTGGTAAGCAGATACACATGAGTTTGGAATTTGTAAAGAGCAAATTCACATATATGAGACAGTGAGATGCAAGATGTGTTCTCTTATTGTGTTTATCCCACAACATAAGAAAAAACACCCTACCATGATACCAAGATATATCAAAATAACCTGTTTTTTTATACTTAACCCTGTCAGGAGAGTTACCATGATCAAAATATGTCCTGTTTTAGGTGTCATAAAACTGGCCCAATTAATTAAAATTCTTTCTACATTATTTCTAGTTTCCTGAGCAGTCCATATTTTAAAAAAATCACAAAAGGTATTGTGAGTCCTATCCTGGCCATCCTTGGGACTAAGGCACACAGGAACTGTAATATAATCTTCTTGCATGTTGGGATACATCCTCAGGTCTTCTGTTATGTGGAAGCTGCAGATATAACTGTGGCTATATGTTAACAGGAGTTAAAGAGAATTCTTATGTGAAACATACTTTTCTCTGAGTCCTTCAAGAACAAGCTCTCAAGTTGTTTAATTATAATACTTCCATGCTATGGATAGAACTGGCTATTCTTCACTTCGTAAATGTAAGTAAGAAATGAGAAATTTAGCTGATCAGTATTTAGGCGTATCTGTGATAGATGAAATTGTTCTCTATTTAACATTTCTTGCTTCATCTTGATATGCAGGGTATGAATACAAAAGATGTTTCCATCAATTAACTACAGGAAAAATAAACACTGCAATCACTTGTTTCTCTTCCAGAAAAACATCCATGCATCCCAAAAGGACAACACCAGTAAGACACTGCAGTTGATGAGAAGAAGTGGAGCCGCCATGATACCTCCTTTTCTTGTTGTGAGACAGGGTCTCCTACAGCCCAGATGGGCCTCAACTTCCCTATGTAGCTGAACTTCTGATCCTCCTGCTTCTGCTCCCAGAGTGTTGCAACTCCAGGTGTACCAGCACACCCAGCTTATGTGTACTGGGGATGGAACCCAGGGTTTCGTGCATGCTAGGCAAGTACTCTACCCACTGAGCTACATTCCAGCCCCTCTCCACCCCCTGACCTACTGCTTCACATACTAGCTTGAAGACAGACAACACCCTTGGCAGCTGCATAGCACATACCTGGCCTGCATTCTTCTCTTCACAAGGAGAATCAGTTCCCCTTCTTCCAATATGGGCTAGCTTTACACTCTCACCTAAAGAATTTGGAAGAAAGGGAAGCTGATGGACTTCCAAGGGGTCAGGAAAGGAAGGCAGCTGTATTCAGCCTTTAAAACTTCTATACTCAGACCGGGGTGCCTGCGAGCCTCTGATGTTCTGTCCAGATGTTTGTTTTCCAAACCAGCTCATCAGAAGCAAGTCTTCCTATGATGGAAGTCCCATGAATTCTTGACCTCAGCCGTGTGAGTTCCCTCCCTGCTGCAGCACGGATAGCTCAGAGCCATGAGAGAGAATAACAAAGGACTGGAAATGTCAGGCTCATTTTGAGGTGATTTGTTGTTGTAAAATGGGAAGTTTGGCACATTTTTCCTTTGTCTTGAAAGCCAAGGACTGCAGAGCAAAATTAAAGTCATCCCCCATCCCACCTCTCGTGCTGACCCAGTCTCCTTCCTCTCTAAGTCCTGCTTTTCTGTTAAGGTTGCTATTCCCATGTCCTTTCTGTAGGTTGCTTCAAATCCTTCCAGAAAACAAATGAGGTACAAACAGGGATCTCCCATTTCTCCTCCACTGCCTCTTTGTTCCCACATCGAAATTTATTTTCTTCTGTTCTTTATGTCATCTCATGCATGTCCTATTTATTGTTCCTTCTCCAGTGTCTGTGGTCTCCTGCTACCTGTCTCTTTGACCTCTGATTTCGAATAAGCACAACACTCTTCTTTTTGGAGGGATTCTTTACTCCTTTGCCACTTTCTTTTCATGGAAGTCTCCTGGATGGTGCTTCCCTTCTCTTTTATGGACATTTAGACTAAATTTTCACCTCCACATCAGGATGCAGAATTCCACACTTGCTACACAAGTTATCATTGTATTTTATGTACTGGAACCCAGGCTTTATTTTTTTCTAAAACTAGACTAAGTAAAGAGAATGATACACCATTTTTTGAAGAAAGAACAATTAAACTATGATGGTTGATCTTACCAACTTGATAGGATTTAGACTCAGCATGGAAACAGACTTGTGGACTTGTGGGTAAGGCAGTTTCTAGATTATGTTAACTGAGTTGGGAAAACCTACCCAAACCGTGGGTGGAGCCAATCTACGGGCTAGGGTCCTGGGATGAATAAAAAGGAGGAAGTTCAGCAGCAGCATTCATCACTCCACTTCCTGACTGATGGATGTGCCCAGCTGCCTCCATGCCGTCCCTCAAGGACACCCCCTTGAACTGTAAGCCAAAATAAACCCTCATTCATTCAGTTGATTTACCACAGCAATGAGAAAAGTAACAAATATAATAACCACTCCCTCCTTCCCTACAACTACAAAATATTGAATCTAATTTTGTGTGATTTTATCAATATACCAAAGAAAGCTTCAACGTGTGAGAAGTGACACCTAAAGAGAATGAGAATGTCCCACCTTAAATACCTTCCTCACAGCGGGGCAGCTTTCTCTGCAGGATGAGGAGCCTTCACCTAGACAGCAGCCCACACGGAGGACCACAGACTGGACCAGAGCCTGGCACAAGGCTCCACAGTTTAGTTTCCCCTCAACAAAGTAGAACAGGAAGTGTCACTCACCAGGGCACAAGTGCACTCCCAGGATCCAGGGTAATAAACACCAGCAGCAACGTTAGGCAAGGTGACAACGGAAAATGCCCCTGAGCACAGTACAGTCCCCGGGAAGAGCTGTTGGCTAGTGGTCCTTCATGTTCCTGTGAGTCTTTCCTCCTGCAGAAGAAAGACTTCTTAGTATGCATAGGTGTTAAAATATCACTTTTATTTGTTCCTGGGGATGAGATCTTAGAAGGATAGCAAATTACATTCCTCTTCTAATGTGTCTTTTTCATAATTCAAGTCCCATTATTACATCTGAAATCTCACTACTGAGGCTAGGGATTGAACCCATATGCCGCCAGGCAACACCCAGACCCTGATCATGATCCTTACTCTAGGTTAGGACACTGGCAATTTAGGGCTCTGGCATTAGCTCACCAGGAGGATCAGATGACTATCCTAAGTGGGTTCAGCTGTGATAGGGGTGGAGAAAAAAGGGCTAATCAATAAGAAAACGGTAGCCTAAAGCTAAGAAGTTCTTGGAAGGGTTTCAATAATTTGAATCTTTCCCTATGCCAAGTGTAGTGGCTTATAGCTTTAATGCCAGCTCTTGTACTAAGGAGGCTGAGGTAGGAGGATTGACATGAGTTTAAGACCAGCCTAGGCTACAGAGCGAATCCCAGGTCAGCATGAGCTAGAGTAAGACCCTGCGTCATACAAATATGTCCCTCTAAGAAAGAGAGATGATGATATTGGGCACAGTGACCAATGTGTACTCCTGCCTCAATATTCTGCTGAGGGAAACAGAAATCTTCCATGCCTCTGCCCTTCCTGTGCAGGTAAGGAAGAGAGAAGGGAGAGAGAGACTCCCATGCTCTGTTTGCCACTGTCTGTGTGTGTCAGTAAGCAGTAAGTCCATATAAAGTTTGCATTGCATTTCTCCAGCCCCTGACATAACACAAATGTGCACTAAATATTTGATGAGTAAATAATAAGAGCTCTAAATATGTCCCTGGGTGTTGTATTTGTGTGCACAACAGACTGGGATAGCCCGTCAGAACAACTGGCCAAATCTGCACAGGGTTATGAGGCATTTGGGACAGGATTCCTGCTCTGAGGAAACAGAACTTAGGAAAAGAGATGCTCTGAGGAGATACAGATGCAGTGGGAACTGGAATAAACAAAATAAAGGAAAGCTCTCACAGGGCATGGCCTCACCTTCTCCACCCAGACACATTTACCAACAGCCAGAGCTGCTGTCAAAGCATTTCTGTGGGGAGCACGGAGATTAGGATTTCTCATCTTGTCTTAGGAGTCCTAAGGTAACCATAGTGACGTATTTTACAGAAAAGCCTGTAAATCGATACACGGAACACAACTTCGGAGTTAGGTGAACACAGGGGTGAATACTGAGAAAGAAGGTGCAGCACCCTGTTCCTATGCCACCAAATGACACTCCACCCTCGACTTCCCCGACATCGTAAGCAGATGTTACATCAGAGGAAGAAATCAGATAACCTATAGAACTCTCGAGGACAGAGTAAACTCACTGTAGTACACTCGCTGTGGTACGCTCACTGTATTAAGTTACCGTGGTACACTCCTTGGGGTATGCTCACCATGGTACGCTGACTCTGGCAACTCACGGTGGCCTGCCCACTGTGGTCTGCTCACTGTGTATACTCGCCATGGTACACTGACTGTGGCATACTCCTGGTGGTAAGCTCACTGTGATACACTCGCTGTGGTCTGCTGACTAGGGGACACTCACTGATATGGTCACTGTGGAACATTTGCTTACTTTGGCTCTGTATTTGACTTTTTCCTTGATGAAAAAAATAATATAGTAGTGTGAGAAAAGCAAAATAAAATTCCATGCACACCTTGCACATATCACTGTGCCTTAGATGAGATGATGTGGGTATGAAGCGTCCTTCTGACCTGCCTTCACAATGTCAGCACAGTTGTTCTCACTTAGAATTCTACCTGGAGATGTGGTGTGCCACACTTAACCCAGGGGTTTCCATTCATCACACCTGTCCTTTACCCCAAACTACCTAACACCACAGATTTGTGATGCTGTGGCCATGAGGAAATCACTTACCCTCTGCAAGCCTCAGTTTCCTCAGATTTCAAATAGGAATTCCAGCAACATACACAGCTTCGTGTATGTCAGGTTCCACTCTAAACGCCTTACCTTGCACTTGGAAATGTCTGAAACCTTCCCGAGAGTCAAGTGCTATCCCATTACCATTTAATGAAAGACAAAAATGGCAGCCCGGAGAAACTAGACTTTCCTCCAAATACAGGACGTGAGAGCTGGGGAGATGCAGGTCAGAGTGCTTGCTGTGCAAGCATGAGGACCTGAGTCCTAGGCACTCGTGTACAAAGCTGAGTGTAGCTGTTCACACCTGTGACCCCAGTGCTGAGGGCTGGAAAGAGGATCGTTGGGCTCACACCACTCAGCCAGCCTAATGGAAATCTGGGAGCTCCGGGTTCTGTGAGACCCATCTTAGGGAAACCACGTGGAAGAGCATAGTTGCTCCACATTGACCTCTATGTGTGGGCACAGGGCCACATAACTGCATACCACTCTCTCTTTCTCCCTCTGTGTGTGTGTGTGTGTGTGTGTGTGTGTGTGTGTATATGTGTGTGTGTGTGTGTGTGTGTATCAATTGGACTTTTACATGGAGTCAGTCGCTAGTGTGGCTCTTAGTCACTACATAACAGGAATGGAGTGAGAAAGTGTCAAAAGCACTCAGAAGAGGTCCTCGAACCCACGCCTTTCAGAGTTGGACGAGACTCAGCACCTGCAATACTCATCTTGCCTAACTACAAGGATGGCCATAACCAAATGTTCATTATTATACAAGCATACTATATGGAGATATGCTTTGTGGCTGAAACTTTAGAGAATTCTTAATTATTTCTTGGCAAAATTTACTATAAATGAAATTGATGGTTCAAAGACCCATACAGTGAAGTTTTAGCACACATTGGTACAATCTAAAAGCAATTATCAATGTTCTCACACGTAGTAAATTTAAGAATATAAGAACAGATGATTTCAAAGATCATTACCACCAAGAAATAATATTATTTCTATTTATTTTGGTCAATTTGATAGACAACACAAATGAGCAAAACCAGGGGCTGAGGAGGTGGCTCAGCTAAGACATTTTTTAAATTTACATTTCTTTGACTCTTCATGATAATAAGCAAGTTTTTTCAATTTTAGTTTTGTGGAAAATTTTATACATGTATATGATGTATTTTGATCGTAATGCCCTTCTACTGCCTTCTCTTGGCTCATTCTCTCCTTCCCACTGAGCCCCTTTTTCATTCCAACTAGCCCTTCTTCTACTTTGATGCTTTTCTTGTGTATTTGTGTGATCCACTGAGTTTAATCAAGGTGACCTTTGTGAGCATGGGCAGGGGATTATTTAACAGAGCACGTGTAATTGACCAGTGGTTACACCACTGCAGAAAATATGTGTTCCAGCAGCAACCATTAACTGCCAGTAGCTCTTCAGGGAGGAAGCAAGTTTTGGGATATATTGAACCCTGAATGGCATACCCATTTATTGTCATTTTCTACTTTAAAATTGGGGTGCTGGTTTTACATATGGCTTTCTCAGTGTTCACTTGTTTATTTGTCCCACACTTGCCCTGCACACAGTGTGCATTTGTTGGAGATACAACCAAGTTCAAACGCATCCTGGCAATCTTCTGGATACATGAGGTTCTGCATTACAGCTCCATGGGGCTATTACACTGCATTTCACTGTTTGTTATTTTGTTTCATTTAAAAAAAAACATTTTTATTTGCTTCTTAGCAGAGAGAGAGAGAGAGAGAGCAGAGAAGAGACAGAGACAGAGACAGAGGCAATGGGCATGCCAGGGCCTCTAGCCACTGCAAATGAACTCCAAATGCATGTGTCACTTTGTGAATCTGGCTTTATGTGGGTACTGAGGAATCGAACCCCAGTTGTTAGGCTTTGCAGGCAAGTGTCCTAACTGCTGACCTATCTCTCCAGCCCAGTTGTTCATTATTTTTATTGCCCACTGTTTTACTATATCCCAGGTTCTGGGTGGACAGGGGTCATTAGCACAGGTCTCTTACTGATGTGCTTTCTAGTGTAATCTCTCTCCAGGACAAACATCAGGTTGCGCCCAGGCTGCCCCTTTTTGGAAGTTTGTGGGGGATGCACGATTGCTCCCCCCCTCTCCACCCAGCACTGACTCTGGGCCTCTCTTTCCCACTAGCTTCCCCATGTGCTTTGTGCATCTTCCCCAGCCAAGCTGTTAGGTCTCAAGTACAGGACTCAAGTACCGAGATGAAAGGCCCCAGACCTCCTAGAAGCTGATGCCCTAACAGTCACAGTGCCGCATCTGCCTCAGAGTTCAGCAGTCACAGAGCAGGCCCAGATTCTGGTGATGAGAAGTGAACTCCAGTGCTCTGGGGAGGACAGACAATGAATCTATTGAGATATGGCCCTTTATACGGAATGTGAGACATGGACAAGAACATTACCATGGTCTCTGTGGAGTATGGAGTTGAACCCAGTTAGAAGGCACTATGAAGGGACTGTCACTTTTTCTTTGGTACTGAAGGATTAAATTTAGGGCCCTGGGCAAGCTAGACAGACACTCCTATCATGCAATTATATCCTTAACTCTTTTATTAATGTTTATTTTTACAGAGTCTTACCAATTTGACCAGGCTAGTCTCAAACTTGCAACTCTCCTGCTTCAGTTGCCAAAGAAACTCAGACCACAAGCCTGGAAGCCAACACACCTGGTTATCTGTGGTTATTTTTTAAATATAACAAATGTGTATAATTTTTATGTTTTAATTGTGTTTTCCATTCCAAGAGAGAAATAGAAGGATGGTGAGAGTAGGAAATATGGAAGAGTTGGAGGAGGAAGAAACATCGACAAAAAGCACTGTTTATATACAAAGTTTTAAATATTTAATAATGGTTATCACAGTAAATGCTGTGTATTTACTTGATTTCAAAATTATTTTATAAGACATGAGTTAAGATCTAGCTCTAACATGTGTACCAAGTGCCAAGCAATCTCATAACCACTACATGTGCAGTGCTGAGAACAACAATGTTGTCACCATGGAGCTTGTAACGGTCAAATGAGGGACAAAAGCAAATAGGCAAATGGATGAATAGTCCATGAATAGTCATGATCCTGATGTGTGCTCTGCGGGGAAAATGGTGCCACCATGAGAAAGGAGGAAAGGAAGGCATAGGAGTGGAAAAGCAGGACACATGCTGGGGAGACTTCTCAGTGGCTATACCAGTTACCTTCTTGTTGCTGGTACGAAACCTCCTGAGAAGCAGCAGATAGAGAGAAAAGGTTTCTTACAGGTTCACAGTTTTGAGGGAAGTTTGGTCACGGTGGGGAAAGTATAGCAGGAGTGGCAGCCACCTGGGCACTACATCTTCACAGCAGCATGAAGGAAGGAGTATGAGTACTGGCTGTAACGTCCCAAAGCCCACCCCAAGGTAGGCACCACCTCCCAAAGGCCCCACAACTTTCCCACATTGCCACTAAAGACCGATCTTCAGAACACATGAGCATATGAGGGACATTCTACATTCAAATGACCACTCTGGTAAGGTACTTGCCACATAAGCATGAGGAGCTGAGGACTGGATCTCCAGCACCCATGTAATCCTTAGGGATGGTGGTGTGCACCAGCATTCACAGTGCTGGGGAGGCAGAAACAGAAGGATCCTGAACATTTGCCAGCTAGCCAGTCAAGCCAAACCAGTGACCTCTAGGTTGAGTAGGAGACCCTGCCTCAAGAAAAAAGGAGAAGAGTGACTGAAGACAGCACCCAGTGTTGACTTCTGGCCTCCACATGCACACATGTACACCTGCCCATACATGTGTGCCCATACACATACATTCACATCACACACACACACACACACACACACACACACACAAACAAATAAATAGATAAGTGAGAAAAGAATCAAGGGGAGTGTGGTGTGGAGTAGTGCAGACTGAAGACTCAGGAGAAAAGATGGACAAGCAGACGGGAGAGACAATGGAGGTGATGGAGTATTTCTGGCATGAGTTGATGACAGAGACCAGGTTATCTGAGAAACAAGCTGGATTCAAGGAAAGGGACCAAACTTGAAAGATTATCCGGAGGAAATGAGCTCCTGAGCTGTCACCTGGGGCCCACTGGAGATGATGACATCTAGCACAGCTGCTCAAAACTGTGTAGTCAAAAGCCCATGATCTCCTCCTCAGATCCTGCCTCTGCACTTCCTGTGGATCTCATCTCACAAAAAGCCCATGATCAGTAGATCTCACAACAGATAAACCTGAGATCCTGCAGTCAAAAGCCCATGATCTCCTCCTCAGATCCTGCCTCTGCACTTCCTGTGGATCTCATCTCACAACAGTAGAGATCATAAACCTGAGATCCTGCAGTCAAAAGCCCATGATCTCCTCCTCAGATCCTGCCTCTGCACTTCCTGTGGATCTCATCTCACAACAGTAGAGATCATAAACCTGAGATCCTCCTCCTCCTCAGATCCTGCCTCTGCACTTCCTGTGGATCTCAAGCAGAGATCCCTGAGATCCAAATGCCAAATGAGAGACCTTGTTGCTGTCATAAACTGGAATTCAGTCTCAGGTGCCTTAATTGATTTTTCTCAGGATAACAGATGGAGTACAGGATGCTAACTCTAGAATGCATCATGCCTTCCTGGGATATAAATATAATTAAGTTCTGAGAATTAACTTCCCTTCATGTCAGAATGTGCTAAAATCTATGGGGCAGTTTTTCTTCTGAAAACTACCAGTTACTGATGATGGAATACACCATGTCCCAGTCATTTATATAACCACTGGGGATGAATTCACGGCAACCCCAATAGACATTGCACCTGGGTCATCCATCCGATCTCATTGTCTCAGGTAATTATTTGTTCTGGGTGTACATAGAGCATAGAAAACAATGAGACTTGGTCACTCATGTAGTAATAGATTCAAATTATCCAATGCTCACATTTTCTAAGTTGACCTAGAGTACTATCATTTAAAAATATATATTGACTTGTCTTTTCTCATTTTTCTATGTAGGCATTTCCAAAACCTGAGAAAGAAATGTATTTGACCTTGAAATCAGCCACTGGAAAAATAACCTGTCTGAATGTTACATTTCACCTAAAATATTATATTGTAGGGCTGCTCAATGGCACTGCTATAATCAAGCATCCACCATCATTTTTTACACACCAAGTTACATAGGCTTGAACTTCTTAAAAGTCAGTCCAAGGACAAAATGTGCTCACCTGCACAAAAGCATACATATGCATGGACAATTAACTTATCTTTTGGAGTTTCTCTCTTTTTCATGTTCTTAAACAAATCTGAGAGTAGAAAACTGTAAGTGTGATGAGTCTCGTAGCTCACACCTCTAATCCCAGATATTTCAAGAGGATGAGACAGGCAATCACAAGTTCAAGGACTGCCTAACCAGCTGAGTGAGACTGCCTCATTTGGGTCTCAGTAGCACCACTCGTGTCTAGCATGCACAAGGTTCAATCCAAAATATGATGCAAAACAGCCACAAACATGAAGTACTTGATTTGAGTAATGATCAAGAGACAGCCAACATAGTATTTCTCACTGAAATCACATGATGGGGTGGAAAGGACCCATGGAAATGGGAGGTTGATATCCAAGTCCAGCTCTGTGATGACAAGACACATAACCTTGAACAAAACCTTAACTTCCAAAAACTCCTTCACACAAAAACAAAATATGATATTATATTATTGTTATAATTTTTAAAAACTCTTTCTAACACACCGCATGAGTGCTGGGATCTCACGTGATGACTCTTCATAACATCGTCCTCTCTGGATCAACCCTTTGAATCCACAAACCAATCATATCTTGGGTCACCCGCTTGAGTACAACCAATCATGTCTACGCTTACACCTCTGAGCATGATGCTGAGGCTCACCCTGACTAGATGTGTGAACCATAAAGGACGTGGCACAATGCCTGCTCCTCTCTTTCTTTTGCCCTGCAATGTGGCCTGAGCATCCCTGTGATTCTGTCCCTCCTTCTGTCTGGCTGAGACCAGCAAGGCCTGGCCGGGAAGCGGAGGGTGCTTACCTTGGCTTGCGTGTTTTTCTTCGTGCTTTCTATCTGTGTCACAGTCAGGGGGACTCTCTCACGTTGCTTACATGTGTGATTTTCTTTGGTCTCTTAGTCCTTCACTATTTCTTAAGCCTCTCTGGTCTGTTCTTTGAACGGGCTTCTATGTCCGATCTTCCACGTGTGTGTAACTGCTCCAGCTTTTCCCTAGATATAATTTCCCTTAAATCAACCTCATGAATTGTGATTTCTCCCTAAATAAACTCAATAATCCATAATTTATTCTTCTTGAGTCTGTTTTATCAATTCTTTGTTATAAATAGGATACAGGCCCAAAATTGAGGTTCACATATTTGGGAGATACCCCCTAAGTCCCCAAACCCCTCAGGAGTGCTTTGCTTCCCAAGCACCAGAATGTTCTGCATTATTTAGGTGAGTAGTTATTACCTCATGATAAACTCTCATGTTCTGGTTTGCCTTTTTAGTTCTACAGTTAAAGGAAAAGGTTTTCACATTTTCTAGGTACTTTTTAAAATGTGGCGGCCACAAAGGTCACACTGTTTGGAACATAGCTTCAAGAAGAACAACAAGTAGATAGAGACATACCATGGCCACACTCAAGTTATGCAATCATTCCATTATCCCAATAAATCATCCATACCGTTGGCAATCACTAAGCTGTGTTTTTGTCCCTGTTTTTTTTTTTTTTTTTTTTTTTTTTTTCCTAGAGTAACATTAAGGGAATTAATTGGTTTGTGCCTTCTGTGTTGGACTGGTTTCACTGAAGCAATGCATTCAATACTCAGCCAGCTTTCTGTGTGAGATCAAAAATTTACTATTTATTGCTGAGTAACATCCTACTATGCAGACAGACTAGTTTCTTTGCTGAAGTTGTTTCCAAGCATAGATAAAGGATACATGTGAATGTAAAAGATTCTGAAAAGAAGTTTTCATTTAGCATTATACAAAAGTAAAGGAGTGTTACAAATATAAAGTAAAAATTCTTTTCATAGTGGTTAGATAGATAAAATAACTGACTGCTGCTCCCACAACACATAAACCACCACCCCATGGGGAATACCTGCAACCCCACTGAGAAGCATCCCCATGGAATGAGGGCAGGGACGAAGGCAAAGACGGTACCAATACATTATGTATACACATGAAATATGTTGATAATAATAATAATGGTAAACATTAAAAAATAAAGTAAAAATTCAATTTTGTAAGAAATTTCCAGCCATTAAGCCAAAATGCTTATGTCATTAATCATTCCACCACTCTGTATGAGAGCTTTAAGTTTTTCCTATCTTTTATCAAACCTGTGTGCATGAAGTGTGTGTATGGGCATGCCACAGCACATCTGGGCAGTCAAAAGACAACTTTGAGGCTTTTCTCCTCTCCCATCTTCTTTTGTTTGCTTTTTTAAAATTAATTAATTAGAGAGAGCAAGAAAGAAAGAAACAGAGAGAGAGAGAAGAATATGAATGGGAGCACCAGGGCCTCCAGGCACTGCAAACAAATTCCAGAGGCATGCGCCACCTTGTGCCTCTGGTTTATGTGGGTCCTGGGGAATTGAACCAAGGTACTTTGGCTTTGCAGGCAAATGCCTTAACCACTAAGCCATCTCTCCAACCCTGGTTTGGTTTTTTGAAGTAGAGTTGCACTGTAGTCCAGGCCGACCTGGAACTCACTCTGTAGCCCAGTCTGGCCTCAAACTCACAGTGATTCTCTTGCTTTAACCTCCCAAGTGCTGAGATCAAAGGTGTGTGCCACCTTCTTTTGAGAAAGGTCTCTGGTGTGTGGTCTCCATCTCTTGTGAGCTTCTGGATTCTTCTGCTTCCACCTTGTTTGTGATTACAGAGGTATGTACCACTTTGCATCCAACTCTGGGTGGGTGCTGAGGAGAATCAAACTTGGGTTGGCAGGCTTGTAAGCAAGCACCTTTAGCTGCTGAGCAACCTCCCCCAGCCCAGATTTTCCCTTTCTACACTGTGCTTGCTAATAACAGGTCTGAGGTTTGAAAAATCAGACATGTTAATAGGGATTCGGTGATAACCTCAAAAGATTGAACTTTCATTTGTCTACAGTTGGTGACATCAAACATTGGTTTATGAGCATATATTTCCTTTGTGATATTTCTTTCATGACTTGGCCAAATCTTTTGGCATTTTGAAAACTAAATCGTTAGCTCCTTTATTACTGTTTGGAGAATTCTTTTGCATAGCTGGATACAAGTCCTCCATCAGATGCATAATTTAGGAATAATTTCCCTTCAAATTCTGGCTTTTCTTGTCCTTGTTTTAGTATTTTTAGACCTGAACATATTCAGGGTTTGAAATTCAGATCTGTCATGTTTTTCTCCTCTGTGACTTGGGGGCTTTGTTGTGATTGGTGTGTGTGCGCTTTGCCTGACCCAAGGTAACAAGGTCTTACTGTTTTCTTCTAGATGAGTTAAAGTTTTAGATTTCCTAGACCTATTATGCACTTTCATTAACTCTTAAAAACATTTTATTTATTTCCAAGGGAGGAGATAGAGAGAGAGAGAGAAAGAGAGAGTATATATGAGTGTGCATGCCAGGGCTTCTAGCTACTGCAAACAAACTCCAGATGCATGTGTGATTTTGTGCATCTGGCTTTACATGGGTACTGGGGAATCAAACCCAGTTGTTAGACTTTGCAGGTGGGCGCCTTAACTGTTGAGCCATCTTTCCAGCCCCACTTTAGTTAACTTTTGCATAAGATACTAGGTCTAGGTTGAAGTTTATTCATCCATCCATTCAGTCAGTCACGAAGAGTGGCCAATGTCCGCCCATTTCAAAAGGATTTTGGAAGATGAAAGATGATAAAGCTGTGTATGATAACTCATGCCTATAATGCCAGCACTCTGGAGGGAGGCTGAGGTGGGTAGATGGCTATGAGTTAAGGTTACCCTGGGCTGCAGGGTAAGTTCCGGGTCAGCCTGGACTAGAGTGAGACTATGCCTCAAAAAAAAAAAGAGATATTATAATGCTTACAACTCTGAAATATCAGCTTAATGATATTTTCATTCTTAGAACAGCATTCATAAAGGCTCTTGAATGACTTCTCTGATATTTTGTCTTGTAATGGGTTTTCTCTAAATTTAGTGTCATATAACAGTAAGCATTTACTATTGCAGGGCACCTGGCACTAGGGATTTGGGAATGGCTGAGCCTGTGGTCCTGGTGCAAGCTGACCCATGAAAGGAGGACAGTAAATTGGGCTTTCAGCCTCATCAGAACTAGAGGGTCTGCTTAAAAGATGTCTTCTGAACCCAGGGCTCTGTTATTTCATGGCTACTGATAAGAGGCCGATCTCTGAGCCTGACCACATGGATCTTCTAGAGAACTGCTTGCATCCTTCTCAGCACATCAGCTGGCTTTCCTTAGAGTGAGCTCAAGAGGGAAGTAAAAAAGGCATTGAATAATCTGCATTTGGCGGTTACTCTCATTCCTTCTGCATTCAGGTTGCAAGGGTGCACTCACTATGCATATCCCATGTTCAAAGGAGAGAGATTAAGGTTCACCAAAGTAGAAATATCAAGGAATTTTGAGGCATTTCTTAAATCATCACTTTATGTTTTTATTTCACAAATTGGCCAAACTACTTTCCTTTGGCAATATTTCTAGTAATTTCTATTACAGTTATGTCAGAAATTACATTACCACACACCCTACAGGGATTTTTATTGTATCCGGTGAAGATCCTTCAGAACGGAAAAAAAAAAAAAGAGTTCACACTGGATAGCATCTTATCAACAAAGAAACACATGAAGGCGGCACATGAAATATGTGTCCTTTTGCTAACACTCCTGCACCCTACAGCTTGGCAAAGAACAGATCAAGAAGTAGACATTATGGCCTGGCTAACCCTACCAATAGAGTGGAAGGAAAGGTAGAGAGTACCTGGAATTCAAGATGTTTTTCTGAGAGCAAAAAGTGCTCAAGGCCAGATTCCAACACACACCCATAATCCCAGCATTCTAAGAGGTGGAGTCAGGAGGATTGTGAGCTTGAGACTCTCACATAAATAGCAAGAGACAATGTATTCAAGGGGCAAGTGGGTAAAATAAATGGCTTCTGACATTCAATTTCAATTTAAAATATCAGGCTGGGGAAATGTCTTAGCGGTTAAGGCACATGCCTGCGAAGCCTGGTTCAATGCCCTAGGACCTACATAAGCCAGATACACAAGGGGGTGCATGCATCTGGAGTTTGTTTGCAGTAGCTGGAGGCCCTGGCACACTCATTCTCTCATAAATAAATAAATAAATAAATAAATAAATAAATAAATAAATATTATTATTATTAAGTAAGGACATAGGCTGGTGAGCAAGGACACATGGCCGATTTCTCATGCTTCATTTAGCCCTCAAATGCTAAAAATGCATGCCTTCACTCCCAGAGCTAGGAGTGGAGAAAGTCATGGGAATCAAACTGAAAGATGTATCAACAGGATGTGGAATATGAGTACAAAACATATAATGTTTGTGAAATCTGTCCTTCAGAGTAGATTTCACATAGCATGTTAGATGAACACTCACACAATGCCCAGTGAGGAGGAAGTGGGCAAACTGTGCAGCCCCCATTTAGTAATGTATTATGCAGCTGTAAAAAATGATAGTGATGAAGATCCTATGGCAACAAGGTAACTTCTTGTAATGTTTTAAGGGGAAGGATAGAAACTAAACCTGCATATTACAATTATGCAAAAAGTATTTTACAGAAACAAGAAATAAACATACTACAATATGTGTAATTAATAATGAATATTTCTGATTGGTACACTTTAGAGTATATTTTGTTTTCCCTCATATATTTATTTGAATGTATTAAATCTTAGAAAATGTATTTATTTAGTGTAAGTTATGTTTATGTGTGCCTGTCTGAATACTGTTGCGGGTTTGTGAACATCCATGTGAAGGCCAGGGAACAACCTTGGCAGAAACCTTTATTTTTTTTTTTGAAGACAGTATATCTCACTGGCCTGAAAATAACCAGTTAGGCTTGACTAGCTGGCCATTGAGAGCTCCAGAGATGCTCCTGTCTCTGCTTCCCCAGCGCTGGGATTTGCAAGACTGTGCCACCACACTTAGCATCTTACATTCCTTCCCAGGATTGACATTAGGTCTTCAGGCTTGTAAGCCAAGCATGTTACTGACTGAGATATCTCACTAGCCCAGAAAAAGCATTTATACTAACAATGCAGCCAAATCTAGAGTGCTCTATGTCCACTAACCGAAGCAGAAATGCATGAGTAAGAACAGACTAAATGAGGTGGTTCATTCTGTCACAAGTTAACAACTGTGAGAAATCTATCAATCTCTCTAAAGTTATGGACTGGACAGATGGCCTAGTGTTTAAGGAACTTGCCTGAAAAGCCAAAGGACCCAGGTTCAATTCCCCAGGACCCACGTTAATCAGCTGCACAAGGTGGTACGAGTCTGGAGTTTGTTCTCAGTTGATAGAGGCCCTGGCATGCCCATTTTCTCTCTATCTGCCATTTTCACTGTCTCTCAAATAAATAACTAGAAAACAAACTCTCGAGACTTAGAAAATGTATTGTCTAGGAAGGGTTAAACACTCTGGAAAGAACAGGATTTGAAAAAGTGAGGTGAACTAGGATGGACAAATCTTGCTGTTAAAACAGAAGGTTTTACCCTGGGTCATCCTGTTCCTAGGAGAGGAGGGAAGAAGTGGTTTGGGATAAGGACTGGTCAAAGTTCAAGGGTCAGGAGCAAAGAAAGAAACCTAAAAGTTTTCTAAGTAAAGGTAATAGGTATTGTTCCAAAATTGGTCAGTGGGAACAAATAATTCAATGAACCATTTGTAAGGTAAAAGCTGGAAATCTGACAAGGCCATACCCATCCTCTTCATGGGTTAGCAAGGGTGCACCAGTACATCTTAGGTGAGGCATACAGTAAACTATAGTTTCTTGTCATAAACTCTTTCTGGTTTGCTTACCTCAAGCATCCAGAATCACTGTGTTAGATACAATTCAGCATTGTTTCTGATTACACTAGTATAACTACTGCTTGGTAATGCATGTGGGAGGTTGAGGCAAGAGGAAATTGAATTTGAGGCCAGCCTGAGCTACAAAGAAAGACTTTTTTCCAAAAAAAAAAAAACACTATTGTATCAGTCACTCATTACTGGGACAAAACAGGTGTTGGAAAGCAGCCAAGGAGGAAAGGGGGTTGCTTCTGGCTTACTGTTTTGAGGAGGGAAGTCCATCACAGTGAATGGCAGGAACAGGAAGCCGGAGTCAGTGACATCAACACATCAGCAGGGAGGAAGTAGAGCAGATGAACTTGAAGATGTGCTACAGCACATCAAGGCAGGACTTCCTTCACAAGGCACCACCTCCTACAGGTTCCACAACCTTTCTGAGCAGCACCATCAACTGGGGATTAAATATTCAAACACATGAGTCTTCTCTAGACATACCATTCACATCACCACAACTATTGTTATGTTGTGGTAACCCTTTCTTCAGCAATCCAAAACACTCTGGTTTTCTCCTCTCCCTCATTTCTGTAGGTCCTAGAAGTATCATGGTTTCTAGGCCCTGAACTTAACAGACGTCATTCTTGAACGTAAGACCCAGAAGCATGGGGGGGGGGTTCTTTTAAGATTCCTAAGCTACGTATGGTAGAACTCATACAAGTGCAACGAGTCCAAAGTGAAGTCACGTATGAGACATGGGTAGGGTTATCAGCTTTGATACAAAGTTGTTTAGAGTCAGGCCTGGTTAGAGAAGTTAAGAGGCACCCTAAAAGTCGGGCGTGGTGGCTCACACCTTTAATCCCCGCACTTGGGAGGCAGAGGTAGGAGGATCACCATGAGTTCAAGGCCACCCTGAGACTACATAGTGAATTCCAGGTTAGCCTGAGCTACAGTGAGACCCTACCTGGAAAAAAAAGGGGGGGGGCACTCTGAGAGAAGACAGTTACATCATAAGTGGTAGACTCTAGTGTGTCTGCTATGAGCAAAATGTGCCAGCTTTTAAAGAACTATGCCAAGCAGAGAAGGTCAAGGCACTTTCAGTTGTAGTAAGTTGTGACAAGTGTTATGACAGGATGGGAGGAGTTTGGGAGTGTATGCCTAATTTGCATGTGGAAGTGAGGTTCTGGTGGAATCTTTCACCCACTAAAAAAAAAATAAATAAATAAATAAATAAATAAATAAATAAATAAATAAATAAAAAATAAATAGAGCACTAGCAAGTCACAGAGAATGCAAAAGTGGAGGCAAGGAAGAAAAGGCCCTTCAGGAGAGGCCTGAACTTGTGAACTGCTGTGTGCCATGCCTCATGTCCTGAGCACTCGGTATCCAGGTATCAATGAAGAGGGAGGTGATGACATCTCTGCCTAAGCGTTTGCAGGGTCCTGAGAAAAGCAAGCATCCATCCCCCCCACCTCCCCAAAGCAGGCTCCCACAGTCACTGGTGATGACCTGAAGGTTCTGCCTGCCTGTGGCGGTCAGACCTACCTCAGGGGTCATCCTCAGGAAGGAATGCCCTGGCCCACCTCCTCAGAGGCAGGGTCTCTCCAAGTGTGCTCCCTGGCTGGCTGGCCCCCACAGGAACCGCCCTGTCTGCACTCCCAGCGCCCCCTGGCTTTTCCTTTCCTTTTCTTTTTTTCTTTCTCTTCTCTTCCCTTTCCTCTTTCTTTTCTCTTCTTTCTCTTCTTTCTTTCTTTCTTTCTCTCTCTTTCTTTTCTTTCTCTTCTTTCTCTTTCTTTAACTCTTCTTCTTTCTTTCTTTCTCTCCCTTCCTTCCTCCTTCCTCCTCCTCCCTCCTCCCCCCTCCCTCCCTCCCTCCCTCCCTCCTCCCTCCCTCCCTCCCTTCCTTCCCTCCCTCCCTCCCTCCTTTTCTTTTCTTTCTTTCTTTCTTTCTTTCGTGTTTTCTGGAGTTTGAACTCCGGTCCTCCGGCCCCGCGTTCCCCACTCTGGGGCTCCCCATTTCTGCGCGTGACCTGGAGGAGGCCGCGGCCGGCCGCCGTGAGTTTCCCGCCCGAGCGTCCCAGCCCGGCCGGCCGGCTCGGAGCAGCGCTCGCCGGGAGGGAGGGCGGCGGCGGCGGGGACTGGAGCGAGCCGGGCAGGGCCGGGCGGGGCCGGGCGCGAGAAGGCGGGGACCCCGCGGTCGGCCGGTCAGGCTGTCGGTGCGTCCGTGTGTCAGCGTGTCGGGCTGTCCCGCCGCGGCCGAGGACCGCGTCCCCTTGGTGCGCGGCACGAGGCTGAGGTGAGGAGGGCGGGCGGCTGAGGGGAGGTGAGGCGCGCGGCTGAGGTGAGGAGGGCGGGCGGCTGACGGGGAGAAGCGGGCAGCTGAGGTGAGGCGCGCCGCTGAGGGGAGGTGAGGGGAGGGGAGGCGGGCGGCTGAGGGGAGGGGAGGTGAGACGGGCGGCTGTGGGGAGGTGAGACGGGCGGGCGGCTGTGGGGAGGTGATGGGAGGTGAGGTGAGGTGAGACGGGCGCGCGGCTGAGGGGAGGTGAGACGGGCGGCTGAGCGGAGGTGAGGGGAGACGGGCGGCTGAGGGGAGGGGAGGGCAGACGGGCGGCTGAGGGGAGGTGATGGGAGGTGAGGTGAGGTGAGACGGGCGCTCGGCTGAGGGGAGGGGAGGGGAGACGGGCGGGCGGCTGAGGGGAGGTGAGACGGGCGGCTGAGGGGAGGTGAGGGGAGACGGGCGCGCGGCTGAGGGGAGGTGAGACGGGCGGGCGGCTGAGGGGAGGGGAGACGGGCGGCTGTGGGGAGGTGAGGGGAGACGGGCGCGCGGCTGAGGGGAGGTGAGACGGGCGCGCGGCTGAGGGGAGGTGAGGGGAGGCGGCGGGCGCGCGCGCCGAGCGGAGGCGGTGCGCGGTCCTGGCGTGGGCTCTGAGGACGGGCCTGGCCTCCGCGGCCGCGTGGAGAGGGTTCGCGGGAGGAAGCCCGTCGCCCGCCGTGGGTCCTGCGCGCCGGGTCGGCTCCGGCCAGCCTCGTCCCCGCAGCCCCGCGGTGTGCGCAGCCCGCCGCACCTTCCCTGCCCTCCTCCTCCACCTCCAGCTCCTCCTCCTCCGCCTCGTCCTCCCCGGGCTCCTGACGCTCGAGGCGCCCAAGGACACGAGGGAGGTCGGCGCCGGGCAACGCTTGCCCTGACAAGTGGCCGAGCCCGAGGGTTTGCGCGTCCTGTGCTGTCCTGGCCGGCCGCGCTCCCTCTGCGCCTGCCCCAGCCCAGGCCTGGGAGAACAGCAGCCCCGCGGTGACCCTGCACGAGGGGACTCTGGTCACTTGGTCCCGCACAGTTGTTGTTGATGTTTGTCAACATCATTTGGTCCTTAGCCTTATTTTAGTTCTTTCAGTCCTAAGTGTCCCGTGTGTTTTCTGCCAAGAACGCAAGGGGTGAGGGAGAAAGGGAAGCTGGCCTTGAAGGGGGTTGAAAAGCCACCACCACTCAAACAAACAGAGAAAGCACTGATACTTTGTATTGAGTGCCAGCATTCCCCACTTCTCTGAGTGAATAAAAGAGATTTGTAACCGCTAATTGTTTTCTCCGAAGAATGTGTGCTACTATGTTTCTGCCCATGCTTGGACACACGTACGCTGTTCTCAACTCTCTCCACCCGCTGGAGGCACGCTTGAGAAATCGGCTGAGGGAAGTCCGCCACCGTGGAAGAGTATGTTTAAGTTATGAAATAACTTCAATGGAGCTTGGTAGTAATGGGTAGGAACAGGACTATTTCAAAACCTCAAGGTTGCTGCATTCAGATATCCTTGTGATTTAACAATTCCCTTGTTTCTGTTACTTAGTAATAACCTGGGTTAATAATACAGCTCACAGCAGGTGGTGTCCTCCTAACAATTTTATCACATCTTCAAAGTCAATTTTCTAGGGCCATTTTGTGTATATGTGTATCCGTTGCACCCTGACACTCCCAGTAAAAAAGTTCTAGATTCAACTCCTCTATCTGCTGGATTGGAGACAGGAGAGTTGGTAGGGGCCTGTGCTGAAAGTATCAAACCTTGCCCTTAGTTCTTGCCCCAAATCCATTTTGAAGTCCTGGCAAGTCCCCTCATTAACTTTGGGCATCTCAGCAAGTCCCATATCTTTTGTGTACTATTTTCAGTCTTTAAAAATGGAATTGCTAGAGAGGACATTTGGGTCCCTTGGAACTTCTAAAATCACATGCCCTGTCTCTCTAGAATCTTAGTTCCAAGCAGTTTTGAACAGTTACTCAAAGTTATGCTGGACGACTTAGCTGAGCTTTATAGACTGATGGACTGGGTCCTTCTGCCTGTGGCTGACAAGCACATGCCCTCATGTGTTTTTTATGTGGGTTCTGGAAATCAAACACAGGTCCTCATGCTTATCAGACAAATACTTTACCAATTGAGCTATCTTTCCAAACTCTGGGATTTTATTCTTCTTTTATAACTATATTTCTTTTTATTGACAATTTTTATTCATATATACAATGTATTTTGTTTATCATCTACTTTCATTCACTTCTTTTGTATCTCTTTCTTAACCCCTTCCACTTTACTATGTCTTTCTTCTCTTTCTTTCTCTCTTTTTCTTTATTTTTTTGGTGTAGCGGAGTTTTATCTTAAGATGAGCATTTTCTAGGGAAAAGAAGGAGAAAGTGACATGACTCTGAGCTCCTTTCATACTTACTCATAATGAACACATTAATTCTTTGTCCTTCTGAACATTTGGAATATATATGTTTTACACACACACACACACACACACACACACACACACACACACACAGGATATTGTGGCCAGGTCCCATCCACCTTATAGTAAAGTCCAGGAAGTAGGAATAACTATAGTAGAACAATCAAGACACCTATAATTAGAAAAAGGAAAATGGGGAGTACTAAACTCACCCAGGAAAAGCTCAAAGGAGCTAATATTTAGCTTCAGTCTCAAAGGTTCAAATTTTGTGAGCCTTTGCCAGGTGAAAATGCTGAGACTGGACATATCCTCAGCCAAGTTGAAAGCTGTGTGAAGATGTAGTGGCGCAAGAGAACACAACACGTGCACATCATGGCACACTATTTGATACTGTTCATTCTTACTGGCTACAGATACAACATTGGACAATTATGTTATCTCTGGACTTTAGTCTCCCCAAATGAGAATCTTAATACATTTTTAATATTTATTTATTTAGTTATTTGAGACAAAGGGAGGGAAAGAGAGAGAGAATGGGCACACCAGGGCCTCCAGCCACTGAAAATGAACTCCAGATGCATGCACCACTTTGTGCATCTGGCTTATGTGGGTTCCTGGTGAATCGAACCAGGGTCCTTTGGCTTTGCAGGCAAGTGCCTTAACCACTAGGCAATCCCTCCAGCCCAAGAATCTTACTGTATTTTTTAAAGTATTGATCTAAACTTCAAATTTATATTATCAGGTGCCTCCCTCCCAACATTGTTGGAAGACTTAGCTGTATGCAAAGCACTCTCTAGGAGACTACATAGTAGGCATTCAACCTGGATGGTGCCCTACAGATCTCCTCTTGATTAGTCACAGGGAAACAGTAGGATTTATGACTTTCATAGACAGCATTAAAATCAGACCCAGAAAGATGTTAGCTACTACTATGGTTTAGAATAAAGCATAAAATCATATATATGCTACCATCACTACCCTCCTTCCCTTCCCTATCTGTTCTGCTTTCCTTCATTGAAGATTGTGTTGTTGCCTGAGTTTGGGGGCAAGGCTCTGTGAAAGAAGTTCTGCACAATGTGTATGTCTGTATTCTCTTCTGGGAAAGGTCTACATTCCTGTATATATCCAATAGGATCTCTAGCCATTTTACACCCAGCTCCAAGCTCCACTCACTGCTTCAGTGTGAGCTATTGAACTGAGTCTTAGAAAAAAAAAAAACGTGTGTCCTGGAGAGATGGCTTGGTGGTTAAGGCACCTTCCTGAGAAGCCTAAGGACCCATGTTTGACTCTCCAGGCCCCACGTAAGCCAGATGCACAAGGTGACCCATACACAAAGTCACACATGCACACGAGGTGGCACATGCATCTGTAGTTTGATTACAGTGGCTAGAGGTCCTGGTACACCAATTGTCTCTCTCTCTCTCTCTCTCTCTCTCTGTCACTCACTTTCATATATATATATGCGCCAGTCTGTTGGGCTTGCCTCAAAAAAAAAAAAATAAAAAAGGAAAGCAAAAAAATAATCTAAGTATGCAGGATGTGTTGGAAATTGAGTCATTATTTGGGGCACCAGCTACAATTTGAACATTTTGAGAGGAATTTCTCATAGAATTTTACCTTCTTGATTTTTCTTTGGTACTCTTAGATTTGAAAGTTCTTTTAGATGTGGCAGAATTTTTCTTGAGCTTCTAGCTTAACTATACATGAGTTACCTCTCTCCCTAACCTGGCATAATTTTTGTGGATAATTCAATGCTTAGAGGATTGCTTAGTGCATCTGGCTCATGTGGGTCTTGGGGAATCAAACCTGGGTCCTTTGGCTTTTCAGGCCAGTGTTTTAGCTGCGAAGCCATCTCTTCAGCCCGAGAAAAATAGTTCACCTGTGGCCCTAGACCAGGACTGTTGGATAAGGAAGGCCCAACTCAGGCAAGGTACAAGGAATTCTTACCAGGCCAGAAGTTTTTCTCTGTACACCAGGGAAGAGTTTTTCTTTGTTCAATGAATTTTCTTTAATCAATTAACTCAAATATTTCATTGTGTTGTGTGAAAAACACTCCGAGGTTGATTCAAGATGCCAAGTTCTAAATGTGAATCTCTTTGGAGGGTTAATCTAAATTCTCATTCCCAGACTCTTACATCAAGTAGGAAGGCTAGGAATCTTTATTCTGAGGTGATTCTGGTCCCCATGGAAACTTTCTTTACCTTTTGAATAAATGATTTTCTAGCACTGGGTTCACATTACACTGAGGATAGAGCCATCTCTCTGACTATGGGTTGTTACCTACTGATCAAGTATCTTTTTTTTAATTTAATACATAAAATTCAGGACTTGGGCTGTAAATGTAAATTTCCATTCTGTTTCTTATTTGATGCATTCCTCAATTTTTGATATAATTTGTGCTAGTCTGAAGCAGCATTCGTTCAACACCTACAGAATAAAGTCTCTCCTTGAAGACGTGGCCTGCTGAGTCCTGTGAAGTCCACGGGCTTTTAGGGTCTTGAGACAGTTTTTCTTCATTGCAACCTCATCATGGTTAGACATGACAGGGGAAGGAGTTTAGGACTCTGAAGCTGAGGTGAGGTTTGTAGAGACTGCGTACTCATTAGACTATACGACCTTTCCTATTTTCTCAGCTGTGGACATAAATGCCCAGCTGAGTATTTCTGTAATTGATGTCCCTCAGAGCACCCTCTTCAAGCCCTGCTCCAGGCAGGTTGGATGCTCCCCGTGCTGTGATCTCCCTGTGCCTGATGGAAGCCAGGCTCCAGCACTTGTCCATGGTTTGTCAGCATCTTGGGGCTGGAGCTGGGACCGTTATCTCAGTGTCTGGTACACAGCAAATTAAGACGTGTCATGCATATTTTTTTCCAAGGTGAATTAACTCCTACTTCCCAAATGACCAATGAATCAGAATTCCTTTATTTTCTATAAAATACTTTGTAATTGTCTCCTCTTTTCCAAACATGAAATCAGCACTTCAAAATTGAAGATTACTCGTTTTCTAGTAGCATTGCTACTCTGTGTGTATGTGTGTTGGGGGGGGGCATGCATGCAACAATACACATCTGAAGGTCAGAAGACACGCTAGGTCAGAGGACAACTTTGTGATGTCAGTCTTTTGTTGTTGTTGTGGTTGTTGTTTGTTTGTTTGTTTTTTTTGAGACAGGGATTCTCTTGTTTTGCTGCTGTGAACACCAGGCCCACAAGCTTTGGGTTTCCATCGACTCTTCCTCCTGGTGCCTTGGGCTCTGCAGGATTAAAGACGTGTGCACTACTTGCACATGGATTTATGTGGGTTTGGAGCATCTGAGCACCGGTGGTCAGGCTTGCTGAAGCAAGCTCTTTTAACCACGGAGCAGTCTCACCCGAACCTGTCATCATTATTCTTACTTATGTATTTATTTATTAAGACAAAAAGTGACTGTGATTGTTGAATAGTCCACCATGTTTGTTACTTGTTTCTCTTCTTACTGTGGCCCTGGGAGAAGACCCTTTGAAGCCATACACACACACACACACACACACACACACACACACACACGCATTTTCCTGGCTGGAAGAACTTCACTTTCTTTTATTCATGTGAAAATCCAAACTAAAGTGACCCTTGAATTGCTAATGTCTGTCGCCTGGAGAAGGAGAAAATTATTTTCTGCCCTCCGTGTTGCTGTGTCTAGAACATGTGTTCTGAGTAGCTGCTGTTTTCACTGCCTCTTTTTCCAATTGAGGTGCAACATAAACTATTTTAATTAATACTGTGTCACCAAAAGGGATTGAAATAGCCAATTGAATTCTGCCAAGATAGAGTCTTTTGATGAAAACATATCTTTATTGATTGTGGATGAAGAAAATCATTCTTAAAATGAAATCCAGAGGAAAATCATATCCCTCAGAGAAAATTTCTGAGTGGCAGGCTGAGATTAACATCATAAAATTGAATTTGTGCTGCAAGCCTTTGATGTAATCAGCAGCTGGGAGATGGTGTTGCCCTTGCTGAGCTCTCTCTGATTGTGGTGAATTATTGTGTGGAATGAAATAAGTGTTTCTGGTGTCCCTCCTCCAAGAAATACAAACAAGGCATTACTGGGTAGTTTCTTGCTAGTTAAAATGGGTTGGATCGATTCTGGGCCTCTTAAGACCCTTATATGCCCATGCACTATAGAAGTTGGGCATTTATTTATGGCCCAGGGAAAGAATTGTTGATATCACTGGATAGTGACTTCTTGGTCAGGAGAAACCTAGTGGAGGAGCAGAAACCAGAGGTCCTCCTTCTTAGGGCCTGTTCTGGAATGAGCAGAAGTGGGCTATAGGGACTAGGGAGATAGCTTAGTCAGTGAAGTGCTTGCTTTGCCAGCAGGAAGACCTGCGTTTGCAATCCAGTACTCACATAAATGCCAGATGATGGTGCATTCTTGTCATCCCAGCCGTGGGAGGCAGAACGTGAGACTCCCTGGAGCTTTCTAGCCAGCCAGTACGACTCTTCAGTGAACCGCAGACCAATGCGAGACTTCGTCTCAAAAAGAGGTGTATGGAATTCTTGAGGAGCGAAACCTGAGGATGCACTCTAGCCTCCACATGTGCATATGTTCCTGCACACACACACACGTGTCCACATGTGCACACATGCACTCTCACACCGCACACATGAAAAAAAAAATACTATAACAGACTAATTTGTTTCTGTTGGCCTAGAGATCATCTAACGTTATGATAGGCACTGCCTGGAAATCATGTCTGAGTTGAAATCTCCCATTCTATGTAGCAGCCTTACGCTGAGGTCTTTGCTGCCTTTGTGTGAAGTCCTGGGGCTTTGAGAGCATTCCTGACCATGCACGTGATTCGGTGCATAATGAATAGGTTTTGTAGATTAAACAGCGAACATCTACTTACAGATTCACTCTCAGACTAAAGTGGTTTGGCACCTACCCACACTTGGGGTTGAAGGTACATTGTATTTGTTGGGCTTTTGTTTTCTTTAAAGAAGTAGTTGGACTGGCTTGTCTGTGTGTACTGTAAACAGGTGATTTCGTCATCCTGAATTCTTACTCGCAGGCCCTTTGAGAAGTGGGATGGGCCTTGAGGTCAGACAGACATAGAGATATAATTATGCCT
Organism: Orientallactaga sibirica; assembly: GCA_036365145.1. Classification (NCBI taxonomy): domain Eukaryota; kingdom Metazoa; phylum Chordata; class Mammalia; order Rodentia; family Dipodidae; genus Orientallactaga; species Orientallactaga sibirica. Next base: position 2,316,313 of record JAEOAD010000016.1, on the reverse strand, counting down.
AGCCAAGGAATTCAGATTTACCAAGCCTCTTTTCCGAAGAATACTAAAGGAAGCTGTCCAGAGAGCAGAGTTGGTGTTTAGAAAGCACTTGCTAAGTGACATCTGTAATGCTCGTGAGGCTGGGACCAAGAGGACACGAGAGGTAGGATGTGCGCAGAGGTAAAGGTGAGCGGGAAGATGGGGTGATCCGGGACCAGGGGAAGTTCTCTGTAGTAGAAAAGAGACATGAAGAATATGAAAGGGAAACAGAGCTGCCTTGCTCATGAAAGAAACCCCACAAGGATGCATGTTCATCTCCTGCATCTGGAGTTAGTGCCAGGATGGGAAATTGTGGAATTATCTTTTTTAAAAAAAACTTGAGTCTTCTCATAAAACTAAGATTCTTTTCAGTCATGACCCATGAGTGCTGAGTGTTCTCTGTCACAGCCTCAAAGCACAATGGGATTTTGTATTCAAAAGCCTTCCTAGTAAGTTGGGCTTAAAAGCATGCCTGGGACCTGGTCCTAGCCCTGGACTGAGCAGAAAGCAGTGGACTCACAGGTGCTGCAAACGTGTGTGGCATGCACATATGTTTATATGCATCTTCATATATGTGTGGGTACATGTGTGTGCATGCACATGTGGGCATGAACATGTGGAGGCCAGAAGACAACTTCAAGTATTATCCTCTGGTACACTGTACCTTCTCTTTTTGAGACAGGGTCTCTCCTTAGCCTGGCACTTGCCTACTCGGCTAGACTGGCTGGCTAGTGAGATCCAGGGATCTCCTTGTCTCTGCTCCCTCCCCAGCACTGGGGTTACAAATGTGCGCCATTGTGTCCAGCCTCTGTTCATGTCTTACTCTAGTCATGTCTTCAGGCTCGAGAGGCAGGTGCTTTGCTCACTGAGCCATCTCCCCAGCCCTGGCACAAAATGTTTTTAGTGACCATTTTCAAAGCAATAATCAGCACATGGAATGGCATGGTTTTATAGACATTCAGGATTCCCAAGGATATATTTATATAACTTAGTCTTTTTTTTCTGCTTGTATAAAGAAATGCTTTCCCTCATGTGGTTCCAGCATCCAGTTGGCACCAGTGAGCATGCCACCATAGTGCTTAGCAGGAGTGCATGTGAGAGGGGGTTGTCCCATTGCCAAAACAGGAGCCAGAACAATTTATTCTTCCATGGGGTCAGGTAGTATTTATAGTGTGTTCATTTAAACATACACAATTAGGCTGAGAGTTCATTCTTGTTCTTGGATATGGGGGGTTATATCATTCAAGACTGCAGATAGTCTGCAGAATTCTCTTGCACAAAGCAACTGCTCTGTCCATCTGTCCATGAGCAGAGATGCTTGTTGAAAAGTCACCACAAGGTGACTCAGGTGCAGATACTTCCTGGGTAAGCACCGTGTTTGGTTTTTTTCCTACTCTGGATTCTCTGCAGCCCAACCGAACATCTTGCATATGTTTACTTCACAATATGTATTTGTTTGACTGACTCAAACAAACATATTTATTCATTGTTTGTCTGGACTACAGTGATATGATTTGTTCACTTATAGTTTAAACATAGGCCCATTATCTTCAGAAAGTTAAATCTAGCACAAGCAATGATAAAATCCTCTTAAAGCATAACCCTTTGAGGTTTTAAACACGAGGGCTATTAATTCCATGGAGACATTCACTGATTAAATAGACTTAAAAGTAAAATGCCACCCAGAAAGAATTTCGTTACCCTCCTAGTATTTCTTTTCCCACACTCATGCCCATCTCTTTAACAATGGCCCTGCATGGAATGCACTTGGTCTTGGGTGGCATTAGCTCTATGCCTCTGCAGATGAGTGAACAGGGAGGTGAGGACTGTGAGATCTGTAACTCCCAGCCTGGGAGAGCTTGTTGCTATGCTGGACACCTCATTTGCATCATGATAGGGATATGGCTCTAAGTTCTTGGTTGGTTTGTTGAAATACGTTCTGGGTTATGAGCGTCTGCAATACAGAGGCTAATCTGCATATCTGCCTTATTCCCTCCTTGGTCTCCGGATGATTTTACCATTACCATTACCTGCCAACACACCCTCTGCCTAAAGCACACTACTTTCTAGAATTTTGTAGTTAGTTATTATTATTATTATTTTTTTTCGAGATAGGATTTAAGTGTAGCTCAGGCTGACCTGGAATTTACTATGTAGTCTCAGGGTGGCCTTGAACTTGTGGTGATCCTCCTACCTCTGCTTCCCAAGTGCTGGGATCAAAGGAATTTTGTAAGTGTCAGTTAATCACTCACAGAGCTTGGCTTTGGTGTTGGTTGCCAGTTCATTTCATTCTTATGTTGTCTCGCTCCAGTGGGTAAACATTTTGAATTTGTTGTTATTCATATATGCCTTGGGCAGTCTTTGACTTAGTAGAAATTGTGTTTCCAACTTTTCTAAGGAGTGATGTTGATGAGATGAGATCTCTTGCCTCAGAAAGCCCTGCAAGCAGACAGGATTGGGGGGATGGTGCTTTTGCTAAGACTATGCCATCTGCCCTTGAACCCTCAGGCTCCCCAAGACCCCAGAACTGCTGCTCGTGTCCCTCTGGTTTTTAAGGAGCCCTGACCCTACTCTGTGTAGATGGCCCATCACTTTCTCCATCCTTTACTTTGTGTTTGTTTGTTGTTTCTTATTCCTGCAGAGAACTCTGTGTGGCTAAAGGCAACTCGACGTTGCTTTCTGCCAAAATGTAACCCTCCCAGGCCCGGTGTGGTGTGTGACTGCCAAGCTGTTTTACTTTGTTCTCCAGTCTCTGTTCTCTTCAAGTCTCTGAAGGTATCATCTCACACAAGAAACCATCCGTTTAAAGGCCGCAAATACAATGAATTTTAACACCTAGCTTTCCCTTAATCTCTATTTAAACTCAAATTTTGAAAACAAAACTCCATTTGATCATAAGATGACCGAGTTATCGTTTTTGAAAAGAAAATCTTGAAGCAATTTACTTTTATCCTGTTCAGTGGCTAAGCGTTCTGCAGGAAGTCAGTGAGAATCTTCTCCATGAAGCAGTGGGCTTCAAAGAGAGCACACAGCTGGAAAGGTCAGAGCTGAGACCCAAGCCCAGGTCTTTGATACCCCAAAGCTCACATTGTTAACAGACAGCATTTTTACTTTCCTCACAGGTGTGGACTCGGGTCAGAAGAACATTCTAAACATTCAGAACACATAGGTAAGGAATTTATCCCCTATTTTTTTTCCCCTTGGTTGTTGTCAGTCCAAACGTTCTAGACCTGCCTGCTCGTGAGGCCAGGCAGGGAGGGACTCATTGTCTGGGTGTGTCTCTGAACAAAGCTATTTATGACAAGGTTAAGAATTCCAGTGTCCAGCCACAGAACCACATTTGCCCCATGCTCCATACCCTGCTGACCTCAGACGAGTCAGAACAGTGAAAACAAAGTGTTAAGAAAGGAGATGAAGGTGGGCAGGAGGCTCAGGGCTGCAATGGCATGTTGTCTGTCCTTTGAGGTCTGCCTGCTTCTGTTTTGATGGAGACAGCGTCAGGAAGTCTTAGTCCAGCTTTAAAGGACACCAGTGGAGGCGGTGTGAGAGTCTAGCTGAATAAAACGGTTCATGTTGTTTTGCCTGACTTCTTCCTCCTGCTCCAACAACAATCTGGAATTTTCCTTAGCTGACTGCCAAACCTTTCTGGTGGGCCATCTTGGTTCTGGATAGCTTGTTAGGAGACGGTCTCTGGTTCTGCCTCAGCTGCTCTTTTCCTGGATTACCTTGACCAAATAACCTGAGCCTTCATTTCCTCACCTGTAGGAGAAGGAAAAGGAACTCATGATCACCAACACTCCTCATTGACCTCAGCTAGCATTACCAGAGGCTCTGGGGTGCCAATGAGATCCAGTTATATTTTTTAATTTTAGATGATAAATAGCTTATAGGCATGTTCTATACAATAATAAATGATACTTATAACTCAGTGGATAAAATGCTTGCTGCACAAACTTGCTGGCCTGACTGGGTCCCCAGAACCCATGTAAAAGCTGGATGTGTACTGGTAAGTGTCTGTAACCTCTGCCTCCTGCAATGAGATGGGAGGCTCACAGGCCAGGCAGCCTGGTATATGCAACAGTGAACAAGGCACCGTGTCCAAACAAAGGGGAAGGCGAGGACCAAGACTCGAGGTTGTCCTCTGACCTCCACTTGTGCACGGTGGCACGCACATGCCCATACTCACATGAGCACACATACACATACATTATACATACAAAATGATAATTTTAAAATACATTTTATTGATTATTTATTTGAGAGAGAGAAAGAGGCAGAGAGAGATAAGAGTTAGAAAGAGAGAGAGAATGGGCATGCCAGGGTCTCCAGCCACTGCAAACGAACTCCAGATGCATGCACCCCCTTGTGCATATGGCTTACGTGGGTCCTGGAGAGTCGAACTGGGATCCTTTGGCTTTGCAGGAAAATGCCTTAACCACTAAGCCATCTCTCCAGCCCCGAAAATGATAATTTTAAAAAGATCACTTTTAGGCTATTAAAATAGAAGAGGAAGAGAAAACCAAGTTTTATCTGGCTCATTCTATTGTATTTTCATCTCTTCTTTTTTCCATACGAAGGCATGTTGAGACTTAAAATAATAGAGATGATAAATACAACCTTAGGCGAACCTGGAACCAGTGTGTATTTCCATCCATCAGTGATGCACAGATTGAGGAAGAGATAACTTCCTCAGAATGTAATCCTAACAGGACAAGAAGACTCTGTCCTGGGAAAGCCAAATCAACATTGCTTTACTTCCTCTACCGAGAAAAAAAAGTTTACATCCTCATTTTAAAGTCCACTTCCTCAAGGTCCAGGTTGAATATTCATATAGTGACTTCAATCTTTAGTGAATGCCACCTCTGTGACAGGTAGTGTGCTGGTGAGTAAGGATGAACACAGAAAGTATACAGACCCATCCTTTGCAGCAGACGTGACCTATAACCACCCAGGGCGTTTCCTCTCTGGTGATGATTACAAGGTGATCTGGAAGTTCCCCAGAGGTTAGAATAGACAGACAGTCTTTCAACCCTAAAATATGCTTTCGTCCTGAAAGTCATTGCACTCATTGATGGACAGCATGACTTTATTTACAGGAAGCTCCCATTGTCTTAATTTCTACCAGGGTAGATCATGCTTCCAGAAGGCAGGACCAGCCAGCTGCTATTGAAAAAGTAGTATAGTAACAGTGGTCGTAGTAGATATTGCTGTAGAAGGCAGTTGTGCTCACCTCCTAAGATTCCTGGAGGGGCTGTCAGCCTGTCCTTGCCACTTTAAACCTCACTATTCCTGAGGGCTGGGGGGAGTGGTAGAATGCTTGCCTGGCCTGTGCAAAGTTGTTGGTTCTGTCCCCAGTGTTAAAAAGTCATAGTCCAAAGGGGAAAAGCCTAATGATTTCATTGCATAAGACTTTTCTAGAAAGTAAAAGTATTCACAACTCTTAATTCAAATGGGTAAAACCCAGTTGCAAGCAACACTCTGAAGCCTCTCTTGTTTAGAAACAGAAATGTTGAAATTTTAAAAAGGGGGAAATTTCAGACATGTCCTAAATGAAGTTTGGGTCTTGTTTGGTACATATCTTGGTTTTAATATGTATAAAAATAAAATTTGATATTGAGTTTATATATATATAATTTGTCTTTATATCAAATTAAATTGTATCAAATCCAGCATTATAATATGCTCTTTAGTTATTATCACTAACATAGTTTTTGAGAATTGACAAGGTTTTATATGTACACATACACACCTGTAGGTATATAAAAGAGGTTTTGGGATACAGTCCATCCATGAAGAAGTGTAAGACACTAAAAGGAGGGGATCAGTAAGTGTCCAGCTACTTGCTGTAGGTCACTCCATGACTATCCATGTTCTCATCAACTTCTGTATGTTCAGATAGACAGAGTTAAGGTCTATTTAGAGAATAGTGGGGTATACATGCATGCAGCTGCATAACTAGGGTGATTCATCCACATGGGCACTCTGTCTGCAGAGGTGAGCTTCTTAGAGGCACCCTCCCAAGTCCCTGTGGTATCTGAGTAGGGTACACAACAAGAATTTGTTGGGAAGGTATTTGGTAGTTACTTAAGACTACAGTATTTTGTGCATATTTGTGTGTATTTGTGTAATTATTTCAGTGTCTACATTTACCATACAGTAAAATACTGATGACCTTGCTTATATATTGTTATAACATGTCACACCAGCATCTGAAATTTTCTTAGCATGTAAACAGGGACTCATAAGGTGGGAAACGTGTGGTTCAGTCTATAACTTAACACCTATCTCACACTAAGCCTCTGTTCTAATGTCTAGTTTTTGTTCTGCAAGAGAAGTACTTGTTTTAAGTTTCATGTAAGTAGCCCAGATTTAGAAACCACTGAAGGGTAAATATCTATCCATAGCTTTCAGACATTCTGACATATCAGCAGGCACTCGAATCTAAGTTACAATGATGATAAATTGAGGGCTGTGGAATAGAGGTCTGTGAGCCCTTTCCTGGGGTTTTCAAACTTGTCTAGACATATAATTATTTGAAGGAAAAAAAGGATATTTCTTTCAAACACACCACAGAGATTCCACCTTAGAGAATCTCCTTGTTTTGTATTTTTAGATTTTACTTTAGAGCTAGGGCTGCTGTTCAGTTCATGGAGCACTTGCCTAAGACATGTGAGACCTTGGGCTCAAAACTTAGTACAAAAAGGTCTTTTAAAATATATTTCTATTAGATATTTCCATATTTATATTAATAAATATATTAACTTATTCTCAAATGTTGAGGGGAAAATAAGAACTTACTGTAGTCAACTTTTTAATCTGACTGTAAATAATAATAACAACAATAATAAATATAAATATAAAGAGGAATAATGGCTAGGGAGCTAGTTCAATGGGTCAAGTATTTGCCACACAAGCATAAGGACCAACGTTCAGATTTCAATGTAAAATGCCAGGCATTCCAAGTGCCTATAATTCCAGTACACAGGGAGGTGGAGACAGGAGGATCTCTGAGATTTGCTATAGCTAGTCTAGCAGAATCAGTGAGCTCCAGGCCAATCAAAAACCTGTCTCAAAAAATAAGCTGGAGAGAAATTGAAGAGGATTACTGATGTCAACATCTGGCCTTCACATACACATGTACACACATGTACACTTACTCACCCAAATATACATATTTACCTGGAGCAGCTGGGCCTGGTGGCATTTGTTATTCTAGCTCCTAGCAATGGGGATGGAAAAACCAATGCCTGCCTTGGGCTACAGAGTGAGTTCAAGGCCAGCCTGTCTCAGAAAGAAATTGAATGAAAGTATTAGTTAGACCACATTTCTCATCATCAGCTTTCTTATTAGTGATGTTAGATGCATGATACCAGGGACAACCTTGATCTAAATTCTAGAATTCTGCAGGTTGGTAAATATTCAGTGATAGCGTAACACACATGCTGATGCATCTACACTTTTCTTCCTGTCATTGACTTTATTCCTCATGAGAAACTGAGGTAGGCTTGGTGTGCTGGTGCACAGTATAATCCTAGCACTCAGGACGCCAAGGCTAACCTAGGCTACATAGTGAGTCCCTGTCACAGTTAACAAACATAGATGCAGGACCGTTAAGATGCAGTGCTGTCATTGGATGACATGGCAATATTGTAATGAGAGCTCTGCCTAGAACATCCCTCTAAGCCTCAGTGTGTGTTCAGAGCTCTCAGCAGTCTGGCTGCTCAAGATGCTGGGGAGGTATTGATTTCCTGTGGCTGTTGCCCTGGTGACTTTATCTGCTAACTTGGTTATGTTTGGAATTCTGTGGCTATTGACAATTTTAATCTCAGAACTTTTGTGTGTGTGTGTGTGTGTGTGCGCATATATATAGTATGTATAGTGTGTGTGCATGTGTTTATGGTGTATGCACATGTGTGCAGATGTGCATGCCTTGTGCACATATATGTGGAGGCCAGAGGATGCTATCATATGTCCTCCTGTATCATTCATCCACCTTATTTCTCTGACACAGGGTCTCTTATAGGACCTGGAACTTGTTTTTCAGTTAGACTGGCTGAGCAGTGAGCCCCAGGAATTCTTCTGTCTCTGCCCACCTCAGTTCTCAAGTTACAGCCATGTGTGACCTCGCTTACTTTTTCCATGGGTGCTGGGGATTGAACACAGGCTCTTATGTTTGCACAGAAAGTGCTCTTACCTTCTCACGCATTTCCCCAGCACTATGGTTTTATTTTTATCAGCTCCAGTTGCCTTATATTTTGCTTCCTATTTAAACATTCATAAATATTCAGATAGATTGATGCATGTAATATTACATGTGAATTTTTAGACTTCATTCATTTATTTCTTCAGAAAATAGTTTCTGAGGACCTGATTTTGTTCACTACTATTCTGGATGCTGACAATTTAGCAATAAACAAATGAAACAGAAGCCTTTGTTCTCAGATAACATATATCTGTGGAATGTGAATTTGAAATGATGTTCATTTGAATAGAAAAATGCAAAAGTGTGATGATGAAAAACTTTGGCCTGTGAATATTAGTATCTATTCTTGATATGTAAATATATATAAATATATTCACAATATGTAAATGAAGATCAAAAGAACAGTAACAATGTCCTGATATGACTCTCTGCCTCACAGTTTATGCACAATGTCCTTCTACTATCTCAGCAATCAGATGGGAAAGCTACCACTACTGAGCCCATGTCACAGATGAAGGGTTGAAAGCTGGGAGGAATTGAGTGATGCCTGTCTGAATGTAGCCTGCCTTAATCACCTCCCTCCCCTCTCATATAAGAGCTCAAATATAACAAAGAGAAGCATTCATTCAATATTTATCGTTTTCCTTCTTCAGTGCCCTGAGCTTCAGGTCCTGTATAACAATAATTAGGAGATGATTTGCATACTTCATAAAAAGGTTGTGGCACTTACCTACCTACTCATCACTGGAACAAAGCACTCATGCAAATGCAGCTTAGGGGATGAAAGAGTCTATTTTGGCTTACAGTCTCAAGGGGAAGTTTCATCAATGGCAGAGCAGAGGCTGGGCATCACCTCTTGCCACAACACCTGGCAGGACAAGGAAGAGTGGGGCTATAACATCAAAAAGCCTACTTCCAGCAGCTCACCTCCTCCAGCAAAATTCCACCTCCCAAATTACTACCATCTGGAGATTAAGTATGATGCTTAATCAAAAATGCATGATGGAGCTGGAGAGATGGCTTGGTGGTTAAGGCACCTGCCTGCCAAGCCTAAGAATGCCAGTTCCAATCTCCAATGCAAAAAAAAAAAAAAAAGAAAAGAAAAAAAAAGTGACGCAAGGGCACAATGCCACACTTGCCCACAAGGGGGACACGTGTCTGGAGTTCGTTCACAGCGGCTGAGAGGCTGCTGGTGCACCCATTCTCTGTCTGCCCCAACCCCCAACTTTCTCTCTCAAAAAAAAAGCATGATGCTTTGGGGGACATTTCACAATCAAACTAACACAAAGCTAGATGAATGGACCATCATTATAAGCTTGGTCAAATGAATATTTAGTAGGTACCCACTATGGGCCAGCCACTCTGGTAATTTCTTTGGAGAAACTGTACCATTTCATTAGGAGAACATCAATGCATAGATTTTGATTTTACAGAGGGTTCAGAATATCACAGATGCTCACTCATTGGATAGATAGTGTTTTGGTGATTCAATCAAGAGCAGCCAATTTTTCAGAATATTAGGTGTCTATTAATACACTGTAGGAATTGTTTATCCTTAGCATAATGTCAATCATTACAAACATATTAATCCTCTGCCCAATGTTCCCCCAAATTTGTTTCTACTGTGGTTCCACCTCACAGGCTTGATGAATTTCCTTCACTAGTTTCCTATATTTAAAAGTTTCATTCCAGCCATGGTAGTACACACTTTTAATTCTAGCACTCAGAAGGCTGAGGTTAGGAAGATTGTCATGAGTTTTAGGCCAGCCTGGAACTAAGAGAGTGCCAGGTCAGCATGGGCTAAAGTGAGAACCTACCTCAAAACCACAACAACCATAACAACAACAGCCAAAAGGTTTCAAAGGTGGCAGGTGAGTCTTTGGACAAAAATCAAAGTGTGCCTTGGCCATAAACAAAAATGTCCACTTCTCTCTGGAGCCATATGACCATGCCACTGCCTTTTCTGTCTCTTTTTAGTGGCCAGAAACACACATGAGATAAGCCAGGTGTGGGATCAGAATGTAAATGTGGTGATTTTTATGTGGAAACATGAGATGCTGTGGTGAGGTTAGTGCAGAGCTGAGATGATGTTTCTTAGTAGCACGCCTGGCCCCTCTCTAGCAATTCTGTAATCCTCACTTGCACAACAGCTGAGTGATTTTCACTGGAGTGAGCTCTTCCGCCAAAGAGAACTTTCCTGATGTGTAAAACATTATCTCCTTAACTCTTTGTCTTAGTAGGTGTTCAAACTGCTGTGTTCTGCTTTCCCGCCTTCCTGGATAGTGAGTTGGGCTCTCATCTTCGCCCAGTCACACCCATGCCCATACCCGTGATGGGCAGTCTTTGTCCTAGTCTGGAGTACTGTGATGAAGATTTGAGGCCAATTTCCTGTTACGTGAAAGGCTGGGAGACATTATGGCTCTAGTGAGGAGTTCTGTGGGTTGATTATCTTCTTGAGCTTGGTGTGGGTCACTTTCCCTGTTCATGCTTCACTTGAAAGTTATGATGCACTCCTTTTTGGCTTCTTGTTCCTCCCCTTCTGAATCCATTTCTTTTAGTAGATGAGCTGTTAAATAGGCTGTCACTATACTTAAAATTTATATAGAATCATCTTTGTGTCCAAATGTGTATGGGTGTGTATCTGCTTGTTCCCAAACTTTCTGTCCCCCTTAGTTTTCTGGTAACCTGAGTATGTGTGTGTTATATATAGGTACATTGTGAGCTTTATTCTGTGGTTAATGTTCACATATATATTTTAATGTCTATATCAAAATCATTGGATTCTGGTATTTTATGTCTTCTACATAACTTATTTCACTCAAAGTTCTAAGTTTTTTAATATATTGTCAATATCTTTACCTAAAACACTAACTTTAGTCATGTCCACTCTGTTTCTTATCTTGTAGGTATCTTTTATTCCTTTTTTGTCAAAGATTGCTTCACATGTTTGTCTTTCAAAGAACTGGGTTTGACTTGTACATTGTTGTTGTTTTAGAATATTGTTTGATTTTGTCTGACTTACTTTCTTCTACTTTCTTTGGGTTGATCCATATCTTTTCAAATATAAGGTTTTACTTTTAATAATTAACTCACTAATTAATTTTTACCTTGTTCCTTCTTAATGTACACAATGAAAACTATAATTTCCCATTTAATTAGAAACCCCCTAAATTTAGCAAGTTTTGTTATACAGAACCTTCATTGTCTTAGGGTCTCAATCATATCTATTTTTATTGTGTTTTGATGTCTCAAAGATCATTTAGTATATATTTTTTAATTCTGAATATTTAGAGAAGGAATACATTTAATTTTTGTGTTCTGTATATTAATGGAGGTTGGAGGAGAAGCAACTTAAAATTTTATTCAGTTTTTGGACAGTGTTTCATGTTTCAAATGATGTATTTAATTAATCATTACACAGTGATCTTTTTCGAAATTCTAATAATGGTTTTGTTTTAAGATCCCTTTCCCCAGGAGCCATCAATTTTGTTTCATTACAGTTTGCTTGGTATGTCTTCTAAGTGCATTCTGTTGTTTTCGGTCCTCTTACAAGTCATATATATTCAGATACATTCTAATTGAGATTCTGTGTTTTCTCGCTGGGAATCTTAATCCATGTACCTGTTGTAATCTCTGAAATGGTTGGGTGTGCATCTAACTTTGCATTTTCTATTGCCTATGCTCCTTCTCTGCCATTTGGCTTGATGACCCCTTCTGCTGGACCAGTCCATTTACTGACCTTCGCCCCCTCCTTTATTGGAAGTTCCACGGGCTTGTTTTCTCTCCGTGTCCTGTTCTCACAGTCCTTGCAGCACTGTTCACATCTCGAGTGGGTGAATACCCTGCTCACATCTTGTATTCCTTTGCCACATCTGTTTGCACCTTTGGGTACTAATCCTGTTGCCCCCTCCCCCCACCAGGGATCCAATGCTGAGTGTCTCCAATGCTTGGGCTCCAGCTGTGAGTGAGCCTCCCATGTGGTGTGCATGTACCTCTCCTTCCTGCTGTCTTGGCTCGCCTTCATCAACAGGAGAGCCATTGCAACCCTGTTAGACTCTAACCTTCCATGCGGGAACTCCCTCTCACCCTGCACAGGAATATACCTTTTCCCCATGAAGTCCACTTGTCCGTGGTCATCTGGTGCACAGCTCTCAAGTTTGTGACACCTCTTGTGTGACATCTCATGGAATGTGTGCCCAACTCTAATACACTGACAGCCCCACATTCCTCTTCAGCCTGCCCAGTAGAGCCCTGCTGTTCTCCTGGGACTGATGGGGGTAGAGTGCCCACTGCAGCCTCCTGGGGCGCTCACTCCCCATCCTGTGCAAATGCATTCCTCCTTCCATTTGACAGCTGGTACTTCACTTATGCACTATTCTACCTGATGATTTAGTGTAGAATCAGGCAGGAATGGAAAGTTTCTATTTCTTTTTTTGATCATATGTTAGAAAATATTCAACCATCCCATCTCTGATTCTTTTCATTCCACAACTTTGATTTCTTTACAATTCCTGAGATTTATTTTACAGTCGTTATTCTCCCTTCACTTGAGACCATTTTTATTTATCATCTGAATTGAGATTTGCCTTATTTTCATTATTTGTACAGAGAGTATTTGTTTCTTTTGGAAAATGCCACTATAGGCTGTCCTGTTTGGGATATTGAGGATGGAACTCAGGGCCTCACACATACTAGGCAAGCACTCTACCAGTGCCTTAGACCCACGTTCCTTTAATTTTTATTTATTTTTAATTTTTATACAGAGTTTTACTAAATTGCCTAGGCTGGCCTTGAACTTGAGATCTTTCTGCCTCAGCTTTCCAAGTAGCTGAGATTATAGGTCTGTGTCACCAGAACTGCAGGATGTTTTTTCTTAAGGTTTTTACTGTCTTACCTTTATAGTGATTTATAATAATATATTTGTTCTTTTTCACACTAAATCTTAGGCTATTTTTTTTAATCATTAGTTCATAGAGTACTAAACTCATACTTGCCTCTGGTTTATTGTTTTCATGAATGTATCATTACTTATATTGTGGATTTATTTACTATTTTTGTTAACTATTTCTATAGGAATTTTGCTCAGTCTTAGTTGTTGGAGGGTCTTCCAGAATGTGCTAGAAAGCAAATAAATAGGGCTCAAGAGTTGGCTCAGTGGTTAAAGCACTTGCCTGCAAAGCCTAACAACCTGGGGTTTGATTCCCCAGTACCCATATGTACAAATAATGTACAAATATCATTTGCAAATAATGAAAATAAAGCCAGATGCTAAAAGTGGTGTATTCATCTGGAGTTCGTTTGCAGTGGAAGGAGGCTCTGGTGCACCTATTTTTCCTCTCTCTCTCTCATGCAAATAAATAAATAAATAAAATATTTTGTTAAAAAGCAAATAAAAGCAAACTTTACTGAAGTACAATAGCTATACAGAATACTTTAAATATAAATAATATATATGTATATTATATTTATGAGAAATACATGTATACATTTAAAACGTGAATTTGATGTTTTTATATATGCATACACTCGAGAACTTACCATAGTTAACCTAACAGACCAACTCACTGCTGTCAAAACTTTCCACATTTCCATTGTGTCTTCACTCTTTCCTGTATTTTTTCCTACCTCCAGGCAATCATGTGCCTGCTTTCTGCTTTCTACTGCTGTGGGATAATCTGAATTTTCTAGGACTTTATTTCAGAAGGTCATACGATATTAACTCTTTTTGAACACTTGTTTTGCTTGATATAATTATTTTAAGGTTCATGTTGTGTGAATCAATGGGCTACTGATTTCTGCTGTGGGATAGTATCCCATTGTGTGGATATGTTGGTCTGTCTGGTTACCTATTAATTGACCTTTGACTTGGTTCCAGTTTTGAGCCATTATGAATAAGGTTGTACTAGTAACAATCTTTCTATAAACTTGTTTCTTTTTCCCTCTTCTCGGGTAAGACCTAGAGGTTGATGGCTGGGTTACAGAGTAAATATTTATCTGGCTTGGTGAAAACTACCACACGGGCTTCTATTTTCCATCCCCAGCACATTTGACATGGCTTTCCTTTTTTGTCGTTGTTCATTTTAGGTACTCTAACATGACCTTAGTGTTTGTGACAGATTTCTGAGAAGATTTTTGTTTACAACACTGATTTTTTCACACAGGGTTTCCAGCATTATATACAGTAATTTATATTCATTTCCACACCCATTTGTGGTTGTAGCCTGGCACAATTTTCTCTGGGCATTTGGAAGTCAACTTCCTTATTTTCTTGGAGGTTAATGAGGCATTCCTTGTAGTTCCTCTTTCCTTGAACAAGGTTACCTTTAGAAGGTTTTGCTTCATCTGGAAGAGGGATAGAAGTAGGCACCCAATGTTCCTTTCAGGCCACTGCAGGGGAGCACACAGGATGCCATGTGGGCACATGGATGTGTATACATCACACACACACCACACACACACATGCCACATACACCACCACCACCACCACCACATATATCACATCAACATACAACACACACACACATCACACACACACACACACACACACATACCATACACACACTACCACCACGACATCATATTACATTACACAATATACACATACACACACACATGCACACCAACCACCACCATATCACATCACATTATACACACACCATACACACACACACACACACACACACACACACACCACATACACACCACCACCACCACATATATCACATTACTCAACATATCCCCCCACACACACCATACACACACACACACCTTACCACCACGACATCATATTACATTACACAATATACACATACACACACACATGCACACCAACCACCACCATATCACATCACATTATACACACACACATACCCAAACTTTTCTAGACAAAAAGGCCACAGTCTAGCCCAGCCTCAGGCTTTAGTAGATTGGTTTTCAAATTCTTCTCAGATTTTATTCCTTGAAATATCCTAGATTTGCAGTTCTAGTTATAAAGCAACAAATATATATATATATATATATATATATATATATATATATATATATATATAATATGTATGTATGTATGTATGTATGTATGTATGTATGTATTATGGTGTTCATACCCATATATTGTTATGCATTATCTCTTTTTGTTTTAAGCTGAAGAGGTCTAAGTTCATGTTTCAGTGTTGTTACAACCTGAACCCTTAGGTTCATTTACCAATATGATTACTATGTACAGCTCTGCTATTCAGAATTTCAGTGTTCACAACCCCCAAGGCTCAGGGAATATTGCAGAAGAGGGAGTGGAAAGAATGTAAGAGTCAGAGGATGAGGAGGAGGGCTTTGGAACACGGTCTTCTGGACATGAAGTGACCATTGCATTCAAGTCCTCTGGGTGGCTGTTGTTATCTGCGCTGTATTGGGCCCATCAACATTCACTCATGGATCATCAAAATAGAAGACAGACTAGATGGAAAGAAAAGGATTTCAGTGGAAGGGTGACAGGGTAGGGGGCATGAAAGAAGGTAATGGGAACAGATCATGATTAAAAATATATCATGTGCACATATGAAACTGTCCATAAAAATAAAGACTTACAGTGGTCAGAGCATGTCCTGCAGAAACCTTGGTTACATGGTGCCTGGGTATGACCCTAAGAATATTAAAGTTACAGTACCATGCAGGGTGATGTGTGCCTAAATCTTTAACCTCGGCACTAGGGAGGTTGAGAGAGGATTGTGAGTTTGAGGCCATCCTGGTCTACATAATGAGACTCTCTCTCTCTCATAAAAAGAATATTATACTTCTATTATAGACTAGACAGACTTGTGTATTGTACCAAGAAGGGGACCATGAGAACGTAGGTACTAAATTCCCTCCAGCAATGGACAAGTGAATATATTAACACTACCAGTTTGTGATTCATGTACTGAACACACACACACACACACACACACACACACACACACAGATTAGCTTCACCATTTCTCTTCCATTGATTAGCTGCCCATGGTAATGGCATTGTCTGCTAGCTACCTGCATATATGAATGACTGAAAATTTTGTGTGTTGTGTGTGTAATGCAGTGTGTATGTGTGGGGGTGTATGTGACATATGCATGCATATGTGACCATAAGACACCCCATGTGTTTGCCTGAGGTGGTTGAAGGAGAATGTTGGGTATCCCTTTCTGTAACTCTTTTGCCCAACTCTTAATTGAATTGGAGACTTGCTGATTCTGGAGTTTGCTGTGCTTTCACAGGCTCTGGCAACTCTCAGGTTTTTGCTCACCTACAGTACTGGAGTCACAGAGGTGTGCAGCCATGTCCAAAATTTATGTTGGTTCTGGGGATAGAACTTGAGAGTCTTTCAGGCCACCTCGGGTCCTCAGCTTGCACAAGAAACTCTTAACTTCTCTTTTTATTTTTTAATTTTCATTTATTTATTTGAGAGAGAGAGAGAGAGAGAGAGAGAGAGCCAGGGCCTCTAGCCACTGCAAACTCCAGACATATATGCCACCTTGTTCATCTGGCTTATGTGGGTCCTGGAGAATCAAACCTGGGTTCTTTGGCTTTGCAGGCAAGCACCTTAACTGCTCAGTCTTCTCTTCAGCCCATGCTCTTAACTTCTGAGCCATTTCTTCAGCTCATAACAAGTCATCTTAAATAACATGAACTATAACATTTAATTTCTTATTGATATTTTTTGCACCAGAAATCCTATTAGCCTGAAACTTTCATTTTCTTGACTTCTCAAAGTTTATGTAGGAATATGTTTCCTATCTTCTCAATTTTTTCTGTACTTTATGGGATTAAACATATGTTGCTATATTAAATCCCCAAATTATTTGGATTTAAGAAAATAATTGGAGAAAACATATAACTTAGGTCTTTCACAAAGCCCAGAATACACAAAACCTAATGAATGGCACACAAGAAAACATTTTTTATGTTAATTAAATATTCTTTTTCACCCTTACTACTATTACTAATGCACAAAGGTAGTCACTCCGTGAGGATTATTGTTTAGTAAGATAGCACATTCAAAATAAATCAAATAAAAGTATTATTTAAAATAGTAAAATATTAATATGACAGGAATTGTGATTGCCATGCCTACAAGAATCTTTGAAGACTGGTAAACAGTGTTCTTATCAAGGAGGCTCTATGTTTAATGGTGAGTTTCAGGAGCTGTAAAGCATGCTACTTAGATATAGTGCCACTTCTGGAGAGGGTCTCCAAACCTGTCTCCAGTGTGTACTATGAACACAGCTCTATTCTTGAGAAGCCTGGCTGGGCTCTGGAGCAGGTTGGGATGAAGCCACCTCTGAGCTGGGTGTGGAGGGAAAACTATCCCTACCCCACACATCAGCATCAAATCTGTAACCCAGGATTGGGAGGAAAGCCATTCCTCCTCCGTGCCCTAGCTGCCCCATTCCTCCTCCACGCATTAGTTTCACCATTCTACCTCTATTGATCAGCTGCCCGTGTTAATGGCATTGTCTGTTAGCTACCTGCATTAATTGCATTTCCTGCTGCTATGACAACATACCTGACAAAAGCAACTTGAGGAAGGAAGGGTTTGTTCTGTTTCCTTTTTTATGGATACAGTTCATCATGGCTGGGAAGTCATGGTGGCAGAAGCGTGAGGCATAGGGTCACATTGCATCCACAGTTAGGAAGCAGAGAGAGGGGGAGAGAGAGAGAAATAGAGAGAAAGAGAGAGAGGTAGATATGAATGCTGATGTCTCAGCTGACTTTCTCCTTTTGTCCAGGCTGACCTGGAATTAACTATGCTCAGGATGGCCTTTCTCCCTCCTACCTCTGCCTCCCGAGTGCTGGGATTAAAGGCGTGCGCCACCACGTCCGGCACGGCTTTCTCCTTTTTATTCACTCCAAGACACTAGCCCATGAAATGGTCAGTGTGGATCTTCTCACCTCAGTTCATATAATCTAGAAACTCTTTCCAAGAGGAGTCCAAAGATTTGTTTCCATAGTGATTCTGAATCCCATCAAGTTGACAGGGTGAGCCCTCACACTGACTTCTGTTCTACTGAGTGGTAAAACAGGTCCACTCATCAAGTCTGAGTCCATGTAAATGCACTTGTAAAATAGCCAGCTCGCCTGTTCACAGAATTTTAATTTCTAGTTACTGAATGAATGAACCTGGTTTTTTGCCCGTGTGTGTCGGGGGCAATGGGGAGTGGTATGTGTGGTGTATGCATGTATATGTGCCAATGCACTTCCCCCTGTGCTCACCTGCAGTGGGGTGTGCTCACCTGTGGCAGGGTGCATTCACCTGTGGTGGCTATAGCAAAGTATCAGGTGTCCTGCTAGATCACTCTTTTGCCTATTCTGTTTTGAGCCAGAGTCTCTTACCTGTCCCGGAGCATGCCATTTTTTCCCATGATCTCCATCAACTCTTATGCCTCACTCTTCTACAGGACTGGGGGGTACAGATGCATGTGGTCATGCCCGACTGATTATGTGAGTCCTGAAGATGAAATTCGAGGCTCTCAGGCCTTCTCAGGCCCTCAGACATGCAAAAGAAGTGCTTTGAATAACTGAGCCATCATATCACTAGCCCTTTAATTGTTTCTTTTTTTAAGACATGGTTTCATTCTGTTGCCCAGGGTGACCTGAAACTTACTATCTAGCCCAGGTTGAATTTTTGAATTTGTGGCAATACTCCTGATTGCTGACATTATAGGTGTGAGTTACTCTAAATTTTAGAAAGCTGTCTGTGTATTTTTTCCCTTCTCCATGTATTCAGGATCCCAGAACATGAAGACAGCTCTGCAGGCAGTAGCACTGTGGGGGAAGAAGGCCCCTCCTCACAGCATCACCGCCATCATGATCACAGATGACCAGCAGACGATTGTGACCGGAAGTCAGGAGGGCCAGCTCTGCCTCTGGGACCTGTCACCTGACCTGAAGGTGAGTGAAAGATAATGGTATGAAAACTGACAGCATTCACTTAGTAAGTTCAGTTTATTTCTCTGCCATGATGCTGGAAAAGATGCTCACTAAAGTCATAAGCTGGTTTTACTGATGAACTCAGATAAAAAGTATTATATAACAGGAATAGATCATATTTGAAAATTATGAATATTGTTAATCTTATCCACAAGCTGTTATAACCCTTTAAGCTATGCTGAGTTTTACTATTTTATGCCCTAAGTGAGTGAACTTTAGGCATGTAAGTATAGTTCTCAAAATAATGGCTCATTAATCTAAACAAAGCACTATTAACTAAATGAGTAATATCTTAATTATCTGGGCATCTCTGCTGGTCTGGCCTTCTTGCTAGTCCTTTAGTCCCTGCTTTCCTGTGATTTTTACAGACCACATCAAAATGTTTTACATCCGATTTACTATTGTTGTCCTCCCACTTCAGATCCTGACCTCGCCTAGGATTTGGCCCATCGATTAGCAATTAATTGTTTCTGTCCCAAGTCATAAACATTTAACATATTGGAATAGATATTTGCTTAACTCTAACAGTCTCTAGACCCAATTTGAACATTTAAACTAATGATGTACTTAAAGGATACTGCCCTCATTAAGAAGCCTTTTAAAGACCAGGGACTATTTTTAGCCTTTAAAAACCTGTCACTTTAAAACCCAAATTAACAATTAATTGTAATTCTATTTTACAGTGTAATTAATTAACATCTCCCATCCCTGAATAGTTCTCCCAACTGGACTGCCGGGAGTGGCACAGGAGATGAGCCCATCTCTGCGTTCTTGAAAGTTCTTGAAGGAAGGAATGGGCATTATTGCAAGGAGTGTATTTTGAAGATGGTGGTTAACTGAATTTGAAAACATGTTCTCTATTATCATTTAAACTCACTCTTAAATGGTTCAAGTATCTTGCTAGGGTTTTGAAGGTGGAAGCTTCTTGTTTTTCTAGCTGAAGAAGCCCTTAGTAATGTGTAGGTCACTGCAAGCTTAAGCACTTTGGAATCCTAGAATCTTTATCTTTTCTCCATGTTCCTGGTGTGTAGTCAGTGTTTGCTCAGCATGGGTCTTGAGTACATATTGAAAAGCCTGAATGCTAGTTAATCGTGAGTTCAGACACAAAGAGGAATGAATGCCTATGTAGCAGAGAAGGGACGTAGGCTTACTTGCACCTCCTATGGGGACCCTAAGCAGACAGTGGTCAGCACTGTTTCCTATGTACTTGGGAAGTTCTGCTCTGTTCCTCAGAAGAACAAGACTTCTGCTTGGGGTTAGAGCAGTAGATCATAACAGAAAGATATTTTTGCAACCCAACAGACATTTGATGCTGTCCTCAGACACTTTGGTTACGTGAATTGGAAGGCGAAGGCAAGTGGCTAGTGGCAGTGATATCCCAGAGGACAGATGATGGCCCAATGCAAAGGAGCTTCCATCCAGAGTCAGGAACACAATCCTGGCTGGAAATAAACCTTTTGCTTCCATCAACTACTTGTGTTCAGACATTTTGTCCCAGCAACGAGAAAGTAACTACTGCCTTTGGTTATGGAGAAATGTAAATGACCAGTGGAAGAATTTAATCTTCTAGGAAAAGGCAGACATTAAGGAGATAAAAGCTGGGCACCGGATGAGCTTTGTGTGTGGGAAATTCTCCATGAAGACACTGTAAAAATGTTAGGAACATGACTAAACTATTCAGTAGTGTATATATGATGTATTCTGGCGATGAACGTGGTACAATACACACTCCCCATAAGCAGGATCATGCGGAATCTGCCTTTCTGTGCCAGGGTTACTTCACTTACCACCATGTCTTTAAGGCTTATCCATGTAGCCTGTAATCATATCTCCTTCTGTATTCTAATGCGTGCATAGGAATTTAAGGCAGGGGAGATTTATGATAAAGGGGGTCACTAGTATGTGGGCAAAACAGAAATATTTTGTCTTCAGGGAACTGGTAAAAGGAGTTGAATAGTCCTGGGACAACAAGCATTGATGAAAGGTTAACAGATGGGACAGGTCCAGCAGGGCATCTGACCAGAGCCAACTGTGCATGCTAACATACAACAGTGGTGATGGTAAAGGCCTTGGAGGGTGTTCTATGTGAAGAGATTGCATTACTACTATTCAATTATATTTTTATTTTAGAACATCCCGTGCTAACAATAAGCAGAGCATATTGAAAGGAGGGGTGCTGAAGTCAAGGGCTGTGTATAGGAGGTCTCAGCTCATTGAAACGAATCAGATCCTTGG
Source organism: Orientallactaga sibirica (assembly GCA_036365145.1). Lineage (NCBI taxonomy): Eukaryota > Metazoa > Chordata > Mammalia > Rodentia > Dipodidae > Orientallactaga > Orientallactaga sibirica. Next base: position 2,294,900 of record JAEOAD010000016.1, on the reverse strand, counting down.
CAGTGGGAATGTGGAAGGCATTAAACTAAAAGAGACAATTGAAAAGACTGAAATAGCAAATGAATGTGTGGTAAAGGAGCAAGGACAGCCAGTGATACCATTCAGACTTAGGGTTTAGAAAATGGGTGTGGCTGTTTAGATGATAATATATAGCATTTATTTGTGAAAGGATTAAATAGATTAGGGAGTTCTCCCAGGGCTGAAAAGAAAGAAATGTAAGTTCTGAGTATGTTAGAGTAACCAAATGCTCAGGAGGGGATGGATGCGCACCTCAATGTTTGTCCACAGATGCAGGGAAGCCGGGGCTCAGACAAGCAAGAGAATGCATGGCGTGCCCCATCTCTGCTCTGCCGTGCATCATGCAATTTCTTGCCAAGACTGTAAGCTGAAATAAATGCACTTCCTCCATAGGTTGTTTCTAGTCAGGTGTTTTGTCCCAGAAATGTGAAAGCAACAATAACCAATAGTGTATTTGTTTTTCTGAAATGGAACTTTCTGAATTTTCCAAAAGAAAAAAAGGCGTAGTTAGATTTTTTATTTTATCCCCACCAATCACAATTCCTTCTCTGTAAATCTAAAATTTAATCTGACCTTTTAAAAATAATTTTGATTATGATAGAAGTGATATGAAGGAAGGCAACAATTATATCATGAAATAATTTAGCCACATTGATATGTTTGATTCTCATAGGTGCCTGCATAGTTCAGAGAAAACTTTGTAGATATTCATTCATTTGGAGTATAGATCTTTTTATTATCCACAAGACATTTTCAAAGAATTGAAACTAATTTTGATCCATCCTATTTATATTATTCATTGAAGGAGACCTTATGTGTTTCTCTTTATATTTTTAACTTTTAAAATTTTGTTTTTACAACAAATAACAATATACACATTTTGCAGACATGAGACACTAGAAGAGCTAGCTGTTCTTCTCATGGCTCTCCTGCTTCCCCAGGCCCTTGACAACCACAGACACTTTACCTACTTCATTGTGCTGTGCCCTGACTGTCACAGACACAGTCGATGCTAGAGTAGACTTCTCAGATGGGCTTCTTTCACTGAGGTAACATGAATTTAGCTTTGGGCGTTGTCTTTCCATGAACAGCCCATTTCTTCCTAGCATTAGACATTTCACTGTGTTGATTGACGGATAGCACTGCAGGTTCTATCTGTTCACAGACTTACTGAAGATTTCATAGTTTAAGTAATTATGAGTAAAGCTGTTACAAATGTGTCCAGGTTTTTGTGTGGACACTATTTCTCAACACATTTGGGTAACTGCTAATAAGTGCCATGGCTGAATTTTATAAAAACATGTTTTGTTTAATCAAAAGGTGCTGAACTCCCTTCTGACATGGCCACACCATTCATGTTCCCACCACCTCTGCATGCGCACTAGCCTTTACTGTCCTCAGCGTTCTGGGTTTGGGTGTCCTATTGAGCATGAAGTGACATCTCATTTTGATTCTTATTTTCCTTATGTTGTGTCATGTGGGCATCTTTTGAGGTGCTCACACTGTTCTTCCAGGAGCTAGCTGCTCAGGCTGTTGACTTCTTTGTTTCTTGTTCTTTACTTTTTTTTTTCTTGAGAAATCACATCTATTCTTTTTTTTTTTTTTTTTCCTTTTTGAGAGTCTTGTTATTTAGCCTAAGGTGACCTCAAATTAACAGTCTTCCTGCCTAAGCCTCACAAGTGCTGGGTTTTCCAGTGTACACCATTTCTAAGTTTTTCTGACTATTACTTAATCAGATTTTAAATTGTTTCATTGAGGCAATTGAGTTTTAAGGAATTCTTTAAATTTTAAATAACCTCTTAACATATATGTCTTGGGCAAATATTTCTCCAGGTCTGTGACTCATCTCTTACTTAATTTTGTGCAAATATGAACCATTATTCTAAATTTGAAGATATATATAATTTAGGAGTAAAATGTAATATTTAAAAAGTCTTCCATGGCTATTGGTCTATGACTGATGGAATTTAAGTCATTTTTCTTTTAGATTTATTAAGGTGTGCTTGATAAAATTATATTTACTTAGGTATTCAGATTTATTGTGTATAAGAATTGCAAAATGATCACTTTAGTTGCCATCACCTTAAATAGTCACCATTTTTGTGTATATTGAGAATATTTAATATCTATCCTCTTATCAAATTTCACACATACACAATAGCTTTATTTTTCTCATGCAGCGCTAGAACCTCATGTGTACTGAAAGTAATCAGTACACCAAGCTATATCCCTTGCCTTCAAGACAATAGCATCAACTATAGCTGCTATTCCTACACTAGATCTCACAAACATTCATCATATATAACTCACTGCTTGAACTTTGCACAATGTCTGCCCATTCCTCCTTTTACCCAGCCCTCGACAAAACCTGTTCTGTTCTGCACCTCTGTGAGAGTTGATTGTTTCAGACTTACCAGCTCAGATCTCACAGGATCTGTCTCTGTGTGCTGGCCTATTTCATTTAACATGGTATCCTTCAGGGCCATCCATGTGGTCACAGGTGGATGGCTAGGTCTCTCACTGCATGTATACACACATTTCCTTTATCCTTTTGATGTGTCAGTGAACACTTAGATGGTTTATATGGAGAGATCTGTGTGAATGATGCTGAAATGAATGTGAGCATGGGGTGCAGACACCCCTTCAAAATACTGTTTTTAATTTCTTTGTGTATGTGCACAGAAATAGGATTGCTTGTCTATACTGGAGTTCTATTTTAAGCTTTGTGAGGAACTTTCACACTGTTTTTCAAAATTGCTGTACTAATTTACATTCCCACCACCTATAAGCTGTTTTAATGGTTGCAAAAGTGTAATGCTTTCTCGTATTATTTTAAAACAAATTTCATTTCTGATCTCTGGACGTGCTTGTTTTGTTTTGAAATATGGTCTTAATGTTTAGCCTGGGCTGACCTCAAACGTGTGACCCTCCTGCCTCAGCCTATCAGATTCTGGAATTATAGCAAGGGCCACCATTCTCAACTTAAAGCTTGTATGTTGATATGCTGTTATCACTTGGGGGATATTTTATGTATAATCAGCATCAACACTTGCTTATTTGTATTCAAAACCTGGATGTGATAAAGCAGGTCTTGTGGTCATCTGAGCTTCATGGTGGCAAAATAAACAGAAGTCATGGACCACCCGGTTCCTATACCTGGTGATTTATTACTGTCTGGGTTTTGATAGCTGTCTGTCAGTCTACCTGAAACTCCTGTGCACAAATAGCACAGTATAAAGGGTTTCCTAGTCAGTATCTAGTTTCCTCCTTCTTCTCTTTTTTTCTTTCCTTCCCTCTTTCCCTCCATCCTGCCTCCTACCCTTCATTCCTTGCCTTCTTCCTTCCTTCTGTCCACCCCTGCCTCCCCTTCTTCCTTACCTTCTTCCTTCTTTTCCTTCCTTCCTTCCTTCCTTCCTTCCTTCCTTCCTTCCTTCCTTCCTTCCTTCCTTCCTTTCCTCCCTCCCCCATTTTGTTCCCCCGCTTGCTTGCCTGCCTGCCTTCTTTCTTTCTTTCTTTCTTTCTTTCTTTCTTTCTTTCTTTCTTTCTTTCTTTCTTTTTTTTTTCTTTCTTTCTTTTTTCTTTCTTTTTTCTTTCTTTTTCCTACTCTTCTTATTCATTTTTTTTTTTTTTTTTAGAAAGGATCTCATTCTAGCCCAGTGATCTTCCTACCTGAGCCTTCCTATTGCAGGAACTCAAGGCTGGAACCACCATGCCCTGATTTTATTTTTCAAACATCTCAGAGTTTTTTAAACATGTCTTCTCTTCATTTTCAGATTTCAGCTAAGGAACTCCTCTTTGGTCATTCAGCTTCAATCACATGTTTAGCACGAGCAAGAGACTTCTCTAAACAGCCTTATGTTGTAAGTGCTGCCGAAAACGGGTAGGTCAATTGTGTGGACTTTCGTCTCCTTCTCCTATCCTTTCCTTTTATAAAAGCTGTGATGGGGCTGCAGATGTGGCTCAGTTGGTATAGTGTTTGCCTGGTGTTCAGAAGTTCCTGGGTTCAGTCCTTACCTATTGCATAACTTAGGTGTGGTGGCCTAGACTTGTAAGTTTAAGGTCATCAACAGACTAGTGTTTTTTTTTTTTTTTTTTTAAATGGGATGGAGAGATGGATCAGTGGTTAAGGCATTTGCCTGCAAGGCCTAAGGATCCAGGTTTGATTCCCCAGTACCTACATAAAGCCAGATGTACAGGGTGGTGCATACATCTGGAGTTCATGTGCAGTAGCTAGAGGCCCTGATGCGTCCATTCTCTCTCTCTCTCTGTTTTTTTTCTCTCTCTCAAATAAATGAATAACATATATATTTTTAAAAGCCAGTTGAGGGCTGGAGAGATGGCTTAGCTGTTAAGGTACTTGCCTGTGAAGCCTAAGGACTCATATTCAACTCCGCAGGTTCCAACATAAGCCAGATGCACATGGTGATGCAAATGCACGGTCACACATGTGCACACAGACATGAGTCTGGAGTTCAGTTACAGTGGCTAAAGACCCTGGCACATCAATTCTCTGCTCTCTCATAAAAAAGCCAGTACCAAAGTGGTACCTGGTCTCATAGTTTAGAATAGAGCAATAGGGTGTTGTACTTACACTGGATTGTGGAGAAGCCTGAAGTGAAATACCCTGCTATAGTCTTTACCATTTGCTAGTAACCTTGATGTATCAGGACTGCCACAAGACCTATTGTCATGCTGGGATATTTATTCCCACTCGAGAGAGTTTGTGTCATGATGAATATTTTTCTGGGATTACTTTCAGAGTTGAGAAAAACTTAATAGCTAAGTTGAGAAATGATCTGAAAAGTAACTAAATTCTAGCGGTGGGAGGTTTGGCTGCCGTGGGATGGCTGCAAAAGGGAAGTGGGGACTAACAGACATATTCATGAAGCAGAGTTCAGCGGGTAGAGCTCAAAGCCCAGGAGTTGGGTGTGAGTGGGAATTTCTGCCTTCTTTTGCTAAGATGATTTGAAATGCCCCACAACTGAGCTGGTTATGCCATGACACTTCTAAGAAGATGAACAATTTGGTCATATGGATCTATAATCCCAACACTCAAGAGGCTGAGGCAGGTGGATTAAGAGTTTGATGCCAGTCTGGTCTACATAATCAGACCCTGTGTCAAAAACAAGCAAACACAGAAAATAAAAATTTATGAAGGTATTCTTAGCTTACGTTCCAGCCACTGGGTGCTTGGAAAACCCACTTAATCCATTGGCGGTTATTATCTTTGCTGGGCTGGCCTTATTATTTCTGAAACAATGTGTGTTCCGCTGTGAGGCTCTCCAGGCATGGTGGGTTTAACACCTCTGCCTCCAAGATGAAGAGAGGACATGGAATCACTTCATGACTCTGTTTTTCATCTTTTTTCAAACTTTTGATTCACTAGTAGGCTAAAATCCTCACATTTAGGAATTCCTATGAATTACTGAATAATGAAAAGAAATAAACATCAAGAGACCTTATGAGAGGACAATAGGAAGACAGAGAAGATCCTGAAAATGGACAGTGGCAGGAAGCAAATTATGTATGAAAGGCTATGAAATAAAACCAGGGCTGCTCTCAGACAAGAAAATGAAGGCTAGACAACTGGACTGAGAAAAGATCTTTCAACACAGAACTATATAAAACTTAAGAATACTTTTGAGGAGCTAGGGAGATGGGTCAGTGCTTGTTTATCACCTGCTGACCTAAGTTTGAGTCCCTGGCATGTAATGTGGTAATGTGTGTATAATCCCCACATGCCTATGGCAATGGGAGGAGGAGACAGGAGAATTCTGAAGCTTGAGGACCAGATAGACTGGTGTATGCACTATCAGAACAAGATACCCTGTCTCAGACAAGGTGCAAGGATAAGACAGAAACTCTGAGGTTGTTCTCTGATGGCCACATGAATGCCACATCACATGTACATTTACATGAACATACACACACAATTTTTTAAAAATCTTTGTAAACTGAGGCAAAATAACATTCAAGACAAATACTAAGGACCCCACTATCAACAGACTTTATTTATAAGTAACAAAATACTAAATGATATTCTTCAGTAAGAATAAAGAGTTCATGGGCTGGAGAGATGGCTCAGCAGTTAAGGCACTTGCCTGCAAAGCCTAATGACTTAGTTCAGTTCCCCAGTACCCATGTAAAGCTAGATGCACAAAGTGGTGCATGTGTCTGGAGTTTGTTTTCAGTGGCTAGAAGCCCTGGTGTGCCCATTCTCTTTTTCTCTGGCTCTCTTTCTCTATGCAAATAAATAAATAAATAAATAAATAAATAAATAAACAAATAAATAAATAAATAAACAAACAAATAAATAAAATGTTTAAGAAGGAGTAAAGATTTCAGAAGGAAGACATGAAGAAGCAACATCAAACAAAGCCCAGCAAGTTTCTAAGAAATGTAAACAAACAGACTACGAGATTCAGTGTGTGTGTATACTTACTCTCCCGTGTTCACACGTATGGGACTCTAGTCCACAGTAGTCAGATGTCTGCATCTCTTGCTATAGAGGTGGGCAAAATAAATAAAAGGAATAAGGAATAGATAATACATGAAACAAAAATGTTTAACTCAAAGACGATAGCAAAAAAAAATTCAAAGAAAACTGGGAGAAATATCATAAAAATCTGGGTACGATAGAAATCTCAGTTCAATGATGGGACTAAGGCCTCCAGTTCAATTGCAAACATTTTCAGGCAACTAAAAACACAGTGTACTAGCATGGAAAACTTAAAAGAGAATGTTAGTATTACTGGGAAGCATTACTGGTTCACAGGCTCCCTACTTGAATCATGTAATTTGTTTAGCTGGGGTACAGGGCTGGCTTAGCCATGGGTGTTTTAAAAAACTGATAATTAGAGATTCTTATTTAGAAGTAAACTTACCTAGAAACAGACCAGCTGACCAAAAGCTTTTAACGATGCTCCCCAGTACCCCAACAACCGCCCTGGCATCAGAATACTAAGAGTGAGTTGTGAAATATTTTCACATAATTGTTGATGGATATCAAGTCAGAAATTACAGTGGTAAACTTCAGTCCTGTATAGATTTAATTGTTGTTGGCTGCTTGAAATTCTATTTCTTTACCCTCAAGATATATTTATTTACTGTTTAGGTGTATTATTATTTGCTTTATCTTATATATTCATATATTACATATATTCTTTAAATTTGTGTATTTCCTGAAATTTATTTTCAGTGCATGCATGTGTGTATGTATGTGTGTCTACACACACACACAAGCACAAACACACAGAGATTTCCTTTATTATAGAATTGTAGAATTTCATGCTTTTTTAAGTTACCTCAATCTTTTTTTTTTTTTTTGGAGTAAGATGGGATACAGACCAAGGGAAACAACTATGAATATTTGGCTTTATATCTTGAACACTCTTTCTCAACCTCATTATAAATGATATTTTGGACTGGATTTTCCTTTGTTGTGAGGAACCATTATATTTATTGTAGGTTGGATCGCAGCATCTCCTGACTTTCCCACTAGGTGCCAGTAGTGTGTTCCTAGTGGTGACAACCAGAAAAAAAATAATCTCCAAACATTGCTAAATGTCTTTGGGAAGTGGAGGAGAATAGGAATTTAAATCACCTGAGGTAGATAACAGTTGGCTTAGACCATTTGACTCCCAGGGATTGAAAAGAAAAACAAGAGCAAAACAAGCACACCAAAAACACCTGCAAACAATCAAATATGTATAATATTTCGTATCAGCAGCTCATATCTTTGCATTTCCCATAGTGTCTGCATGCTTGTTTTTCTGTAGAAAGTTTTACCTGTGTGTTGAAACTGTCAGAACTGAAGAGTATCATTAAACAGTGTTGACTCAGCCACTCTGTTTTTATTCACAGAGATCATACAGATACACTGCCCTAACCCTGGGTATTTGTAGCATCATTTTATAGACTGTGTTTATATCTCTGTAACACATATTCAGTCAAGGAGGAGTTTTCAAAACAATAAGAACTTTCTACACATTAAGTGGAAATGATTTCAGGATTTCAAACCAGGAAAAGGGCAAAGAAATAAACCAAATCAGTAATAGACCAAAGATAGCCTCTTGGTGGCGCTGTTTGTTTTTACAAAAACGATCTGTCTGCTCATAGATACAGAACTTGATGAGCTGAGCTTCTCAGAATATGTACTTTAAGATCAGCCAAATCAACCATTTTCCACAGGATGTTGTTTCTATGGAAAGATTCTTATACCATCACCCTTATCAGTAGTGATGGTCTTAAAGCGAGGTGTGCAGGCTGAAGAGGCAGGGTGTAATTACCCAAACAACAAGACACGGAGAGAGTATGTCAACCCTGCTAATGACCACAACATTTTCTTGCCCAGCAATCTGTAACAAAAAGCCTTATAAACGATCAGGCTGCATTTCAGTGCTGCACTAAGGAAAAACTTGGCACAGAAATTATTCCAGGCAATTGTGTGGAAGTGACAGAGACTAATACGAAATGCTCTGTTTTCTAGGGAGATGTGTGTGTGGAATGTAACCAGTGGCCAGTGTGTGGACAAGGCCACACTTCCGTACAGGCACACAGCAATCTGTGTAAGTACACTCACCTCCTTCAGGACTCCTCTGGATGCTGAAACGCACTAATAGCATTGGTGATCTCCACGTTGAAAGAAACGTCTTAGGGGGATAGTCTTTTCTTGTATTTACTTCTGTTGCTTCATGAAAACAAAATGTCATTAGTCACCATCTGCTATTCCTGCATTCTTCCCTCTTAAATGATAATTTCTCAGTGACATTTCCCCCTGATTATTTCATTTGTGAATCTTTAAAATAATTTTGAAGCCGGGCATGGTGGCGCACGCCTTTAATCCCAGCACTTGGGAGGCAGAGGTAGGAGGATCGCCATGAGTTCGAGGCCAGCCTGAGACTACATAGTGAATTCCAGTTCAGCCTGAGCTAGAGTGAGACCCTACCTCGAAAAACCAAAAAATAAAAATTATGATATTGTTTACTGTTCCCTGAATGACACAAAACTTATATGCACACATGACTCCGTTTTCATGATGGGTAGTCTTATAAAGCATAAAAGTTTTTTTCCTAAAATTTCAATTTTAACCAATTCTTTTTGCAGGGTTGGAGATTGAACCCAAAGACTCCACATCCTATGCAAATGCAACACCATCAGAAATTTTAACCAATTATTTTGGTGGATGGGTTCCTAGTTTCTGAATTATCTACTTCTGAAAGTACAAGAGACATAACCATAGTCATTATGACCAATTTCCTCACTTCAGAGTTTGTTTTTCAGTGGTGAAGGTTGAACCCAGGGCCTCACACCTCCTGTACAAGTGCTCTACTATTGAATTGTATCTAAAGTTTCACTTTTCATTTTTTATCTATCTATTTATTTATTTGAGAAAGACAGACAAACAGAGAGTATCAGTGCTCCAGCCCCTCATGCTGTCACAAACTAGCTCCAGACACAAACAACACTTTGTGCGCCTGGCTTTAGGCGCCTGGTTACTAGGGAACTGAACCTGATCCATCAGGCTTTGCAATCAAGTGCCTTTAACTACTGAACCATCTCTCCACCCCACTACTTTCCAATTTTTAAATGACTTATTCTTTAAAAATAGCTTACCAACTAGCAGGTTTCATTATGACATTTTCATACCTACTTAGTTTTGGTTACCCCTCTACCTTCCCACACCCCTTGGCCCATCCCTGTTTAACCCTTCCACATTCATGTCACATGTATTGTATTTCCCTCCCCACTCTCCTCCTTTGAAGCATCATTTCTCCCCTCTCATGGGCCCTTCTCTAGTTTCTTGGCATCTACACACTCCGAATCCCACTTTAATGCACACATATGAAAATCAGAACCAAGGGACCATATATGAGAGAGAACATGTGGTGTTTGTCTTTCTGAGCCTGGGACATCTCAGTTAATACAAGATTTTTCAGCTCCATAATTTCCATAATCTCCATTTATGGCTGACTCACACTCAATTGTGTGTAAATACCACATCTTTATTCTCATTCATCTGCTGGTGATGTCTAGGCAGCAAGGGCCAAGGATGTGCAAGTGTCTCTTGGACAGGACATGGAGTCCTCAGGATGTATGTCCAGAAATGGTGTCACTGGATCACATAGTAGTTCTATTTTTATTTTTAAAAATATTTTTATTTTATTTCTTTTCAAGGAGAGAGAGAGAGAGAGAGAGAGAGAGAGAGAGAGAGAATGGGTACACCAGGACCTCTAACTGCTGCAAAAAAGCTTCAGATGCATGCCCATGTGTATATCTGGCTTTATGTGGGTACTGGGGAATCAATCCAGGTCTTTAGGCCTTACAGGCAAGCACCTTAACTGCTGCACTATCTCACCCACTCCTATTTTTAGTTTTTTGAGGAACCTCCATATTGATTTTCATGGTGGTTGCCATGGCTTACACGCCCACCAACAGTGCATTTTAGCTTTTGGTGGATGGATTCCAAACACAGGCAAGACAGCCATACCATCCTTTCATGCTGACAGTGACATTTTTTGCTTCCTGCATTGTTTTTGCTCTGGATATCTGTACCACAGCGTTCACAAACTCCTGCTCTTGACTGACCTGCACAGTCACAGAGTTCCAGATAGGTGGAGGGTATGGTCTGATCTCTAACAGAAGCCATTTACAAAATTACTGGGCACAAGAACTTCTCCAATGTGCTTAAAATATGTTCATTTCTATTAATCTGCACAAGTAATGCTAGGGTAGAAGCCTGCGCTCGATGTTGCTACTTGGTTATAAATAGCACTAGAGAAGGAATATACGTAAGGGCTTTCCATGATTTGTGATAATATTTCTTGTAAAAGACTCCCTGCTTCTCCAGAAAACAAACAAACAAACAAACAAAAAAAAAAAACATGTCATGTAGGTGATATTAAAATGCAAAGTCAACACTGCACAAGTATGGATTAAATAAAGATGCCTCAGGAAATAAAGGGCTTGCTGTGCCCGCATGAGGACTTGAGTTGAGATACGCAGTATCCATGTTGAAGCTGGGCATGATGGCACATGCCTACATCTGTAAGCTCAGCACTGGGAAGGCAGGAGGGTCCCTAATACTTTCTGGCCAGCTAGTCTAGCTGAACCAGTGAACTTAGACTCCATGCAAGACAATCAATGTCTCAAAATACAACATGGAAAGAGACAGAGGAATTCACCCACTGTTGACCTCTGGCTTATACACACATACTGCATACACCCATATGCACACATGTACCAAAACACATACAAACATGCATACACATCACACATGCATACACATGCCAAAAATAAATAGCAGTAAAATAAATTTTTAAAAATAATAATAAAGAAAAAATCTAGTTACTCTTCTGTTCAGTGCTTTAAGTACAGGACAAGAGTAAAATTTTGGGAGGTCTGCCACACAGCTGAGATTGTGATGATGCTGACAGTCATTGAGTTTACTTTGAGCTGTTTTGTAGTATTACCACTGCTCATTCCGAATGACGGGGGAAGGCTGGCTTCTGTGCTGTGGAGAGTATCAAGATGTCCTCGTAATTGATGCTAAAACGTTGGCTGTTGTCCACACCTTCATGTCCTCACAGTCTCCCGATTGGATGACGTGCCTGTGCATCGTGCACTCCGTGAGAATTCAAGGTGACAGTTGGGTACTATATAGTACGAAGAGGCTGTGCATTGGCATTTGAAGTGTTTTTGACATCACTGGGTCAGAGCTAGGCAATCCTTCTGTTGATGCTCACCTGCTTTTATCAGCTCCTTTTCTCTTTGGTGGGACAAAATACTAGACCAGAAGCAACATAGAGAAGGAGAGGAGTTTTCTTCAGCGTGTAGGTGCAGAGGTGGAGACCAGTAGCAGGAAGCAGCACTGCATTGTCAAACGGGTAGGGAGGACGCCGAACAGCCAGCAGAGCTGGGCTGTCACTGTCACACCTCACGGCCTATCCCCAGTGACACACTTCCTCACATACATGTGTATCCTAAGCACCACCCTCTAAATATTCCACAACCTTCCAGAATAGCACCAGCAGCCAAGGATTAAGCACATGAGCTCATGAGGCATATTTTATATACTTTATGACAGACTACATGTGTTCTTGGGCATAGCTTCATGAACCAGACCCAGAAAGACGAAGAGCTCTCCACTCATGATCCAAGTCACTAGAAAGCCAGTGAAAGGTTAAGATGGCTGGAAAGAGAAGAACTGATGTTTCTGCAACCCAATTCTGATTGTAGAGAGTGACAGGCAATGTCTTTTGCATTTTGTACATTTGTTTTGCTTTTATTTGCTTTGTCTTGTTTGGGGCTCTTGAAACTTTTCTTTGCTGTATTATCTGTATGTAGTAATGAGGAGTCAACCTCTGTACTGAGCAGTAACAAGAGAAAGTAGAAGCTTGCTCCATACTTATTTCTGAAATAAGATGAATATTACCAATGTGTAGTGATTACTGTGGTTATTCTTTTAGTATTATTCCCTGTCTACCCAAGGACCACTTTGAAATATTAATGCAACATTGGAAATATTCATTTTTACTTAGGGAATTAAAGTTGAATGTATTCTCTCTCCATAGCTCTGTGCACATCCAAAAATGATACAAAATGGTATTTACAGCAGCTAGTTCCAGCTATGTTTAGTGTATGTGTAACCTCTGTTCTTCCTACAGAAGATTCTCTCTTGGTGGTGTCCGTAACGGGTGAGCTCAAAGTGTGGGACCTCTCCTCATCCATCAATAGCATTCAGGTGGGCTTGGAAATCATTCTCTTTCCCTTGCATCAATCACTCTTATTGAGGTTTTAAAATTATAAGGGTGGTACCTGCTCATAGTGAAAAGTTTACATGTGACATAGAAAGGTAGCGTTTCACCTCCATTTACTTCCCACATCCATCTTCCAGGGTTGTCATGGCACATTTGGCTTGTGCCCTTCAACCCTTGTCTCCCTGCATAACATAAGTGATTTTATTCACACATACAGAAATTACATTTTTTAAATTAAAACAGCCACAGCAGAATGCTTCTCTTTTCCTTCCAGCTCAATAGCCTCTTTCTTCAGGCAGGTAGGGGATGGTAAACAGTAACAGGCAGATGACTATGAGGACCACTTTCGTTGGGACTCCAGTATATACACAGCTACTTCCTGGCCTCAGACTAAGAGGCAGAGGAATGCACAAAAGGGAAGATGCGGTATTTGTGTGTGGACACAGTTGTTCAGGCTGTCCCAAGGTGCTGTGGGAGTCATCAGGAATTTCTTCACTGAGGAGCCCAGACACTGATTAAATGTTGCTGTGTATGTAGAGTCACTCCAGCGATGCGATGAGAAAACTCACTGAGGGCTCCTTCTCCTCTGTTCCTCTGCTGAACCCTGTGTCTTCTCAACTACTTCACAGTTTGTGTTTTGGTCTTAGCAATTAAGATATTGTAGAATTTTTTTTCCCATTTTACTTTTTTTTTTTTTTTTTGTCTTTTGATTGTGTTTATATTCTCAGCATCCTGCACGGTTCCCTGTGATTGTTCTTTTGGCTGATTAAAAAAATATGTACTCACTCACACACACTCTCTCTCACACACTCACACACGCAAATATATATTGTCCTTGAGTCCTAGAGGATTTTCTTCTCAAGGCTTATTTTGCAAAGTAACATTTTAGTTGAAAATACTCAATGGGAAACTCAGGTACTTTTCCTCGTATGATACTGTGATCGACACAAGGCATATGGGAGCACAGCTTATGGGTATGTTTGTATTTTATATTATTTGTACTAAAATGTTTCATTTTCTTTTGAAGGAAAAGCAAGATGTCTATGAAAAAGAATCCAAGTTTCTCGGCTCTTTAAACTGCCAGACAATACGATTTTGCACATATACAGAGAGACTCCTGCTGGTGGTATTTTCTAAATGTTGGAAGGTATTTCACAAAACAGTATAAATATCAAAGATAGACAAATATGATTTTTTTCTTATTCAGTGAAAAAGTGATGAGTATGATTTTAATATAAAAAGAAATTACTAAAAATACCACTTCTAGGACATAAAATCATTTGTTTTTTTATGCCTGGCTTATCAGTTTTCAACTTCTTGCATGTAGATATTTTGTTCCTCAAGATATTTTATAAATAACAAACCATAGTAATAATGAGAAGTTATTTCTGAATTATTTTCATCACATTATCTGCAAATTCATCCTTGTCTTTAGTCAGAGCACTCACAAAGTTGAGGTAGGAAGATTATCATGAGTTTAGGCCAACCTGGGGCTACAGACTGAGTTCCAGCTTAACTTGGGCTAGAATGAGGTCCTGCCTAAGAAATAAAACAAACAACAAAAGGGAATATGAATTTTTTTATGATTAGTGGACATAGTATAGAATAATACATTCAGATAAATGTTATCCAATTAATCCTATCTTAGGATAAATGTGAAAAAATAGGTATTAGTAAAATATCATTAGTAAATGCTATAAATAACAAAATGTCTTGATCCATGAGTACAGACTGGGCTATTCCTAACACTTCCTATGTCCTTGTGTTATTACCACTAAGTCTTGATACACATATTGTTCATGACATGAGCAGATTGTATTACAAGCTTTTGGTAACATATACCAACACTGTCGCCTAGGTTTATGACTATTGTGATTTCTCCCTTCTGTGGACTGAAGTTAGTGGAGAGGGGCAGTTCTTTGCTGGTGGGGAGGTGCTGGCTGCTCACAGAGTCCTCGTCTGGACTGAAGACGGTCACAGTTACATCTATCAGCTGCTAAACAGGTGGGCTCAGATGGGAGCTGCCTACGGAACATTCAGGTAGAAAATGAACTTTGGGAGGTTGATTATGGAAAACGCCTGCCTGCGGCCCCTGATCAAAAACCAGAACGAAACAACTGTGGCACTGGAAGATTTACTCTGTGCTCCGAAGGCCTCAGCCTTTGTATGCAACAGCAGGGGATGGGTGAATGAGATTAGCCATGTATAACTTGTACAGCTGGTGCTGGCTTTTCAGAAAGTCACTTGCAATTATTAACCCGACAATTTCTAACTGGAGTTTAGAAACTTGAATGGTACCATCCGGCTTTTCAAAGTGGGAGTGAGGGGGATGAAAAAAAAATAAAGAAGCCCAATTTCTAAACTTTGCTTTTAATTTTTCTCCATGCAGTGGGCTTTCCAAATGCATATACCCTGCTGATGGAGGAGGATGTAAGGAGACCATTTACCCACATCTACTGTGCTCCACTTCTGTGGAGGAAAACAAGGTAAGGCAAGAAAAACTGCCTCAAAGCCCTGGTTTGGCTAAGTATTTCTTTGTTAGAGTCATCCTAAAACGTCAAATTGAGTTCAGATGTTAATGAGTACTGAAGAGATACATAGCCCTTAAAAATCCATTATTGTTAAATTTTATTAATAAGACAATATCTATTTCAGGGAAATGACAAATGTCAGAGAAAATAAAGAAGAAAAAATTCTAATGCCACTACCATATTTACTGTGATTAAAATATTTTGTTTTTTTTTATTTTAGTTGGAAAATTTCCAAATGTTTGGAAAAGTTGTGAGATTATCAAACTGGTCACTTATAAATCCTTTCTCCAGAGTCATCATGTCCTCACTTGTTAATATTTCATTCCCCTTATCTCTCTGTATGCATGGACAACACACACACACACACACACACACACACACACACACACACACGTCTTTTTGATCCTTTGGTTAGAACATTGGTAGAATTTTGATATATCCACTCCAACTTTGAAACTATATGAAATGACTTACTTTTCAAAAGCTTAACATTTGTCAAAATCACTTTCTTATTCACTTAACTATTCTTACAAGGAAATTTCTTGTCAAAACCAATTTAATTAAGATTTATGGCAGAATTTTTTTTTACTTTAAAAAAATCTTTTATTTTTAAATAAAACTTGGAAGTAATGTAGTGTAAAATATTCAATACAGAATGTATAAAGTTCAGTCATGTCATCTACACTGTTCAAAGAAAACCAGTAAGACTTTTCTATGCATTTACAAATATAAGCACACACATACTTTTAAATGAGTCATATTATACATTTCTATCAATAGCTTGTTTTCACTTTAATATTGTGATCTTGGTACAAGACCAAACTGTACCTTTGACACACTACAAAGTCTAAAACTCTGCACAGTTATTTTTTTCTCACTAGTGTTACTCCACATGATATATTTTTTTGAAACCTCTGGACTTAGTCAAATATCCAGAAGGCTATTTCATGGAGACAGGAAAGTTCTGAATTACAGATGTCTGTCAATGATGAATGCCTACTTCCTCTAACAGAGCAATGCCTTGCTTAATTAGGCAGCACAGCTAGTGATTGGGAATCGTGGAGTTCAGTGGATATCCTCTCTCCAACATAAATGTGAGAAGTTTCATTGCAAAAACTTGATTAAGAATCCATCAGCCACGAATTGGAGCCATGTGTACTGCTGAGGCAGAGCAAAGAATTGTGGCGTATGTCAGGACTGTTTGTAGAATTATCTACGTCCCACAGTGGAATCTTATTCTGTTGTTGATAACAAAAGCAATATTGTGGTTAACTCAGAAAGGCGTGTTTATTTTAAAGGACATCCTATTTCCATCTTCTTAGCTCCAGAGTGAATTGTTACCTAGCACAGTTTGTCCTGGATGCCACAGTCACTTGAGGGACTTTTGCTCTAATCGTTGATATCACTGGTATAATAATAATAATAATAATAATAAACTCATAAGTTATCTTATTTTGTTTCTTCAAATATGAAGGCATAAATGTTTAGGACTATATCAGTTACTTTCTCATTGCTAGGACAAAATGCCCCACCAGAAGCAGCTTATGTAAGGAAAGGGTTTATCTCAGCAGACAGTTCCAAAGGAGAGTCCATCCTAGTGGGGAAAGCATGTCAGGAGCAGGAGACTGGCATCATGTCAGCAGGGAGGACATGGAGAGCACAGTAAGAGGGGCTAAGGTAACACTCAGGGTCTGTACCAGTGTCTCACCTCCTCAGCAAGGCTCTGCCTCCTGAACATTCCACAGCCTTCCCAAATAGCATCACCAGCGTGGGACCAAGTATTCAAACTCATGACCCTATGGGGCGATTTCATACTCAAACCACCACAGGATCTTTTAACAATAATTCTTTAGACAGCTACAGTTCTTCCAACACTTTATAAGGGAAAAGTAGCTGGAGCTGGAGAAATGGATCAGTGGTTAAAAGGCATTTGCTTACAAAGCCTAATGGCCTGGGTTCAATTCCCAGTACCCACTTAAAGCAAGATGCAGAAACTGGCACATGCATCTGGAGTTTCTTTGCAGTGGCAAAAAGCCCTGGTGCACCCATTCACCCCTCTTTCTGCTTGCAAATAAATAAATGAACATATTAAAAACAAAATAAACCAATAAAATTACAAGAAGTTGATCTGATTAGTACATTTCTGGCCTTTGTCCACTGAATAAAGTCAGGCAGTACTTTTAGTGTTCAAACAGGACCAATATTCACTAATATGAGAACTCTCAGGAAATAATACAAGTCATGAGGCTGAGGGGCCAGGAGAGTCTGATAAACCCAGTGAGCCTAGGAAAGAGTGTTCTGCAAACACATACTATAATTGGCCCGACTCATTTGAAGGAGTGATTCCATAGAATGGAATCTGAAGGTCTGGCAGTCACATGTTTTGAGCTACTGTTGTATTCTTGGTGAACTGTCTGGAGTTGTAGAAAGAATGGAGGTTCTTGGGTCCTTCCAGTAGTTCCCCATGAGGTTATTCCTGGCTTCAGCTCTCAGCTCACAGCTCACAGCTCACAGCTCACAGCTCACAGCTCATGGCAGGGATTCCCTGCTGGTGAGTTGAGGCACTGCACCTCCCTGTCCCTGCTGACCAAGGCAGTAAGGTTTCAGGGCTGAGCTTGGGGGGGGGGTAGCTGGGATAGAAACAACCTGAGAGCTTGGAGTAAGAGCGCGAAGTGATGATGACAGTTATCATTTATTGAAGCATTATTATTGTCGAACATACACAATACCTCATTGACAATAACTGCCCCCATGATGTCATTCAGAAACTGATGTTTGCAGAGGTTAATGCCAAGGTCTTAAACCCACACAGTTTAATCTTATAACAGGTAGGATAATTAGTCTTTACAGTAAATTTGTCATTTGTTTTCTTAGAGTAAATTTATCAATAGACTGAATAATATGAATTTTAGAGTGAATTCATCAGTTGTTGACACTTGAGTGAGTGGTAAATGCCAGATACCATCCCAAACCCATTCTTGTTTGCAGCATATCCATCCTCGCAGTACTCCCATGTAGGAAGTGCACCCCCTTTGCAGTTGGAAGAAGTGAGACAGAGAGGTGACTTGCTCTTTTAATAGAAATACTATGTGGTAGGAGTAGAATGCAGGCAGACAGCGCCACTGGTTTCATGTTTAATGACTTTTTATTTTATTTCCTCTTGAAGGATGGGTAATGCCTATGATGGGACAGGGTACTTAGATAAAAAATGTCAGAACTTATACAGTGAGGGGCTATGAGGGGAGGTAGAGTAAGCAGTAGAACTAGAGAGGGATCCAATGGGAAGGAGAAGGGCCCAGGTGTCGGGGATAAATGCCCCCAAGTGAAGAATGGCCACATGGATAAACTATGAGGGTGGGCATGGGGGTACTTGTAACAAGGAGTCACTGCTGCAGGGCAGAGCCCTGAGCTAAGGGGAGATTTGCTACCAGCAGTGTGGGTAACTCCATGCCTCTCTGCAGATTCAGTTCCATAGAAAAACAGAGAGCTGGAATGATCTAGTATAAATTTCCTACAAGGCTGTTGGACGACTTCAGTTGTGGATTTAACCAAATTTTATCAATATTATTTCAAATAGCTATCAAGATTATTACTATGAGATCAACAACCCTCATAATGCCTTTTGAATCATGTATACCCCCATATATATATTCAGAAACTGATACCACACACATGAATGTGAATGTGTACACACCTGAACATTTTCTGCAGTTTTCTGGAAGCCTCTCATTTCTTGGGATTTAGAGATTATCTTATCTCTGTTTCTTATTTTTTGTGTCTTAGTTTTCTAATGGTGATAATAAACTACTCCATTGCTTTGCTGAGAGGATTAAATGCAGCCATATTTTGGCTTATATTACTTACTCTCCAGACCTGGAAGCCTGAATTTTCTGACTAGGACCTATCTCTTTCTTAGACTTCTGTAATTACTGTACCAGCAGTTGGCTTTCTTTGATTTATACATCAAAAGAGGGTCTTGGTTTTGTTTTACTAATCACTTAATCATTTTGTGAATAATCTCTGAATACAAGCCTGCCTAAGAGCAGCTGCTTTGCACTGGGGTACCAGGGAGACTACAGATGTGTCAAGAAATGTTTGGGGGCTGGAAAGATTGCTTAGCACTTAAGGCACTTGCCTGCAAACCCTAAGGACTCGGGTTCGTTTCCCCAGGATCCACGTAAGCCAGATGCACAAGGTGGTGCATGTATTTGGAGCTCATTTGCAGTGGCTAGAGGTCCTGGCAGATCCATTCTCTCTATCTCTACCTTTTTCTCCCTCTCAAATAAATAAATAAGTAAGTAAGTAAATAAATAAATAAATAAATAAATAGTTTTAAAAGATACATGAAAGTGTAGCTTGATGAGCACTATGCCTAATGGTCATACATGTGTTTAGCAAAATCATAATTACTTATATAAATTTTATTTACAATAGATAATGATATGCATTATACATAGAATGCCTGCTATTGTATATAATGTATATTATAATATACTGCATATCATATGTTGTCAATTATGGATTCATTTTTCCCTGTGGCCACTTTCAGGATTGGAAATTGTATATGCAAAAATGGTCAACATAAAGAAAAGCATGTTTATCACACAATCACAATACAAATGTTAGTTGGTGCATTTTTAACTGACATACAGAGCTAGAAGGACAGTGGGAAGATTACTCATCTTTGGTGGGCAGAATTATCATGAAGACATGGCCACCTGAGTTCTAATGACTGGCCTCAAAGCCCATTGCTGTCTCTCCATCGCTTGCAGGAACTCAACTCTTTTTCCCACTTACAAAATAATTAGTATTATGAACTTCAGAGCATTATCATGAGGGGTATGTGGATGAATGTGTGTCAACCCCTATGAGTAATGTGCACAAGTAGGGACATGTACAAAACCTGTACACAATATAGTCAGTAAAGCTGAGATACTTGTATCAACTCTCTGAAGCCTGCCTTGTGATTTTATTTCTTACTAGATTATTGGATTATTATCAGATTATCCATTTAATTCACTTGAAAATTTTCAAAGTGTCAGGTAAGTCGAAAGCGTTAGCTCAGCTGCAAAGTCTTGCTTTGCCATTTAACAATGGTGGCCATGTCATGTCGTGCCTGCTTTCTGTTCTGTCTCAGAGCCTCCGTTCTGTTATGGGATACATGAATGAAAGGAAGGAGCCTTTTTATAAAGTTCTCTTCTCTGGAGGCATCTCAGGAAGAATTACTCTGTGGCACATTCCAGATGTTCCAGTATCCAAATTTGATGGCTCTCCAAGAGGTAAGAATCCCCAGTGTCTAACCTCATGTCTTCTGAGAACTGATTTGCGATTATCTCAGAGAGTTTGTATTGAGTGTCATGGGGCTACAAAGAAGAAAGTTCATCACAGCTCACCGGATACTGGAAGCCAACATAAAGGCAGATGGAAAATGACAGTTTATGGATCTGACACAGTAATACAAAAACCAACTTAAATTAAGAACAGCCGAGCATAACAACGGGTGAAGACTGGAAAAATGAATATAGCATGAAATGTTATACAGTCTAGTCACAAAGCGAAGGTGTCTTGGTATTTTCAATATCTATTATGAATTTGGAAGCCCACTTTTACCTTTGGTATGTGTTTCTTTCAGAGATACCAATAACTACCACCTGGACCCTTCAAGACAACTTTGATAAGCATCAAACTGTGTCACAAAGTCTAATTGACCATTTTTCTGGGTCCAAAGAGGAGGCAGGAATGGCAGTAGTCACTGCATCTGAGTATGTCCCAAGTCTTGATAAACTCATATGTGGCTGTGAGGACGGCAGGATTTTCATCACAAAGGCTTTGAATGCAGCTAAAGCAGGACTTCTAGAAGGTGGTTCGTTATTAAAAGGTGACTAATGTTTATTTGGCCCTATTTATTTAATCTTTTTGTATGTGTCTGCATGGTGTGTGTCTGCATGGTGTGTATGTGTGTGTGTGTGTGAGTGTGTGTGTAAGCCACAGTGGGCCTGTGGACATCAGACATCAACTTCAGGGTGTTTGTCCTTTCCCTTCACCTTGTTTTTATTTATTTATTTAAGTGAACTCTAGACAAATGTGCCACTTTGTGCACCTGGCAAGAGTCTTTACCCATCTGAGCCATCCAGCCTAGTATGTATGTATGTATGTATGTATGTATGTATGTATGTATGTATGTATTTTGAGTCCGAGTCTCTCTTGCTTGCTGCTGAGAAGGCCAGGTCTGTTAACCTGCAAGCTTTGGGGCTCTCTTGAGCTCTTCCTTTGGTGTAAGAGCACTGGGAGTGCCACTTTGCACCTGACTTTATGTGTGCGCCAGGGATCTGAATTCCAGAATTTAGGTGGCTCGCTGTCCCCAGTTATTTAATTTATCTAACTTCAACAAGTAGCACTGAGATGCAGAGGTCTAAAATACTCACTGGCACCTGTTGGTAAATTTATGCATATTTCAACATGAAAATAAAACATATTGTAAAAGCTTGTAAAAGCGCAAACAGAAAGTTCCTCAATGAAGTGTGTATGGCTGGCTTGATTGTCCAGTGTCTATTTCCAAAAGTCACTATAAAGAACAGTCTGGCTGGGCATAATGACGCGTGCCTTTCATCCCAGCACTAGGGAGGCCAACATAGGGGGATCTCTGTGAATTCAAGGCCAGCCTAAGACCACATAGTGAATTCCAAGTTAACCTGTGCTAGAGAATAAACAACCTCAAAAAAGAATATTTTTCTTCCATTTCTATATATAAGCATATACCAGCACTGCAGAGTATGGTTTTTAAATCATCCAAATATCTTGCTAGTATATCCTTAAGTAAATCTTAATAAAAAATATGGTTCATTCTTCATGAACTCATTTTAAATGAATAAAAATGATCAAATTTCAATCTATAACCCTTCTATTAATGAGTGTTTAGATGTCTGAGTCCTTGGCTACTATGGAAAATACAGAACTGATTATCTTTTTGCATATTTGAGATATATCTGTAGCACAAATCCCAAAGTATAGAATTACTTTGTCAACATTCGTATTTTCAATTTTGAAAATTAAAATACCTAAAAGGTTCTCTAAAGAACTTACTTCAATATGTGGATTACTGATTTATGATTCGGAGATTGATAGAATAAGGAAGTGAGGATGAAGCAAAGAGAGGTGACACAGCTAAGAAGATTAGACAATAGAAATGTTTACCTAGGCTGAATTATTCTGATATCCAGGAAGCAAGCAGAAATCTATACTTGACAGACAGCTTCTGAATTAACATTCATTATGATTCCCTGGGGGAAAGACAGTGGGGATATATCTGATGGACTAGCAGTAACTAAAATTAAAATGATGACTCTTTGGGATTCATTTTCAATTTGAACACAGAGAGGTGGCTATGGTCCTGTCCACTTTGGGGGAATTCAGCTAATGGCAAAGGAAAAGGCAGTGGTTAGTGGGAAGGGAAATGATGTGCCAGAAGTCTAGAGTTCTTGTTAGCAGCGGGTTTGAAAGGCCCTCGTGCCCACAGGCCTATCAGGTGCCAAGCAGAGCCCCAAGAAATGATTTATTCCACTCAACAGAGAGTCTGAACTAAGAGTAATTATCACCCTAGTCTTCTGGATGCTGTGTGTGTGAGAGAGAGGGAAAGAGCAACTTGTGCGTTTAGTAAGCTTGTAAGAAGTAATTGACCCCCGGGTAAAGGGAAGTCTTGCTTGACACCAAGGCCTTGCTCTTGAGCACTGTGGGAATCAAATTCGGGCAACCTACCTGAGTTTCATATACCTTAACTGTAAAACACATGCAGAACTCACTCCTGTGACCTTGCTCTCCTTCTACCATACCACAGAGGTAATGGAGATGATTCTTTAGAGGCAAAGTGGATGAATCACTTACTTGTCTGGTACAGTACTTGCTAATTTAGAGCAATGTATTGGTAACCTAGCATCCTCAAGAGATAGTACATTGGAACAGCAAAACTTGGGACTTTATCTAAAGCACATTTGGACTTCCACAAGTCATTTACCCTTTGAGATGGTCTATTAAGGATTCATCTATAATTTTCTTAGCCAAGTGTGAGCAGGTATTAAAAACATGTAAGGGCTGGAGAGATGGTTCAGCAGTTAAGGCACTTGTCTGTAAAACCTAACAACCTAGGTTGGATTCCCTAGCACTCACATAAAGCCAGATGCACAAGACGGCTCATGCATTTGGAGTACTTATAGCAGCTGGAGGCCCTGGTGTGCTCTCTCTCTCTCTCTCTCTCTGTATCTCTCTGCTTACAAACAAATAATTTTTTTAAAAAAAATACATGTAAGACAAGAATCTTAGAATTATTTAAAAAATAACTTTGTACCATTTGGTGTTTGGTCATCTTCCAGACTCCCTTTATCCTAAGGTCCTCAAAGGCCATCACCATAGTGTGACTTCATTACTTTACCCACATGGCCTGTCTTCGAAGCTGGACCAGAGTTGGATGGTGTCTGGGGATCGAGGTGCCTGTGTCATACTGTGGGATATCTTCACTGAAGAAATTCTGCATAGGTTCCTCTTGGAAGCTGGTCCTGTGACAAGTCTTTTGATGTCATCAGAGAACTTCAGAGTAAGTTAAAATGAAAAGTAAATTGTAACACATAATTGAAAAGTTAGGTCACTTTGGAGAACATATATTAAGACAGAAAAACCAGGGGCTGGAGAGATGTCTTAGTGGTTAAGGCACTTGCCAGCAAAGCCAGAAGACACGGGTTCAGTTCCCCAGTACCTATGTAAAGCCAAATGCTTAAGGTGGCACATGTGTCTGGAGTTCGTTTGCAGTGGCTAGAGGCCCTGGCACACCAATTCATTCTCTCTCTCTCCCCTTACCAAAAAAAAAAAAAAAAAAAAAAAAACAAACAAAAAAAAAAACCCTGCAGGGTTACTATCTCTAAATCATCACACTTTTTTTAGTTGTCCTAATTTGTAATGTGGAATTTTAAAATAAACTAATATATAGTGCAAATATAAGTCAAACTATGTAGGGATCTATGAATTAAAATTTATTTTGTCTTCACAAATTCCCTTTTTAATAATATGGGTAGCTGCATTGTATCCCTTTGTGAGTTTTATTTACATCTTATTTCTTTAATAACTATTGAGCTTTGATAAATTTATGAACACTAACCTACCTTTTTGAGTAAATGGAATGATTATAGTTATTATCTGCTCATGCAATGTCAAATTGAGTTCATCTTTGGTAGACATGATTTCTTTGCTATGGTATAAACACCTGGATTCTGAGGTTCCTTGGTGATAAAGTACAGGTTGATGCAGGTAAGGAGATTTTATTATAAAAAAGATCAGCTCCAAATTAATTTGGGGGAAAATCTACTCTATATTTTTGTAATGACATAAGGAAACTAATAGAGTCAAAGAAAAAAAGTAGTGAAATTAAAGGTTTTTGAAACTTATACAAGGTGATTTGAAATACCATGTATATCTTTTATTCCTGAATCATTCTCTCCATCTTTCCCTCTTTTGTCCCCCTCTATCTTCTTTTCTTTCTTCTCTATCTTGCTCTCTCTCCAGTCTTTCTTTATTTTTTATACCTAAGACAGAAGTCCGAGTGAGTTTCCCTTCTAACCCGTTTTACTCCTGCCTCAAGCATAGGTCATTTAACATTAAAGGGGAGGATATATTCAAAACAACTCTGATAAAACTGGACTTTATAAAACAGTATAGCAGCCACCTGCAATAAGGGATTGGTGGAGCATGATGTATAAATTCAGAAATCCAGGTCCTCTAATCCAAACAGTATGCATCTTCCTATGAAGATTGCATCTGATTGATCTGATTGTCATAGTACAAGTTCACTCATGGACATAAGATTAATATTTCTGAGTGTGTGTGAGAGAGAGAGAGAAAGTGAGAGAGAGAGAGAGAGAGAGAGAGAAAGTGAGAGAGAGAAAGGAGAGTTTCCTACATTCTCTGAGGTAGGAAAGCTGGGGAAATGATACCTGACTCATCTTACGAGTCTAGGTTCCATCATATTTCCATCATATATCACAACTGGCATTTTACAAGTTTTTTTCCCTCCATCTCAAGATTTCTGTGGTCTTCGTAAGGAGAATTAGGAAAGAAAACATACTCCGCAATGCCCAGTAGTGAGGTTAAAGATGGGCTCTGAGAGAGAGATTTCGGCTGATTCTTTAAACACAAGAGCTGAAAATCTGGATGGGTCAGCAGCACTCAGTGTGGCCATTCAAGGTGACCACATGCTGATTGCTTAAAGGACTGTTGTCTTGAGAGCCTATTTTTGATGCCTGTGTCTTTGAAGCTGTGCAGTCAGTTGGAAGTTTACCTCTTTTAGGTTGTATCTACACTGAGTTTCCTGTTTGGATTAGAATCTGTACAGTTCTGGGAACAGCACCAAATCACATTTTGAGGCTTTAAGTGGAAACTCTCAGCTCATGATACCCTTGGGCCTATGCCTGTGTCTACAAATAGCTTCTTTTTGTGGCAACAAATTAGTTCTGGGGGTTATTATATTCTGCATTATTTCCGACGTCTGCCTCTCTGCCTGAATCAGCTGAGTGATGGGAAAGTCCTTCATTTATCTTCTAAGTAGATCTCTCCTTTCTCTTGCATTTCTTGACCTTCCCTATAGGTTGGTGACTTTAAACTGTTTCCAAGCTTCCTGCAGAGTGCCATGCGAAGAGGTCCTGTGCAATGGCTAAATGTCCTTTTGTAAACAGGACTTAAACAAAATTGCTTTATGTTGTCAGGGGAGAAATACCTGGGTTAATCATACAGAAATTGCTTGACTGTTCATTTACCCCAGCATGTTGTGTTTCCACAGCTCAGAGATGATCCAATGATCTGCTGTGTGTGTGGGGACCACTCTGTGTCTCTGCTTCACCTGGAGGGAAGACGCTGCCTCCTGCGAGCCCGAAAGCACCTTTTCCCAGTGAGGACCATCCGATGGCACCCAATTGAGAACTTTCTAATTGTAGGTTGTACAGATGACTCTGTCTACATCTGGGAAATCGAAACAGGTAAGGTCGAATTTTACCCTTGCTTTTCCTTGATCTGTGTGTGATGGACAAGTATTGGTCCAGGTGGAAAGTTCCAAAAAAGACACAATGATGACCTCACTTTAACTTCTGGTTTGGTTGCATTTATGGCTTCAGCTGAAGGCATGAGTGGGAAATAAAACACAACAGCCCAAGTCAGATCCTGACCAGCTCATGATTAGCTGACAAGGCAGTGCGCAGGAATGAGCCGGATATTTCTGGAAGCTATAAATAAAAACATAAGTTATCTACTTTAATTATTAACAAGAGAGAGAAATTTAGTGTCTTACTGGTCTCAGATTATCATTACATCTTGCCTTCTTCAGCATCCTCACCAACTCAGCAACATTTTGAGCTAATTGATGACCAGTAATAATGGAACATAATTAATTATAAAACTCCAGAAAGTTGAGTCAGGGAAAGTGAAAACTTAGTGCTCAATTGAACTCAATGTTGTACAAAGAGATTGTACACTTTCAATTTTGAAAGTTCTTTTTTCCTTTTTCTTTTAAAGGTTTGAGTAGGCAACTAAAGTTAGAGAATAACATATTTCCCAAAATGCTGGGAACATACCAAGTAAGGTTAGGTAATTAATGCATGTGAGTCAGAGGTGTTCTCTCAAGAGTACATTCAGCGAGATGATCGCATGACTCTTATTGATTAGTCAGTGGTGGGTTTATGTTAGGTGTTATTAACAGGCAGAGTAGTTTATAATATCAGTTTGGCACTATACATCACTGAAATAATGTCTATTTTCTTTGTATTTGACTGTCATGGATTAGTCTTGATGACTAATGTACTCAACTTTGCAGAACTCTGCATGGTACTGCCCTACTTTGATTCCTTTCTTTCTTTCTTTTTTTTTTTTTTTTTTGAGTGAAATCTTTTTCTAGGAATAGTCACTGGTCCCTCCACACCCTCCCACTGGCAGAACATCCATGTAGAACTAAAGTAACTCCACAGACCAGGTTCCTCAGTGGAAAGGGGGTGGAGAAGAGGAGCTATAAAAGTATAACCTGATAGGAGTCTGACCAACATGGGATTTGTTCCTATGCTAAAGTGTATAATTAATAAAAAAACATAATTCTACAAATATTGAACCTTAGTGAGTTTGGGGGCTTCCTCACAAAGCATGGGAATGGGTTATTTACCCTTTTGGAGACCCCTAAATCAGCTGTAGTATCAAAAATTCTCACTTTAGCATGGATGACAACATCCCCATAATTTCTTACATGGACAGCCCTGGTCCTCAACTTTCCACCCTCTGTATGCTCCATCTCCCTCTGAGATCACAGGACCTCACTCATTGCATAGAGCTGGAAGAAGGCGCAGCTGAGATCTCTCGAGAGTCTGAAGACCCTCAACCCCTTCCTTCTGTGGGAAAATGTTAACTGTCCAAATCTCAAGGGTCTGTTCTGAGTGGTCACAACTGCTTCTGATAAAGATGGCAATAGTTGGTTTTCTTGGAGACCTGTGTCACTCAGTTTAGAGTGGCACATGTGTGTATTTTCTCATTTGATCCTTACAACTTCTGGAGTGTAAAGGGGAGATCCTGCTTATCATCTTATTAATGAGGACTGCAGATCTGGTGTGCACATACACAAGACCACACAGCGAGTAAGTGGTGAGCCAGTTAGCCCTGCTGGTTCTCCTAAAGAAGAAGCATGGTAGAGCTCGTAGATGGTGTAGGGTCTGAGGGAAGGTTGAGTGTAATGAGAAGAGGCTCCAAGGCTCAGGTTTGCCTCTGGGACCCGCTAATAAGGAGCTGCATGACCTTGGCTGAATCACTTGGCTTCTTTGCAAATCAATTTCCTCATCTGTGCAAGAGGAGTAATAATCTTCCCTTGTTGACCGGGTGAACTCAGAGAATACCTATGGCATTTGAAAACAGTGTCCATAGATAGGAAGTATCATTATTATTGATTATTGTTATGATCACCGAAGACATCAAAATTTGAGCTGCTTGTTCTGAAGGCCAGTGCTCTAACACACGTGCCCTTATTGATGTTCCAAATTGAATTTATAACTGTGACTACATAGTGACCAAATATTTTTTCATAGGTAACAGAATACTGAGAAAATAAAGAAATAGAAATGTTGATGTCCCAATGACCCATCAGGATAAGATTGTGTTATACAACTTTTCTTTTACTTTGTGTGTATATGCTATGCATGTGTGTTTGTATAGACATGCATACCATGGCACACATGTGGAGATCAGAGGACAACCTTGGGGTGTTGACTCTCTCTTTCCACCTTGTTGTTTTTGCTACTGGCAAGCAGAATAGGTGGCTCTGCAAGTTCCGGATTCATCTGTTTCCACCTCCCACTGCTGTAGACCCATTGGGACTGTAAATGAGTTCCCTTTTGTGTCTGGGTCTTTGGATTTGAATTCCAGAAGGCAGGCTAGCAGAGAAAGCACCTCTAACTATTAAGAAACCTCCCTAATCCCGCAACTTTTTATTTATGTAATTTTGATGAGGTGGAAAGAAAAGAAGGAAGCCAACCCTCTGGTATGTTAAGAGATCATATTTATCCCCACTTTGTGTTTTATTTTTACTATTTCTCTTGAAATCTCTATAACATTTGAAAAATAAATATGAGGGAACTGGGGAGATGATTCAGTGCATGAGTTTTTGCTGTGCAAGCATGAGGACCAGAGTTTGGATATAAGCAAGCACCCATATCACAGCTGGGCATGGATCACACCTTTAATCCCAGCACGTGGGAGGCATAAGCAGGAGGATCACTGTGAGTTCGAGGCTATCCTGAGACTACATAGTGAGCTCCAGGTCATCATGGGCTACAGTGAAACTTTACCTCGAAAAAATAAAACAAAACAAATAAATGAATAAAACTTTTTTTAAAAGTAGGGCATGGTGGCATGTATCTGTAATCCCAGAGCTGGGGAGAGACAATAGGCTGTTAGCCTACATGGCAAGTTCTGTGCCAGTGAGACACCAAGGTACCCTGCATCAAGAAATGGTGAATTGTATTCTTAAAATAACACTCGAGGTTGTCCTCTGGTCTCTACACGCATGCATGCACATGTGCCCATAAACCCATGACCACACACACATAAAAATAAATATGAATACAAATAAACAATCCTATCTTAGTTCCTAAACAAAGTCCTATCAATACTTGGTTCAACTTTCTGCCACACATATTTCTGTGCCAAAAACTAGATGTCTATGTTGTTGTCAAACATAGTCCGGGAAGGAAACTGAATTCAACTCCTATGGGCCTAATGAAGAGGCGTTAGTGAGAATGTCTGTCGGGGTGTGTGTAGAGATCAAGAAAGAGATCAGGACTGTATGGTGACATGCTCCATCACCCACCCAGACCTGATAACACCAGGAAGGGATTCTCTACTGTGTGGCTGGAGCGGTCATAGGACAAAGTGATGACACTGAAATCAGGTGATGGCTTCGCTCAAGGGAGTGCCACTCTTGACCAGAGGCAGCTCCAGCCAGCTTCCCAGGACCTGAACAGCGAAAGTGCTGGGAACAATGCTCTTCACTGTCCTGTAGTGACCTCCTCAAGTTTAATCCCACCAAACAGGAGAAGTGAAGGGTGTTCAGATCTAGGGTTTAGCTTACTGTGCCTAGAGAAGAACTCTGGAGATAGGAAAGGTGATGACTGTTATACATACATCATATATTAATTCAGGGATCTAGAGATGGCTTTGTGTATTGTTTCCCACTAATAGGTGTCATATGAGTAAGTACACTTTTGCCAAGTTAGCCTAGTGACTGTTTCAAATGAGGCAGTGCATATCTTGTTAACTACACTGTATTTTTAAATAGCATCAGGCAAACCACCCTAAGAAGTCATTTGCAGTTCCTGTTTCTGTTACCTGCCTTCACATTGGTGACACCACTTGACCCTTCAAAATGCTGTCCCACTGACCATCTCATGCTGACCCACACTTTACACCATACACAAAATGCCGTCCCACTGGCCAGCTCAGGCTGACCCACACTGTACACCATACACAGGCCTTTGAAATAAGTTTAGAGTTTCATTAGTTTTGTGTGTAGCCTTTGCTTTGTTGTGGATAATTTTAATCTCTGCAATTCCAATTTTGCTTCAACTTTAAAAAGTATTTGTATGTATGTGTGTGTTGGCAGGTGGGGACTTAACAGGCTATTGCAAATGAATGCCTGTCTAGTTTTGCATGGTGGTTGGGGAATTGAACGAATAGATGACCTCAAATGTCCCTGGCCTTGACAGCATGGCTGTCCACCGTCAGGAGTCCTGAGCTTTCTGCTTCATAAATCTTCTCGTCTGAGGCTCACAGGGACCATCGCACCTCCTAGCACAGGACCACATGTTCTCTCAGCCAGTCAGTTTTTCTGACTTTCTTTTTCTTCTAGCTGTGGTTACACCATTTCCTTCATGGAATTCAGACCATGCATCAACTGCTTTGTTCTTTATTGCAGTTCTCCAAATGTCTGCCTCCTGTAAATAAATGAATGTGGAATAAATTGACATGGTATTAGTTTTCAAGATTTTTCAAGACCAAAACAGCTCCAGAGCGCAAAGAGAGAAAATAGCTAATAACTAATGTCAGTAGGATCAGTGTGTGTGTGTGTGTGTGTGTGTGTGTGTGTGTGTGTGTGTGTGTGTGTGTGTGAGGGGAGAAGAGCCTAGAAATAAAAGCCATATATTCTAGATCCATACGCCTGCATGTCTTGCAGTGGTATGAGGTCTTTCTGAAACAAATGGCAGGTCAGAAACATGGCAGGGCATCACTCTGGGATCACAGGTGGGCATGCCCATCTCAAAAAAGGAAACGTGTGTACAGCACTGAAGGCCCTTGTCCTGGCTGGACAGGC
Organism: Orientallactaga sibirica; assembly: GCA_036365145.1. Lineage (NCBI taxonomy): Eukaryota > Metazoa > Chordata > Mammalia > Rodentia > Dipodidae > Orientallactaga > Orientallactaga sibirica. Next base: position 2,263,719 of record JAEOAD010000016.1, on the reverse strand, counting down.
GGAGACAAGAGCATCCTCTTTGCATATTGATCTACAGGATTTCCTGTGATTTCAGGCCTGATCAGTAAGGGTGGAATTGGAGATGTCATTTTGATTAATATTTGAGCTCCTGTGCTGTGTTTGGTACTGACAGTTCTGGGCAGCTTTGTGGCCCTCATTGCTGTGACCCAACAAGGTTAATGTAATACTGGTTTTCCCCACTAAAATTTATACTGGAAATAATTGTCAGCTCTAAGCTGTTGTACCTTTTAGGAATTAAGTTGAAAATGTTTCTGAAGATTTCATTTTACATAACATAAAACTTGTACAATGAATTTTTTATGTGTCTTCTGTTAAGCTTGTGGACTGTGTTATAAAATATTCTGTGGCAATTGTCTACCCATTGCTGGGGCAGAACACCCAACAGGAAGCAGCTTATTATAGAAGAAAAGGGTTCGTTTTGGTTTAGTTTCATGGGAGAAATTTCATCAGGATGGGGAAAGCATAGAAGGAGTGGACAGTCCTCCTTCCTCCCTTCTGCTGTGATGAGATGTGAGACCCAGCTGTGTGCTCCTGCCATGTCTTCCCCACCATGATGAAATTCCCTCTTGAAGTTGCATCCACAAATAAACTCTTTCCTTCTATAAAATCCTTCTGGTTGGATATTTTCTCCCAGTAATGTAACTGCTACATATGCCATTTCACCTTAATGTTTTTTTAAGCTTTAAAAAAATTTTTATTTATTTATTTGCAAGAAGAGAGAGAGAGAAAAAATGGGCACATCAGGATCTCTAGCCACTGAAATGAACTCCAGATGCATGCACCACTTTGTGCATGTGACTTTTCATGGGTGCTGGGGAATAAAATATGGGTGGTTAGGTTTGGCAGGCAAGTGCCTTAACCACTGAACCATCTCTCTAGCACCCAACCAACTTTTGTTTTTTGTATTTCAAGGTAGGGTCTCACTGCAACCCAGGCTGACCTGGAATGCACTATGTAGTGTCAGGGTGGCCTCAGACTCATAGTGATTCTCCTACCTTGGCCTTCCAAGTGTTGGGATTAAAAACATGCACCACCATTCCCAGCATCAATTAACTATTTTTTAAATTATTTATTTATTTATGAGAGGAAGTAAGGGAGAGGGATAGAGAGAAAGATAGAAAAAGAGAGAGAGAGAGAGAACATGGGCATGCTAGGACCTTCTGCCCCTGCAAACAAACCCCAAATGCATGTGCCACTTTGCGCATAGGCCTTAAGTGGGAGGGGAATTGAACCCAGGCTGTCAAGCTTTGTTTAACTGCTGAGCCATATCTTCAGCCCATGGAGTTTATTTTGTTTGTTTCTCCTGTGGGAAAATGAAATCCTATATGATTGAAAATAAAATATTTCTTGGTAAGATTTTCAGTTTTGGGCCATATGAGCTCTGTAAGAACTACTTGGCTGGTGGGATGGCTCATTGGGTAACATGCTCGTCAGACATGCATGAAGACCTGAGTTTGGGTCCCAATGCCCACATAAAAGCCAGATGTGGTGGCACATACCTGTAATCCCAGTGCTGGGGAGATGGAGACAGGAAGATCCCTGATGCTTGCTGGCTAGCTAGACTAGCCGAGTCAGTGAGCTTCCGGGCTCAGTGAGGGACCCTATCAAAGAAACAAGGTGGAGAGTGATTCTGAAAGATACCCAGTGTCAACTTCTGTCCTCCATACACATGGTCACACACATACGCATGCACCTGTACACACGTGCACCCCTCCCCCCCACAAACTCACATACCCACATGGGAGAAAAACATACTGTCTTCTTAGCGACCCATTCCTAAATCAAGCTATCATTTTTATGCCATTATGCCTTGCTGAGTCTATAAGGAACCTGTTGTGAATAAAGGTTAGCAGGATAGGTGTCCACCCTTGCAGACGCCCCTCCTTCCCCTCCAGAGTGTTCACCCTTGTATCTCACACAAGGTTCTCCTGCAGATGGAGGTCAGCTTGGTGAGTCTCTCAGGCAGAGAGTTAGATAAGAAAAGCTCTGGGAAGAAAGAAAATGGCTGCTAGGAAGCCTGCTACACGCTGTCTTGAAGGGGGATCTGTGGCTCTCTCTCAGAGTTTGGCGATTAATTTACACAGACTCCTAACAGCTCTGGTCATCTGATGTTTCAGATGACAGATTAGAAACTACAGATTACAAGCAGGAGGCTGTGAGTGCTGGGTAGTCTGAGCAGGATGGACAGCTGATGGGAAGGGAGGAGAGGCACTGTGTGTCACAGCTCATGCTGTGACAAGGTGCCAGAAAAAAAAAAAAAAAGCTGCATTTGTTGCCTCTGTTCAGGCAGCTCTCACACATCCACACACAAGCTGTGGGCAGGTGCCAATCTCCAGCTCCTGCTCATACTAGAGAGCAGGTTTCTGCTTCCCAGGTGCTCTGGGGTCTGGGAGAGATAGGGAAAAGCTCTGGATTTCAGCCCCAAGGATGTTTCAGAACAGCATGAGACCTGAAGTACAAGAGACTGTCAGCCAGGTGACTGCAGGGTCCCTGTGAACCCATTTCTCTTCATTGCTTCTAGTTTCTGTTCAGGTGTTATGGGCCGTTCGGCCTTGAGCAACAAGCTTTACTACCGTAGTGGGGTTATAGACCCAGTTTTGGGTTATATCATAGTTTTGTGGGAATACACTTGAGGGCTTGAAATAGCCTGATGTCAGCATATGCCTGTCATTCCTAGAATGCAGAAAACAGAAGCAAGAGGATCACAAGTCTCACTAAGTCATTCTCAGAATTTCAGGTATTTTGTGCTGTATGAGGGCCCATATATTTAAGCCTTTTATGTCATAAGAAAGTTAAAGCCAGTTTTAGTGTTGGCTATGTGACAAACTTTGCATTTAGGTCAAGGTGTCTCCCCTCTCTGTTAGCACAGTGACACACAGGCACAGGAGAGGACCTCTCAATCACTTGGAGCCCAGAGGAAGGAGGTTGATGGCAAGCCCAACTCACCTGTAGTTCTGTCACCTTTAAAGGAAAGGAAGTGGAAAGACCTTGTCTCCTTGACATGCAGTTTAAACCCTGACAGTTAGCAGAATTACATCAGCCATCTTTGGTTGTAAATGCAAGTGTGGTTGCTTACAGAAATCCTTCTCTGAACATTGTATTAAAAGAATCCTTTAGCCGGGTGTGGTGGTCGCACGCCTTTAATCCCAGCACTTGGGAGGCAGAGGTAGGAGGATTGCCATGAGTTCGAGGCCACCCTGAGACTACACAGTGAATTCCAGGTCAGCCTGTGCCAGAGTGAGACCCTACCTCGTAAAACCAAAAAAAAAAAAAAAAAAAAAAAAATCCTTTGCACATATCATATACTTTGTTAGGAGCCGTGTGCTAAGGGCCCAGATGCAGCTGGAGGTACAGAAGAGCTCCTATTTCCCCGTTTCTCTGAACAGAAGATTGGGGTGAAGGGTAACTACCCTCTTGTTTGTTTGTATTGTTTGAACTTGACTCGAATCAAGTGTGCCATAGGATGCCAGACAATACCACTGGTTAAAATAAAGCCTGTTTTTCAAAAAATAAAAATAAAAAACAAACAAACAAATAAGCCATTGTGTAAATAGACCATAGAAATTATTCATTCTTAGTTGGAAAATTCTTCAGTTTTCCTGGGCCTTGGAGAGGATGTAATGTCCCATTTAGCACTGAAGACTCAATAGTCAATTCCTTATTTTCATCACTTTGACAAGTCTTGACTCTCCCCAGGCTGTTGTTCCCTGTACAAGACCTGCATAATATTGAACCAATTAATGTTCCACTAAGGCTGCTAGTTGACCAACCCTTCCCCAAGAAACTATGTGTAGTTAATGGTTACTGGGGGAGAAACAGACATTTTCTTCAGTTGGTATAGCCTGTGCTCTGGTAAACAACCCCCACCCCTGTTAATGCAGGCAACACTAATTAAATTCAGTGAGTCACAAGAAAAAGACATCAAAGTAGATGTAGGACTAGATGGAAAAAAGGAGGGTTCGATCAAGAATGGAAGGAGAACAAGAAGAAAATGGGAAATAAAAATTATAAAAATACTGTGTATAGTGAGTTCCAGGTCAGCCTGAGCTAAAGTGAGACCCTACCTCAAAAAAACAACAACAAAAAAATAGTGTGTATATATATATATATATATATATATATATATATATATACATATAGAGAGAGAGAGAGAGAGAGAGAGAGAGTCAATAAATAAAATCAATTAAGAAAGGCCTGAATAGATAAAGTGTTTACTTTGCAAACATGAGGACCTGGCTTCAAGTCCAAGAACCCATGTAAAAATAGAGAGTATGGTGGCACACACTTGAAATCCTAGTGCTGAGGAGGCAGAGAGAGGTGGATCCTTGGGGATCACTAGCTAGCCAGTCTAGCCTATTTGGTGAGCTCTAAGCCAATGAGAGAGCCTGTCTTTAAAAAAGATAAATGGTGTCCATGAGAAACAATGCCTCTGGCCTACACACACACACACACACACACACACACACACACACACAATCATAAAAATTTAAAAGACTTTTGTCAACTAATAGCTAATGGGCTACATTTTAAGAAAACATCAAGCATTTTGCCTTTTAGAGATATGACCTTAATTATCTAGAGGGAAAGAATCACAGAAAACGTACGAGCTACAGTTTCACAGGATTATGGTCATGTTCTTATAGCTGGAGTTTCCTAGGATTATCCTGAGGTAGAAGTCTTTGCACACAAGTCCACTCCATCAAGAAACCACATTCCAATGTATAGGTTTTATTGGCTTGCCTTCTTCTATGGTATATAATAGCTGTATTACTGTGCATTCAAAATGAAAACAAATATTATACTGCTGCTAGTTACCAACTCTCCATTCTGTGAGACAATAGGCTTGGTTTCATACCAAGGCTACCATGTCCTAGATAAAGTGTCAGTCATCACATCAGCACACATGGCACAGAAAGTCTGTGGAAGGTCACTTTGGGGCATGTGGCATCCTGCCGATAATAGTCGTTCCAGTATCTCATCTTCCCCAAATTGCGTTCAGTGTGACCGATTATGGATGGAACCTTCATGGGATGATTGTTTGCAGAAAAGAAAGACACATTTAAATCACAGGGTAGGACTTTTCCTGCACCACCCTTTATTATAGTAATTATTCCTGTTATGATTCAACATATAATTTTAGTTTGCTGTGTTTTTAATCTTTATTTCTCCCTCATTGACCTGTTATCACAGAAACACCATCATTTTCAATCCTGGTCCATGTAGCAGTGTGTGTATACACATATGTGCATATGTGTATGCACAGTTATGTTCACAGCTATGAATATGCACTTTGAAATTTAGCAATGAAATATTTATAGGATTATCTACACTTAATTTCTTAAGTAGAAGAAAATGTCCAAAGAGTTAAGAGTATGAATGTTGAGAGTCAAACTAACCCATGTTTAAATGTTGTTCTCCCTATTCCATATAATATATACATATATGCACATGTGTGTGTTTGCATGTGCACATATATATTATATGTGTATGCATATATACATATGAACATTATGTAAGCAGTTTTACATCCTCAAAGAGTTAATTCTCTATAGCAGCTCACACTGATTAAATGTTAATTATTATGTGATAAAACCTTCATAAGCTACCATCCCAGTTACATCCCCTACCTTTCATTCCCTAACTCTCTCTCTCCATTCCAGTGTCTTGTTCTGCTGAAATGCTTAGCTCTGAGAAGGACACTGGAATGAGCACATCTGGCCTTCGTCATTCAAGCACTTCTAGTATCACAAGGGGAGCTCTGTGCCCTTGAAACCACTCACAGGGTAAAGTAAGATGATATGTAGGCAAGTGACATGCGCTAAACTGCCTGGAAGCACTGATGTATTCTTGCAGAGATGTTTGTGACTTCTACTTTTATTATCAGAGCACGGTGTACTCTCCCTGTCTGTCCTACACAGATTTTGGGAGTCAATGCCTGTATTCCTCACCAGATTGAAACACCATGGGGGACAAGGAATGCATCTGTCTTGTATGCTGGTCTCTTTCCAGAGGACATGTAACAGCTGGGGCACAAGGGGAACTCAACCAACATATGTCCAATTCCATTGAAAGTAAAAATGAAAAAAATAAAATAGCTTCTTAGTACAAATAATGCCACTGGCTCATTATTCAATCACAGTGTATGAAGCTGTTTCCCTAATGTTTAGAGATAGACGATTCTGTAGCTGTTAACTTGAGCTTCAGCAAATCACTGAATTGATCACTTCTGTGAAGTAATGAGGAAGATGATGATACATCACAGGCAGTGTTTGCAACATAGACACGTGTGCTCATCTCTGCACATATGTCAAACACATGCTTACTTATAGTAAAAAGAATAAAGACAATCAACATCAATTGGAATTCATGAAACTTCAAACTCTTGACCCTCCAAGACCATGTTCAGAATGTGTCCAGATAGCTTGGAGATTAGGAAAAGTTATTTGCATGTCATTTTCATGGTGGTAGCCCAATAACCAGAGTATAAAGGAAGTCTCACAACACAACAAGAAGTCCACCACCCAGGTGCACAAAGGACATAGGACTTGACTGATAGATTTCTCCAAAGAAATTATGCAAATGTCAAACACTTCACATCACCATTAGCTATGGGGATATACAGAACAAAATCGCAGTGAGGAAGGATGGAAGATAACAAATGGAAACAAAGGCAGTGCATGCTGGCATGTAGCTGATAGTGATGTAAGAGTAACTCGGGAAAAGCGGCTGGCATTTCCTCAGAAAGCTTATTGTGGGGTTACCATTTGGGACTCCAATTCTCCTATATACCAAAGAGCAATTAAAACACAGTGGTAGAATCTTGTGCATGGACTCTTCATCATGCCAAACATCCATCAACTGAGGAATCCACTGTGGCATAGACATACAAAGGAATAGGAAAAGATTATTCTGCTCCCCAAAGCAAAAGTATTGACACATAGTACTTGGATGAATCGTGAAAACTCTAACAAGTGAAAGATGTTAAGTAGACAAAACCCATACATATATAAATTTTTATATAAAATATCAACAGTCAAATCTACATAGACAGAAGGTTTGTGGTTGCCAGAAGGTAGAAGACAGTAGACTGGAAAGCAATGGGTACAAGTTGTTTCAATTTTTATTTTTATTTTTTGAGACTCTTACTACACAGCCCAGGCTGACCTGGTATACACTATAAAGCCCAAGTTGTCCTCCTGCCTCAGCCTTCTAAAGACAGTGTGCTTTTATGGATTGAGGATAGATTTAAAACTAGAGTGAGGTGGTGACTGGGTAACATTGTGAAAACACTAAATGTCACTGAATTTCCTAGTGAAAGGATGATAAGTCAATTCCACCTTGAGGCCAATTAAAAAACAGAAATTCAGGCAGTTTGAATAATTTTTTTTTTTTTTTTTTTTTTCAAGGTAGGGTTTTACTCTGGCCCAGGCTGACCTGGAATTAACTATCTAGTCTCAGGGTGACCTTGAACTCACGGCCTCCCAAGTGCTGGGATTAAAAGCGTGCACCACCACACCCGGCTTGAATACATTTTTAAAGGGAACAGTATTTGTAAATAGTTGCTGTTACGGTTTAGTGTATTACACTTTCAAAGCTTTTCTTTCTCACATATTCACATGTACACACACATTCCTTATCATTCATCTGTTGTGCATGTGTGTTTGCATGCTTGTGTGTGGGGATACACATATGTGTTTATGTATATTCAGGGGAACACCGTCAGGTGGCGGTCCTCAGGAGTCCTGTCCACCTTTCCCAGGACTTCTCATTGTCTGCATCTCACCAGTGAGGCCAGACTGGCTGGCCAGTGAGCTCCAGGGATGCTCTGTCTCCTCTTTTCTAGCTCTGGGATTAAAAGCACATGACATTGTGTCCAGCATCTTTATGTGGGATCTGGGGGTCAAACCCAGAGCCTCAGGCTTGTAAGGCAGGCCACTGAGCCATCTCATTAGCCTCTGTTTTCTATTATCATGTAGTAATTTTTAGCATTTGATGCTCGCATTTAAATCAAAATGGTACCCTCTATAAGCCTAGGCATTTAATTTGCATTATTGTGGATGGGGTCAGCAGCTTCCACAGATGACAGATGAAGAGTGTATGGCACAGAAAAGGTTAAGGTCCACTGAAAGATTGACAGCGGGCACACCAGAAGTGAGTCAATACTTGTGTTTGTAGTCAGTACACTGTGTTGCTTTGTCCTCTGTGTCTTTTGGCAACACCAGGCAAAAGTATAACAATGATAAAGAGCTTGATCTCATTTTCAACCAAATTAAATTCAACACTTAGTATTGTGGCTGATTGAGTTGTAATCAGTGCCACTGAAATTATATTTTTACGTCAGGCTAACCCCTTATGGACATTTCCTCATGCATGTGCATGCAAATATGTGCACACACATCTCCACCTCATAGTGCTATCACAATTGTGGTCTAAACTGCCATCAGGTTATCGGACCTTACCATTGGTGACACTAAATATTCACTTCACCTCAAAACTTTTAAAACATTCCGTGAAGCAATTCCAGGAGGAAATCATGTGACTATCTGCAGAACAAACGTAGGTTGTGCTGTCTTCTTCATAGTTTTCTTCAAATTTGGACTTATCAGTCTTTATTCGTAAACATATGTTGTAAGATGGAATTATCGTTTACATAAGCATGGTTCTGTACTGTTGTTGGGTATCTGTAACTGACTTTCAGAATCCTGCATAATATGACTAACATTATTTTTGTAGTAAAATGTACCCACACAAACAGGTGTGTGTGTGTGTGTGTGTGTGTGTGTGTGTGTGCACGCGCGTGTGTATGCTTGTGTGCGTTTGAGCTGGGATATTACTTAACTCTCTCTTTTTGGTCATCTGGCAACTAAATCCATTAGGTATATTATTGTGGTGTTTGCAAGATGTCTCCAGAACATTTTCTATTGCCAGAAACAAACAAGAAAAAAATCAATAAAATCTCATTCTAATGATAAAAATAAACTTTGTCTGCTCATAAAATTACTTTCACCAATTAAGTCCTACCTCCTCTGCCTTTATTGCTTCCTTTGAGCAATTGCTACCTCCTTGGATTTTCCTTTTGTAAAGAAAATTCTGGCTCTAGTCATTTTAGCCATTGCTGTGGTCTGACTGCACCTTTGGGCAGAGCAATAGCTGACTGTGTGTGTTACTTGTCTGCATGTAATGTTTAAGGGCTCGCTCTAAAGAATAAGAAAGTGGGCACAGAAAAGGTATGCTTCAAGTGGTTGCTGGTTCTCCATTGGCCAGCCCCTTTCTCCAAGTGTGGTACAGACACTTGGAATGTTAGCGGGTTTCACAGCTGCAGTGTGTAGTGGAAATCAACCCTGAGGCGCCATCGGCCCTCCCTACTCTGCTTTTTCAATTCCCCAGCAACTCCTCTGCAGCTGCTATAGAAACGATTGGAAAAGCAAGACTCAGTGGACTGTAATGATTGTTATTCTCGGGCAAAGTCAGTGCTCTGATTTGGCTGAGAGATAAAGGATATTGGATGTACTTGATTCATCTGAGTGTATCAATAGTATTCAACTTCTACCATCAGCTTCCTTGTTAGGATTAGATGGGAAAGGTCTTTTCTATTTCTAGGCTAGAGGCAGGTGGAAAGAATCCAAAGGTCAAGTCCTTGGCTTGGGAGTGGTGAGCTGAGAATTTGACTGTGGGAATGTTGTCAGATTTTATCTCGTGTGCTACAAATAATGCTGGTTATTAATCTCAGCCTTGTCAATGAATCCTGGGTATAGATTGGTCCGCCCCTTCCCCAGTGCTTTTCACATTTAAGTAAAGCAGACCCTATCTGACTTATGTCCAATGCTTTGAGAGGCAAAGACTCAGAGCCTGTTTCAGCAACCAGCAGTGTGGAAGCCCAGACCCAGATCTGCACCCAGACATGCCATGTGTTATCTTCCCTTCACCATGTCTGCAGAAAGCAAACAGTTTTGTTGTGGTTGTTGTTTTTATAAAGAACAGTACTTTATGTAGATAGTTAAAAATAAGTAACACATGAGCTGAAGTTCCAAGAAGAAAATTGGTAAATTATTGGCAAAATTATTATCTTTTTTCTGCCTGTGCATGAGTATGCTGAGCATGTATGTGAATGTGTGGGCATGTGAGTGTGTGTGTGTGTGTGTGTGTGTGTGTGTGTGTGTGTGTGTGTGAGTAGGTCCACATGAACATGTATGCCTGTGTCTGTGGAAGCCAGAGATCATTCTTGGTTGTCTGCCTCAGATGATCTTCGCCTGTGATTTTCTTTTTACATATTCACACTTATGTAATGTATTTTGATATTGTGCCCTCAATTACCCTCTCTTATGCCCCCAGCTCCCATTATCACCCTTATTCTTCCCCACCAACCCCCATCTTACTTTCATGCACTTTTTAACACACCAAGTAAAATTAGGTTGCTTGTATGATAATGATGGTCCTAAATCTCCCTCTCCCAGTGACAATTAGCTGCCATTAGCTACTCTGAGAGGTATGGGGTTAGGGTATCTCACTGAACTGGAAATTCACTGATTTGGCTAAACTAGGTCACCAGCAGGTCCCGTTTCTGCTTCTCTAGTGCTCTGAATACAGGCATGAACCCTCTACCCACCATTTTGCATGGGTTATGGGGGAATCCAAATTCAAGTCTTCATGCTTGTATGAGCATTTTACCCACTGAACCATCTCCCCAGGCCCAAATGACTTTTTTTGAGAGAGAGAGAGAGAGAAAGTCAGAAAGAGAGGGAGGGGGAGGGACAGATAGAGAATGGGTGCACCAGCAGCCTCTCAGCCACTGTGAACAAACTCCAGATGCATGTGCCCCCTTGTGGACAAGTGCAGCATTGTACCCTTGAGTCACTTTGCATCTGGCTAAATGTGGGACCCGGAGAATCAAACTGGTGTACTTAGGCTTAGGAGGCAGGTGCCTTAACCCCTAAGCCATCTCTCCAGCCCCCAAATGACTTATTTTTAAAACACAATTTATTCCACAGATTTTCTTCTGTCACCACGTTGTGTTTCTTAATTCCAGAAACATCAGCATGGCTACATGTTGCTTGTTACATGGATATATTTAAAGTTCTTATTTCTGTTTCTTATGACCATCCTAGTTTTCCTAAGGTTGGTCTATTAGCAAAGCCATATCCCTCCTCAATGATCTCATAAGAGAAGCTATGCTGAAAGGAAGTTTGGGTTCATTATAATCGAATCATAGATGCTGCATTAGCACATCTCCAAAACTGGGGGATTGGAATAAGTGAGTGAGCATGTCTGTACATGGTGCTTTTAAAATTATCATTACAGGAGTGGGAGTAATGGCTCAGTTGATAAAGTGCTTGAGTTTGAGTCCTGTCTCAAAAAAAAAAAAAAATAAGGTGCATAGGTTGGGGAGATGGTTCAGTAGTTAAAGGTTGTGCCTGTAAGCTTCCCAGCCTAAGCTTAACTCCATAGTACCCACATAAAGTTGGATGACAAGTAGAGCATACGTCTTTTATTCCAGTACACCTACAGCAATGGAGGCAGAGCCAGGACAATCCAGAAACTTGCAGAGCAGCTAGACTGTTGCACACAGAGGAAGCAAAGCTACAATACAAAACAACAAGGGAAAGACCTTCCATCTCAAGCAAGTTGTCCTCAGACCTCCACACATGCGCTATGCCATGTATATACCCATGCATACACAATACACAGATGTGTGTGTGTGTACACAACACACACACACACACACACACACACACACACACAATTTTAAAAAGTAAGGTGGAAAACAACTGAGAAAGACACATGACTTCAACCTCTGTTCTCCATATGTGTGCACACAAAGATGCATGTACCCCTGTGCACACACATGTGACCGCACACTTATGAACATGCTTATATAAATGCAAACCAGACAAGCATACACATGCAGTAAATCATGATTGTAAGGAAGTGTTAAATGTACAATGTGCTACACGGAGGAAAACTGATGCCCTACTAGCTCTACTCAGAGAATGTCTGTGTGCTTAGTTCTGCCCTCCCAGCATCCAGTGACTTTGTATACATCCTCCCTTCTCTTAATCACAGCTCAAGTTATAAAACCTCTGAAAATCAAGCCTTTTTCCTCTTCTCCTCTTCCTCCCACTTCTCTTGCTCCTCCTCCTATTTTTCTCTCTTCCTTTTGGAGAAATATAACTTTTGATGATGTCCACTTTCTTTGACCTTGCTGTATGTATTATACAATACACATAAAGTACATGATTTTACCTCTACAAAGTACAAAAGGTCCTGAATTCTAAAACCGAACGGTCCAAAATGTTTTAGACAAGGGATTATGTACTTTGATTATTTTTCTGTCATTCCACTAAAAGTAATTGATAGTTTTTGACAACATCCCATCTCTATCCCATGTCTGGTTTCTTACCTCCTGTTCCTTTGATACAGTTTGGTCTATCTTCCACCTACACAATTCCAGTGGTATTCTAGCAGAGATTTACTCAATCCCAAGTTCAATTGCCATTTTCTGGGTTACAGGTACTTTTCTGTGTAGTCCTTGTCATCTGTGTCCCTCTTTATTCTCCAACATGGTCAACCTTGTGCCATGTCCCTTCTCCTGAGATGGTTAGTGTTCTTTCTTTTAAATGTGTTGCTCTGCATATGAATTTCATGCCAGTGTCCCCAGTGCTCTGTGTTGTCCTTGGTCTATTTATCAAGAGAGACTTTTTCTCTATTATAATTGTGGTTGTGGTGAGACATTAAAACATGTGTAAGATATAAACAAAGATGAGGGGTCTTTACATAGAATGAAATTTATCATCTTAACCATTTTGAGTGCATAGTTCAGTGATATTAAGTACACTCATGTCACTGTCCCCATCCATCCCCAAATATTTTCCTCTCAAAATTAAATCCAGTGTCCAGAAGGTACTAAACCTTCTTCCCTCAAGCCTGCCCTTAACAACCACTGTTCTACCTTGTGTTTCTATGGGTTTTGTAGCTTTAGGCATCTCATATAAGTGGAAGCCTTCAGTATTTCCCCTTTGCTATTGGTTTAACTCACTTAGCATCATGTGCTTGAGGGTTTATTCACATTGAAGCCTGTGTCATGATAGCCATCCTTTTCCAAGGTACTTTATTATTTTTTTTTTTTAGGCAATTGTGAATCGGAGAGATTCCCTGATTTCATCCTCTGCATGTTTGTTGTTAGTATATAGAAAGCTACTGAGTTCTGTGTGTTTATTTTGTATCCTGCTACATGGCTAAAAGTGTTTATCAGCTCTAACAGTTTGCTGGTAGAGTCTTTAGGGTCTTTTATGTATAGAATCATATCATCTGCAAATATAATTTGAGCTCTTCCTTTCCCATTTGTATCCCTTTTATGAGTGTCTCTTGCCTTATTGGTACGGCTAAGACTTCCAGTACTGTATTACATAAAAGTGGGGATAGTAGACACCCTTGTCTTGTTCCTGAATTTAGTGGAAAAGCTTCAAGTTTACCCCATTTAGTATTATGTTTGTTGTAGGTTTGTCATAAATTGCTTTTATTACGTTGAGATATTTTCCTTCTATCCCAAGATTCTGTAATACTTTTTTTTCCCAGGTTCTCAGGACTTTAAAAAAAAATTTTTTATTGACAACTTCTGTACTTACAGACAATAAACCATGTTATTTCCCTTCCCTCTCCCCATTCCCCTTCAGAACTCCACTCTCCATCATACCCCCTCCCTCTCTCCATTAGTCTCTCTTTTAATTTGATATCATCATCTTTTTCTTCTATTATGAGGGTCTTGTGAAGGTATTGCTAGGCACTGCAAGGTCATGGATATCAAGGCCAATTTCTGTCTGGACAGTTGCATTGTAAGGAGTGGTACCCTTCCTTTCACTCTTACGTTCTTTCTGTCCCCTCTTCCTCAATGGATGGTGTCATAGAGATGTTTCAGTGCTGGACACTCCTCTGACCCTTCTTCTCAGCACTATGTTGCCTTTTGGGTCATTCCAGTGGTCATCTCTATCTGAAAAGAGAAGCTTCTCTAACCAGAAGTGAGAGCAGCATTAATATGTGAATATGTACATTAAATGTAGTGCTTTCAGGGCAGCTTGGTGGGAATAATATATACATTTAGCCAGACAATAGCAGGCATTATACCCCTAAGGCTCATGACCTCCCCTGTGATAGACTTTTGATTAGTTTTTTTCAGTACCAGACATGTATTCCCTCCCATAGAGTGGGCCTTCAGTCCAATTAGGGAGCAGTTGGTTTCCCCAAGAGCATACATGCCACTCATGTCTGCTATGGGGGAAACCAACTGCTCTCTAATTGGACTGGAGGCCCGCTCAATGGAAGGGAATACATCTCTGATACTGAAAACCTACGACAGGGGTAGTCATGAGCCCCTAGGGGTATAATGTCTGCTGGTGTCACGCTAAATGTATATACTATGCTCACCAAACTGCCTAATAAGCACTTCTCTTAATGTTCATACCCATATATTTAGGCTACTATCACTTTTAGTTAGAGAAGCTTCTCTTCTCAGATGGTGGTGACCTTGGGATGAAGGCACCATGGTGCTGAGAAGAAGTGACAGAGGAGTGCTCAGCACTGAAATATCTCTATCACACCTTCCAAGGCTCAGGGTCCATTGTGGAAGAGGGGGCAGAAAGAATGTGAGAGCCAAAGGAAGACACAAAATGGCCTGGATATCCATGACCTCACAGTGCCTGACACTACCTATACAAGACTATAATAGGAGGAAAAGATCATGACATCAAACTGAAAAGAGAGACTGATTGAGAGAGGGAGGGATATGATGGAGAGTGAAGTTTCAAAGGGGAAAGTAAGGGGAGGGAAGGAAGTACCATGGCATATTGTCTACAATTAAAGAAGTTGTCAATAAAAAAAAAAAAGACATGCATGCCACTATTGCACCTGTTTGGTCATTGGGCCTGTCTGGCCAAATCTGAGGTTTCCAGTGTCCACTGTTTTCACCACTGATGATTTTCTGTCTCCCATATGGCTGCATGTAGTGCAGCTTTTTCCAGCTTTCAGTTGGCTGGTCTACAGGGAGAAGGTTTTCTGCTCAGTACCAGCTTGCTTTCTCTATGACCTTGCCCTTCAGGCAAGTGAGGTCTTCAGCAATAGGGTCTTACCATCTGTTCTCAAGGGAAACAAGGGCCTTGGCAATAGCCTTTAATGTTTTGGAGGCTACAGGGATCTCCCTGACCAACAACTCACTGGAAGGTATCCCATCCCAGGCACCTAAAATTTTCTAGTGACAATCTAGAGCTTCTGGATGTGCCATTATTCAAAAAAGTAGGTTTACTTAAGTCTTATTCAGACTATCTTGAATTTTGATTGACCCTCTCCTACCCTTCTTTTCCACATTCTCTTCCCCTGGCCTCGCTTAGGCCGTCCCCCTCCCTGTAACCTGTTCTTCTGCTTATATATATACAATACCATCCCCTTAAGTCCTTCCCTCTCCTCCCTCCTTTATAGCCTTTTTCCAGCTTACTGGCCTCTGCTGCCGATTTTTTGGTTCCAGCTCACACACATGTCTATGCATTTGTAGCTAGGATCCACATATGAGAGAGAACATGCGATGTTTGACTTTCTGGGTCTGGGTTACCTCACTTAGTATAATCCTGACCATGAGCCATCCTTTTAAAGGATGAATAATATGCCATGGTAGGCATATACCACAGTGGGTGTACCCATCACTCATCCTTCAATGAATGCTTGGTTCCCTTTTGTGTATTGTAAATATACTGCTATGAACATGGCTGTGCAGACAATCTATTTGCATCGTGTGTGTTTTGGGCATCTACTCAGAAACCAGCAGGGGTGCTTTGAAGCATTGCCTACAGGAGTTTGGGCATGGCACATTGAGCCACCACTCACCCTGCGATTCTGACAAGCCATCATTCATCCTGGTGTTTGTTGCCACAGAAGGAAATATGAACAGGTCTTTTCTCATTCAAAATTAAGTTGGCTAACGCACATGCCAGAGAACCTATCTGCTCTACAGGATTCTTCCAAGCACTGGGTGCATGCACAGGAAGAGGCAGCCAAAGCACAGGTCATGTTGAGAAAGGATAGGAGGACTGGACAGATGGCTTAGCAGTTAAAGCACTTGACTGTGAAGCCCCAGGCCCATGTTCAACTCTCCAGACACACAAAGGTGAGCAAGTGCAAGATCTCACATGCCCACTAGGTGGCACAAGTGTCTGGAGTTTTATTGTAGTGGCTCAGGCCCTGGCATGCCAGTTCTCTCTCTCTCTAAAATAATTTTTTTAATTTAAAAAAAAATTTTTTAATGTTAGGACAGAATTCTCTGGCCAGATAATGAAAAATGCAATAGCATAACAAATTCTGAGCTCACCAAAGATGTCTGGCCTTGTAGCAAACTAAACAGCTTTGCCATGGGAGTCCTAGTAGTACTTTTGAGATTTTTGCTATTTCTTGGCCCTGATACTATTAACAATGTTGGTAAATTGAATCACTTGAAAGATAAACAGTAGCTTTTTGTGAGATTTCAGTGAAACATAAAATTGTACATTTTCAGAGATACAGAAAACATTTAAAAATAAAATGACTTAGGGCCAGATGGGTCGGGGTCCTCATCATCTTTTATGTGAAGTATTGACTGATTTCCTTGTTAGCTTTCCAGTCAAGTTCTTTCTTCCTTTTCCCTCTTCATATTGCCAAGCTCACCACATACTGTAAATAAGCAGAAGCATGCCAGCCCCTATGGGGATGGCGACTCTACACCGTGGCTTTTCAGCCCTGTGCAGAACACAGAAACATCCCGTTGTTTGCTCTTCCTGAACCTTGGTTTCTTTCTACTTTGCTGATTTTTGTAAGAATTAAAAATCGCCTTAAATAATTTATGGCAGTTTTGATGATGATGATGATGATTTAGACAACAGAAAAAGGATGAGAAAATATTTTATCTCTTACCTATGATTCCTCTGAAAAATTAATGCTTATAAAGGAATTTGATGATGCAATCTATGGTTTCCTGTCTGTAGTCATTTAATTAATGTCTCCATGATATAATGCTCAGAATATAAAATGGGAAAGATATATTAAAATATTAAATATGGGGCCTGGGCAAATAAATAAATGAAAAAAAATAAAAGTATTAACTATGTAACGAAGTTGCACATTTATTTGCTTTAAATCTTTAGGCCTTTCTGTATTTTATTATTTTTCTTTATAGGCAAGACTTTAACAGGTAGATGTTGAAAGGGAATCAAATATTCAAGATGCAAATCTGTGGTACAGAGTGGAAATGGTGTCTTAAGCTCTACTTGTATCAGATTACCATTGTTGTACAAGAAATTACCTCAAAATTAGCAGTTTAACAGAACTTGCATTTACCACCTCACATTCTGTAAACTAGAGCCCAGCTGAGCTCAATGAGCTCCATTGCTCGGGTTCTCACAGGACAAAATGAAGATGTCAGCCAACCAGCATGTGTCTGGGGTCTCTGCCGAAGAATTTACTCTAGGCTCCCTCAGGCCCTTGGCAGCATTAAATTCCTTCCTGCTGTGGGCCTGAGATTCTTGCTGGCTGTGGTTAGGTGTTGCTCTCAGCTCTTAAGGTCACTTATTTCTTCTCCGTGGCCTTCTCCATCTTCCCAGCCAGCAGCCACACATGAAATCCTTCCTATACTTTAAGTCTCCCTGATGCCCCCTCTGCTCAGTAGCTGGGGAGAACTCTGCTTCCAAAGGGCTTAGCCAATGAAGTCTCATCTATTCAATATCTTGTTAGGTCGCATGTAAGAAAACAACCTTAAAAGAGAACTAAAAGTCCCTCGTGCTGTGCAATGGAGAAATAGCACCATGCTAAATGGTAATGTATTCCCAAGCGGAAAGGATCCTACAAGGATGAGGGACACTGGAGATTATCCTTAGGATTCTGCCTTTTACTCTCATGTTTAAGCCATAGAGTTTTTAGAAGAACTGGGAGTGATGAGTGGTGAGACAGGAGAGAGCATTTTAGCAGTATTGGGTCTTATTGGGTAGAGCCAGGACATTGATGTCCTTTGGGAAGTGACGGGATGGTGAGCCTTGCTGCTTTCCAGGCAGACCCCAGTGTGCTTGCTGGTGTACATCTGTTATTCACCCAAAGCAAACTGATGGCAATCTCCCAATTCCCTATACCCCCATACCAAAAAGAAAAACCCCAAGATACTTTCCGTAAGACTTCACCATAACACCTTCACTTGAGCACCTCATGCAAGAGACCAGACTTCAGTTCTGCCTTCCCCAGTGTGCTTCATCCTTCCTGGTGAACTCAGATCAACGCAGCCAGATGGTAGCAGAAGCAAATGCGCGACTGACTCCAGTCCCCCAAGGACAGTATATCCAGTAAGTCGCCTAGCCGTGAGGGAGGCACAAAAGGGATAAAATATGCTTTTACATATTTTAAAATGAGAATAAGCAGATATGTTACAAAGTTTCAAGTGATACTGAGTGGGTGACACTTCCTCCTTGCCAAGAAGCATGACAATGTCAGAGTTTTGTGTATGACAGATGATGACAAATTTTAGTATGTTTTAATATCATGACACACAGTACAGTTTAGTCATGGATGCTATTGTTAGCAAATTCTTAAGAGGGACACTTAATAAGCCAATATCAAATGAACTCTATTTTGAAATTTGCTTAAAATTAATATTGTATTTGCAATTCTGATACATTTCAGCAACTCGAGACTTTTGTGCATTTCAGTCTTCTGCCTCCTTTCATTCCCCTCTCTCACTCCTTCATTCTGTTCTGGAGGTCAGTGGTCAGAACTGGTTGTGAGACTTGAGTGTGGCCCAGAGATAAATGCCAGGGTCATTCTGAGCTGGATGCTGTGGGAGAGCCCAGGTTAAGGTCATGGCAGTCATGGAGGATGGAGACTATTTTGAAAATGCATTCTATACCCCTAAGGTATAGAGGTTGGTGCAAAGCCAGTTCTGAGTTTACTAACATAATCTTAGGGCCCTTAGTACAAATGAACTGCATCTTTGACAAACTTTGTCTCAGCTGAGTGGACACTATCCAAATATATTTAGGGATGTGTCTTTAGAAATAATTTAATATTTTTCAGATTCATTCCCTTTCCCCACATTTCCATCTCAGGCTAGCTAATTAAGCTTCATGGCTGCTCTCTCCTTGGTCAAATCCCCATCAGTTGTATATTGTCTGGAGTGAGATGCAGGAACTGTGAAGTGCTTTTTTCAGGAAGGGCCACTGGGCCAGTCTCCATATACTTCTGTAAGCAAGCCAGTGAACTTCATGTATCCCCGAAGATACATGATAAATTTTACAATAACCCAAGCGGTCAATTCCTTGACACATAGAAGTTTATTTTGGTGAAAACTTGATTTTATGAGTTTGGTTATATAGAGGCTATTTTTAAAAATTCATATTTAAATATCACTTTTGGAAATAACAGCTCTTAAGCACTGCCTGATATGGTGGGTTCAGTGAGACCATCCCTGCTTGTGTGGAAAAGACCTACCTCTAAATACAACCTTTGCTGTGCTCTTACTGTCTGCCTTAGTTGGTATTCCCTTCCTTTCTATAGCTATTTGGGAATGTTGCATCCCTAAGGCATGGTTATATAAGCTTTTTTCGGACTCTCTGCCCTGCTCGTGTACCAACACCATGCCTTCTCTAGCAAGAAGGCTTCTTTAAAATCTGACCCCCATTCAGCACATCGCAAAGTGATTACTCCCCGCTATGTTAAAAACAAAGCCAAGGCAGTAGTTCCCTCTGAACACAGCCTAGTGTTCTTACTGTGTGGTCGGATGTATTTCAGTAACATCCTACTTTACAGCAGTTTGGGGACCATCCTTCCTTCTCTCTATACACACAGAAAATGCTAAATGGTTGGTGTGAGTCCCTTCAAACATCCACCCCAAATTCTCATGATGGGTGTCCTTCTGTCATTGGAAATTTTTCCCGGCTCATCTACCACTGGTACTTAAGCCTCTATGTTTCTACTGTGATCACTACCCGTTAATAGTGTCCACAAGAGCATAGGGTTTTGCTGAGATCTTAGGTGTTTGCTGACTTTCTGTGCACTGACTTTTGGGGGAAATGAGCAATTTTGGATCATTTAATATTGATCTTTCCTTCACTTTCTATTAGGATGCTAATTGTCCTGAGCACTTCTACTCTCTGGCTGGGACAAGAAGGAGGAGCTGGTTGCTAAAGGGCATAGTTTGAGTTTGATTGACAGGCTTGAGGTACATAACCATTTCACTATTATGCATGTCCAGTCTCATAATGCTTCTGATTTTAATCGTAAGCACACCCAATCATGCATATGCATAAGATGGTAAACAGGGAATTCTCTGTAAAAGTTCACTTAGAGTGCACAGTTTGCCTTATTGTGCATGCACCCCAAACCAGTTCAGACTCGATGGCCCCTGTCTCCTAGATGCTAAGAACATATGTGAATAAAAATGACCACAAAAGGAGAATAAGTAGGGGAAGAGAAACTCGTTCCATTGTTTGGGGCAGGGTGTACCCACAGATAGATGCAGGTAGGGTTCTCAGGTTTCCAAGAGTTTTCTAGCTGTGTTGTTAGAAAAGGGAAGAGCTGTCCAATCCAAGCAGGGTCTCAGGTTGATAAGGTATTCTCTGTTTTGGCCTCCTGCACTCATCCTCTCCTCTCTTGGACAGTGTTTTTGCTACAGACTTCCTTTAACAATTTAAGTTTATATCTGGAGTGACATAAATTCCATGGACATATCATAATTCATCAGAAATGATTGATCAGGGTGTATTGATCAAGGTGCAATTTATGAGGAGGAAGGAACACAGTGTTTGCAAGAGAAATTTTAATATAAAAATGCATGACAAAGAATTTGAATATGAGGAATTGAATATTAAGAAGCCAAGAAAACTCTACTATAGATTTAATAGCCTGACTAAAGAAGATTCCCCCATCCCCACTCAAGATCGATCTTGACCTGACTTGTAAAGGTTCTACCATAGTTACTAGATGGGAGGGAGGCTGCTGTAAGGATTTGGAGGGAGAATTTCCCAGAAATATGCCCTATCGTGCTAGGGGAAGCTACTCATAGGGTTATGTCTCAGAGGAAGTACTTTGTTTAAAACTACCGTATTCCAGAAGCTGCCGGTCCTGCTGACGGTACCTCTTTGTAGGAGCCTAGTGCTGGGGGTGCGGCTCTGCGACAAGAAGTTATCCCAGAACCGGAAGAAAACAGCCTGTCAGCTGCTGGGCCTTTCCTGTACCCTCTGTCCACAAAGGCTCATGGTTTGCTATCTGCTAAAGGGAAAGAATTTATGAAGGCCACCTTCATTTTCCCAGAGCAGGTGATAAGATGGTGGAGGTAGAACTAATTTGGAGACAGGACGTCTGTAAGTTCCACGTATAGGAATCCCTGTCCACTGTTGGACGTTTTATTAAAGGCTACATGAAGGTATTGCTCCAGAGTTAATGTCAAAAAAGTATTATTTTGTCCATGATAACTTTAAAGAACTGTGTTAATGCCAACAACCTCTTTGTGTCACATTCCTGCCTATTATTTTTCACATATTTTATAATTAATCATGAATTGTTATTCACAAAATTATTCACAAAGTCAAATGTCTGATTTTTTTAGAATGGGAGATTTATATTTATGTAAATATATCGCCTAGGTATTACTTTATAATTATGGCAAATTAGTTTTCAGATGTTTCTTGTCCCTAAACAACTACTACATTTTCTGTAAGTTCCAAGAATGTTATCTGAGTCACTCTTACACAAACTTGGAAAAAGAAAATATCTATAATGATACCATGTTCAGAGAGAGATATGTCAGAAATGTAACAGATTTTATAGGATAAAGAGATATTAATTCTGGAAAGTGGATTGTCATTAATCAATAGTATTGATAAGCTAGTGTCATCATTAATACTTTAAGAAATTGTTGTGTGTTGTAAAACAGTAAGATTAGAGCTAGAGAGATGGCTTAGCGGTTAAGGCACTTGCCTGTGAAGCCTAAGGACCCATGTTTGACTCTCCAGATCCCACGTAAGCCAGATGCACAAAGGTGAGGCAAGTGGAAGGTCACACATGCCCACTAGGTTGTGCAAGCATCTGGAGTTCAATGGCAGTGCCTGAGACCCTGGTGTGTCAATTCTCTCTCTCTCTCTCTCTCTCTCTCTCTCTCTCTCTCTCTGTCTCTGTGTCACACACACACACACACACACACACACACACACACACACACACACTTTCTCCAAAATAAAAAATAAAACAGTAAGTTTAGAATAAAACCTGAATATATGAAAAATATAGTATAAGGCACATAACACACACATGCACAAATGTGTGTGTATTTACATGTCTGTTTCTCAGATGCCAGGCATTGTAGCACAGACCTGTGCTCTCAGCTACTTGGGATGCTAAAGCAGGAGGATTTCTTGAGCTCAGGAATTCAAGTTCACTCCTAGGCAACATAGTAAGACCCTCAAAAACACTTTCAAAAATAGCATAATTTGTGCAGTCACAGGAAACTTAGGGAAAGGAAAGTTACATGGTAATACTGTGTTCAAAGAGAGATTGTACAGAAATTTGACAATGATTTTTATAGGCTAAACAGTTATAAATTTGGGGATGTATTTATTTTCAAGAAAACATTTTTTCCTTTGAATTGATAAACTTTTTTTACAGTCTCATTCTTGAGAGAATATTTTCTTCATGTAGTTGTCAGTTTCAGTTGTTAAATTCATAAATCTTCATGGCAAAAAAGAAAGCTTAGGAAGGCATGTTTACCAGTTTATAATAAGGATGTTTATTTATGAATGGAGACATATTATAGTGGAAAAATATTGTGAAGAGACTCAAGATTTAAATTCTGCCTGTTGCTATACATAGTGAGCATTGCTAGTTCCACATCCAAAGTACCAACATGTGGTATTTTAGTTGCTGTAAAAGAAGGATACAGAAGGGAGAAGGGGATATGAGGAAGGATTGAGTGGTCATAATTTTCACATGTACCCAGTGAAAATATCTTGGTCTAGAATTTTACTACTATTTCTTATTGTAATTATTTTATTTGATTTTTTTAGAATACTATCAACAAAAGCTGTCTTTATCTTTACAAATAATACAAGGTTTTCTCATTAGCAGGAAAGGAATAATATGAGATAAAATCAGTATTTCGGTACTATTTATGTATTTTTCTTAGCATTTTACTCATTTGGATATGTTATATATGTAACATAGTATTAATAGTACAAATGAACTCATAACAAATGTAAAACAGAGGTCATGACTAATTCACTTAAGAGTTCAGTAAGTTTATGACATTGCATTTCATTCAAAACATTACTATTTGTGAATTACCTCTGATAACTTTTTCCTATTCATTCATTCATTTATTTATTTGAGAGAGAGATTGAGACTGGGCACACCAGGGCCTCCAGCTGCTGCAAAGGAACTCCAGACACATTTACCCCTTATTCATCTGGCTTTACGTGGATAATGGGGAGTTGAACATGGGTCCTTTTGCTTTGCAAGCAAGTGCCTTAACCACTTAGCCATCTCTCCCCAACATTTTTCTATTTTTTTTTTTTTTTTTTTTTTTTTTTTTTTTTTTTTCAAGGTAGGGTCTCACTCTAGCCCAGGCTGACTTGGAATTCACTCTGTATTCTCAGGGTGGCCTCGAACTCATGGCAATTCTCCTACCTCTGCCTCCTGAGTGCTGGGATTAAAGGCGTGCACCACCATGCTAGGCTTATATTTGTTCTTTTTAACTTTAAATTGGACTTGTCAGAACCCTTCTGGAATTGGAAGAATGTTGGAGGGCAAAGGGGTTAAATTCTTTTTCTAATAACATAAGAAGTGAAATTAAAACATCTGACAGCAACAAGTCCCACAATGCAAACAGCAACAAAATCTTTGAGGTATTTGAGCAAGGGCAGCAGCCTGCAGAGCCTCTGTTTATTGATCATCCTCATCATTTTAAATTTTGCATTACCAGTAGAAATACCGGAAGCCTGGGAACCCTACTAGGATACTCTGGAGTCTGTTGTTTGTGAGTTGGAACACTAGGGGACAGCACCAAAATATTTCATAGTTTGTTTGTTATTGATCACTCACATACTGAATAATAAGGAAGAGATTTTACTGTTAGAGACCATTGAGAGTCCTGTTGATTTCCATGGATGAAAAGGCTCGCAGGGAAAGATCAGCTTCTCACATCCACAATGTTGTGCTTGAAGAGCGAGACAATGATTTGAATAATTTAGAAAATGCTCCTTAGCTAGCTGTCTTGTTTTGCTTTTTTTTTTTTTTTTCATTCTGGTTACAAGACAGGCATGACAACATAAAGACTTGTGATCCTTCTGTTAAACTGTTTTGTAGTATCTTTTTATCCTATTAGAATAACAGCTTTGTTTATATATTATAGGGATTTTTTTTTCTTTTTACTTTGAATCTTGTTTTCCAGGCACTTTGGAAAGGCACGAGACAGGAGAGAGGGCAAGGATTATTCTTGATTGTGCTGAAAACCCTCAGCTTCTCAAGCCTGCGCCCATGCTGCCAGTTGCCTCAGAGACATACAAGCACAAAGGTATAGAGCCAGGATCCTCCAGCCCCCACCAGCCTGGGCCAGGGCCCTGCCCCACTCTGCAGGTCGAGTCTTCCTGTAAGGTAAGCTCTCCTCAGTGTCTTCCACAGAACACAAATGACCCAGTGAGTAAGAAGTAAAGAGCCTCCATGAAGATGTGGGTGAAAGCAGAACTCAGCTATTCCACCTGCCAGTGACCTTGAGTGAACCAGGAAAAGTGAACTTCATCCTTAAGTGAATACTGTATTTGATGGCATTATTTTTTGACAGGATAACTTTCAGCTTATCAGAAATTTTAGCACTATTAACTTTAATTGCAGGTGATTTCCAAAGGTGGTGATCATATTATGCAGTTTGGATCCATTTTTATTTTTTACATGGAAGTATTTGTCATCTTGTAAAATTGCTTATAGCAAATGAGCAAAAAGATAACAGGGAAACTAGCTCTTGGCATGGGGAATTCCTGTGATACTCAGTGCCTGTAGGGCCTGCACGCCTTCATACCCCCAGCCTCAGATAATACACCATGGGAGAATTCACATTAATTCTCATGAACCAAGACAACTGGCCTAGCAGGAATTTGGACTGGCTCTGTTATTTTTCTTTCCTGAAATATTGTAGCCATTTAATCTGACTTCTGTAAGAAACTCTTTTGCATCTTTGCACCTCCAGGCTATCCCCTCAGCATGCTCTAACCATGACATATATGAGCACATACCTAATGTTTTTCATGTTAACATTTTTTCACAATATTATGTAGTATGTGTACATTTTAGATTTCAATGGCTGCAGCATGTGCTACAAATTTTATCCTTTTATTGCTGATTTGTTTTTTCTTGTGAATCAATTTCTTATATTTTATTTTCACTAATAACATATAGATGAACCTAATATTTTCCTTTTTAAAAACTAAATTAAGGAACCTTGAGGAACTAAGGTTTCTGAGTCAAGCTTTGGCTGATTTTTAACTACTATTGTTGACATTTTCATTATTTCAGTGGTATCATGATAACTGTTAGAATGTCATTAACGAAGGCCGAAGGCAAGACCTTGCTTCATCTCACGGGTACATTTATAGCTAGAGGCAGAAGGATGCATTGTCATTAAGCAAAGCTAATGGCGCCAAGCCTCGTGTCGGAGCAGCAGAGCCGGGAGCATGCTGTGTCCACACAGACTTGTAATGTTAGGGTTAAGAATCTGATTTAGATTTTATCAATGAGCCCGGGGCCTGTCACCCTGTTGAGAACTCAGACACACTAGACAAATGCCTAACAATGAATCTGTAAACTCGAATGGCAGTTATTTATTTCATGGCAAAAAGCATACTTGAGATGCCACTTTGCTCAGTCCATTCTCATGGTAGCAGCTGGAACGGAGCATGGCAGAGATCAAGATGGAGCCTTTTGCCCCACACAGCAAGCCAGCTGCAGGGTACTGAGCTTAGAGAGTCACATGCAGTCAGATCTCTTGGCCCAAACTTCCTTAGGTCACAGCTGAGATGAAAATTCCCCACAGCTGGAATTTTCTTTTGCCTATTCAGTTCAGACATCTTACTTTGGTTGATGTTTTCCTCCTTCCAATGCTAAACTAATGATCAGTGACAGCATTCCCCCCTTTCCTCATTCAGTCAGCTATTGTAAGGTTGCCTGGATCTGTTCTCTATATTCATAGCTGGAAATGGGTTGTTTGTAAGGACAGTTGTAGCTATAATATAATAATAGAACTTCCATATTCATGCTGCACTTAAGGTAGGAAACTAAATAACATATGAAGGCTGTGTAAATAGGTCAGAAAGTGGCCAGAAGGCTGCTGTGTTCTGAAAATGAGGCTGATTTGTGTCTCTGTTCACAGTGGGGTATGTTCCTATATAGTGGAGAATGCATGCTCGAGAGAGTGGTGGGGTGTATAAGAGCGGAAGGCAAGATAGCGTGTCTGAAGGTGTCTGTCTCAGTGAAATCCATCATTTGGAGATGAGCAGATACCAGAAAGAAGAACCTGCCTACTGTCCACCTTCTTATGGATGGATAATGAAAATATGGTGCACATACACAGTGGCATTTTATTCAGCCATGAAGAATAGTGAAACTAGGAAAAGGTCAGGAAAATGGATGGAAGTGGAAAACATATTAAGTAATGTATCCCAGGCTCAGAGAGACTAATACAACACATTTTCTTTCATATGAAGATCCTAGCTTCAGAGACCCACAGACAGATAATGGGTGTTCCAGAGCCTCTAGCCACTGCAAACAAACTCCAGATGCATGCGCTACTTTGTGTATCTGGCTTTACCTGGAGATTGGGGAAATTGAACACAGGCTGGAAGGCTTTTCAAGCAAGCACCTTTAACCCTTGAGCCACCTCCCAACCTCTAATTTTTATATATGTTTATTTTTGTGGTAGTGAGTGTGGGAGAATAGAAAAACGCAAATGGAGTGTGGGACAAGGAGCTGGGAGAGGACATGGATCAAGCATCTATGAAAATACCCTAAAAAAACTGGTGACACTGTATTCTAGTTAAAAAAAAATTAAAAGAAAAAAAGGGAGACTGGGGAGATGGCTTAGTGGTTAAGGGTTTTCCTGCAAAACCAAAGGATCCTGGTTTGATTCTCCAGGACCCACGTAAGCCAGATGCAAAAGGTGGCTCATGCAACTGGTGTTCGTTTGCAGTGGCTGGAGTCCCTGGCGTACCTATACTCTCTCTATATTTCTGTCTCTCTCTGCCTCTTTCTATCTCTCAAATAAATAAATAAAATATTAAAAATTATTTTAAAAAATTCTAGGTATTTTAAAAAAAAAGAAAAGGAAGGAAGAATGTGCTGGCATGATAGAGGAGACTAAGATGTCTCTTGACCCATCTATGTTAGATGAGTGCTGTCGACAGGACCAAATCCCATTTCGCTAGTGTCAGTTTTACTGGTTTAATTCCCAGAAAGCAAAGGGATTGCTCTTTCTTTCAGTTTCTTGGAGAAGCTCAGAGCTACCCTTTAGGTAGTGGTAATGGTAGAAAAGATTTCATTTTCTCTATGTAATCTGGTTTCTTTCTTGACTTCAGGAAGCAATAACATGCCCAGGTCTTGTCTTCCGACTTGTAGGTTGATTTCAACTTTATTTCCTATCCGTTACCCTTTGCCTTAGATGACTATAGCTTCCAACCTGCTTCTTCCTAGCGGAGGGGAACAGAACGAAACATGACTGTCGCCTCTCTTGCTCTACATGCTGTGCTTCTGTTGTTACTGAATTTGGTGTTAATGACAACCATTTTTATTAAACTTCTAAGTTGTACACTCTCCAGTTACACAACACATATCCTCACTACCTATCATTAATGTACAGTTTCAGTATTTCATCTTCCTAGAATAAGGGTATTCTTTGATTTACAATTTTGATAAGCATAAAATTCCAAAGTTACTTATAAGTTATATTACTTACTCTTATTATTAATATAGGGATATGCTTCATGAGTTTTCAAAAGGGAAAATCAGCTTTAAAAATGTGAATCACACTCATCCTATAGGCAGGAAAAATTAAGGACAGCAAGCCTATAAATGTAGAAAGCCTAAGGTTGTTTTGCATCTCTCCGCCCCCCCCCCCCGTGTGTGTGTGTGTGTGTGTGTGTATGTGTGTGTGTGTGTTAGTGAAGTATTTAGCAATGGAGTGGACAATTTCAACAGAAGAATAGCATGTCCAACCTTCACAGTGAATGTTTTCTGTTTGCCAATATTTGGACATTTCTAGAATATGGTTTACCTTCTTGCATTTGAAGATGCTTAGAAATGGAGGGCTGGAGTTTATAAAAAGAGCAGCAAACTCAATGAGGACATTTTGAGAATAGGTCCAATTTGAACTGTTAGCAGAGTTGAATTTGTACTGCTAGACAAAGGAAAATCTTTGGGGTAGACAAGAGGGTCAGAGTCTTAAATGATTTAAAGGAATACAATATCATATTAGTGATGGGGAACTGCTGTTCTCAGATTCAGCAGAGGATAAAACAAGATAGAATCTGTTTAAATTGCAGAGGGAGGACTCCAGCTTTAAAGGAGGGAATAGACAACCTTGCTAAAATCATTTCAATGGCAGAAATCTTTGCAGCTTCATTGTGCTTTAAATAAAAGGTCTTATTTTGCGTGCCAGTTGGTTGGCTATTCTTCAGTTTTTACTGCATTTCTTGTCCATCAGATAAATAAAAGCATAAGCAGGATTATTATGCTTTGTGTGTGTGCATGCACACATGTATGTGCATGTATGTAGAGGCCAGAGGATGACTGCAGGAACTCTGTCCAGTTCCTTTGAGAAGGGGCCTGGCATTGGTCTGGAACTCTCCAAGTAGTCTAGACTGGCTGGTCAGGGAGCCTCCTGCCTCCATCTCTCCAACTCTGGGATTACAGATACCCACTACCATGCCTGGCTTTTCTATGTGGACACTGGGGATCAAGATCAGGTCCTCATACCTGAGAAGACAAGCAGTTTACTGACTGAGCATCTCCCAGGCCCTGATCAGGATGATTTTGACCACCACAGCTTAGGGCAGTTGTATTATACTGGGAAGAATCCTGTTCATCTGGTTTTCTACAGAATGGGTCTCCCATCATCTCCCAGGTTGATTCTGTACAGATGCACTCTCTAATGTACCACCATCATGCTCACGAGACTATGGAGCATGTGAAACTGGGCCAGAACCATATATTGAAATGAGTTAATCATGGATATAAGGTTAAGTAGAGCATATTACTAAAATTGGTTTTATCCATTTTCTTTTATTTTCTCAACATGCCTGCTAGTCAATTTAAAACACGTGAATGTGGTTTGCATTGTATTTGCAGTAGGGAATGGTGAACACAATGGGAACTTTTTGGTAAATGATTGCTGAGCACATATTTGGGCTTTGCAGGGTAGAACTTTGCTGTGGTTCCTATTCACTTCTGTAGTTGCACACAGAAAAAGCAACCACAGACAATTACGCAGCAAATGTGGCATAATTCCACTATAGCAGCCATACTGGACCAGACATAACACCCTGGCTGTAGTTTGCCAACTTGGAATCTACACAGTTCTCCCTAGACTGGAAGAGGTTGAGGACTTGGTCAAAGAATCCATGTCTCCCTGCTACCTCTATGCCTAAATGTCATTCTTTGTCTCTCTCTCTCTCTCTCTCTCTCTCTCTCTCTCTCTGTGTCTCTCTCTGTGTGTGTATGGTATACATATATGTGAGTATGTGTTTGTATGTGTATAGGTGCATGTGTATGTTTATGTATGAACATGTGTGTGTGGAAGCCCAAGGCCAACGTGTCTGCCTCTATCAGTCTCTACCATATTCTTTGAGTCAAGGTCTTTCAATGAAACTAGCATTCACTGATTCAGCTAAACTAGCTAGCTAATAAGCCCCCAGGGGTTCCATGTCTCTTCCTAGCACTGTGATTATGGGAGTGCACCAACATAGCCAGCATTTTATGTGGGTGCTAGGGATCTGAACTCAGGTCCCCATGCTTGCCTAGCAAGCACTTTATCCACTAAACTATTTCCTTAGCCTCCATGCTGAGATTTTTATAAAACCGTTCATCCTAATTGTATACAGGGTAGGATGTAAACTGAAGTACCTTGTGTCAAGTCTATTCACAAATCAAAACCAGAACTCATGTGTTTGGACAATCATCCTTTGTAGGAAAAAAAGCATGCACAGTGATGATTCTGGTGCAATTGAGAATTTTTAAATGACTTTTCCCTGAAACATTTTACTTAAATGGGCATGTTAATTTAGACGTAAGGAGTTGACTGTAAAGAAAGAAGGAGGGCTGGAGAGATGGCTTAGTGGTTGAAGCACTTGCCTGCAAGGCTAAAGGATCCTGGTTCAGTTCTCCAGGACCCATGTTAGCCAGATGCACAAGGGAGTGCATGCATCTGGAGTTTGTTTGTAGCGGCTGGATGCCCTGGCTTGCCCATTCTCTTTCTCTCTCTCTCTCTCAAATAAATAAATAAAATACTTGAAAAAAATAAAGAAGGATTTGCACGTATTTCCATTGTAGTTGAGGTTTCTAGAAATACAATTTTTGTTTCTAACCTTTATCTAACCTTAAAGTAATATTTGGTGCCATTTGGTGAAAAAGTCTTATTACCCTCCTGTGCCTTGTAAAACACAGATGGTTCCTATTACGTCACCAGTTGAAGGTTGGATCCTGCTACGTTTTTCTTATCAGGATTGAAAGTTAGTTCTTTTATATTTTATGATACACAAAATACCCAAATGAAAATGGTTATGTCCATAATAATGACACTTTTCTCCTGCAGATCTCCAAGTCAAACATTAAGTAAGAATGCATGCTGGTTCACATTACATGGGGTAGCTTAGCTTGGTTGTTATTTAACTATTCTAGTGTCAAAATTACATAATTTCTAAAGAGAGTAAATAATACTTACATGTAAACATTAATTATATAAGAATATATAATTATATAAGAATTTTATAAGTATATATCTTAGATATGTGAAAATTTTCACTTTTGATCAGTGTTTAATTTGGGTTCTATTCTTTTTTAATACTTAGCATATCAGTATCTAACAAAAATTCAGCATATTTTCTTTTAAAAGAAAATATGGTTTATCATTAAGAATGAAATTGTTCAAAAACACATAGTGTTTTCTATAAATATTAAAGGTTTTGTTTTTAATATTTTGTCTAAATAAACCCAATTTAAAACTTTAATGGCTAAATGACTACACTCTTCTAACTAGGACATCTTAGGAAGGTCTATCATAGGGGACATACATATGCAAGGTAGTTTACTTTTTGAATGCAGATGAAGTCATAAAGATTTTTGGCAGTGTGAAAACATCTTATAAATTATTGAAAGTTGAATAAATGTTCCTATCATATTTACTGCTTTTAAAAACAACTGCTGAATGAAAAAGATATCTCACTCCATGGTATGAATTTCAGCATTTTTGATTAAAAAGTCACCTTGATTGTGAGGCGAAGTATGAGAAGCGTATCACTGTGTTGTCAAGACTAATCTAGGATCTTGTCACTGTGAGAATCAGGGAAAGGACCACTAAATGACACCAGCTAGTCACCTTGCACACAGAAGCCACTATGGATTTCTCACAGGACTTCAAAGCCTCAAATCTAAATATTCGTGGGCCATGCAAATCAGAGGCACAAAAGGAGAATGCTCTTGTTTCATGGCGTAGGGCTGGCAAGGGTCCTGCACTGTGCTACACGTGCCAGTGGGGAGTGCCAGCCACAGAAGGACCCTGATCTCCCTGTGTAATGAATACATGTAGTATCAGATACATGTTAATGCTGCCAAGTTCCTTTGATGTGTTTAAACACATTTTAATCATCTTTTTAGCATCCAGAGGCCCGAAATATACAGCCAAATAGTTCTTCAAATAAAGCTTATTTAATGTGTAAATGTAACACCTCTTATAAAAAATGAAACTTTTATATTGGCCTGAGTCATTGACATAGGTTATTCATCAAGTCAGCAATTTGTGCGGCAAAGTGCCATTTGAATAGCGTATTGTTAAAGTACTTATGTCCACTTGACAAGGGCTCTCGCTGTAAATAGCGCTATTTGACTCCAACTGTTAGAGAGAGCCTTTGACAGCGGCCACATAGAATGGAGACGCACTGCTGAAAAATCAATATTGGCTTCTTGTTCACGGTAACCTGTTCTTTTCTCTTCTGTGGATTTATAAACGACTATCAAGGGTTTAAAAGTGGAAGTTTAAATATTTTTTAAATGCGATCCACTTTGAGTTTCCAATTAAGACTTGTGATGAATGGTGTGAAAGTGGGGTTGTCGGAATGATTTTCAAACCCTGGTTTGTGTGAGTCACAATTACAGTTAAGTTGGATTTAGATTCTCTGCATTCAGTAGAAAAGAATCAGTGGAAAGCATGGACTCATAATTATGTTTTTATTTTATATCATCAGACCAATTATTTCTTCTTTTTGGGTTTTTCTTGTCAGTAGATATCGGTGTTCCTCCCCTCTTCTCTGCATGTATAGTCTTTCTATAGATGCAGCATCCTGGAGAACAGGCTGTGCCCATGGCAACGCCACAGATATTGACAGCCAGGAACGTCCCCAGCGTTGTTTTGCTAAAGCAGCTTTGCTGGTTGTGAGGAGTTTTCTATCAGTTTCCAACACTACAAGGTTGCTATGATACCTGACTTGCGGTAATAGATATTGAATCTCTTAATTACAATAACTACACACAAGGGCTCTTTTTGATTGAGTTTCTGGACTGTTCCTAGATGTGATGGTTAAGATACAAGGTAGGAAGTCAAATAATATTCTCAAGAAGAAAAACAAAAATGTTTCTAGGTAAAATCTGGGACCACAAAAAATAATTCATGTTATCAGAAACCTTTAACTGATTGTTGATTTCTTAGTATTGCAGGTATAACTTATTTAAATTATTTCTTGTTTTTACTGAATTGCTTTGAATTTACTGTTGTTCTCGGACATGCTGCATAGCTTCATCTAAGGTGTGCTCAGTAGAATTTGAAGCACTGTCATTTTTAACATAGGAAATGCCAGCATCAGGTGAACTTTCTCAAAAGCCTTTTTCAGAGGGGGCACAGGTCAAATAACCATTTTCCTCTGCCATCCACCCACTCTGCATGGGTTGCATTTGAGGCTGAGATAGCACCAGGAAAATTCATACAGCTGATAATATAGTCGGGAACACAGACCTTGGAGGCTGATCAAGGTCGACATTATTGTTTTTATAATTGCTGATAGGCAATCATGATTTCTCCCCGAGAAAAGGTTTGCTCAGCTTTGATTTCACCTACTTTCAGAAAGTGTTATCTCTCCTGTTAATTCTAAAGTGAGATTTTTCAATGAATAAATGTTTATCTCATTTCTTCTGTACTAGATTCAGCCCTATTCACCTCTCTTACCCACCCTTCTACCCCTAGTTTCATCAACCCTGCTAGAAATGTGAAGAGCTAAGATTTTAAATGTGTTCTGAAATTAAATTCTGTTTATGATCATCACTTAATTTGGATAATGGAAAAATTTAGCACTGAATCATAGAGAAAGGTGAGCATATGGTACCTGAATTTAGCTTAATCTAGGGACATTATTAACATAATTGTCTAAAACATGTTTTCAACTTTACCTTTATTTAAGTGAACAATTTGTAGATGCTTTAGAACATAAGAATTCTATAAACATGCCCGTACCATGTTATCCATTCATAACCATTGGGAGAATTTTCACTCCCTTATTTCTGCTTTTCTTGCCTACTTTCATTATTTTGAATTATAAATTGTCATTTTTAAAGACCTGTGACTTTTCCAAATGTGTTAACCTCTTGTTTCTTGGAGGATATAAAAAATAATTTAGTATCCTGCTAGCATAGGTCTTATATATCTGCTGCTGGAGAACTTCCAGATGTTTGTTTTCAAGCAACTTGCTGGTCCTGATTAGAAGGTAATGATAAGCCCTTCCCTTAAAAAAAAAAAAAAAAAAAAAAAAAAAAAAAAAAAAAAAAAACACGAGTTTCAGAAAACAAAATCATTACCTTACATTTTAGGAACACCCTACACTTACATCCCATTTTTATTACTAATACACCAGATGATATATACAGGAATAAATGGTGAAATTTATTGAAATTGAGAAGATGAGTTAAGAGTTACCAGCTTTAGGGGTTGGAGGGATGACAGTGGTTAAGGCATTTGCCTACGAAGCCAAAGGACCCAGGTTCAATTCCCCAGGACCCATTTTAGCCAGATGCACAAAGTAGCACATGCATCTAGAATTCGTTTGCAGTGACTGGAAGCCCTGGTATGCCCGTTCTCATTCTCTCTCTCTCTCTCTCTCTGTCAAATAAATAAATAAAAAGAGTTACTTCTTTTAATAGTAAAGAAAAGGAAGGGAATAAAACCTTCCTTCTTGAAAGCTGAGAATATCCTTTGTGGATTGAGCACACTGTCTGGACCCATCTATGAATGCCAACAGGAAGTCTGCATGGTGCCCATGATCTATGCTGAAACAGGCGCTGAGAGACCCACAAAGGCAAAGGAGTGACAGGGTACAGTTCTCAGAAAAGAAAAGAAAGCCATTATTCTCATGGAATACTCCTCTAGACTATTAAAAACAAAATGCATTAAGGCCTTAGCTTTATTTATTGAAACCAAGAGCCTGAATATGCTTTTCTGGAAAACATATCCAGCCAATATTCCTGCCCATTCTTCTAAATTGAGTTTTAATAAGGTTGTCTTAAAAGTGTTTACAGTTCTCTGCATTCATACTGAAGTGGAAATCACTTATTCATCATTTACTCCATATTGTCTGGCTGCTCTGAAAACAGCCATTTTCATCCTAAGATAAATATCTGGCAGAATCTTTTGGTTCAAATATTATTATTTCTCTTGGGAATTAACTCATCCTAAGAGGCTGTGTTGAGCAGGCAAGGACTTCCTTTTCCTGCACATATTTTTAATTTCCTGCAAAAATAGTGAAAATAATTAAATTGTTTTATGGAAGGCGAATTTTTGTTTTGTTTTGTTTTAGTCATTATTATTTCTTTGATTTTCACATACTAAGAAGTGGCTTTACCACAGCTATTATGGAAGCATACAGAATACAACGTCTTTTTCACTCTTGCTACTTTCTTCCTAGCTTTCTTTTAGAGGTCTCTTGTCATTAGACAAAATTGGACTTCTGACAGCTGCTCTCTGGTTTCCATTTCCTAGTCTACAACCATGGTGGCATTGCCTATGTGGACTGCTGCATGGTGACCATGGTGAGGATGCAATTGCCATGTGGCCTCCATGAGAATGTCATTGGATGACAATATGGGATCCCAAGTCTAAAAGGACCCCTGAATCTAGAACTCTGACAGAGTCTATCATGTGATTGTCAACTTAACAGCTTAAACACGAAGGCTTTACCCAGCCCAGCCCAGCCCAGCCCACTGCACTTAAAGTCATGTTTATAGATGGTAAAACGCTTGTCTCTTTAAGGTCTCTTCAGCAATGCTTCCTTGGTGCCTTTGCATTTGCTCAGGCTAAACATCCTCCTGAACAACCATTGGAATATTTTGCCTCAATTTCTGGCTTTCAAGGAAGGGATTCGTATGATAGTCTCAGAAAACTACATGTTTTGAGTGTGCCTGTGACACATCCATTAACCGTCACGAGTTATCACTGACTTCAGTAATCTGTCCTTCTGACCTAGTATCTGTCTCTGAGTCCAATGCACAAACCTCTGGGAGCTACTTAGTGTTTGTGAGGTGGTTTTGTTCTCTGTACTGTGAGTGTCTGACAAAAGGCCGCACAACCCGAGTTTTGTGTCCTTGCCTAATCGTCCTTGCCCACTCTTTCTGAGACTAGGCTTTGGTGTTTAAAAACATTGCCCTTACTATACTTCATCATAATTCCCTTTGGAACAAAAGTAATAGTTTAAATCTCTTCTTGCTTTACCAATGAATAAATTCTAAAGATTTGGGTCCTTAATATATCTACCTGTACAAAGGGCATAATAAATGGGTAGTTCATTTGAGCTGATGCATGGAGTATAATAGGACCAAGCACTGCAGTCTGCCAGTCTCATTACATATGAATGATACATCATACCTCTGAATGCTTCTCAGTCCTCCTGCGGTTACCTGTCGTCTTGATGAATCATTTAATATGATTGCTTTTAATTCCCATTTTCAGGATATGCCATATTTCATTCTACATGAGCATGTAACACCATGTTATAATTAAAAGTTTTAATTGATTTTTATTGCCCACTAGTAACTTTTTGTTTATTTACCCACTCAGGACACGTTAATGCATCTTAAAACCTAGAAAAAAACCTATTTAATATTTCACAATGTTTATAAATTAAAGTTGCTGGTCAATATTAATATTATGGAATCTTACTGTCTTGATTGAACTCGGAATTAAAGCTATTCTTCTTTTCAGGAATGCCTTGTGCATTTTAAGTTAGAGTTGACAGTGACTATGAGTTTAGGGGAAATGTCCTAAAAGGACTGCACAGTTCTGTCAGGCATGCAAGTTTCCGGCCTGTTGAGTTTTCATTGTGATTTATGAAACAGTCTTTTGAACTTCCATGAGCATGACTTGATGGGGAGAAAAAAGCCCCCCAAAATAAAAAAATATACAATTGTTGTTCAACTGAATTATATTAATCTTTGGAATAAAAACCAAACATACAAAAACGATAATGTAAACTATGAGCTATGGAGTCCAGATCAGGGCTGGAGAGATGGCCAGATCATAACCCAGATATTTCATCCCAGCTACCTGGCTTCATTACATAGAAACTGTAATTTCCTCGACTGTTCATCTTTCTTCTCCCTGGAGGAATTGTCGACATACTTCATGGTCATTTCCTCAAGGTGGAAGTAGCAGTCCACTTCCTGTCACTCTCTTTCTCAGCAGTCTTTTTATTTCATCACACAAAAAAAAAAATCTTGGGGCTGGGGAGATGGGTCAGCAGTTAAAGCTGATTGCTTGCAAAGCTTTCTGGTGCACATACGATTCCCCAGAACCCATAATGCCAAATAAAGTGGAACGTGCATCCAGAGCTTGTTTGTGATGGCAGGGGATCCTGGTGACCTTCTTTCTCCCTGTCTCGTTTGTAAATAAATAATAAATTTAAAAAATTAAAATTAATCTTCCCTACGAGGTGGCAAGATGGCTTAGTAAAATACTTGCTGTGCTAGCATGATCACCTGAGTTGAGATCCCCAGCACCCGTGGAAAATGCCGGGCATGGTGGCCTGAGCCTGCACTCCCAGAAATGGAGAGGTAGAGACAGCTAGACCCCAGGGCTGAATCCATGGACTTCACGTTCTGTGAAAGACTGAGTCTCAAAAAAAGAACAAAGGGGACAATGACTGAGGAAGACATCCAACATCAACTTCTGAGTTACACAAACACAAACGCACAAATATATGTATCCACTCACACAGGAACACACATACCTCTATGCAAACCACACACTCATACACATGCCAAAAATGAAAGAAAAATCATTCCTATTCTTAAATACAGTACAAATTCAAAGAGAACTGTGACCTTTCTAACCATTTACCATGGTACCCTGTCTCATGCTTCATTCAGAAGTATCTATTGAATAAACTCATAAAACTAATCAAGTCTAAATACAAAAAAAGATCTAGGTAAGAAAGGGAAAGATATATTTTACAATTATAAGAGGAAAGGAAATACTAGAAAGAATGGGCATTTATTTGTCAGTTAGTAGCTTTTAGTCAAGATTGTATTCTGGATGACTTGATTTTACAAAGGGGAGTGACCGAGCCAAGAAACAGTCAATAGCAGCAGAACAAACACAACATCCCTGGCGGGATTAGGTACCTTTCTCAGTCAGTTAAAGAGTATACAGAGAGTTAGACAAGTCTAAATCAATTCAAAAGTTTTAAAGAAAAGTTTATTCAATAAGAACAAAGAAGCAGCTGTTTTGGACACTTGGGTGAATGGCTCACTCTAGGTAAGATGTACGTGGTGGTGACATTTAAAGTCTCATAAAGACAAGGCATGTGGTGGAAATAGCTCACATAGAGTCTTCCTCATTACTTGCTCTTAAATCTCAGACTCGTTTTTTCTAGTCACAGAGTTATTATCTAAAATAAGCATTGAAAAATAGCCTGAGGATTGTACTGTGTATCATAGCTCCTCTACCTCCCTGGGATAATTACTTTACTAAGTCCTCCCCTTAATACCAAACCCCTGAAGCTAACAAACACCTAATCAACAGGTTTGTAATAACTTTCAGAAATGTTAGTAATAAATATGAAGAGGCTTAATTTATGTTTCATTTCCCAAATGCAAAAACTCTGGCGCATTTCTGCACCTCTCTGGCAGCAGACATTGCTTCCTGCTTCTGTAAGTCCTTTGGCAGTGGCTTTGCTCTCCTCCCATCAGAAGAGAGAGCGGAGAACACTCCAGGATACACAACAAATACTTTTAGGTCTCTCTGTGTGGGGATGTAGGATGGTATCCAGTAGTCCCAGGAGACTCCAGGCCTCACAGGATTGCCTCGTTTTCATTGTCTCTTCATATCCGACTTAGATCTGAGGGATGACACTGTTCAGTAGCCTCCAGCACACTGACACCCTTCTGCATGTTGGAATTGCTAATTGCACACTTGGCACATCTGCTCCTAGTGAAGGCCACGCATACCAGGTGTCCTCTGTGCACTCATGCTACCCATTTCACACGCACATGCTAGTTAACTTGTAAATTACCTATGAATTGAATTGCCCATTACTTATAAGCATTTATATTATTTTCCCAAACAGGCCTTAAGGTCTTTGGTATATATGCTATGTGAATTTTGTAATTAGGAATGCAAAGCAGAATATTCATTGGGTAGATAGATATTCACGGAACACCTACCATGTACCAGACTCTCTCTAGTCAAGGAACATCAACAAGTTGCCAGAGATCATGGATAGATAATGAGTCATTACTTTCTTATTTCTCGGACAAAAGTACCGGATCAGAAGCAAGTTAGGGAAGGAAAGAGTTTATTTTGGTTTACAGTTCTAGAGGAGAGAGTCCACCATGCTGGGGACAGAATGGCAGGAAAGGCAGTAAGCATGACATCACCATAGAAAGTAGCAAGTAGAGCTGGGCTGAGCTGTGATGCCGCAATACCAGTCCCCAGTGACGTACTTCCTCCAGCAAGGCTCCGCCTCTTACAGGTTCTACAACTTTCCAGAACACCACCACTAGCTGGGGTCTAAATATTCAAATACATGAGTCTATGGAGGACATTTTACATTCAGACAACCACAGAAATATTTCTGTTTCTGTGGGTGAGCTAGTTTCTCGTGTCCACCCCACTCTGCCTGTGTAAGGCAGGACCAACCGTGTGATAAGCACATGCAAATGAGTGTTTCTGAGTTTCAGTAACCCATTACTCACAGCAAGAGGAGGCAGATGATTTGGAGGGTGGCATCGATGGATTTGTAACTCCTGCAGCAGGCTGTGCTGTGACTGTATCCTGTTATTATGGAGTACTAAAGGCCACAGGAATGGTGCAGGCTTCCCTCTGAAAAGAATAGCGTTTCATTATCATTCGTGGCTTTCTTGTAACACTCTTATTGCTAAAGCTTCCAGGTAAAATGCTCTTTGGGTATTGATTTCAATTTAGCAAGTACATGTTGAATGGACTGGAATAACTGGTGGCCATGTGGAGACACCTACCCAAAATAAATATTGTGGCTGCTAATTCTATATGTAAATACATGGATGAATCACTCTGAAGAGAAGTACTTTGTAAAACTTTGTCCCTTGATCCATTCAGTGGTAAACCAATAGTGATTGCGTTGTTTTCCCTCTACACTGATGCCTTTCCTGACCTCTTGGCCAATTATAAGCTTATTAGCATGGCATTGAGACTGTCACACGATGATTCTGACTTAGGTGTCATAGTCAGAAGGGAAGGTGTTTGGGGGAAGTAAATCAGCATGTCTATAGCATGTCTCCTTTAATTAGTTTTTATCTCTAGAGGCTGAGTTCAGAGTAATTTAGAAACATGTACTTGTTATCTTAATTGACAGTGACATACGGAGAAAGGTAAAAAGAAACTTAAGGAAAGAGCTGCTTTTTAAAGAATGCATATACAACAGTATCCATTCTGTCACCACTTGGCTCATTAATATAATTGCTGTGGAATTTGATAGTGGGTCCTTTTTTCTATTAGTACTATTTTTTTTTTTAAATAAAATGCAGAGTATATACAAAAGTTGAATTACAACACTACCAAAGCTGATGTCAGGAGCAGAGGGAATGGGCTGGTAGACAGTTGATTCAGTGTAGTGCTTTGCCTTGCAAGCATGAGGACCTTTGCCCCATGCCCAGGATCTCATTAAGAAAAAAACAAAACAAACAAACAAAAAAACCACT
This sequence comes from Orientallactaga sibirica, assembly GCA_036365145.1. NCBI lineage: Eukaryota > Metazoa > Chordata > Mammalia > Rodentia > Dipodidae > Orientallactaga > Orientallactaga sibirica. Next base: position 2,223,246 of record JAEOAD010000016.1, on the reverse strand, counting down.
GGTGATGCTGTCATACTCTTGTCTTCCCAGAACTGGTAAGAATCTGAGCACAGTGAGAGCTGAGCCCTTGGGCTCACAGCCAGCCAGTGTAGCCTGCTTGGTGAGTTCCAGGCCAGTGAGAGACCTTGCCTTTAAAACAATGTGGATGGTGCTCCTGAGAAATGACACTTGAGGTTGTCCTCTGATTTCTACACACACACACACACACACACACACACACACACACACTTTAAAATTTTGGGAGAGGGGACAATGGGTTCGGTCTTCCTAGTAATTTTGTTGTTGTTTTTTCAAGGTAAAGTCTCTCTCTAGCCTACACTGACCTGGAATTCACTGTGTAGTCTCAGGGTGACCTCGAACTCACAGCAATCCTCCTACCTCAGCCTCCCAATCACTGAGCTTAAAGGTGTGCACCACCACACCCGGCTCTTCTGAGTAATTTTAAAGGGAGGCACAAAGCATACCACATGACAGATGGTGTTATCCGAGCCACATCCTATATTTTGGGGAGTTTTTTTTTTTTTTTTTTTTTGGCTCTATCCAAATGTTAGACAATGTTGCTAATCAGGACTTTACTGTTATTCCTGAACAAATATATATACTTACACATACATATGTATTTAATTAGGAGGGTTATTTTTTATAATTCCCTTTTGGCCAATTTGCCATACAGAATATATCTTAACGCACCCTCAGAGCCTTTCTCAAAGGTGTCTCTTTCACTTGGATTGCTATGGTATTTCAGGGTTACCTCCAAGATCTGCAACCCTTACTACTGTCTTTGATTTCACCCCCTTTGCTGAGGTGCCAGGTGGTTGTTGGTTTTTATCTTGAGGAGGGACGATTTGAATCTGGAGGTTTTTTTTTCTAATCTACTGGACAGTTCCTTAAGATACCCTAAAACATTCATTCTGACACCCTGGAGAATTGGTGGTTTTTACCCTTCTCTTTTCCTCCCTCTCTATCCCTTACTTTGATTTTCAAACTTTCTTTTAAAGTGCTGAGAATTCATTTCCTTTAAATCAATTATATATAGGACCTGGGGTATAGCTCAGTAATAAGGAACTTATCTAACATGTGAGATTATGAGTTTAATCCCCAAACCTTAAAAATGAGTTACATATACATGCATATTATTTCTCATTTATGTGCAGTTGAATGTATTTGTGTTATAGACACCTAGTTGATTGAAAAGATATTTTGGAAATTCCACAACAGGATACTAACACACAGGATGTGTTGATTTTATGAGCAGAAAATGTAGTAATAAAATGTTTTGAATTATTAAGTGATATTCTTATTACTAGGGCTTTGGTTATTTTGAATTTTTATTGATTTATTTGCAAACAAAGAGAAATAAAGGGAAGAGAGTCAGAGAGGGAGAACGGGCCTCCAGCCACTGCAAACAAACTGTAGATATATGTGCATTGGCTTTATGTGGATACTGGGGAATCAAACTCAGGTTGTTAGGCATTAAGGACAAGAGCCTTATCCACTAAGCCATCTCTCCAGCCACTGGTTATTTTATTTTGATTTTTAGATTTTTTATAAAACTCAATCTTGTTTTATTTTATTTATTTATTTGAGAGAGAGAAAGGCAGATATATATTAGAGAGAGAGAGAATAAGTGCACCAGGACCTCTAATTTTTATTTGCCAGCATAGAGATATACAGAGAGAGACATACAGAGAGAGAGAGAATGGGCATTCTGGAGCCTCTTGACACTGCAGATGAACTCCAGCAGCACGCACTGCTTTGTGTATCTGACTTACATGGGTACTGGGGAATTAAACCCAGGTCCTTAGGTTCTGGAGGCAAGTACCTTAACCACTGATCCATCTCTCCAGTCCTATTTTTAAAATTTAATCTAAATCAGAACTTTTTTAAAGAATTTAAACTAAAATTCAACCTGGAAGTTTAATAAATAAGTTGTTTTTACCAGTAGGTTTATAAGGATATGTTTGTGATTTATAGAATAGTAACCATATTTTTAAGAGTGACACAAAACCTTGCATTGTTTTAAAAAATCCTTTATGCAAGCCGGGTGTGGTGGTGCACACCTTTAATCCCAGCACTCGGGAGGCAGAGGTAGGAGGATCGCTGAGAGTTCAAGGCCACTCTGAGACTACATAGTTAATTCCAGGTCAGCCTGGACCAGAGTGAGACCCTACCTTGCAAAACCAAAAAAAAAAAAAAATCCTTTATGCATTTGTGATGTGGTGACCACACATTCAGGCCCACTGAGGCAATCTTGGCTGGTTCTTAATTGTTCCAATGTAATTATTAGCAGAATAATAATGTACTCTGCAACTTCAGGTTAAACTAACAATTTCAAGAATTCAAATAACCATGTTGTACTCTCACATGAAGAAGTCAAAAGTATAAAAATAAAACTCATGCTTAATAATGTTCCCTTTAACTGCAACTGTTCAGAAATACTAGAATCATCTAGCAGGTAAAAGATTTAATACAGGGGAAACCCTTTATAGCAAATTAACATCTTTATTTGCACTTCAGTATTTGCAATGTTAAACTGTACTTGGCATGTTCTGCTCACTCTTTATTCAGAGCAGACACAGAATATGGCCCCCTGTATCTAAACATCAGCCAAGTGACTCAGCAGTTCTTTATTAAATTCTGCTATTCCTCAGACTTAAGTCACGAAGTCTACAATTAAAAACAAAAGACAATGTTGCTTGTTAGGTGTAGTGAGCCTGTACTTTGCAATGGAGGTTTTGTGGGGACACACTAATAATATTTGACACTCATAAACCAGTTTAAAGCCCGAAATGCAATTTCATTTATCTTTATATTCTAGCTTTATAGTGTCGCAGAACCTGTCCATCTGTTCAGCTGAGATTGCTGGAAATAGTGAGTGTCCAGAAAGACTTAGATGAGAAAGGTCAAAGGGGCCTCTTGACCCCGTGAAACTTGCCAGAGCAATTTGAGCATGGGGCCGATATACAGTTAGATACTATTCGCTAAAGCAGGCTCGACTTTAATTGGTAATGATAGCACGGACGCACAGCGAGTCCTTGCTGAAAGAAAACAAAAAGTGTCCAATATAGTAATTTATTACCAGTCAGTGGGTTTCACGCGCTAGGTTGTTTTACCCCTGCAGTGGGGAGAGAAAGCAAAAAGGTACTCTAACACTTAGCTGAAATGGATGCCCCGCTGATACTCGGGGTGCGGTGGCCCCCTGATTGCCCGTGCCATTAGCTTGGTAATGTTGTCTCTATTGTGAACTCACTCCCTGTGTCCTTCCTGTGCATCAGCTGCAGATGGAAGGCTTTCTCCTTTGTCTTCTATTTGCACTGCCAATCACACAGCTCACCAGCTTACCAGATGCAAGGAGGTGTTTTTTCCTGCCAACAACTAGCTCCAGCAACCCGGGCTCCAACCAGCTACAGAGAATGGCTATGCTGTCATTTGTACTTTCTTGTCTGATCAACACATCCAAGAGATGCTTGTCTATTCATATGAACCCACCAGTGTTTTCTCAGCTTTCCTCTTTGTAAGATTGCTGCTCTTTGTATGTATGTAGCATGTCTTCACCTGCTATGGTGTCCTGTGATATTAACTTGTAAGTTATGAATACTGAAGTATATTTGGTAGGTGAGAATAAATCCCTTTTCAGATGTTTGTTCATTTAATGAATCAATACCACTATCCCTTTTAAATACTACCGGTTTCTGTCACTGAAGATAAAATTCCCATGGAGAAATATAAATGAGGTCCTTTAACAGTCTAGATCTTTTTCTATAAAAAGATCTTAAGGTAAACTGTGAAACTCAGAAAGGAGAGTAAAGAGGCTTTCTTAATTGAAAACCACGTTTTGTATTCACAGTGGCATAGGAGAGGTTTAGTTTGTGTGAGCATTAAAATAGCCCAACCCTTATAAAATGAGAAAAAAAATAGTAAGTATAGGCTCAGTTTTCTCAAACACTTAAGCTTACATCAAGGATTACTTCATTTTGTGACCAGTGGATATGCTGTTTTCCTCAAATCATAGTAGAGAGTGAATCCTAAAATGATTATATAAATGCTAATCATTGTTAGAATTTATGACTTTATAAAAAACTTAACCTTGATTTTGATTTTACAGCCAAGTGTTCTGACTGTGAAAAAATGTTTATTATTATGCACTTCTTTAGTGGATACAATAACTTTTCATATATTTCTTATATTAGAATTTTATATATTAGGTTGGCATAGGTAAAATCAAATAACATATTACTATGATTCTCCATGTAAGTATTTTATATTTAAATTTCAACATATTAAGTTAGATTGTGGAAATAGATGAATTATTAAAGAGATATTTCTGTCTCCCTTTCTTTGTGTGTGTTTGTGTTATGTGTGTATGATTGTTCAGACTTCTGTGCAAGTGTGCGTGTGCAGAGGCTAGAGGTCAGCATCCCGTGTCTCCCTTGATTGCTCTTCACATTACTTTTTGAGACAGGTTTTCTCACTGAACCCAAGGCCCACTGATGGGGCTAGAGTAGGAGGTCAGCATGCCAAACGCTGGGGCCCTAAACCAGATCCTCATGCTTGTGCAGCAAATGCTTTACTCACTGAGCCACCTTCTCTCCAGTCCTGTATGCCTTCCTAAACACACCCACTTTAGTTTTTAAATTTAAGCAAATAACACCTCACACCACTCTCAAGGTAGACCTAGGTATGTGAAAAGCCAGAAGGAACCCAGAGGCAGTCTTCCCATCCACAGTTGCTTCTTGACAGGCAATGTTCTCAGCACTATACTGGGTCATCCCAAAGAGAGATGAGAAGTATGTCCAGGGAGAGCCCATCAATTCTAGAAGGTTTTATGCTCTTGTATTAGAAAATAACTAGCAGTGAAGCTTTCCAGACAAGATGAAGCTTGATCATTGTGTCCAGTTAGATAGGGGAGGATATTTGAGAAAGAAAAAAAGGAGAAAGAAATCTCTCATAACCTGCTTGTACCCTGTGAGACATTGTTTGACTTGATTAGTAAAAGTTTACTTAATAAATATTTACTTGTTATTAGAAGGTGGATTAGTTGGCCAACTTATTAATCAATTTGCCTTTCAGGTGGAAACCAGACACTCATTCTGCCACTTAACCATTAATCTTCATAAACCAAACCATTCTAATGGTACCGTCTATATTGTTAGAACAGAAAATTCCAAAGTGAAAATTTTGTGAATGTGCTTTAGATTAGATAAATGTTAATTTATGATTGCATTTATTAATAATTCTCATCTCTCTTTCTAACCCATGTTTTATACATTGGAGAAAGGCAGTAGGCAAAGCAAGTGGAAGGAGGGCATGCTCATTGGAAACTTACATCTTGTTAGCAAAATGACTAGTCTTGGGAAGGAGGGTGAAGAAACCATAAACCAATAAGGAGCTCTTCTCAGCTAATGGAAGTGTGTATTTGAAAGAAGGTAGCACAGTTCCCAGAATAAGTTAGATCCCAGCGGTAAGCAACCTTCAGAGACAGAGGTTAGCTAGGTAAAACAGCATTTAAGTTGTACTTTCCATGAAATTTTTATGCAGTCATGTGTATTAAATCAGTTAATGCCCTGGTGTCTTTGAGAGGGGAAAATGTAAAAGCATTTTCTTTTCCTGGATATCATGTCAGAAACATCTACAGTAACTCCACTTTTCAGCTATGGTTTACGTTGTAATTTCAGACTTTCCAAAATACTATGAAGCAGTATTGGTTTTCATGTTTCACTAATGGATCAAGGCTGAATTTTAGGAAGTGAGTGTTTGACAGTTCAGAGAGGGCCCTGACGTTTATGGATAGAAAAGAAACCTCCCTCACTCTTTAAGCCACAGCCCATGTTTGCCTCTGTTATTATGATCTGATGTGGTATACTTTACACCATAAAGTAAAAATGTGTGTGTATGGATATGAGTTTCTTCTTATGTAGAAAAACAATACATTTCAGCTATCATAACAAGTTGCTTAACAAAAAAGTATTTGGTGATGTTCACTTGTAATCCTAGCGTGTGTGAAGCAGAGGCAGAGGCTGTGAGATCACAAATCAAGGCCAGCTAAATAGTGATACCTGTCACAAAACATCAAACAAAAATTGATCAACTTCTTTTTAGACCAGTACATATGAAAATCTACGCTGGGTAGATTTTTCAGTCATGCCACCCGTAAGTCCTATTTCATTTTATCCTTTGGAAAAGTCTTTGAAGGGGAAAGTACTTGGGTTTGTAGGATGTATGCAACCATTACTAGGAAGGTAAGATTGTAACTGGAAGGGGATTTGAAAAGTTTTATAGAGAAAAAGTTGTGCAGATGAGTTTAGGACAGTATCTGCATGAAGAGATATGCAAGCAGAGAGGTGGGAAAGTGCCAGAAGGCTGATGTTAAGTACTAATAGCAGAAGAAAGGAGAAGCAGAGCTAGGTGCAGACTGTGCAAGAGCTCAAAGGAGATGAGTTGGCTGCAAATGCCTCTACCAGGGTACCAACTGTCCTGCTCAGGATGGACACGTTAGTAGAAATTCCCCATGACAGTTCCAAAAGGATATGTTATTTGTCAAAGTCCAGAACCTCAAACTTTCCCTGACTTTGAGGACTACATTTAAACAAACTTTCTGTTCATACTCCTCTCTCTCTCTCTCTGCTGTATGTTTTCTCTCTCAGGTTATGTCCTGGACGAATGAAAGGCCTTCCAGGCGTCCTGCTGAGGCAGGAGGATGAATGGTGGTTTCTGGGGTGCTTTTCCCACCTCTCCTGTGAACTTGAACTTCTCATCTCACAGGGAAGGACTCTTTTTTTCCTGAAATGTAGAACATATTTCTTGTCCTCAAATAACTCACATCAGAAGATACAGTTCCCACCTTAAGGGATATTCACTTTTAGAGTTAAACTTCCATGCCTGAAAAAGCTCTGTGAGATTCTGAGAAATCCATGTGAAATGATGAAGGCTTCCACACTCAAATGGGAGAAATGCAAAAGGAAAAAACTGTGCAAAGAGAATGTTTGCACAGACATTAAAAGAGCTTAGATTCTAATTTATAACATTTTTATTTACTTTTTCATTTATGGGACCTTTGTCCAGAATAAAGCTGAGTAATACTGCAATTTTTTTTTAAAAAGAATAGAATCACAATATACACTACAACATATATGAATCTTAAAATCTTTTTTTTCTGTGCAACAGTGCTTTTTTTTTATTAGTTATGTACACAGTGTGTATACAGCCATGTTGGTACCGTCATTAGCCTCCTCCCTGTCCTGGCCCCTCTGAAGGGACCCTCCTCTTTGAGGAATGTGGGTCGTGCATTGTGGGGGTAGCCATAAGTTATGGGAAGAAGCAATGTCTCTGTGCATAATGTCCCAACTTGTGGCTCTAACAATCTTTCTGTCCCCTCTTCCGTGAATTTCCCTGAGCCATGTTGGGTTTGTTTTAGGTCTACTTCAGTAATGAGGTCTTGGGGGCCTCTGGATCTCTGGTTTGGTAGGAATTGAGTGTTCTCTGTGTCTATCTCCTTCACCCTTGTGCTGATATCTGGTTCACTAAGAAAGCAGCACTCTTGCTCATTTCCCCAATTACTCTATGGTTTCAGCTGGGGCCCTGGTGAGGTGCAATGAGCTGATTCCTCAGGTTCTGTGTCCATCTGAAAAAGAGAAGCAAATTCTCCAATGGAGAGTAAAGTTAGCACCAGATTAATGGGATAACCATTATTAGTTTAGAGAGAATTTTATAGGTGTATGCCCTCTTGTCGCCCATGATTGGTGGGAGCTTGATATTGGAGAGCAGGATCATTTTTTGGATATGGTTCTGACTTGTTTCCCAGTTCCAGTTATGGGTTCCATTCCACTGAGCAGATCTGTTAGCCAAATCAAGAGCAATTGGTAACCCTCCATGGCTGTGTGCCACTATTGCACTTGTGTGAGCATCACATCAGGTTGTTTGCTGCTGAGTAGATTAGACCACAAGTTGCTCAGACAGATATTGGTCATTTTCCCCCAGTCACTCATGTAACAGCTTCTGGCACTAGACAAGCTGCCTGGGGATTGACTCTCTTCCAGATTCCAGCCAGGTCACTCCATGTTCTGTACCAACAGCATGTGGTGTCTTCAGCAATAGGGTCTTACCATTTACCTTTGGTGGGTCATCAAGTACTCTGACAGAAATCTGTCTTCTTTTGGGTAACCTTGTAGGTCTTTCTGATCAACAACTCATTGTGGATGTTAATAGCATGCTGGTACTGGGAGTTACAGGCCAGCACCAAGGGAAGAAGGAAGAAAATGATAGGTAATATAAAAGAGAAAGAGAGAAGGGAGAGAAGAAGGAGAAAGAGAGAGAGGAACAGGAGAAGATTAAGGTTAGTCTTCATCATACCCTCTCCAGGGCCCTGTGATTCATATGTTCCCTCTAAGGACCTGAAGAAGGTTTAACCTTTTAGTCTGTCTTTCAGGATATAAGATTTTAATGGTACCATTTCCATTTGGGTCTAGTTTTGTGTCCCCTCCCCCAGCCTTACCCTCCCCTCCTTCTCCACCCTCCCTATTGTCTGGCTGGGACTGGGACTGAAGCTGGGACGACTGCTGGAGGGGATTGGGGGACTGGTAGGCTCCCCGAGAACATGGGAATCAGAGGATTCCCTACTTTGCTCCTCCGCGCCTTCCCACTGGAGGTCCACTAGAATCTGCAAACCCCTAAAAACCCCAGTGAACCCTATAGATCTTGCTTTTCCTTCCCTACGAGGTGAGGCATGGTTAGGCAGATGCCATCTTGACCAGAAGTATGAATCTGGAAGAGTAAAAGAAGCCAGAGAAAACACCCACAAAAGGAACGGTTCCATGTTTAGAAGGGGAAAACTTGGCAAGGGAGAAGAGTGACAGCAGGTGGTCTGTGGGGTAGATGGAAATGTTGTAAACTTGGATTGTGGTGATAAGGGCACAACTCTAAGTTTGCTAAACATTATTGTATGAAAAACCACAAATGAAACATATGGTACAAAAATGACCCTAAATATGTTAAGAAGTGAAGTGCTCTGTTAAAACTTGGGCTTGGAGTTACAATGATGAGGGTTTAAATGTTGACCATACCAAGTTTTACCTGTGTGATAGGCAAGTGCACAAAATGATTCATACATGTTGTAGTGTACCTCGTGACTACATATTAGACAATTTCTAAATTTTAAATTCTGTAACATAACCAAATACATAAAGCAATTTTTTCTGGCTTTTTGATTTTTGAGGTAGGGCCTCACTCTAGCTATTTTAACAGCTACTATGCTCATTTAGTTGCCCAAAGTCAGGAGCATGAGAAGATAAGGAAGAGTTTAGCACCAGTTGTACTGGGTGTATTCATGATTATGGCAGGGCATATCCCTTCAAAACACACGCAGTGGGGGATCCAATGTGTTCTGACAGCAAAGTGTTATCAGAACATGTTTTCTAGAAGGTACATTTTCACCTTTGAAGGCAGGGACTGAAACCAGTCTTGTTTAAGTAGTTTGTCTTTCTGAATCAGGTAGAAAAGAAAGACATACAAACTGAACATAGTGGGACGAAGGGGAAAGAAAATAAGTCAATAAATGTGTGTGTTATACCTGTACCATCACATCTATTACATTTTTCCTCAAAAATCTTGGAGTGTTTTTATTTGTCCTTTTTTTTTAAGTATGTGTACTGGTTTGTTTCAAGCTTGATTTTCCTTTTGTTGATTTTATTTTTTGTCATTTATTTGGAGTTACTGTTAGTATAAAAGGAATAATTCCAGTCTTCTACCAGCCATCTGAGATTCTATTTGCAGACTTTGTAGCTTTCCCCAAGTCTGGGTACTGTTTGGCACACGTGGCTCACAACATTAGCATGAAGATGACCACTCTACTTACTCCTCACTACTCCAATGTTAGGATTTCAAGAGCATTACCCGTTGCTATCTCATCTGTTGCTCCGCCTGTACCTCTAGAGAGCAAGACTAAAAGATAAATTGGAGAAATACAGGCACCTTCCCATATCTGCAAAGGCTGGAGAACAAAAGACGGGGAGTTATCTGTTGTGCCGTCAGATGACTGCACACCACTGCTGTACACAAGTGAACCCAGCACTTGACATTTAAACCTAGCCCTCATGCTTCCATGGCAGCCTGTACAATCATTGAATGAAATTCTCTGCATTTAATTGCTTTAGTTTTTTAAAATTTGATCAGGTGGGCAAACTTTCCAAAAACATTTGCTTAAATGATATATTGATATGTGCTATCATTCTGAAATTAATATTTGATCACATCAGTTATGATTTAGGTTGCTCCTTTTTAATAGGATTTTTGAAAAGGTATATTGTGCCTAAGTCAGTACAAATAAGGTGGAAATTTACATTTGTTGCTAGCCATTACTGAGAGTTGTAAATGTCCTGTCTGTAACTTGGGACTTATTCTGAGGCATATTTATTGTTTTTCTGTATTATTTATGCCTAAAATAATTTTTAATTATTTTTTCAGGGCTCATTGTTAAAAAGACTTTAAAATAATCAACTTTCTAAAATTTCAACATGTTGGCAGTCTGGAATTATATTTGCTTATAATACATTAAATAAACATTAAAAATAAGCAATGGCTTATTTTTGTCATCTAATAGATTTATTTCCAGCGAAACGGATTTTCTTGCATATTAAATAGACTTGGAATAATGTTTGATTTCAAAACAATGTAAAATGTCGAATTTCTCCTGAGGACTTGTTTGGAGCAGTACAGTGAGCTTTCTGTGACTGTGAAAGCAGGGTACATGTAATATAACTAGAATTGTTGCTGCTATTTAAGTGTTCCATGAGTGGGGAGGATCTAGATTCTGTGGCTGGAGAACATTCTAGATCTGGGAAGTAAGAGTAATGGAAGGAAGAACCCTGCTTTCAGTTAACTTGGTTAACCAAGTTTGTGCATATGCCTGGAATTCATTTGCTGCAGCAAGAGGCCCTAACATGCCCATTTTCCCATCTTCTCTCTCTTTCTCCAGATAAATAAATATGAAATATAAACAGATATAATAAAAAGGAGTCATTCATAAAACTAACTTTATAAAGTGGGATTGTACTTTACAGTATAAATGTTTCCATCAACAGTATATGCAAATTTCTTGCTGTAACATCGTATGTTTTACTGCATGGCATTTCATCATATGCATATACTGAAATGTATTTAGCAAAATCTCTGTTACGGGCCATTTATTTTGCTGATTATTGACAGAACATTTTGCAATGAACATTATTTTATATGATTTATGCATCTTTATAGTTTTGCTGTAGAATTAATTGTTTTGAACAATTTCATCTTTGAATAGTACATGGCATTTTAGGGTTTGGAGAAACATCTCCACGAGGCAGGCACATCTTCTTATTTGTCTTGTTTTATGTGAGGATGTTGGCTTGTTCTCTCCACAATCAAAACTGAATTGTTTGATTTTCAATGCTCTCTACTAATGCAGTTTTGATTTGTGGACTGTAAACATCCAGTTCTGTTAAATTCTCTAAAAAATAGTGGATAAAGTACCTTTTAGAAAATAATTTTTAATAATATTTACCTGCAATAACGAGAAATTTTAAGAATTTCTTAGAGGCAAAATCAAAATGGTAACACAATTGCAGACCAGTGAGGATAAAGGTCAATGTCTCTGTTAATTCCTGGGAACTCTTTGTTTAGCTTTTAACAACAACATAGGTGACCAAAGAGCACTGTGAAAGTCTATGGCTGAGTTGGTTTGGCAGAAACTGCTGCCGATGTCCATTATCTCATAGGGGCTATAATTCAGGGAAAAAATGAACAGAAAACTGAGATAAGTTCACAGAGAATGAAAGCATTTTTTAATTGACCTTGGCCTTAGCTAAATACAGGACTTTTTTAAGAGTTGAAAATCATAAAATAGGACTTGGAATTCATGTTAGGTACAATGTATGAAAATGTTTTCAGTTGGAAGTGCTCCTGGGTACCTGAAAGTCACAGACTAAAACCTTCGCAAAAGGACCTCACTGAAGATGTAAAACACACACACACACACACACACAGAGGGACTGAGGGAGGGAGGGAGGGAGGAAGGGAGAGAGAGAGAGAGAGATGCAATTGTAACAACTGCAATGAACCAGGGAAGCATCATCAGAACAGAAATGCAGAGTTACTCTCAGAAAGATCTCAGACATTGGAATTATAAATACAGACTATAAAGTAAGCATGTTCAAAGCCGGGCATGGTGACGCACACCTTTAATCCCAGTACCCGGGAGGCAGAGGTAGGAGAATCACCACAAGTTTGAGGAGACCCTGAGACTCCATAGTGAATTCCAGGTCAACCTGGGGAAGAATGAGACCCTACCTCGAAAAACAAAAACAAAAACAAAAAAAAGCATGTGCAGAAGAAAAGCAAGAAGAGTTTTAAAATATGAGTTAGAAAGAATCAACTATAAAAATGGTCAGGCATAATGGTGCACACCTTTAATCCTAGCACTGGGGAGGCCAAGGTAGGAGGATCACTATGAGTTCGAGTCTACCCTGAGGCTATGTAGTGAATTCCAGGTTAGCCTGGGCTAGGGCGAGACCCTACCTTGAAAAACCAAACTAAAAAGAAAAAGAAAGAAAAAGAAAAAAAAGAAGTGAAAAGGATAGATAAATTTGATTTTTTAAAGAGCCAAGTAGAACTGGAAGATAGGAGACAAAAGTATACAGATCAAAGTTAGGAACTTGACAAAAGTATACAGATCAAAGTTAGGAACTCGTTGGTTAAGATACATGTTAGAGACTAGTGAAGGCGAAAGGCAAAGACAAGACAAACTCTGAAAAGTATGTGCGGATGAGGCACAGAGGGACTAAGAGACAGGAAACACGACAAGATACAGAGCCTCCAACAAATAAGAGCAGGCACCCCATAAGGGGATGGTAGGATGGAGAGAAAAGATTCAGAACATCTCACCAGCTCACAAAATTAGTGAGAGAAATTGTACTCAGATGCACTATAGGACTGGGGAAACATCTAATCTCAAATAGTCATATTTTGATGCAGAATACTAGAGACAAGAGTATCTAAAATAAAAAATAGCAGGAAGGGCTGGAGAGATGGCTTAGCAGTTAAGCGCTTGCCTGTGAAGCCTAAGGACCCTGGTTTGAGGCTCAATTCCCCAGGATTCATGTAAGCCAGATGCACAAGGGGGCGCATGCATCTGCAGTTCCTGTGCAGTGGCTGGAGGCCCTGGTGCTCCCATTCTCTCTCTCTCTCTCTCTCTCTCTCTCTCTCTCTCTCTGCCTCTTTCTCTCTGTGTCTGTCGCTCTCAAATAAATAAATGAAAATAAAAAATTAAAGTTTGCCAGACATGTGCTAGTAAATATCTTTAAAAAAAAAAAAAAAACAAGCAGGGAGAAAGATAGATGGAGTGACAGCCCAGCAGCTGAAGTCTCCACCGCATGAAAGGAAGCCAGAGGCGGCACACGTCAGGCTGAAAGGGTATGCTCAGCAGAACTGTCTTTCCAGAAAGCCATTATTCCATTGAGAGACTAAACAAAGGCAAAAGTTGATTCTTTGAAAGGAGTATCAAACTCCTAGGAAGAAAAAAGAAGCAATAAAACTAATTGAAAAAAAACTGAGATAGCACAAAACTTGGTAACTGGTCATCAGACAGACCCCCACTTGAACAACTGTAAAAACTATCAAAATAAATTAAATATAGTCTCAGTAACTAGGAAATGCATGAAAGAACTTGACAAGTGTTAGCAAACCCATGGAAGACTTTAAAGGCCGTAGGGTGTCATGGCAAGGGAACTTACTTAGTCAGAAATCAAGTTCTTTTTTAATGTTATTAATCAATTTAGTGTTCTGTTGCAATTAATTTATTCATTGATACCTCATATAACTAAACCAGTCCCCCAAATCATTAAGGCAGTAGGATATCAGAAGAGAGAAACATGAAAATTTTTCTGTAATACAAATCAAATGCAAAATTGAAAACCATGTACAAAAATATAATCCTTGAAAAGAATGTAGGGTGACCATTTTTATTTTCTCTGATAGGAAACATTCTTTTAAAAAAGGAAAACCCACAAAGGTATAATCTTCAAAGAAAGTCTTTTCTAAATTTGTGGCTATTAGAGAAATTCAATTTTCATTAAAAAACAAACAAACAACAACAACAACAACAAAACACTGTTAGGAATGGAGAGATGGCTAGGCAGTTAAGGCGCTTGCCTGCAAAGCCTCAGGACCCAGATTCAATATCCCAGTACCAGTGTAAAGCCAGATGCACAAGGTGGTGCATTGTCTGGAATTCGTTTGCAGTTACTAAAGGCCCTGGCACACCCATTCATATTCCTTCTCTCTCCCTCTTTCCCTCTTTCTCTCTGTATCTCTATCAAGATAAATAAAATATTATAAAAACACTATTAGCACCAATTGTGATGGTGCACACACCAATAGGAAATAGTTGAAGAGGCGAAGGCAAGAGAATTAGAAAACACTATTAGGCCTGGGATATAGATCAGTAGTAAAGTTCTAATCTCTAGCATGACAAAAAGAGAAAAAATAAAAATTTAAAATAGTGACATATATACTCTGGTTCTCTTCATAGCCTGTAAATCTTAAGGACATGTGCTGGGCATGGTGGTGCACACCTTTAATCCCAGCACTCGGGAAGCAGAGGTAGTAGAACTGCCATGAGTTCAAGGCCAACCTGAGACAACATAGTGAATTCCAGGTCAGCCTGGGCTAGAGTGAAACCCTACCTTGAAATATCAAAAATAAATAAATTAATTAAGGGACGTATATAGAAAGGGTATTTCAAATGCATAACCAACAAAACTTTGCATTTAAAATATAACTCCCTAAAATCAATACAAAAGAAAGCTTTATGAAACTCATACATAAATAGTGTATAGAATAAACATAAAAGATCAATGAAAATGTTCACCAATTAATATAACTTATCATTTTAAGAAATTTAAATTGTTAATTTGGTGTTTCCTTATTTATTAATACAGTTTTACATTGAGACAATTTTGGGTCATGTAGCCCAGGCTGACCTCAAACTTGCTTTATCTATGAGACTGGCCTTGAACTCCTGACCCTCCTACCTCTACCTTCCAAGTACTGAGATTAGAGGTTCCTAACCATAGCACCTGCCTCTTGATGAATATTTATTGAGTCTTAGACAGTGGATATAGAAAACAGATAAAAGTGATCCTGCAAAGGTAAACATTCTTATAGCATCGTCATAAATACTAGGAAGAAGAAAAATGTGACAGACAGAATACAGAGTAATGGGCACTCCATATTTTTCCTTGCATATCTCTATGACTGTGTGGGGAATATGTGAATATGCGATCATGTATAATATGTACTATAATATAGATAATATACTTTCATATATATGGTGTGACATATATATAGGATATGAAAGAATATATACATACATATGCATATACATATATATATATATATATATATATATATATACACAATACACACATAAATATATATATTTATATAAAAGGATATTATATCATACTCTTTTTCTTCAGAGTGAATCTAATTCATATTTACCTAGAGGACAAAATTAAATCTTGTATTAAAAAAGTCTTTAATGAACATTAGGATATAGATTTTGTACTCTAAGAAGGAATTTTATAGCAAAGGCAAGACAAATTGTCATGACTTGTCTTTCCAGAACTTAATACTGCTTTGCATGTAACTGTAACCTAGTGTTTCTTTTTATGTTGTGTTGACGTCACAGAACTTACACAGCAATGACTTTGACATGGTTATTCTTCATTCCCTTAGGTTTCTCATGCCACATCTGCCCCAAGGCCTTTTAATGTCTTGCCTGTGAAAACAACATGGAGCAACGTTGGCTTTCACATCCTGCTATTTGATCTGGAACACCTGGTTGAAGAGATGCTGCCAACGCCCCTCAGTGACACTGACCCTTCGGGGTCGTTCTATGGCAGTGACATCCTGAGAAGAGCCAAGAGCACGGTGGAGAAGACAACGCTGACGCTCAAAAGAAGCAAAGCGTCCTGCAGTTCCCTGTCTGCTGAGGCACAGACCAAGCCTGCAAGTGATAGCCCAGCCCCGGGAGACAGTCTCATCAAATTCTCAGAAGAGAATGACAGCTTGAAGAGGCAGAAGAAAACGAAGAATTCCAAAAAGACATGTGCTAAGCCGTACAGAAAGGCCGATGCCAATCTCGCCATAGACACAGCAAAACTGCTCCTGTCATGTCTCCTGCCGTGGGGAGTGGATAAAGAACTGGACCACCTCTGCACCAGACACCTCAATATTCTGCAGCTTCGGGGTCCAGTGTCTCTGGGGCTTGCCGCCGATGGAGAGCAGTTCTCTGTGATGCTCCCGGGTTGGGACTTGGGCAGCAGTGACATGAAGTACCCAAGAGTGAATCTATTTTCCAGAAAAGTTTTGGACTTGTCACATAAATACACAGCCATTCTTCCAAGCCAGGTGGGAATACCCAGAAACCTGGAAAGTCACTGTGACCCTGTACAAGAGTCAAACACAATAGGTTACTTATTGAGACGACTGGTTTTAGTGAACGTGTTAGTTAACATGCCCCTAGAACCAGCCTGTGAAACTGACAGGTAAGAACTGCTGGAGACTGCTGATCTGCTGTATGCAAGTCCCCGTCTTCCTTCCTTCTTTCTAACGCGAGACTTAGATCCACAACTACTTCTTCATCCAAAACCTATATTGAAAAAAAAAATCTTTCTATTAATTCTTGGGATTGGAAGATAATTGACAGTATATCTATATGTTTTAAAATTGATTCATGCAAAAAATAATCATTAGTCACATAATGTATGCCAGAAAAACCTCTATGGTAGATGCTTAATGTGGCCATAGATCAATTAATATGCACATAACATACATGCATATGTACGCACATTCATACATGCATATACACATGTGTGCATATCTACACATGTACATGATACACTTATGTATACATGTATACATATTCACATGCATACATAGATATTGTGAATTCAGTGTGAACAAGGGATAGCGATTACTTAAGTGCTTGTGATGACATAGGTCAAGGCTACTGAGAGGCAAAGGACTGCACATCTCAAATCATACCAAAGAGCTCATTTTTTGGATTAACATAGAGATGATACAGTAGTCTTTCTGGCAGGTACAGTTTAGCGATAATGATAATGATAGCTGCTAGTTTTTGAGTGTTTAACATTTTCTGGTCACTGTGTGATCCTTCCCACATACAGTTTCCTTTGACAGGCAAACAACGCTGGTCCATACAGACTTTCTTTTGGCATTGGCATGCATGAAGACCTGGTGATCCCTTCCATACAGGCTTTCCTTTGACATGCAGGCAGAGCAAGACAGGATGCACACAATATGATCAAGCTCATGTAGATAAGAGTGGAGACTTATCAAAAGGAAGTATCAAATACAAGGTTAGCTCAGCTCCTGAGCAATCGATGTAGGACTGACCACCATTGTCATTGTCGACTGTCATCACCTCCTGCTCGTTGGCCTTTTCCCACTACTAAAATTCAGTATCATTATTATTATTATTATTTGGTTTTTCAAGGTAGAATTTCATTCTAGCCCAGGCTGACTCAGAACTCACTATGTAGTCTCAGGGTGACCTTGAACTCACAGCGATCCTCCTATCTCTGCCTCCTGAGTGCTGGGATTAAAGGCGTGTGCCACCACGCCTGGCTTCACTATTGTTTTTTGATAGGTCGGATGTTATAGAACTGAATTCAGTTCACGAAATGCTTACTTATTCAACTATGTCCCTAGCTGATGGACTATGGAACATAAAGAAACGTGTAATGTTGGTAGGAACTCTTCAGGTTTTTTTCCTTAAAATCCTTTTCATAATATTTATGAAACAGTATCCTTTAATCCTTTTTTTTTCCAAACAGATCCTTGAAAATGGAATCCATGCATAAGTGGAAAAGCTCTGGGAGTGATATTTTGAATATATCAAGTTTCTACGGGCATTTAAGAAATGGTAAGGGAGTAACTTACACAGATATGACCCCAGTACACTTTTTCCTATACAATAAAATAATCTTTGTATAACTTGACAGCAAAGTAAGACAAGCAACACTGCAAAGCACATAGATTTCATGAAACCATCTTTGAAATGCCTTAAAATCTGAGACGTCTCAATCAAAGAAATATTTGGATATTAAATAAAGAGCATATGTGATTTATTGGATGATGTGTTAGATTTGCTGCATCCATATCTTTATTAGAGAGTTGCATTGCTATCTCAGAAGGTTATATAACTTAATTTTTAAAATTTATTTATTTGTAAGAAGAACGAGAGAATGAGAATGGCTATGCCAGGGTCTCTTGCCATTGCAAATGAACTCCAGAAACATGCTGCACTTTGTGCATCTGACTTTACATGTGTTCTAGGGAATTGAATCCTGGACATCAGGCTTTGCAGACAAGCTCCTTTAATTCCAGAGTCCTCTCTCCATCCCAGAAGGTTATATTCTTATGAGTATCAATCTTGGGGTGTGTGTGTGTGTGTGTGTGTGTGTGTGTGTGTGTGTGTGTGTGTCATTGTGAATGTAGGAATATACATGCCACAGCATGTGTATGGAGATCAAAGGACAGTCTCAGATGTCAGACCTCACCTTCAACCTGGTGAGAAGTTGGGTGGCTTGTTCCTTACTGCATTTCCCACACTGACTGGTCCATGAGCTTCTGGAAAATGCCTCTGTCTCCACCTTCTTTCTCTCTGTAGATGTGCTGGGGTTATAGACACTTGCCACAACATCCAGCTTGTACGTGGCTTCTGGGGATCCAAGCTCATGCTTACAATTTCTCCAGTGACCCAGCTAGTTCCCCAGTTCCATGCATGCCACTGAGTAGCATCTCTGTGTTTAGATTTTCCTTTGATGCTGTGGTAATCAGTCTCCCAGATGTGCCTTTCCAGATCTCCAACACATCACCAAGTAACAGCCCTACCCTTCCAGCTTCTCAAGTACAGAACTTGGATGCCACATCTTACTTTCCCTGTCTTCTGTTTCACATCCAGTCTCTAAGCCATCCTGTTGGTTCTATCATTGGGCTATACCCCAGACAGACTGTTTGTCACCATCCACACAGCACTCTCTTGGAGTGAGCCTCCAACCTGCATTCACATCCTGCTTAGATGGCCACAGTAGGTGCCAAGCCACTCCCAGATTCCACCCTTGGCTCCTGCACTCTATTCCCAAACTAGCTGCCAGAGTGATGTATTAGGAACAAAGTCACATCCTCACTATGTTGGAAACTTTCTAATATATATTTTTTTCTACTCAGGATAAAAGCCATAGTCATTCCCATCACTCCCAAAGCCCTGTCTGTTGTAGCTGCTTGGCCTATATCATTAAACACACACGCACGCACGCACACACACACACATGCACGCACGCACGCACGCATGCACACACACACACGGGGGAGGGAGGGAGAGAGTTACTTCTCTGACTCAACTCCACACTCACCTACTCTTGCCATATTCAGTGAAAATATATTTTTTTTCACTGAAAAGATCTATAGAAACATCTTTTTCATTCTAAGACAGTCTTATTCACTACCATGTTCCCAGATCCTTCACTAACACCTAGAAAGAGCTGTGCAAATAGTTTTTGAGTTGATATATCAGAAATATTAATAAGTGAATGGAATAAAGGGATGGATAGTGAATGAGACAGTGGCTTGAGAAGTAAATTAAACAGGTGGTAGGTTTAAGGACCAGCCCTGCCAATGTCTACTACGTGCCCTCGGGCATGTCTTTACTCCTTAATGTTCCTATCGACACAGCTGTAATGTTGTAGCACAGTGGCAGACTTGATGGGCAGGCCTGAGAGCTGAACACTGTCTGGCCTACTTAATGGGATGTTCCAGCCCTGCACAGAGGCCCTGCAAGACTATTGAAATGGATGCTGGAAGTATTTTCATGTGAGAGGTTAGGAATGGGCATTCCTGGTACATTCCAAGAATTATGGCAATGGCTTTGCGTGTGCAACCTAATTTGATATATAATCTGTATGAGTAAAGGAACTCGGAGTTGCCTAAGGGCTGGAAAAGTGACTCAGCACTTAAGGGCACTGGTTGCAAGGCGTGATGGTTAAGGTTCAATTCTCCAGGACCTAAGTAAAACCAGAGTGGAACATGCATCAGGAGTTTGTTTAAAAGGCCCTGGTGAACCCATTTCTCATTCTCTCTCTTTCCTTTTCTCTCTTTCTCTCTCTCCCACACACACACACAGTGTAAGTCTGAGAACTTGAATCCTATTACTAGAGCCCATATAAAATGCCAGGCTTGCTGACACAAACCTATAGTCCCAGGGGTTGGGAGGTGGTGTACACAAAGGAGCCCTAAGACATTCTGGCTAGCTAGACTAGCTGAATCAGTGAGTTAGGGGTTCATGGAGTGATCCTGCCTCAAAAATAAAGTGAAGCCTGGCATGACGGTGCACACCTTTAATCCCAGCACTTGGACAAGACAGAGGTAGGAGGATCACTATGAGTTCAAGGCTACATGAGACTACATAGTGAATTCCAGGTCAGCCTGGGCTAGTGTGAGATCCTACCCCGAAAAACCAAAACAGAAAGAAAGAGAGAGAGTGGGAAACAAAGAAAAAAAGAAAGAGAAAGAAAGAAAAAGAAAGAAAAAGAGAAAGGAAGAAAGAAAGAAAGAAAGAAAGAAAGAAAGAAAGAAAGAAAGAAAGAAAGAGGATAAGGATTGAGAAGGACACATGACATCAACCTATACCCTTCACAGACACACACGCATGTGTAAACACACCTATACACATGTGCGCCCATGCATATAGGAACATGCATACACACATACCACACACAAATACATGTGCAAACAAAAGGTTAAATTAGAGACTAAAACAGCACATATCTTGTTTTCATAATGGGAAGTTCAGAAAGGAAGAGGGTCACTTCCTGGTATTAATTTTATAAAATGAAATAATACACTGAGATGCTCATTTTCAAGGTTGACAGGAGCTGACACCTCTCTTAGCAGAAATAGTGATGGAGCGATATTGGCAAGCCCAGGATATTTTCTTTTCATCTTTACCCTCGAAGTTGCAATTAATTCTATAACTCGCTGACACTGCCAAGAAATGTTGGCTCTCATTTCTATGTCGTATTAAAATTTTAACATCGCATTAAAGTGCACCGTGAAGTACTCCGTGATGCCAGTAAGCAGTTACAGTTGAGACGGGTACTTAGTATTGATGGTCACAAGGTCAACAAAATGAGAGTGGGGAAAGGAAAGAGATCAGAAGAAACAAAAAAGGGTTTCTGCTGTGATTGTGAAGAAATGGGAACTAGGACTGCAAAATGACAGTGCTCTGCCCCACATGCTTTGTGCCTTGATTTGGCTTATTTCAAATTCATATTATATGCTCCTTCAGAAAAAAAACTATCAATCAAACATTTCTTAAATTTCTTCTTGTTTATTTGTGTGTAAATGTGTTTGGATGAGTGTATTCTGTCATGTTTTTGTGGAGGTCAGAGGACAACTTCTGGAGCCTCTTCTTTGCTTGCATATTCTTCTTTTTTATATTTTATTTATTTATTTGCAAAGCAGAGAGATATATAGAGAAAAGAGACAGAGAGAAGGGCCCACTAGGGCCTCCAGCACCCGAGAAGAACTCCAGATGCATCTGCCACTTTGTGTATCTGGCTTTATGTATTTTATGTACATTTTATGTATTTTCTTTAGGTACTGGGGAATCAAACCTGTGTCATTAGGCTTTGCTGGCAAGTCCCTTAACTGCTGAGCCATCTCTCCAGTCCCAAAGAACAATTTTGTTTTTCTTTTTTTATGTTTCAAGGTATAGTCTCACTCTAGCCCAGGCTGTCTTGGAATTCACTATGTAGTCTCAGGCTGGCCTTGAACTCACGGCGATCCTACCTCTGCCCTCTGAGTGCTGGGATTAAAGGCTCATGCCACCATGCCTGGCCTCCTTCCACATTCTTTTGAGACGGGGATTCTCTGATTTTTTTTAACCTCTACTACTTGCAAGCTTTGGGATTCCCCTGGCTCCGCCCTCCTCGCCTTACACTTGTAGTTATTACAGCTATGTGCACCACGTTTTTGTAAGGCTTTGTGTGGGCACTGAGGAGGATCAAAACTCTGTCGGGGGCTGGGGAGATGGCTCAGTGGTTAAAGGTGCTTTCTTACAAATGTTGATGGCCCAGGATTGATTCCCAGTACCCATGTAAAGCCAGATGCACAAAGTGGTCCATGAATCTGCAGTCCATTTGAGTGTGACATACCCATACTCACTCTCTTTCTGTCTGCATCTTTCTCTCTCTCTCTCTCAAATTAATTTTTTTTAAAAAGCATGTTTGCAAGCAAAAATCTTTAACCACTGAAGTATCTATCTTTCTAGTCCCTGTTCTTTGAAATACCTTTCATATCCCCAATTTGTATTATACTCAGTGTCTTTCTTTGATGTCTAATATGATTATATATGTATATTATAATAATGATATAGCTAATAATATAATATATGGAAACAATTTATGCATAAACTAAGAATATTCTTATGTATTGCTATGTCAATTATTATATACCAACTATATATATAAATTGTTTCCATATGGAATCATTCAAATGCTAATCTCAATAGTTAATACCAGAATGACAAACATTTACTAAGATGATAATTAATCTATAATAATTATGCATTGCCGTATAATTTTGTAATGTCTAGTTAACAATAATTAATCAAGACCATTACAGTAGCAATATTCTTACCAGTGAAAGCCCCCATGCTGCTCCACTGCTCACCCCCAGTACCTGAGACCTACCCAGTGTACTTTAGCCCGCAGAGAGCCTTAATTCATTGATTTCTGATTTGGATGATTATATGTATATTTGCAATTAATAAAAAGGTACTTATTAAGTGCTTTTTGTGTAGATAACTACTGGACGCTACAGATCAATTTAAATAGAGCAAGCCCTTCCTCACTCTTAGGATTTCCCACTAGACATTAAGGCAAAGATGGAAAGTATGCAGAGAGGGCAGTCTCCAAAGAAGTCACAAATGAGTTGAATTGAAGTGTTAGGGCTTTACCTATTGATCATAGTGGAATAGCTGGCTAAGGCTAAATCAAAGAGAGCCTTTGATTTTGCATGTGATAGATACTGACCCATGGCAAGACTGAATTGTGGAAGTACTCATCTGAGGAAGAATTGAAAAATTGATTAATTTGTCTTGGGTTGGCAGGGGAGTATAACAATGGATTTAAAGTGTGAACCTAAATGTGATTGGACATAACTTGATGTTAGTAAGTACTCTTGCCATATATGGAATATGTAATCATGTGAGAGACTTTGTTTAAAGATAATTTATTTATTTACTTATTTGAGAGAGAGAGAGAGAAAAAGAGGGAGATAGAGAGGATGGGTGTGTGAGGGCCTCTAGTCACTGCAAACGAATTCCAGATGCATGCACCACCTTGTGCATCTGGCTTTTGTGGGTACTGGGGAATCAAACCTGGGTTGTTTAGGCTTTGCAGACAAGTGCCTTAACCACTAAGCCATCTCTCCAGCCCTCATCTGAGATATTTTTAAAGTATTAATGGCTGCTAATCCCTGCCCTGGGACATACTGAATCTGTTTCTCTTGTAGAATAAGCCTGAGTACTGGTGTTCTGGTGGTTGTAGAAGCAAGCCTCCAGGCTGATTCTAGCATGCACACAGGGCTGGGGTCCCTGGGTTGCACCAGTACAAAATGTGTTCTGTGTACTTGCAGGAAAGAACATACCCCATCCACCTGAGGCAGACCTTTCGCTTCTGAAGTTGATCTCCTGCTGGAGAGACCAGTCTGTGCAGGTATGATGTAGTCCGTGGTCTAAAAGTACTCAAAGGCTTTTCCTGCTGCTCCTGGTTTTCACTGACTTTCCCCCTGCATGAGAAGGCAAGTGGGCAGGCAATCTTTCTCCTCCTGCCGGCATGACTTCCCAAGACTTCCCTTTAATCAGGTCTAACGTTGACATCAAGATAAGGGAAATATGGAAAACTTGTGTAAGCAAGAGAGTGCCAAGGTGGGGAGCATGAATGGAGGGGTCAAGGGAGGTGGGCTCATGCTGTCATTGGTAACCCATGCCTGATGGGGCTTCTGTTTGAGGCAGAATTGTCTCTTCCAGTTTCAAAAATGTGCATCAGTATGAAGCTGTCTTTGCTTGGATTTTTGTTTATATGAAATGAGGGGTGACTTTTCCGCTCTGAGATTACCTCCTCTGTGAGCTGATTTAGAGAGCAAGTCTCTTCAACATACAGTTTACATACCTCTTCCTTTTGCAAGGCCACTTTGGATTCTCAAAGCTGACTAGTTAACAATAATTAATCAAGACCATTACAATATTCTTACCAGTGAAAGCTCCCATGCTGCTCCACTGCTCACCCCCAGTACCTGAGACCTACTTCTCAAAAGTGACTAAACATTGCACAATAAACACCTGTGCACGGATTAGAAGACTTTATATCGGGCCATCACTCCTTTCATTAGTGTGGTAAATTTAAATGTGAAAGATGATAATAGTTAACTCCAACTGAAAGTGACTCTTAGTTATAGGGTATAGTAGCAAGGGTTAATAAGAGGATTGGAAATGATAGAACGAGTATGTATGTTAAAGGGAACTTATTAGACTGGTTTATGGGATACAGGCTGGGCAGTCCAACAGGGGCATCTGTATGCCAGAGAAGCTGAGAACTTGAAGCTGCTCAGTCCATGAGCAGTCCCAGTCTGGCATAGGAAGCCAGGAGGATTTCCAGAGAGCGGCTGGTTTCAGCCCATGTTGGGAAGCTGGAGAGGCTGAAGGAGAGCAGCCGCAGAGTGAGTATGCACCAGCACATAGCAAGGGCAGCCAGGGACTGGTCCATAGTTGGTCACCAGAAGGACCACACATGCTGGGTAGAAGTTTTCCTCGCTCACTGAATCCTTCCTGAAAACACTCTCACCCACCAAGTTGACAACAGAAATTAAGTCACATAGGTTAACAAAACAGGTGAAGTCAAACTACAGGACTCAACTCCCTAACAGCAAATTCATAGAGATAGAATGAAAATGGAGAAATATTTCATGACCTATAATTTTCTACATGATTTACCATCATTCTGTAATCCAACGCCTTGTGTGAGACACACCCACAGGACCGACATCGCCCCAGAGTTTACTGTCCATTTGCATGGAAAGTCTAGCCACACAGTCTCTTGTCTCTTCCAGGCATGACTCTGGACGCTAGATTTACTTCTTGCTTTTTGTTTAATCTCCCTCACAAATGGGAAGGAAAGTATCTGGGCTTACCAGGAACATATTCTTGTTTACATACTCTAATAACCAGTCAAATTCAATTTTCAAAATATTTTAAATTACTTATTTGCAAGCAGAGAAAGAGAGAGAGAATGAGAACGGGCACACCTGGGTCTCTAGCCACTACACACAAACTCCAGATGCATGTGCCACTTTGTGGATCTGTCTTTACATGGGTACTAGGGAAGTTAACCCAGGTCGTTAGGCTTTGCAGATTTCTCTTCAGTCCCAAATTCAGATTCTTGATACTACCATCTCTTAAAGCCATTGGGTAGATCATATACCCTTGAATTTAATTTATTTTATGTATCTTAGGAGCACTGTATGGAAATGGAATACTTTTGTAAAATAGAGCAACATCCAACTTTAAAAACTGAGCATGTACCTTCAGGGAGGGTTTTGAGAATGAATTTGCCCACAAGTTCTCCACAGCAAGCAGGAGCAGACATGGGACTGTGGCTCTTCAGAGAGTATCTGCCCAAGGACGAGGATGGAAAGGAATCCCAGTCTGCCTAGTACTGTCATGCCCTTCCTTTGCCTCCCCAGATAGTTCCAAGCTGTGCTTGAGCTTGTCCTTTAGCTCCTGGGTCTGGCTTCATCTTTTGCTAAGAGGAAGGTGGCAGAGATGGTTACTAGCTTTGCTCGGAGAGCTACGGGCTACATATTTGGAGGGGCACAGAGTCAAGGGTCCCAAAGTCCTGCTCACCACTCATCTTGAGTCATTTAAACATGAAGATCTATCTGACCAGTTGTTCTGATAAACATTCTTCCTTCCACTTACCAGAGATGTGCAGCAGTTGAAAGGCATGCTTTGTGGTAGTTTATAAAAACATCACATGTGCAGGGACCCGGAGAGATGGCTTAGTGGTTAAACACTTGCCTGTGAAGCCTAAGGACCCCAGTTCGAGGCTCAATTCCCCAGGACCCACATAAGCCAGATGCACAAGGTGGTGCATGCATCTGGAGTTCGTTTACAGTGGCTGGAGGCCCTGGCTTGCCCATTCTCTCTCTATCTGACTCTTTCTCTCGCTGTCTCTCTGTCACTCTCAAGTAAATAAATAAAAAATTTTAAAAAGAATATTATAAAAAATCACATGTGCAGGGGCTGGAGAGATGGCTCAGTAGTTAAGACACTTTCCTTCAAAGCCTAATGATCCAGGTTCAATTCTCTAATAAAGTCAAATGCACAAAGGGGTGTATGCATCTGGAATTCATTTGCAGTGGCCAGAGACCCTGCTGTGTCCATTCTTTCTCTATCTATCTATCTATCTATCTATCTATCTATCTATCTATCTATACATCCATCTATTTACCTACCTACCTATCTATTTCTATCTTGAATTCTATCTCTATTTCTATCTCTATCTCTAACTCTATCTCCCCTTGCAAATTAAAAAAAAAAAAAAAAGCCAGGCCAGGCATGGTGGTGTACTCCTTTAATCCCACCACTAAGGAGGCAGAGGTAGGAGAACCACTGTGAGCTTGAGGTTAGCCATGGACTGACTACACTGTGAATTTCAAGTCAGCCTGAGCTAGGGTTAGACTTTACCTCAAAAAAAAAAAATCACATGTACACACATATAGGTTAGTGAGCTATAATATTAAAGCCCTTTCTATAAAGGCCCAAATATTGCATCACAATGAAATTCAGTATTTTACCTACACAATGCTTTCAGGGTAGACATAGATTGAGGAGCTAACCTTGTCTTCAAGAGCATGTGATATATTCAAATAATTTTCTTTCTTTTTTTTTGGAGAGAGACAAAGATAGAGACAGAGAGAGAGGGGAGAGGAAGACAGATAGAGATGAGCACTCCAGCAGCCTTCAGCTGCTGCGAACGAAATCCAGATGCGTGCACCCCCTTGTGGTCAAGTGTGGCATTGCGCCCTTGAGTCACTTTGCATCTGGCTAAATGTGGGACCTGGAGATTGAAACCGCTGGAGATTGGAACTGGTGTTCTTGGGCTTAGAAGGCAGGCACCTTAACTGCTAAGCCATCTCTCCAGCACACAAATAATTTTCTACATCTACTAATAAAATGAATATACCTATGGTGCTTTGAATGAAATGTCCCCCATAGACTCATGTGTATGAATGCTTGGCCCCCAGCTGGTGGCAGTTGGGGAAAGTTGTGGAGCCTTTGGGAGGTGGAGTCGTGCTGGTGGAGATGCATTGCTGGGCATGGACCTTGAGATTTATTAGTTCAGGCCACTGAACGTTCAAGCCAGCTCACTCTTACTGCTCTACCCTGTTGACATGTGATGACGTGAGTCAGCTTTCGGTCTGTGCATGATTTCCCCACCATGATGAAGCTTCCCCTCAAGACTGCAAGCTGACAGAAACCCTTTCCTCCCAGAATTTGCTTTGGGTCAGGTGTTTTGTCTCAGCACGGAGAAGAAAAGTGTGAAGATTGCTTAGACAAAGCATTGAAAACTCCTCTCAAGTGTCCTCTTAGGATCTGTCATTTACAGAAGACAATGTCAGTTGTTATGCCCAAGCTTCAATATTTTTAGTCTTTGAATGTGTGTGTGCATGCACGTGTGCATGTGTATATGTGAAAGTGCAGGCACATGTGTCCAAGCTTCAATATTTTTAGTCTTTGAATGTGTGTGTGCATGCACACGTGCATGTGTATATGTGAAAGTGCAGGCACATGTGTGCCACAGCATACCTGTGGAGGTCAGAGATGACCTCAGTGTTGGTCCCCACCTTCCACCTTGTTGGCCTAGCTGGCCTGTGAGCTTCCGGGAAGTCTCTTGTCTCTACCTCCCATGCCATGGTAAAGATTACAGATGCTCGCTAGTACATCCATCTTTCTGTGGGTGCTGGGGATCTGAACTCAGGTCTTCATGCTTGTATAGCAAGCTTTTTTTGGCCATCTCTCCAGATCTTGAACTCCAGTTTTTTTCTGATGCAACTTCTTACAGAATGGATTACAGCTCAAATCAAAATACTGGGCTTTGGAATTTTTTTTTTTTAACAAGACTCCTAAGAATTTGGAATATACTGAAATAATTCAGGAAAACCTCTTTTTAGGTGACAGAAGCAATACAAGCTGTTCTCTTGGCCGAGGTTCAACAGCACATGAAGAGTTTGAGAAACTCCCCAATCAGTCGTGAACCCGTGTCCACGGCAGAGAATGACATCCACGAAGTGATACAGCTCTCAACAAGGATGGTGGCTCGCAAGGAAGAGCTGGGGTTACAGTGCATTACAAACGTGCCTCCACCAAGTAAGTGCAGACTTCAAGGATCACTCTTAGAATGTCTGTGCTACTTAGAATGTTGGGAATATGAGTTCACAATATAGCATTTCTGCCGGATCCAAGCCAAGCCCTGTTTTTGATGCATTCTGTTATCACTTTCATCATATAATTGTCAAGTTTTTAAAGAACTTCTAGATGAAAGACCATATTATTTATAATAATATTTTGAAGTTCAGTGATTAAAAATGAAGAGAAAATTAACATGAATATCCTAGAAGGATATATATTTCAATGTTACCCTAATAATGGAAATATATTTGTTTTCATTTTGTTCCTTGGTAAGAACTACATGTTAAATTTTCTCTTCTGGAATTGATAAACTAATTTTACAGTTAGAATATTCGATATTCATAATGAAGTTTATGATTGAAATTTCATAATAATTTTTGTAGTTTCTGACTAAATTTATGCTGTAAAACACTATCTCATTTCTTCAGCATACTAGCTATGACTCTAGAAAAAATGAAATTGGGTATGGAGGTGCATACCTATAATCCCAGCACTAGGTAAAAAAGATTGTGAATTCAAATCCACCTTGAGGTAAATAAAGACACATTGTCTCAAAAAACAGGGAAGAGACAGGACTGGCAAGGACAGCACTGGGAGGGGAACAGAAGGGAAGGAAAAGAAAAAGGAAGGGAAAGGGGAAGGAAAGGAAGGGAAGAAAAATAGTCCAAATTTAATTGGTAATTTAATTAGTAGGTCTTAATGACTATTAACCTACAATAGGGTTAAGAGTATTTTGTCAGGAAAACATGTTATAAATTTACATATTCCATTTTTTAAAATTACCAGGTTCTTCTTTTAAATCTCTCAAACTCGATTTTATTTTAATTTATTTGGATTCACAGAAATGTTGCTTGCTGTATATAAGACATTAAATCTCAGAACAGATGTCGTTCTTAGAAGTGTGTAGTAATTTTTTTTCTTCTCATTATTTTTGTAAGATTTCTGATCAGGTAATCTTATTTGCTGAAGGGTGGAAAGGTGTACTCAGCATGCACACAAGCACACTCACACACTACTAAGAGTATGGAATCTATGCAGACATCTGCATTTTAAGTTTGATAACAACTGTCTTTGGATTCATTTTGAATAATCTCTCTTTGCTTGTGCCAAAAGAAAATATAGATTAACTTGAGGTAAGATTTGGAACACTAAAATATTAAACCTACCTTATATGTTAGTAGATAGAATTTTAAATATTTTAAACAACAATAACATTCACAAATGTTAAACATGTATTTTCTCAAGAAATGCTACTTATAGAAAAATATTAGCTGTGATTATAATTAAATGAGAAACACCCAGAAAGCACTGAAAAGAGACATGCTATTCGATTGAATTCATACTAGCCTGTTTCCCTGTTAGGAAATACTTATTTTTAAAACTGTTTGAAGAATTTAGTAAAATTACAGGAAAATATTTTAGACTTTAATTTTAATAGCAAGTAATACATTACAAGATGGTATTTAAAGGAAAAAAAATTATTTCAAATGTCCAGAGAAATCTTAAGAAATCATGTGGCAAATAATATTATTTGTCCATGGGTATGATGATAATTCATCAAATTTCTTAAGTACATTTACTTAGTCCATGTGTCATTGCCACATGTATTATTTTACAGAAATAGTATTATGGCAATAGTGTATGTTACTTAACTTTATCATATTCCTGCCTCATACTTTTTTCCTAATTTCATTTAGTTTTTCTTGCTTTTTTGGTGATACATTTTATGTGTGAGTTACTGGAAAGTAAAAGGTCATTTTATTGTGCATATATACTCATGAAATTCTTTCCAGCCAGCATAAACAGTAGTTGATTTATTATCACAGTAGTCTTGTGGCAGTAGTGACAAGGGAAATAATAATAATAACAGTTAATTGAGTTCTTAATGCAACACTGTGAAAAAAACTACTTTATGAATATGTTCTTACTTTTTTTCTGTAATTCTTACATAAGCCACATGATTCTTAAGACTGACTCCACCCTTTGAGTTATTTGTAGAGCTCTGAACAGAGTTTTATTCCTCCATAAGGCATCTCAACTACATCCTTGAGCTAGGAAGGAAGCTAGGTTTCAACTTTAGTGAAGCAGGGTTGATGCATTGAGATTCTATATTGCATAGTACCTGCTTTCCAAAACCTTGAGTCAGGGCTGGAGAGATGGCTTAATGGTTGAAAGCACTTGCCTGCAGAGCCAATGAACCTAGGTTTGACTCCCCAGGACCCATGTAAGCCAGCTGCACAAGATGGCATGGCACATGTGTCTGGAATTTGTTTGCAGCAGCTAGAGGCCCCATTCTCTCTCTCCTCTCCTCTCTTTCTCTTTCTCTCTGTTCCAAATAAATCTTTAAAAAGAAACACAAAACCTTGAATCAATCTATATATAGCATTCTTATATTACAACTGATGCCACAGAAATATAAAGTATCAATAGCAATTATTTTTAAAAAATTGTATACTAACAAACTTGAAAATCTAGAAGAAATGAGCAAATTTCTGAATAAATGTGGTGATCCAGAAAAAACAAAGAGGGTTTCCAAAGCCGGATAGACCAATAATGAGCAATAAAATTGAACCAGTAGTATAAAAGACCCTAATAGATAATATGGACACCAGTTGTCTCAGCACTTGGGAGGGGAGAGGAAGAGAATAAATTCAAAACTTCATGGATATAGATTGAAATATCTAATAGACAGTTA
The DNA here is from genome assembly GCA_036365145.1 of Orientallactaga sibirica. NCBI lineage: Eukaryota > Metazoa > Chordata > Mammalia > Rodentia > Dipodidae > Orientallactaga > Orientallactaga sibirica. The sequence goes on along the minus strand of JAEOAD010000016.1, from coordinate 2,191,966 downwards.
AATATCATAATATTTATGTGTTAGCTGAACAGCTATTGACATGTGAAAAGTCACATCAGTTTGCACTTACCATGTCTTACATACTTTCAAAAGACATTACAGTGGGTTGAATTTAACTTATGCCTTGTCTTATGTCATGTGTACAGAGCACAACACTTGAAAATTCAAATTTCACTCTTGACTTAAGGGTATGCCAGGCTGTTAAGAACAGCGACCCCTGATTTTCTTTGTTCCCTCCCTCTCTTACTAATCAGGAGCTGTCTTATTTTTAGCTCCTTATGAAACTGATGGCAATTCTTCATCACTTACTTTTTGCCCCTGCAAACCACTCTGTCAGTCCCCACTGTTGCTCCCTCCCTCTGTCATCCTCAGAGTGCATGGCATTAGAAAGACCAATGGGGTTTGCCATTCTTTTTCCAGAAGTTGTTTCATGTTTCATGGAGGTTGAGATGTGTGATTTCCATCTTGGTACATGAAGAACTGGCATTGCACCACTCTTTTTCTTCTGAATGGTCAGAATGCCAGCCTGGCTCATCTATGCAGAGGTGACAGCGCCAGGGAGGGGAGTTAAATATTTCCTTGGTAACAGTTGTGCAGGCTCCACATCATTGATTATTATCTACATACCCATTTAAATTTATTGACGAAGAAAAAGTGATCTAGATTGTGTGGCTGAGATCGATGGATTTGCGTTATTGTTCTCCCAAGCTCAGACTGGCCTCTTGACACTGATCATTCTAAGGAAGGGATGGGACCTATTTATCTTTAGTTCCTCCCAGCTCCTCGCATATGTGTGTGTGTCTGTGTGTTTTCTGCCTAGGAGCTGGTAATTCCTCTTTATTGAGTGGGTGGATAAATGGATGACCAGTGGGATAATGTGTACTGAAGATTCAGCCAGCTCCTAATTAGTAAGAGAGGGAGGGAACAAGTGTTATGCTCTGTACACATGACAGGCTACAAACAAAATAAGTAAAAATAGTGGCTGAGGTGGGGTTGGAGAGATGGCTTAGTGGTTAAGGCACTTGTCTGTGAAGCCTAAGGACCCAAGTTCAGTTCCCACATAAGCCAGATGCACAAGGTGGCATATGTGTCTGGAGTTCAATAGCAGAGACCCTAGAGTGCCCATTCTCTCCCTCCCCCTCTCTCTCTCTCTCTCTCTCTCTCTCTCTCTCTCTCTCTCTCTCTTCTCTCTCTGACTCTCTTTCAGATAAATAAATAAATAAATAAATAAATAAATAAATAAAATAAAAATTTCTTAAACTAGGGGCTGGGGAGGTAGGTATCTCAGTCAGTGAAGTGCTTTCCACACAGGCATGAGAAGATGAGCTCAACCCCCAGAGCCCATGTGAAAGCCAGGTCTGGTAAAGAGTACCTGTCCCCTCATTGCTGTGGAGGCAGAGGCAAGAGGAGCCTTGCAACTCGCTGACCAGCCAGTTTAGCTGAATTAGGGAGCTACAGGCCAATGAGAGACCCTGTCGTAAAAAGAGGTGGGTAGCGCTCCTGAGAACAACACCCAAGACTTTCCTCTGACCTCCACATGCATGTGCACATATGTACACATGCAAACAAATGCACCTACACATGTGTAAACACACAGAGACCATGTAGACATAAAAACTTAAAAACAGACCCACAGATAACGAGCTTATCACTCTGGAAGCTTTTCTTTCCTCAGGATTGCCTCCTCACCACTCATTTTGTCATGAACTGCTTGCAGTCTTAATGACGGAGGGCGCCCCATCCTTGCTGAGAACTGTTCTTGTTACTCGGTGGCTACAGGTTCAGCATGAAGTGTTTCAAACACTAGGTCCTCAGACTCAGTTTCTTCAGTCTGTGTTCACACCCTGTGTCCTGCCTCTCTAGGGAATCTAGCTCATTCCTGACCTCTTGTCACCAGGAACCCTTGAGCTGCTAACAGAGCCTTCACCACCTGGGTGACCTGGGTCATGGACTCTCTAATAACTCCATCCCTTTTTCCTTTTTTTTTTTTTTTCTGAGCCCAGGATTTTGTGTGATTTTGGTCCCATCATCCAATGTAACACTATCAGCCAATATTGATATGAATTTTGAGGTCAGAAACCCATTTTGATATAATCAAGGACTAAACTCCTTGAGCAAAAAGCAGAAATTCAGTGAGCTTTGTATTCTCGGCAGGTAGCACGATGTTGAGCACACATCAACGGCCAGAGAAACGGTGACTGAAGAAAAAATGATCCTTTTGTCTCTGTGCCCTTGAGCTCCCATTCCCATTAGAGTCATCTTCCTGGCTAAGATTTTACTTTTCTTGATTTTAATTATTTGATATGTTTGCTCAGTTTTCAGTCCTGCAATACTTTGTATAATCTCAAATGTGTTATTAAGTAGTTACTACGCCTAATAGGCTAGGTATTGGTATTTTCACTCATATTATTTTCTGCTAATGTTATGTACACTACTTGGCTCTCAAATTGCTTGTTTATGTGTCTTTCTCTCCTCCTATTCTGAACTCCTTGAGAGAAAATTTAGAATTATCTTGCACTCCTAGTAGCAGGTGGCCACGAGTTACAGAACGAGGCTCCACAGATCCCTGTTGCCTCAATGAACAGGTGGCTAGGAAATGACAGTGACAGGTATGTATCAGTGAACTCTGGTCCAAGGAAGAAGAAATACAAAATAATATGTACATGTTGGGGAACTAGGAAGAGAATGGAAATGGTTATTATAGGGATAGGCATTTTAATCTAAAATATTAATCTATAGGAAAATCCTCTAAATTATCTATATAGTTCAAAAGCAATTCATCAATCAAGAGAACAACCAGGAAAAAATCCTAAAGAATTCTTGAAGACAAAAAGCAGGGCAGACCATTCTCTTTCAGCCCTCTCTCTGATAACAAGCAACAAGAAATGAAGTCGACTAGTTCAAAGTAATGTTTTTTTCTTTTCCTGGTCCCTGCCTCGCATGGACCCTTCACATACTTCTCTCTAAGAGGATCAGCTGTCCTTCAGCATGGCAGCTTGTCAGTCTGTGGAAAGGAAGAGCACCTGTGGGAAGCTGACTCTAGACGTGTGCAGCCTCTTAACTTTCTACTCATTGCAGTGGCATTGTTCTTTGAATTTTGAAGATGTGATTCTAGGAGTTATTAGTCCTAGTCAATCAATATTTTGTAAAGTTTCCTTAATGATTGTAAAAAATGCAAATCACAAATAATACAATCCATCCACATACATTTAAAGGAAAAATAAATAGCATGTGACTTAAAATACTATGTATAAAAGTATACATGACATTACTTATGGGGGGAGGACAGGGAGAAGGCCAACGATGGTACCATCATGGCTGTATACACACTATACACACAGCTAATTTTTAAAAAGTATACATGACTATACTAAATACATAGGAAAATGCTGACTCACACATTTTGTGCCTGAGATGACAGTGTAAAGGACCTGTGCATGTGAATGGTGACTGTCAGAGGTGTGGAAACCCAAAGAAGGTTTCCATGGAAAAGTTTTGACACCAGAAAACAGCTATTTCTTAACATAAAGGGTAGATTTTTGCCTGGAAAATTCAGGGTATGCATGACGGCTACTTTTCATGGCCAACCTAATAGGATCCAGAATCATGTAGGAGACTGATCTGTGGAGAATGTCTGTGAAGCAGTTTCTAGATTAATCTAATAGAGGAGGGAGGACCCACCCTAACTGTAGGCATAACTGTGGGCAGCACCACTGGAGGGTTTGTGGTCGCAGACTGAATACAAAAGAGAGAGCATGCTGAGCACCGGCATTTATCACTGTGGTTCCTCCCTGTGGATGTCTTGTGGCCAGCTGCTTCGAGCTCTTGCCATCATGAGTTTCCCGCTAGAATGTAAGATGAAATCAACCCTTCCTTCTTTAAGTTGCTTTTATTGGTTACTTTTGTCATAGCAAGAAGAAAAGCAATTATATTAAAAGTGTTGAAAAGCTCCTAGGTAGTTATATGTAAAATGAAGCAGGTGCTTGGCTCAGGAATTTATCAGCAAGATTTCCCTTCAGTGGAAATTATGTGACGTGGCAGGACAATTTTTCATAAGATCACCTTTCATGAGGACTGGGGCATATTTGGAAACCCCAGTGCCTGTCTACAAAACACCAGTGAATGGCTTCATCGTGAGAAACCAGTTGTCCCTTACCTGAGCAGTCTCCTCTGCAGGGTGTTGCCATCCCTGCTGAGATCCACTGCCCAAGGGAATAGACTTTTAGAGTTTCAGAGTTCTCTCTATTCCTGCACTTCTCCTTCTCAAAAGTACACGGGTGGATGGAAGCAATATAGTACCCTCCAGCTAATGCAAGCCATTCCTTTCTTAGAGCTTCCTGATCCCTGCTCTTTCCTCTGAGCCTGACCCTCCAGCCAGGGCAGTTCTCAGGTATGGGTGACCAATCTCACTGCTGTTCTGTCTCCATCCACCAGACCTTGTCCTAATTACTCACTCTGACCTTTATACCCTCAAAGCCTAGATGTGATGTTAGCATAGCTGCTAAGTAAAGACTGGATGTTATCAAACCACTTAATCCCTCAAATAGACCATGAAATAAAATCCCACAATTTGCAACTTTTTATTTATTTATTTATTTATTTATTTATTTATTTATTTAAAAAGAGAAGCAGAGAGAGAGAGAGAGAGAATTGGTGCACCAGGGCATCCAGCTGCTGCAAACAAACTCTAGATGCATGTGACACCTTGTATATCTGGCTATTGTGGGTCCTGGGTCCTTTGCATGCAAGTGCCTTAACCACTAAGCCATCTCTCCAGCCCTAGTTTTTTTATTTTATAATACATAGTACGTTTTGATTCTAAAAACTAGGTATGTCAGACTTAAGAGATGGCTCAGCAGTTAGGAGTGCTTCCCACTTAAGCATGAAAGCCTGTCAGGCCAGAGACCACCAAGTTCAGCTCCCAGAACCCACATAAAAGGCCAGGTGTGGCCATGGGGTCATCTGTAACTCCAGTCCACTGGTGGGTGGAAGTGGGGAAGACCAGAGAATCACTGGAGTTTGCTGGCTGACAGCAGCTCTGGGTTAAAAAAAAAGAGACCCTTTCTCAAGGAAATATGCAGAGATAAGAGAAGAATGACATTCTTTCTGGGTTGAAAAAGAGAGACCCTTTCTCAAGGAAATGTGCAGGTAAGGGATAAGAGAAGAATGACTGACATTCTCCTCAGGTTTCCACACACATGCCTGGAGCACACACGTGTAGATTCAAGCATGCATGCACCACAAATCACATAGACCACACACACAAATATACACACATGAAAAAGAAAAAAAAAACTGTGTTATTTCCTTAGCAGAATTTGGATGATAAAATGGGTAGAAATAGACACACAGATAGGATCATGTGATTTATTGATTATTGGGATTAGATTAATGATTAGGAATGTAAATATAAAAAACTGTAGCTTAGGATGACCTTATTTTTACTGTATCCTTAAGGTTGAATAATCCTCTAGTATTTAAATATTAAAATTATATTAGGGGCTAGGGAGATAGCTATCTGGTTAAAGTGCTTGGTTGCAAAGCCTGCTGGCCATGGTACATTGCTCCAATATCCATGTGAAGCTAGTTGTACAGAGTGGCACATGCACCTGGAGTTCGTTTGTGGCAGCAAGAGATCATGGCAAATCCACTCTCTCTCTCTCTCTCTCTCTCTCTCTCTCTCTCTCTCTTTCTCTTTCTCTCTCCCTCCTCTCTTCTATAAATAAATAAAATATTTTTAAGAATTATATTTTGAGGCTAGAGAGATTGCTTAGTGGTAAAGCTGTTTGCATGCAGAGCTGAAGGACCCCGGTTCAATTCTCCAGGACCCTCGTAAGCCAGATGCACAAGGGGAGCATACATCTGGAGTTCGTTTGCAGTGGCTAGAGGCCCTCCCTTTCTCCCTCTCTCTTTCTCTCAAATAAGTAAATAGGTTTTTTTTTTTATTTAAACAAAGAGTTATATATTGACAGTTGTATGGCACTTCTTCACATATTCAAGTATGTCCCTTGATACTTCTGTACCTGCGTAGGGAATAACCAATGTGATTGATCATCCATCTGGTAAATCCAGCTACCCATCTTTTGCCTATATCTTTTTAACATATGTTTGGCCCTCTCTATCCCAAGCTATGTTCTATCTGTGAACATATGGGAAGATATGATGTGGCCTTAGCTCATAAACAGCAGAGAGCTATGAACATGTGAGAGTGCATGTGGTGTGAGTTGCTGTGGAAACAGAGATGCCGACTGTCAGGTGAACTGACCAGCATCAAATAGGAATGAGCATGCCCTCTGGAATGGCCACATGGTACCACGTTCTGCTGAAATGCTTCTTCAGGAATAAAGACTCATCCCACTGTGACACAGTGAAGCTCTGGAAGCTTCTGACTCTGTCTCAAGATGGGAACAAGCCATACTCTTGAGTCAGTAGTTAAGCAAGGTGGGCGGTCAGCCCATGCAGTCTGCAGACCACCTTTAATGGGGAAGCTTTGCTCTGGAGCTTCCTCTCAGCTGGTGAAACCTTGGCAGGTCTGTATGGCTAATGGGGCTCCTCCTGGCCAGTCCCTTCTGCCCTTCTCTTGTCACAGAGATTTCTTGTTCATCAGCCTTGATACTTCTAACTCCACTTTCAGAAGGATCCAGGTAACACTAGTAGGAGAATGTGTGGGGTGAGAAGGACAGGTGAAGCAAAGAGAAAGTCATGGGACAGTCACAGAGGCAGCCAGTGTGGCTGGTAAAAATGGGGGATGAGTTGGGAGTCAGTGAACTAGAAGAGATGGGGCATCCCAAGCCAGACCCAGAATGTGAGAGACCTGGAGTGAAGGTTCTGGTGTGGAGCTGAAGGTCCATGAGATGATGTGGAACCCCAGCAAAAATCATCCAAAGGGGCTGAGAAGATGGCCCAGAGGGTAAATTGTTTGCTACAAAAGCATCATGGCAGTGTGGCCTCTAATCCAAGTGCTGAGGAGGCAGAGAAAGGGGGAATCACAGGGCTTGCTGCCTAGGTAGTCCAGCAGAATTGGAGAGCTCTAGATTTGGTGAGAGACCAGTTCCCAAAAAATAAGGTGGGGAGAGATTGAACAAGACACCTGGCATCGACTCTGACCTCCACCAGCACACACACACACACACACACACACACACACACACACACACCATACATACATGCACATGTAAACAATCGGGAAAGAAGTTGAACATTACCAAAGCAAAGAAGCAGGTGATACAGAAACCCTAACTCCACCTCTTCACATGTTCTCCTTTCATCTAGCATGTTACTGTAAGAATACTTAGTTGTAGCTTTGTGTTTCCTTAGATAAATAGTAGTCTATCTTTATGTACCTAAGATGGTTAGATGGAATTCAGTGCTTCATGCCCCATACAAAGTAAGTGATTTTGTTCCTACTCCATTAAAAAAAAATAGCAAATTTGCCTCCTTATTTGTAGACCAGACAATAGCCAGGCTGTCTGGGATCATCAGATTTCAGATCTCAGCAACTGCTTCCAGGCTGCCACAGGTTTGGTGCCAACTTGAAGTCCTTATTCTGCTTGGTGATTATGCCAGTCTACCCTTCTTTCTGAATCAGTTCTTGAACTTTTGCAGTTTCTGTATCCTAATGATTTGGGTTGATTCATCATCACTCAGGGATTTGCTTAAGCTGTTTGCCATTTACAGTCAAGGGCTCACTGTCCACATTCTTTGTTTTAATTGATTGTGAATTTACTGTATGAACACATTACATGTTGGTCACATTCTCATTGGGTTATACTATTATGTTTCCTCTCCCCCGCCCCATTCCACTGATGGCTCTCCTCAGTGGGGCTATTGGTATTCACTTTGGGGGTCATCAGTACACATCAGTCTCTGTGGGAAGTGGGGAACAATGCCTCAGGATACTCCTTTCAATCTATGGTTCTTAGTATCTTTGCTCCCCCTCCTCTACAATGTTCCCTGAGCTTTAGAGGGTATAAGTTCCCTTTAGTGTTGAGCTCTCAGCAGCCCCTGGTTTTCTGCTTTGATGAGCTTTGAGTCTCCTCAGTGTCTACCACCATCTCCCTGGAGGAGGTTGTCAGGACAGCAGTGAGAGCAGCATTTATGCTTACTCTGCCGCTTCCTCTGTAATATCTCCTTTGCCCCTGGCTGATGTAATGGAAATGACTTGCCCCATGATAGGCAGTCAGCTTTCTTTTCTTGTCATACTGTCGGATCTTGGATCGCCAGTATTTACCTCCATCGGTAAAAATCAGATTCTCCTGGGCTCTCATCGCCCTACCCTAATGGGTATCTGGTTTGTTGGAGTGTGACCCACTGTGGAGTCCCTGTTGATGGTGGTATCAGGGAAGCTGATCATCCACGTTATTTACTCTTCCTTTTTGTTTTCATGTGGACTTATGAAGACACTATCGACCATTTTTAAAACCATCATCTTAGTTGAAGCACTCAGTAATACCAGGCTTATTATGTGCTTGGGATTAAGCATTTTCTAAGAATTGTTTATATTATTTCTCTTTACTATGTTAAAAAATAAATAGAACTTAACAAAGCAAGATAACATTGAAATGTGCATTTCTATGTGCTCATATTAATATCCAATGGATAATTTCCAAGGCTGGCCTTCACAATCCATCTTTTCAAGCCATCTACTTAATGTCAGACCCATTACATCACCTGCTTTTCTTGTGCTACTGATGTATATTTCTTTCAAACTGCTGTGATTGGGCAGAATCATTTCTTTTCCTATTGCATACCTTGCACTGTGAAATTGTTTCACAAGGTAATGATAAAATACCTGTCATGCAGTGTTGAATTGCCTACTCACCTGTGTGAATCAATCACCTACCTGGTGCTGGATGTCTGGGATGCTCATTGGGCTGGAAGAGAATGGAACACATCAATTGGTCGTCCAGTCTGTGAAAACTCATCAGGGAGACTCCAAGTGGAAACATATCTTGGGCACCACAGCGTGTCTGCATTTAATATTGGCAAATGTGCAGGCAGGTCTACACTCTTCTCTGGGACCTAAGATTCAAGCTTTCCAACAAGTCTATGGAAAATATTTTACAAGAGATGACAATTTCAGGACCCAAAAGCATGAATTTAATTTTATGTTCAGGTGGATTATGGTCCAATAGTGAACACGCTTTTCTGGTTCTGACCTCACTTTTTAGTTCTTTTTAGATACCAAATGCAGTGAATCTTTGCCAATTTTATTCAGAAAACAATTAGGGCACCTTAGACAGCTAGCTTCTCTGCAATTATATTGCTTCTTAGAAAGTTGCATTAGTCTAAAAGGTATGCAACTACATACCAATCCCAGATTTTTTTTTTTTTTTTTTTTGGTAAACCTGCTACTTCATGGAGAAAGATGTAAAGGATTGAGTTTATAAGGGAATGAGTTCATTTACTTATTGAAAATCTATCTCTTTTGGCTTAATTTGAGCTTTTCCTAGGAGAATATCACCATCTTCATATTTCCAATGACCTTCTTAAGAGAAAATATATTATGCATTTAAAAAATGAGTTAAACTATTTCTGCTCTTAGTGGCAACCCACTGTTAATATATTCATTGTATAAAAACCAACTATTAGTCAAAAATATAGTTTGATGAATGTAGCATATTTATAAATTGAATATAATCATTTCATTTCTTCCACAGTAAATTTGCTTTAAATATTAGTTTATTATATATGTTGGCTTATATTACAAATATTTCCAGTAAGCAAACACAAATCATTTTTACATTTAGCATTTCAAATGTATCTTAACTTGATCATTAAATTATCTATTAAATATTCAATTAAAGTGGATTTTGATCCATTTTTTAAAAGTAGTGGTCAGGTATTCGGGAAATAAGCTAGCAAGATATTTCTAAAACACAGTTCACTCCATTTCTTGTTCTACATATTTTTTCTGAGGATGCTTTAATGTAGCAGAAATCAGATTTGGTGTGTATTTTTACACCAAATCAAATTGCTCAGGCGCCACCCTCAGCTCTCTCCAAAACATTACAAAGGATAAGATTCCATTATGACAGCGCTCAAGAAAGCAACTCAGTTCTGCAGGAAGTCCATGTGTGGACAGGTTTGCTACAGGGGCATTTACTGGAAAAACAGGAGGCCCATAACACCATTCTAGAGCTGAATTTAATAGACTTACCTCAATTCTCAGTCTTTCTAGAACCTATATGTAAAGCATATAGCTTTTGAAATTATTCTGCAGACATAAGTCAGGAGTATAGAAGACACTGGAAAGATGCAAGGATGAAACTGGTATAGAGGTGAGTGATGGTGAAAAGCACAGGGATGCCCCCACTGCAGCCGCTGTACTAAGAGGACAAAGGGATTATTGCTACGTCACCACGCTCATTACAGTTGGGAGTTTTCCTTCCTTCCTGGAGGAGTGGTCTCACTTTTCCTGTTCTTTCCTTGCCCAGTCCTTACTTTTCAAGTTCATACACCATAATTATAAAATAAAATTGTCTAATCTTTGTTTTTTAATATCTAACCTTCATACACATTGGAGCAGTTAGCTTCTCATTGATGGAACAAAACACTCAACCAGAAGCAGCCTCTAGCAGGAAAGGGTTTATTTCAGCTTTCACTGTTGAGGGGAAGTTTTGTCACAGTGGGCAAAAGCATAACCAGAACAAGCATCCAGGCGTCCCATCATGTCCTATCAGCTGGGAGGAAACAGCAAGGGTGAGCTGCCTCGCTGTGGCATGCTGGGGGCTTGGCTGTAACACCCCAATGCCTGCCCGCAATTAGATACCTCCTCCACCAAGGCTTCTCCTCACAAAGGCACCACACCTTTCCCAAGCTGCCAACAGCTGGGGACCAGATCTACCGAACACGTGAGCCTCCAGAGGACATGCGATTCGAACTTCCAAGTAAACCTTGACATAGTTTTTCTAAAAAGTCACAAATTCTAAAACTTCTGGATTCTGGAGGCAAAAGCTATTTGCTGTTCCATACACAGAGTTGCTTAATTACCTTAAATACCAGAAAGATGCTAAAAATGATTTTATACTGTGAAGTGAATTTGATTATTCACTTGATGTCTTCTATATAGATATTGAGAACTTGTGAGAACAACACCAAAAGCTAAGATTCACCAATACCTTTCATTTTGTATTTGGAAAAACACAGACTTTCAAAGGTTTCTCCCAATGGATAATTTCCTTTTGTTATTTAAGAAATGATCTGAACTGCTATTTTAAAATTTTCATCAGCACTTGAACCTCTCTTTAAAAAATATAATAAGTAGGGCTGTGGAGATGGCTTAGTGGTTAAGACACTTGCCTACAAAGCCAAAAGACCTAGGTTCGATTCCTAGGACCCACATAAGCCAGATGCACAAGGTGGCACATGTGTCTGGAGTTTGTTTGCAATGGCTGGAGGCCCTGGCACACCCATTCTCTCTGTATCTCTCTCTCTCTCTCTCTCTCTCTGCTTCTCTCTGTCAAATAAATAAATGAAAATGAAATATATATATATATATATATATATATATATATATATATTTAAAAAATATAACAAGTAACAAAGTGGGCAAAGTTAATCTTATTCATTGAATTTATAATGATACATTTCCAGTCATTTGTATTGAGATTAAACACTGAGTTCAGACACATTTCATTGGAGTCTATGATTTGACCATAATACAGATGATTGGCAGTCACATCAGCTTTTGGTCTCAGCATTGAATTCATTTTGAAGAATAACTGCGGATGTACTGGAATGAAAAGCTCTGACTCATTCTGGTAAGATGAGCATTCAAATAGCACCTTCTTGGAGAAATTTGCATGAGCACACTTGGTCTCACTAAGATCACATACACACATACACACCTTCTCTAACCAGTGACCAATGGTGCATATTTATTTATTTATTTATTTAAGAGTGACAGAGAGAGAAAGAAGTAGACAGAGAGAGAATGGGAGCTCCAGGGTCCCCAGCCACTGCAAACAAACTTCAGATGCATGTGCCATCTTGTACATCTGCCTTATGTGGGTCCTGGGGAATCAAGCCTCGAACCAGGGTCCTTAGGTTTCACAGGCAAGTGCTTAACTGCTAAGCCATCTCTCCAGGCCCCAATGGTGCATTCTATAAGTTAAGAAAAGCAGATTCTTCTTGGGTCTGTACAAAAAAATCATTTGGAAGCATAAATGAAGGTATGGTTTCTGAGATAATTATATTGATAGTTTCAAATTTTGTATTTATTTATTGAGACAGAGTCTCATGCATCCCAAGCTGGCCTTGAAGTCTCTGTGTACCCAAGCTTGGCCTTGAATTACTTCTCCTCCAGACTCAACTCTCCCAGTGTTGCAATGACAGGTATATGCCCGCATATTTAGTATATGTGGTACTGGAGATCAAACCCAGGATTTTGTGCATGCCACACAAAATTCTTCCAACTGAGCCATGTCCCAAGCTCGGAATTTGCATTTTTAAATCACAGTTCTTTTCTTTTTGTATTTTTATATACTTTCTGGGAGCTGGCACAGCCTTATACATGCTAGAAAAGCATTCTATCACTGAGCTACACCTGCAGTTTAAATCACAGTTTTGTTTTTTTGGGTTTTTTTGGGTTTTTTTTTTTTTTTTTTTGTTGTTTTTTTGTTTTTTTTCGAGGTAGGGTTTCACTCTGGTCCAGGCTGACCTGGAATTAACTATGTAGTCTCAGGGTGGCCTCGAACTCTCAGCAATCCTCCTACCTCTGCCTCCCGAGTGCTGGGATTAAAGGCATGCACCACCACGCCCGGCTTAAATCACAGTTTTTAACCATAGCTAGAGAATATACCTTAAATCTATAGTTTGAACCAAATAGTTCTGTAATTTATAAGAAAATCGGAAACTCTGCGGCATGCAGCTAGATTGTCTGGACAGAAGACTGGAGGCAGTACGGTTGCTTCTGTTCGCTACTAAACAGGTGCTTCACCATTGCAGCAGAACGCTGAATATTTCCCTCGTCACCCTGGTCTTGCCCATGGCCATTTATGGTTGTTCACATAAAAAAGAAGGGCTCGTTGTGTTTTATGAGCTGCATGAGCTCCTGGCTTTTTCACATTTCCAGACTCAAATTGTGTGCTCATGAATGAGCCCCTACATTTCTCAGTGTTCCCTGGATCATGGGCCACAGTTTAGTGTCCAGCTTGTGCCAAGCCAGCTGCTGGCTTGCAGGAAGGAGAATTCCAGGAAGTTCTGAGGCAGGCCTTTTTCCAATAACACTGCCTGGCATGGATGCAGTTCAAGGCTCTTTGGCAAATGTCTATGACACTGAGATCATCATGAGATTTCCTAGAAGCGCATGCAATCCTTTCCACTACAAGTTCCTACTTCAAAACTTTTTATAAAAATGAAGATTTTCTTCCTCAAAACTGTATGTCAATTAATTTCAGTGTCCCCTTGAGGTATCAAAGTGTAAACACTTTTAGAAACATACATTAAACTAAGAGTTATTATTTTAAATGTATGTTATTTTGATTTAGATTTTAGGCTGAAATTACATACTTATTTTAATCACATAGTTCAGATGGTTTGTGAGCACAGATGGATTTATTATCTCTTTTTTTTGTTTGTTTTGTTTTGTTTTTTGTTTTTCAAGATAAGGTCTTGCTTAGCCCAGGCTGACCTAGATTTGAATACATAGTCTCAGGCTGGCGTGGAACTCACAGCAACTCTCCTACCTCTGCCTCCCAAGTGCTGGGATTAAAAGGCATGTGCCACCACACCTAGCACTAATTATCTCTTAATTCTATCAATCATTAGCAGAGCGTTCAGGGTAGGCATGTGGAACAGTAAGGGCTTTACCCAAGGTGACTGCAGATCATGCTGGCCTTTCAGAGCCCACTGGAGCACAGCCAATGGAGGGGCAAGAAGCATATGGAAAAGTTTCAGGCATGGTCGTGACCATCATGTCACACAGAGGGAGAGTGGAGTACAGAGCATGATCAGAGTTCTCAGTTTCAGCATGGACCAAAGACTGATTTCAGCAAATATCCCTGTTCCCTCTGTGATTAGCATTTGATTTTAATCATCTCTGGGGTGAGAGAGGTGTCTGAGATGAATGTATTCTTTAGTGTACAAGTGTATTCACATAACAGTACTTGGAACTTTGACCTGGGTCATTGGAGGGGATTCATACTACACCTTTTTCTTCTTTTCTTTTTTCTCTTCTTTCCTGTTCCTTTCTTTTCTTTTTTCTCTTCTTACTTTCTTTCACCATATTTACATGGCTGAGAGACCTTGAGACTTACTTAAAGTCACTCAGCTACTTAAGAACTGAGACAGTCAGCCAGGCGTGGTGGCACACGCCTTTAATCCCAGCACTCGGGAGGCAGAGGTAGGAGGATCGCCAAGAGTCCGAGGCCACCCCGAGACTACATAGTGAATTCCAGGTCAGCCTGGACCAGAGTGAGACCCTACCTTGCAAAAACAAAAAAAAAAAAAAGAGAGAGTTGCCAACGTGACCAAAAATGTCTTCCCAGTCTCCACCTGCATCTCTCTGTTCTCTGAGGCTGTTATTTCCTAGCTCAGCTTGACATTCTCTCTGTGAAGTGGCTGGTGAATTCCATATCAAAATGTGTGGGAAGCATTTAGAATTTGTATAAATCCCACTCGAAGGGCTGAAAGCCTCAAAGCTTACAGTAAACTTACAAAAGAGAAGCCCTCCTCCTCCCATGCAGTCTTCGACTTGGTGCGAGCCAGGCTGCTACTGAATTCTGGTCAGTGTAACATTTGAGTAACCCACCCAGAGGCAAAAGAGATCTCCAAGAAACCAATTTTCTTCTAAGGACAGGTCAATGTTCAGACTCCCTGGCGGACCAGGCCCCAGTCTAAGGAGAGAGATAGGAACCACAGCTTGCCTGTCAGGCAGCAGTGGACCTTAGTCCACCACCCTACTTAACATGCCCTCTCCTGCAGGAATCCCATAGGTGCGGCCTTCCGGGTCTGCCCTCAGGGAATCCCAAATCTATGAAATAGGTTTTTATGGTGCATTTGCAGTCCCTCTTAGGTCCAATTGACCAATGAGAGGTAATTTTCACTATCAGCAATGACACCTGGGAACTTCGTTGACTTTCCTCCTTTATCAAATTACCAAGAGAATTCAATCCTCATGCAGAAAAAGGAAGCTGTTGCCTGTATCATTTTTATTTATATAGTTGCATGTAACTTCCCTTTCTTCTTAGGATAAAGAACAGAGTATTTAACGATACACAAAGATCATTTATAACTGACCTTTGGGTGCTCTTGTCTCATATTGCATCTCACCCTCACCTTGAGGTCCACAACTCACCTAAACCAAATGTTCTGATTTCTCCAAGGGACCTTGTCTCTGCTCGGCTGTCAGCCCCTACACGTGCTATCCCTTCACTCATTAATTTATTTTAAAATTTCTGAATGCCTTCCATAAGCCAAGCACTGAGCAAAGGCCTCACTATACCTCTGTGAGCCCCATGGAGTCTGAAATCCTCTCCCGTCTTCATTTTGTGTCTTATGCATCCTTTGAGTAGCTATTTCTGCTCCCTAATGTAGGTTAGAGCCTATTTAAGAACACAGACCACCCCAAATTATCTGCTTCCCTGCTTGCCCACCCTCTAGTGGAAGGGAAGATGTCAAACTTCTTACGGTCTTATCTCTGGGGCCTCGGCCCAGGCCAAACAACCTACAAACACTCAGTAAATACTTGATAGAAAGATGACAGGAAGTTCCAGGACTGCAATATGCATTTTATGTTTTATGTAATATACATTTTAAATGACAAATAATTTCAAAAGTTTAAAATTTTTAGGTCCTATTAGAGATACTGTGGAAGGTATTTTAAGATAGATCCAATGGTTCACACCTCTAATCCTGATACTTGGGAAGCTGAGGCAGAAGAATGATGAGTTCAATGCCATCCTGGGCTATGGAGGCGCTACAAAAGTCTGTGGTTTGGGTAGAATTATATTTATGTGCTTTTTAAATTATAGTCACACATAAGAAAGTTTTTTAAAATGATACATAGACAATGGCGTATCAAATGTGATATAACTGACTGACTTCTCGCTATCTAAGCTTAATGCCAAAATTAATCTTAACAAATACAGGCAGGTCAGTGAGGGCTCCAGAAACTCAGAAACAGACTCAGAATTCTTATCCCAATGTACCTTGAGTTTTTAATTAACTTTTATGGTGAGTGTGGAGTTCAGAAGACAACTTCTGAGTGTTGGGTCTCATCTCCCACCTCATTTGAGGCAGAGTCTGTGTAACCCTCTGTTCCTCAGGACAGCTGTTCCTCGAGCTTCTGGGAAATTCCACTGTCTCACCCTCCTATCTCACTGTCAGCATGATAAGATTACAGAAGCCCAGTGGACTTCTGTTTTTCCTGTTTCTTTTAAAAACATGGTGTCTGGGGATCCAAATTCAGGTACTCAGGGTTGAGCAGCAAGTGCTTTATCAACCAAATCATCCCCCAGTCCTTTAATTTTTAAAAGATTTTAAAATTTTTATTTCTTTATTTATTAGAGGCAGAGAATGGGGGAGAGAGACAGAGTGATAATGGGTGCTCTAAGTCCTCTAGCTACTGCAAACGAACTTCAGATGCATGCACCACCATGTGCATCTGGCTTACGTGGGACCTGGAGAATCGATCCAGGGCCCTTAGGCTTTGCAAGCATGCGCCTGAATCACTAAGCCATCTCTTCAAAGTCCCCTTAATTTTTTTAAGATAGCATATGAAGTAATGGACTTAATTATGATATTTTAGCATACACCTTGTTCTTACCTGACTTAATGTACTTCGTGTTAGGCCTGCTGACTAATGAAAAGCTGTGGCTCCCCTCAAAGGTGTCATCCACAGAGACGTCCCTGAAGACAGACGTGCTTTCTTGGAACTGTCTTCTTGAAATTTATCACACGAGTTCTTATATAAAACAGTACTAATTCACATAGTAAAATGTACCCCTGACTAGTTTTCCAGAAAGGTACCAAACATGTTTTTAAGCTAGATACTTTTTTTTTTTATCTTATTTTAAGATCAAAGGACACGCAGTGAATCAGAGCTCAGAAGCTGTGTCTTTGATTGACTAAGATAATGTCAACCAAGCCATTATTTTTTGATGGTCTGAGAGTGTGTGGAGATAGAATTTGGAATCAGGTAGGTAAATGGATAGCTAACATGCCCATTTAGGCTTTTTCTCTCAAATATCAAATATCTTAAATGAGCTTTGGAGAGGTGCTGGACCACATTCAATTGGCAATCAAATTCCTTTAATAAGATTTTTGCAGGCAAGATTTCTTCCTGACTGATTAAAATGAAAGCCATAAATTTATGAGTCATGTATGGAGCACGTTCCTAGCATAAAGAAGGAGGGCATCAGATCTATGAACAGGTGGCTGGGTTTTTTAACAAGCATCTCAGTCTTTTGAAAGGAACATGAGATCTTTGCAAGGTTAAAGTCCTAGAGACTGGCAGGCTTTGGAACTCTGAGGCAAAGGCTTTTCCTGTGACCTGTAGCTATATTCTGTTTAATTTACATAGACTTTATAGAAAACAATGAAACAAATACCAACTGTCAACACTTTGTCAACAGATCTTAAACTGTTCACTTCCTGAGATCCTAGGGATCTCCTTTAAGTTACTAACAGCTGGCACTCCTTTCCAAGTGTGATTATCTTGAAGGATGTGGGGAGCATCCCCAGGTTAACTTGACACAGATGAACACCTGAGAGCTGGCTCTTTACACAGATCTAGACAGGGACAGTACAGTGCCATGGAGGGCCATTTTGGGAGTAGAATGAGAATGTGATCTCATGAGTGATGGGGAGACCAGGCTCCAGCTGGGGTGGGGCCAATTTGTAAACAGTTTCATGGTCATCATGTAAGAGGAAGTTTTCAGATGCAGAATTTAGGTATTTCTCAATGTACATGGACTCGGTACTACAACAAGGAAGTGTATGTTCCCAGTGAGTCCCAAAGATGTCTTTCTCCAAGAATATAAGTTGCTGGCTGTGGGCTCTCCCCTCTGAGACTCTGGAAGGGGCTCCATGACTTCACTCCCAGCAATGAGACATTTCTGTGTTATAGGCACTGTGAGCAGCTGTGAAACATGCAGGTTCCTACTAAGCCAATTGTGGGCACTGAGTCTTGAGTTCAAATTATTTTTCCCATTATCTGATTTTAGAAACATTCTTGAAACACTGTGGATTTACTTATTCACTTTAGTTTTGTCACAGGCTTGTGAATTGGGAAGTATTATCTTCATTTTATAGGAAAAAAGAGTCCAAACTTCCTATAATGTATAGTTTGCATCTATAAACATACATCAGCTACAAATGTACTTTTTAGACAGTAACCTTTTAGACATGTAAGAGGTTTTTTTGTTTTTTTAAGCCTGGTAAGAAAATTTATTAGCAGATATACAAAGTCCCTACATTTCCAAGCATGGATGTTTATGTCGGTAATTACAACTTTATTTGCAGAGAGATCATGATTTTATTTCAGTGACAGAGCATGTAGCAAGCAGTATCGATCATGGCCTAATACAGGAAATGTCAGCACCCAGATTTAAAGCTTCTCCTTGTCATATTGTAGAAACTGCCCATGAATCACTTCTCATGCGAATCAAAGATGAAGTCCACATAAACACATGAAAGTGCGTACCCACTTGGCAGCTTTCAAATACAGTTAGCCGAGATCTTCCCACTGAGGGAGACATGCGACACATGGCGGGTCCTGAGAAAGCAAGTCTACTCTCACATGTCTCCCCTTGATTTTCAAGAATATGGATACAGCAAAATAACATATACCCCAAATATAGAAATACATAGATGATTCCATTGTGTTTAATTTTTAGAAATCTATTTAACTATATTCTAGGACAGCATCTGTTGAAATACGTCCTCCTTTAATATGTGAGTTGTTCAATCAACCCCACTGAGAATCATCATCAAAAATAGCTATGTACTACTCCCACCCCAAATATGCTTTCCTATTTGTGATTACAGAGAAAATACACCAGATATCTCCTAGAGAATTTCATTGATTAATTTGTTTTGTAGGAGAAGAAAACAAGAAAGGTCTGGGTTTTATGCAATTTCCTATGTAAGACTGTAGTGTCATTATGCAACAGACATCTGTCATGGAAAATATGCAACTAGTGAAGTGTTCCCTTTGGGAAATGACTGGACGAACTTGAAGGCTATGGGAGGTGAGCGACTTAGGTGGTGGGGAAGGCTGCAGCTTTATTATGTCTTTCAATTCTCTGAGATAGCCCAGTCGCATATTTCTCTGCATTTCCTGACACCTGGGTGCTGCATATGACAGAAGAACATAGTATAACGAGTGGAGACATATTGACTGTTTATTCACCAGGTGTTCTCAGGACCAGTGCCTGCCAAGATTAGACTATAAATAAATGTTTGCTGAATGAGTGTGAATCCAGGAGAGAGAAAGCAGTTACTAGTCCTGCTAAGAATGACTGTGGCTCTCTAAGTATGCACAGAGTCACATAGAGGAAGCCTCTCTTCATTCATTTTTTATCTTATGGAAAGTATTTGCCTGGGCAGCATTACTTATTGCAAAAATTTAAATCAAGTTTGGATTTTAAATTGTCACAATATCTTCAGATGTATTACATGACAACACAAAACTGGACCTGGTAGTACCTTATGCATGGAAGGTTTCCCACTACACATCAGGAGACATGAACAGAAGCAGAAGAAACGGACCATTCCTTTAGAGGACATCACTAGCTTCCCTACTGAGGACATCCCTGTAGCCTACACATGTACTCTAAAGGACTAAGAAGTTCAGCATTCCAGGCATGTTTCAGTCAATTAAAGAAACAGAAGTCATACAAAATCAGGACATAACCATTAGAAGAATAACCATGTAACACTTGGTGCTAACATTGGAGTGAGAAGAGCAAAAATTAGAAGCAAGAAGCAGGAACCTATGACACTTCTATCAAGCCAATCCTAGACTGATCACACCCTGCATTAGACTCAGGTACTATTAGGACCCTGGAAAATAAGTGGGAGGAAAGGCCATTGTGAAGCGAAACAAAATGTGTAATCAGTGTGGTGATTTCTTTCTGTCTAGTGACTTTTATTAAATTGGCAATACATCTTCACGTTGATGGTATCTTGGAATGAAAGAAACACACACACACATGCAGTCACATATATAAGTAGAGGATATTGTTTGGACAAGGTGAGTTAGTTAGCATAGAGGAGCAAAGTTAAATCCATAGGTATTTGAATGTGGCAAAAATCAGACAGATGGTTTTCTCATACATTTGTGTCAGTTAGAGCGCAGTGTTTAGACTCTGTAACAAAGACAGTAAGTTTCCTGGTTGTATTTCCGCCCCGACCTTACCTCCTTCCATCCCTCTGTAATATTGCTGGCCTTCACTTACGTGGCGATTTCCAATTCGCATTGTTCCAAGTACAAAATAATAACCATGCAAGGCAATGTGTGTATTAGTTATCTCAACCTGAGTAGCCCATGCTATACACACTGCCTAAACATTGTGTGTGTGCGTGCGTGCGTGTGTGTGTCTGCACCACAGTCTCTTGCCACTGCAAACAAATGCCAAATGTGCTGGGTGTGTGGTGGCACAAGCCTTTAATCCCAGCACTTGGGAAGCAGAGGTAGGAGGATTATTGTGAGTTTGAGGCCAGCCTGAGACTACAGAGTGAATTCCAGGTCAGCCTAAGCTAGAGTGAGACCCTACCTCAAAAAAACAAACAAACAAAATATAATAATAATGCCAGATGCAAAAAGCTTCCAGCTTTACATAGATGGATTGGGAACTGAACCCAGGCCAGCAGACTGCAAACAAGCACTTACCACTGAGTCATCTCCCTGGCCACTGCTGGTTCTAGTGTTAATACTTGCTTTCTCTATTAGACACCTTCCTCAAATGTACTGTATCTTTCAGGGTGCCTGTGTGGCTTCCTTCTCCCACATCTTACCTACATTTCAGAGAGCCTGCACCACAGAGAGGTGTTGGAGCTGCTGCTTGTGTAACATTGGGACTCTGATCATCTCTAATTAGTGGTTGTTGGAGACCCAAGGCAAAGGAAGGTGTTCTGCCTCCGCTTTTGGAAGCTGAGACTATAAAGACTCAATAGTTTCAAACTAAAGTAAATCAGATTGACCATGTAAAGGCAGGGTGGCTGACTACCTGTGACTAAAGGCATAAGACTGTCTGCAGAGAAAGAAAATGGCCTCATGCATAGGAAGGAACAAAGCAGAAGGGAAATAAACTTTTTTGGTATTTTCACTGAGCTTACATTTAATCATCATAAGACAATTGGGAAATTAAAAATTATCTTACAATTTAAATACATTATCAAAATTTTCTTCTAGCCTTTGTGCTAAACTCCAGAAGGCAACTAAAGTCATTGTGCTCCAATAACATGTTCACACTGTACACGTTGATAACCTAAGTCTGGGGACAGAAGCTCAATGTTCAACTCATGGAAAGTGACTGCCCTGAGTGGACAGGCTGTAGTCTTTCTAGGATGACTGGCTATGGTATTGGAGGAGGAGGGCACGAGAAACTTTCAAAACCATGATGTGGACGACTGGCTGGAGGAATGGAAATATGTTGCCTGGAAAATGGAATTCTGGCATGGGAGATGAGAGGAGAGATAGCCTTAGTAAAAACAAGATGTGTTCCAGCAGTCAGAGTGGAGACCACTGCTCGAGCCAGAAGAAACCAAAGCCCACTTCTGTCTGCAGAACAACGGGACAGGCTGCCTTATTGGGCAGGGAGCTCCCTGACTCTTATAAAATCAAAGGTTCTGGTTTGGGTGTCAGATTGGCCAGGTAACCCCTTTTTAGAACTTGATTGATTGTCCCAAACCTCTTAAGGGTTTGCAGAAACAAAGCGTTGAGTAGTCAAGAAGAGAGGCTTCTAAAAGCTAGGTTTTGCACCTGCATTTGAGTATGGGAGGGATACCCACAGATCTATATACTGAATGGTACAGAAGTCCTCCTGCATTTAGTATAATGTTCAAGTGATTATTATTAGAAATCAGATCTTCAGTGTTTAATATTAGCAAGGTAACCTTACACAAAATTAGTTTAGGAAAAGAAATGCAAACAACCAAATCTTGACTTGGGATATCCTAAAAAGTTAGAGTTTAAAAACAGTACTTGAGAGAATGGAGGGTGCTTAATTTAACATGTTTCAATTAGGGCTTAGAACTAATTTTTTAAATCTGTAATATATATATTGTCTTAATATTAAAATTACTATATATTTAGAAATTATTTTTCTTCATTATTAGTAGCCTATTTGAAGCTTTTATTTTTTGAGTATATAATAATAATATTGTGATTTTTTATTATATAATTTTCAGGATTTCTCTCCCTATGAGGATAGTTTAAGCTCCTTATAATAATCTACTTATATTCTGGGCTGGGTTATAACTCAGTTGCATGAAGCCCTGGGTTCAATCCCTAGCACCATATAAACCAAGTGTGTTGGTAGCACTTGGGAAGTAGAGCTAGGCAGACCATGAAGTTGAAGCCTGTGTGATCATATCAAGCCCCCCCACCCCCGCGCCAAAAAAAAAGATGTTTGTTTGCCTTATATATTTTGGTCCAGTCCTAATTTTCAGTTCTTGGATATTAGAGGTGGAACTTGATTTGCCAACATGAATAATTATAGTTTTTGTTTACAAGACTAATTGGTTACACTAAACAAGACAGTCAGTCCTATTTCTACAAGTCAGACCACACACTGCCAGTGCGACAGGTGAAGAGAACTTGGTCCCTGTAAAAAAGCAAGCCTTTTGTTGTTCCTTTGGAGGGAGTTGGGGAGATGAGCCGGCTGGAACTTCTGGGTATGAATCCATCAATTGAGTGACAGCGCCTACATATTCCTCCTCAAATATATTGTATGAACAGCATATTACAGAGTCTGGGCAGCCTCAGAAAATCTATACTCATTTCTCCATTCCAAATGTGAAGGTCCCCCTTAAACCTAGAGGACTCCTGGAAGGATTTACAGAGAAAATATAACGAGACTGATTTTCCAACACGTGTTGGACACACAGCTCACATAAACCTCTGGGCAGCCCTTTGTAGATTTACACGAGGTGGTGTGGGAGAGCTCTCCTGTTTCTGAGTTATGTCAGGTACATAAGAATCACTCCCAGACTCTCTCCAGGGACTGCAGCTGCTGCCTTTAAATCCTCAATTTGACACTTT
Source organism: Orientallactaga sibirica (assembly GCA_036365145.1). Classification (NCBI taxonomy): domain Eukaryota; kingdom Metazoa; phylum Chordata; class Mammalia; order Rodentia; family Dipodidae; genus Orientallactaga; species Orientallactaga sibirica. The sequence goes on along the minus strand of JAEOAD010000016.1, from coordinate 2,168,757 downwards.
TCTGCATGGTTATTGGAGTTTTAAAGAAATGTATCAGGACTCTCAGCCAGCTTAGGAAAGTCATTTTCCCTCAGACTGTCACCTGAGTGAGACAGTATGGGTAAGGAGGTTTTAGTAACCTGTGTTTGGGGAGCATCTCATGAGTGTTGCCTTCACAATGTATCATTTCTTTAAAATGAGAAGAAAAAGATGGGTGAGGACCTTAACAACTTATTTGTAAAGTAGTTCAAAGTGATCTTGTGTTAATTTTTTCAAGGTTGGATTGTGGGAATAGCATTTATTTTTCTGGCTTTCCTTCCTCTCTGCTGGTTTGTTCTTAACCTTTCTTGCTCGTCTCACCCTTGGCATTCATATTCCCTTGTTAACTTGTAGGTGAGCATGCACACTATTGACACCTTGGGCACAGTGGCTACATGGTATTTGCCATTACTAGTTGTTTGAGACATACTCTCGTATTCATCAGGTAAGCTAACCTGAAAGCCTCCCGGGCTTCTTCTGTCTCTACCTCCCATCTCACCATAGGCACAGGAGAACTCATTTGGCTTTTTACATAGGTTCTGAGAACCAGAACTCAGATACCCCACTTGTGCAGCAAATGATTTAATCACTGGGCCATCTCCTCAGCCTACAAACAGAATATAATAGCCCTTAGAAAACACTTGTTCTGAGTTCATATTTCCCTGGATTTAAGTCCTAGTTTGGCCATTTCTGAGGAATGGACCCTAAGTATCCCCCTTGGCCCACGTGGTAAAGCCTAGGGTAGCGATATTGGGAGGAGTGGAAAACGTGATCGGTGCAGCCTAATGAAAGGTCTTGAGGCTACTGGGGATAACCTTTGAAGGTGTGGCAGGATTCTTCCAATCCTTTTATTCTTTCCCTTTGCCACTTTCAAATCTTGTATTTTTCCAGAACTTCTTCCCAAAGATTTTTCTTTTTAAAAAAATTTTTTGATGGTTGGTTAGTTTAGCTTGTTTTATACAGGTCTAATGTAGTCCAAGCTGGCCTTGAACTTGCTGTGATGGCATAAATTAGGTGTCCCAGTTTTGAAGGTGGAGCCTTGCTGAAGAAGTGTGCTGTTGGGGGCAAGCACACAGGTGTTACAGGCAGCTCGCCTTAGCAAGAGCTTGGCTCACTGTCTTCTGTTTCTACCAGCCATGGAAGAGGTGACGGCCAACTCTTGTCCATGCTGTATTTTCCCCGCCACCATGAGTTTCCCTTCAAGACTTTTAGCCAAAATAAACCCTTTCCTCCCATAAGCCAGGTCTGGTCGGGTGCTTTGTGCCAGCAATGAAAGGGTAACTGCAACACTTGCTATGTAGCCAAAGCTGACCTTGAACCCCTGATCCTTCTGTCTCCACTTCCTGAATGCTGGGATTAGAGGTGTGTATTGCCATACCCCATTTGTGCAGTATTAGAGATTGAAAGTGGGGCTTTGTGCATTCTAGGCAAACACTCTACTCACTAAGGTGCATTCCCATGCCTCCCAAATGGTTTTTGCATATACCCTGTAGCATCAAGGATGCACCCCTCACACCTATGGACCGTCTGCTTTCAGATCCCTAGAGTCTCTGTTAGAAAAGCACACACATGAGCCAATCCTGGGCGTGTTGACACCCATCTGAGTTGTGACTGTCAGTGGTTTTCTGAACACGGAGGCTAGTATTATACCGTCTTCTTGTTGTCTGTCTCCTTCTGCTGAGCTCTTGGCAGAGAGTGTGTCTTTCTAGTAGCAACATAACAAAGGCAGGAATGCTTTGTAGATGTTAAAGGAACAGATATCCTCCTAGAGAGTACTTTGTACAGAACAACAGATATTGTTTTGCTAAGTCACTGATCTCAAACCAGACAGCAAGTTTAGAAACAGAACTCCAAACTAGACAGACCTCATAGTTCTGGTGTTAAAATTCTTTTTAGGTTTTGTATTTGACAGGGACATAGTTTCTTTAAAGTTGAATTTTAGGCTCAAATATTTTAATCTCGGGAAAGAAAATAATGCATAGCATGTCTGCAGGATGTTTTGTATAATATCTTTAGTTCTGACATAAAAGAATCTCAGTTCTGAGATGGGAAAGCATAAAACACCAACTAGGCATTTTAGATAGTCAAATGCAATATTTTTAAAATGTGGGGCCTGGGAAAATGGCTCAGTAGATAAAGCACTTGTTTAAGTATGAGGACTAGAGCTCAGAGCCCCAGTACCTATGTAAATGCTAGGCAGGTGTGGCAGCGCACCTATAATCCCAGCACTCAGGAGGCAAAGACATGGTATTCCCCAGAGCCAGCTCACTAGCTACACTAACCAAATCAGTTCACTCTGGGTTCAAGTGAGATACCCTGCCTCAATAACTAAGGTGGAGAGCAATTGAAGAAAACACTAGATGTCAACTTCTGTCCTCCACACACATATCTACACATGCACAAGCACGCATACACACATGCCACACATACATAAAAACATGCAAAAACACTGAATGTAAAAATTTAAATTACAAGTAACAGTTGACATGCATGTTCATAGCCCTGACAGTTTATAACTCCACTTCTGATAAATTTGACACCAAAAAAAAAAAAAAAAAAAAGAATTATCATGGTGGCTAACTCCAACACCACCAAGATGAAAACTGTTGGATATCTTATCTGTTAAATTCTATCACAGATAAAGGTGCCAGGAATAAATGAATAGCTGTTATAACAACTGAGCTTTCTTGGTTACAAGAAAAATACCTTGACATAGTTTTTGACTGTGTGATTGGTCTACATAGCAAGGGTATAAATTAATCTTCAGTGGATCCTAAAGTACATCTTTGCTGGACACTTCACTTATACATCAAGTTGACCATGTTAGCAATCTAATCAGAAGCCTGTAATTCAGTGGACAACAATTTCTTATGGTGAACAGCCTAGTGGCTCTTACCATCATTTAGGTCAATGGGAGATTGCTGATGTACCGTGTGTTTCAGGTCAGGCATGATGGATGGCAGGCTCTGACGCCCATCCCTAAGTGATTGGGAAGATTGAAGACACACAGTTCACTTACGCTTGCTTACCATCCCATCAAGTAATCAGTGTGATAGACCAGCCCCAGCTCTGTGTCATCCAACCAACTTTCTGCAGGGACTGTACTTCACATCTTTGAAAAAAAAATCTGAAGAATGGTGTCCCAGCTGACATTCCTATCACTAGATTAATCATTTAGCAAACAGCTTCACCTTCAGCCTGGGGTGCAGGTTCATGAACATTTCAAAAATGCAATACACACACACACACACAAACAGGAAAATCTTGGTTTTCAAAGTACATGTCATGGAAATTATACAAGTGAAAGATGCCTATTTGTGGTTTTTTTTCCCCAAAACTTTACATAGGCCAGGACATATTCATATTCTATGCCCACTTTCCAAATGGAAATATGAGTTGACTCGCTAACTTTAGATATCATGCATTTCAAAGATAAGGCTTTGCTGAAACTGATTCACATAAATATTTGGAGTCACACCCGACCAGCACCCACAACAAATAATGAGGGCGTTAGCAATCTCTTAGGTGGGAAATTTCCTTCCAAAATGATGAGGAAAAACCAAGTGTTTATCTTAAATTGTCAATTTTGCACTCAGAGTATAAATCACTGAGATAAATTCGGCCACATTCCTTGCTTTCATTGTCTCAGGCAATATAATTTATAACCTGGAGCAAAATGCTTCATGGAATAATTAAATATATTTTATATGATTTAAGTAACTTAGGTGACTCAAACTTAGAAGACCTTAAAATGGTTCATCATGGCTCATTTATTTTCTAAAAAAAAAAAAAAAAAAAAAAAAAAAAACTGTACTCATGTAAGTTTCTTTGACTTTTTAAAACACTTACCTTGCTGGCTGCAAACACCAAGTCTAATTTTAGCTTTGTAGAGAAAAGAATGCTTAAGCCCATTCATCTCCCACAAAGGGCTTGTGGCTGGGGATGGAAAAACTGTTCCTTGCTTGAAGTTTTGTTTTCAGTTACAATCGGCATACTTTACAGTATCATCCTTGTCTCCCTTTCTTCTTGCTTTTATTTATGTATAATTTTGCTGTTTACCTGAATGATTGGAGGAGGCTTATAGTGAAGATAGGTAACCCAAGAGTACCCATAACTATACCCATAATCTAGCTAACTCAATATTTGTGTGTGTGTGTGTGTGTGTGTGTGTGTGTGTGAATACATGGTGTTCAGGTACACATGCACATGTGTACACAGGTGTGTAGAGGGACAAATGTGGACAACCAATATCTTCCTCAACGTCTCTCTGCTTTATTTTTAAATACTCATTTATTTACTTGAGAGAGAAAAAAGCAGAGAGAAAATGAGTGATAATAGGCACACCAGGGCCTCCTGCCACTACAAATGAATGCCAGACACAGTGCCATTTTGTGCATCTTGCTTTATGTGGTATTGAGGAATTGAACCTGGGCTATCAGGACAAGTCTAAAGCATCAGGAAAGAGTAGAACATGGAGATTATATTGTACTCAAATCAAACAAAGGACAACTGTGATAAAATATGTATGTAGATTAAATTCCATCTGGCAATGATACAGGAGGAAATACCATGAGAATATAATGTCTTAAATTATGCTAGAGCACATATCTGTTATTTCTCCTCATTCAGTTCCTTCATTCCTTCTTCCTCTCCCTCCCTCTCTCCCCAACTCCATTTCTCTCTCTCTCCCTTCCTTTTTTCTTCCTTCCTTCCTTCCTTCATTTCCTATCTTCTTTTTTCTCTTTATTTCTGGCTATCTGGACTTTCTTTTTTCTTTCCTTTTTCCTTCTTTACTCTCCATTTCGTTCTTCTTTCTGTCTTCCTTTCTTCTGCCTTTCTTTCCTTTTCTTCCTTTTGCTTTCTTTCTCTTCCTTTTCATTCTTTCTTCCTTGGAGGGCACAAATAGCAAACACTGTCTATGTCTTCAGAGTGCTTATTTGAAGTTCAGTAAAATCAGGTCAAAACCTTTCTGTAAAGCTCCTTAGCAAAATCTACTAAAAGCGACCAAAAATTTTTTAAAGAGACCCCATGGATACACATGCTCTTTCTACAATCCATCCCCAACTTTTTAGCCAAAATAAAATTCACAAGTGCAGCACCTTGATTCTTGAGAAATCCACTCTGGTGTGGGTCACAGTGCAGGCCCTTCCCACAGCTCTGTAGAGCCACAACCTTCATGGGAAGAGGGATAGGGCAGAGCACAATAGCACCTCCTTTTATCCCTAACAGTTAGAAGAGAGGCTGGTCAGCAAGAGGAAAGATCTGAGCATCCAAGGGGCAATCTTCTCTCCTGTGCAGTGAACCTGCTTCTGAATTTACAATGTGCAGATGGGGCTGAGGAGCCAAGTTAGGGGGTAAAGTGCTTACCTTGCGAGTGTGAGGCCCTGAGCTCACTCCCCATAGCAAGATGGATGCAGGCGTGGCATTCACTGACCTGTCAGTCTAGCCTAATTGGGGAGTTCCTGTCTCAGGAAAGGTGGGTGGTGTTACTGAGAACAACACCTAAGGCTATCTTTTGTCCTCACTATGCACATGCCCATACATGCACTTATATCCATTTACACACAGGCATGCATTCTCACATGCGCAACATACAAAACACACGCGCGCATACACATACACACACAATAAGTAAAATCTTAAACATCGTAGAAAATGTGAGGATGGTAGACCCTTATTTAATTCAACACAATGTCTGGCTGGCCCAGCCAAGGATGGTCATCAGGAAGTGGCAGGAAATGGAGTAAGGGGCAACCCCAAGCTCAGCCATAATAAGGTAGCTGTTCATCTGTGGTCACAGAGCACTGTGAGAGACCTTGAGATCCTTCACTGTGTCTTGCAGAAAGCCATCGGACAACTCTGCATCATCTTGCTCTATCCATCAAGAACCCAGCTGCCTTCGGTGCTGAAAGCTTTCCTGTTTGGCTCTGTGTTTTTTCACAGACAGCTCAATAACTTGTCTGTGGGGCTATGACAAATGGGCCACATGCTTCTAAACGGTCTCTTTAACACCGCCCTGCATTTCAACTTGTAAAGCTTGTGACTAATTGCATGTATCAGAGGCTTTTTATTTATTTGTAATGATTATCCAATAGACTTATCATTTATAGTTCCCCTTTTCTCTTCACAAAAGGGTCTTACTTTAGAGAAGCATGCTGCAGCCTGCCAGCTCACACCTGATGGAACAACTTTGCTCCATGCACTCTCTGTCCTGTGAAGAGACTGTAATTGGCAGAGAGGGTAGAATATACACAGAGTAAGTCTAAACACCTCCTCCTAATCATTTCCCCTTCTCATTATGTAATCGCCACGCATCAGCCGTAGTTTTAATCATCAACCTATGGCTACCCACTGTGGCTGCCAGAAGGGAAATTTCCTGTGGTTGTCTTCTTGTGTAATAACGGTAGTCGGGATACAAAACTTCTCGTTTGGGAACAATTGCTGGCTTCTGCTAAGGAGGCCCAGCATAGAGCTATTATAGTAAATGAATAACTTCTCACTTTGTAAGAAGGTTCGTTTTTCAGATCAGGTTGGAGGTCAATGACAGGGCATGCAGGGGAAGCTCACATCGCAGCTGTCTGCAAATGAGTGTGGCCTACAGACATAGTCAAAAAAAATATGTCTGCTGCACAGACCATCTCCACCTCATTTTAAAAAACGTATTCTTTCAAAGGGAAAACCATAAATTTTCATTGTACTTCAGAAAAAAAAATCACACACTTATCATCATTAAAGATCATTCCTATGGGGAATGAAGATTGTTCTTTCTAGTTCTTGGCTAAAAGGAAAAGGAAATACTATGAGACCAGCAAAGTCTGTGTCATGCAATTAAAAAACAAGTGCTAGACAGGAGAGATGACTTGGTGGTTAAGGCACTTGCCTGCGAAGCCTAAGGGCCCAGGATCCATGTAAGCCAGATGCACAAGATGGCACATGCATCTGGGGTTCGTTTGCAGTGGCTGGAGGCCCCTGAATACCCATTATCTCTCCTCTCTTTTTCTCTCTCTCTGTCTCTCTCTCCCCCACCCAAATTAGCAAATAAATAAATGTAATTTAATTTAAAACTTTTTAAGTGCTCACTCAAACTGCAAAGTAAAATGGAAAGTATAAGTAAATCTTTTTCTTATTATTTTTGATTTTTTAAATTTAATTTAATTTATTTATTTGCAAGCAGAGAGAGAGAGAGATAGAAGAGAGGCAAACAGAGAGAGAATGGGCACACCAGGGCCTCCAGCCACTGCAAATGAACTCCAGATGCATGTGCCCCCTGTGCATCTTGGCTTACATGGGTCCTGGAGAATCGAACCGGGATCCTTTGGCTTTGCAAGCAAATGCCTTAGCCGTTCAGCCATTTCTCCAACCCAAAATATTTTTAGTATTTATTTTTGTATGTATTTGAGAAGGAGAGATGATAAAGAGGCAGACAGAGAGAGATTCAATGGCCACTGCAAACAAACTCCAGATGCATGTGCCACCTTGTGCATCTGGCTTTATATGTGTACTGGGAAATTGAACCTGGAATCAGGCCTCACAGGCAAGCGCCTTAACCGCTAAGCCATCTCTCCAGCCCCTACTTTTGATTTTTTAATTTTTGTCAACATATAGAGTTTAAGATATTATTGTAGTATCTTCACACACAACTTGTTTCAGTTGACTCTTCTTCCTCTTCGTCTTCCCAGCATTCCTATCCCCCCTCATAGCTACTTAAGGTTGCTATTTGATTCATACATCAGTAAACTGAAGAGATAACCGATTCTCTGTCTGCCTGAGATTCTAATGCTCCAAGAGTGTGGATATCAATAAAACTCACACTGCATCAGACATATTTTATTTATTTACTTTTATTTTATATTATTTATTTATTTATTTGACAGAGAGAGAGGAAGAGACAAAGAGAAAGAGAGAATGGACACACTAGGGCCTCCAGCCACTGCAAACAAACTCTAGATGCATATGCCCCTTGTGCATCTTGCTTACGTGGGTCCTGGGGAATCAAACCAGGGTCCTTAGGCTTCACAGGCAAATGCCTTAACCGCTAAGCCATCTCTGCAGCCTCTGCATTAGACATATTTTAAACAAATGTTGAACTGCTTATTAAGTCATTATTTAAAAAAATAATCAAATAATCTTTGCTCCTCTTTCATTCCAGCCCTAAGCCATTTCCCTACAGATAAAAGCTAGACAGCTGTGTTTAGGGAACACCATACTTAGTATACACACTTAGTATTTGCCCGAGAGCCTCTTTTTCCAAGCGAGCTTTGGATGTTATGTATCTGTGCTGTCTTACTGTGCGTCTGCTTGGAAGAAGTTTGAAGAGTTGAAGTCCATTGGAACAACCCCAAAAAGCTCCTCCATGATTGGAGGTGATGGAGAATTAAATATCATGAGTAATGTTCAAAATGTGATCATTCAGGATGCACTATTATAGGATAATTGCCACTGAGATTGGGTAAAACATTAAATTAATACCCATGTCTATAAATTGCAAGTATGGAAATGGGCTATAGATTGTAGCACTTGCTTATGAGAGAAGAAAGCTGCGTCATTTATGTTCTACAGAGTAACAGAGATAAGCTCTGTCCATCCCACTTCTCCACAGCCCCTCCCAATGCTCCTCCTCCACATCAGAGAGGGAAGCAAACCTTTGCACCCACTATTCACTATAATGCAGATATCACAGGGAAGATTCCAGCACATTGTCTTCTAGTGCACACACCAAAGTTGCCTAGCATGTGTGAAGCACTTATCACACAGGTAACAACTTGGTGTTCTAACCCTTCGCTTTCATGACCACAAAGCAGGCTGGAGGTCGCAAGGAGGAAGCAGGAAGGGGTCTGAAGGAGGAAGGTGGTGTGATGCTTCTCTGTCTGAATCAGGCAACAACTGTTTTGACTACAGAGACAGTCCAGGAGTATGGTCCCTCCATGCAAGAGCACTCAGCAATGACCCAGAAGAGTCACCTGCCATGTCAGAATACATAGTTCAAATTGGCCTTCAACTCACCATTCTCCTGCCTCAGCTTCCCGAGTGCTGGGATTGTGGCTGTGGCCACCACAGTGCAGTGAGTGTTCTGTGTATCATATCAAACAGAGCAGTCAGCTTGCTTCGTCTGGATGGCACAAAAGCTCAGGAGCGGGTAATAAACCCTGTGCCTAGCATGGCTCCTTCCACTTAGGAAGCAGGACAGAGCTTCCTCCAGCAGAACGCAAAGTGCAGCAGCATAGTAATGGGTCATTTTTCTTCGACTGCTGGCCATTGCCTTTTGGCATTCAAGCTCTCTGGAAAGCTTGACATAGTAAGAGCTCATACAGTAAATTACCTTTAAAGAGCAGCTTGCTTTCCACTCAGGCCAAGTGCACTGTGGCAGTAGTCATTGTTTAATTGTTTAATTCAAATTGCTACTTTCAATAAACATTTCTTTCCTTCCCGTTTAGCTAGTCAAAGTAAAACTCCTTGATATGCTTTTGTAGTGACCTGAATTCAACCTCTAACATGTGGCATGTGCATATGTAATGTGTATCTCTGTATGCCATATATGTGTAATACATGAGGACTTCAGTATTGTATTGTAGCGCATGCATGTGTTGTGTGTAATACACATATGTGTGTATGTTGTATGTGTAATGTGTATTACATGACTTGAGTGAGTATGTAACGTTTCAACATGCATGTAGACTAATTCATACTCACACACATTTTTCTAAAGACATATATGCTGTGTCCTAAGTCAGGGTGTCTGGTTCCTGTGACTGTCATCTGTTCACTTCATGAACCTCCCTTGCAGATGGAACCCATGATGACACATTCTGAGTCACCAGAAGGGACTTGTCATGCTTCCCCAAAGCAGTGATATTTATTCTCTTTTCTTTCCTCAGCCTCACCAGCTTATTGGGCTGGCTCCCTGGATAATTGCAAGCTCTGTGCCGGTCATCCTCTCTCACATGGATGACGGGGTGACACTAGTGACAGTTGACAATTGGTTCCACCCATCCATGTACATGGACACTGTTGCATGTCACACCACAGATCTTCCTTTAGGCAACTTTCTAGAAATGCTCCTGTGAAACTCAAGATTAAGGGAGAGTGTGGCTTTATCACAGTATAGTGAAACTACAGTCAGGAAAAGAATATAAAACTTTAGTTCTAAAAACAATGTGCCCACTTAACACTTGCTTCTTCGGCTGAAAAGTATAAATGTCTAAACATCATCTATTTTTTTTTTTTTTTTAAGCAAAGTCTCACTCCAGCTCAGGCTAACCTGTAACTCACTCTGTAACCCAGGCTGGCCTTGAACTCACAGCAATTCTTCTACCTCAGCCTCACTGAAATTAAAGGTATGAGCCACCATGCCCAGCATTATCACTCAGCCTCATTATTTAACTACTAATAGAATGTTTTCAACAAGGAATGGGTAGCATATATGGATATAGATATAGATGATACAGATATAGATAGACACATATGCTTTACTTCAGTGTTTGCCTTAATGATATCCTTTCACTGGCAAAAGGAGAGAATTGGTATTTTTTTCTGCACAGAGAAATGATGGATTGCACCCTCACCTGAGCAATTATCTTCAAAGAACAGAGATTTTAAAAATTTAATTTATATTCTGATATTTGAAACAGTGTAGTATAGTGGAAAATATCATAGAATGCTAATGTAGAAATGTAGATACAGGTCTCAGCTCTTTTTGCTCATTTGTTAAAGAAAATCACCTCATCCCTTTTGCCCTTGTGAAATACAAATGGTGGCCCCTCTAAGGAGTGCTCTACGGCATTTTAGGCAAAAGGTGTAAAACCCTTCATTTTCTTTGCCAAGTAATACTACAGTAAAAGCTTCAAAAACTCTTTTCCAAAACTGAAGACCATGGAGTCAGCAAAACAATCAAATAAGTGGCCTGAATATAAAACACATAACCCTCATTTTTATTTAAGTGCATATGGGTGATAGCATGGAAGAGCAGGAGAACTGAAAGAAATCTAAAGCATTAGATGGCTTATCACACTAACAGACCAGAAAACCTCACAGGATGTTGTAACTAAGAACTCATTTCTTATTATCTGAAGAAGGGATAAAAATAAGGAATAGTCAGTGTGTTACAAGGGGAAACTGACACACATCCCAAACCACAGGGTAATTAGGGTTGTAAGAACACTTGATACCAATCAACATAGTCCCTCTTAGGACTACCTGCTTAGATGAGATGAGGGCAAAACAACCCTCATTGAAACACTTAGTCTAAAGCACCAAGTTTTGTTTATCTCACTCTCCCTCTGACACTCCCCTCCCTTCCTCTTCTCTTCTCTCTCTCTCCCCCTGCCCATTTTCCTCATCTCTTCTTCTCTCCTCCATCAGCATCTTTATCTCCTGCTAGTCCTTCCTCTGTGTCTTCCTTTGCAGTAGGGCTCTGCCCTGACTCTCTCCGTGGTGAAGGATGGACAGACATCCTTTTTTTAAATCTTAGATGTTACCTTTTTATCTTAGATGACTTCTTGAATCATTCCACACCATTTTCTTCAACTTTAAATTGGAGATATTGTTGTGGTATGAAGGAACACCAGCACTGGTTCAGGAGGGTACCTGCCTGCATCTCTCCTCATGTTCAGAGATGGAACTCTGATAGCCTGATTTCTGGAGAATTCCCAGCAAGGAAATCAGCAAATAATATAATCAGTTTTTGTTTCCTTGCTTCCTTTTTTTAACAGATTGATAAACTTTTACCAGCATGGAACTGAACATATTCCATATGCATTTGTTGTGAGTTTAAAATGAAACACAACATGTGTTCCACAATACCAGTAAGAAGGCATTGTATTTTCTGTAAGCCTATACACTAATTTATTTCTCCCATATTATAGTTGAGATGGGGAAAAGGCAGTAATCTTCCATAGTATTAATTAGGATGTAATCTCACCATAAATCTACGTCCACTCTTTGTATTTTGAAAAATTTTTGACTAGGAAAATTTGAGTATGCCTAGAAAAAAATATTTTCACATAAACAATGATGGTTACCAGCACAGTATACAGCATGATTGTGTCGTGTGTGTTTATTCAACAGACTCAAGCTGAATATGCCTAAAGCCACTGGCTAACTAGCTTTGGCTATAGTTTATCTTTCTGTTTTGAGTGGATGTGGAGAATTGTGTGATGTGTGGTGATGGTTTCTATTGATATCATTGTTAAGTTGTGTTTTTTTTTCCCATTCTATGGTAATCAAAAAAATCACTGAAAACATTCCCTACTCATCTTTGTTACTCAAGAAGAGATAAATATTTAACTAATTGGCCCTCTAAACATTTAGCAATTGATAAGAATTTAATATGATCGATGAAGAAGAGAAAAATAATTAGTTGAGAGCTGAAAGGAGCAAGATAAACGTATTTACCAAACTAGAATTGGTATAGCTCCTAACATTCTTTAAATTTAAAACTACACCAAGTAAACAAATTAAATTCATTGTATTATTAATCCATGTCAAAACAGACATGTGGGACATTATTCAGAATACAAACATTTACTAAGTTGACTTTGTGACAGATTTTTTTCCAAAAGTATTATAAAAAAATTAAAATATGGGCATAGTAAAGATGGATAGTTTAGTTAAAGCCATATGTCTGCATTTTCCCTGAAAATTGTATGTAATTTTATATTCCTGTGTTGGTCTAATAAACTTAAACAGTTAAACTAGTTATTTTATCACAGGCATCCTTTCATAAATTATATGCAAATTCCTTATCTGAGTTCAAGTGAGCTATTTGCTGTAAAATGGAGGATGAGAAATACCTCATTAAAAATAAGCAGTCTCTGCCTACTACCATTGCTGAGAAAACTCTCTCAAACCCTGCTGATAATACTCATGACATACCTACTGCAACATGAACTTCTGTTTAGTAGCGCTAAAATAATCAGAAGTCAAAGAAAGCCTTTAGGTGATGGTGAGTCTGCTGCTAAATTCAGAAACACGATGGACCAAGAGATTTGCCTCCTTCAAAACAGCAAGGGAAATATTGCTATAAATATCTCTTTGTAGCACCCAGCTAAAAGAGCATTTTCTCGGGTGCTATGCCACACTAAAATACGGCAGCACCTAGCAGGGTGGAGGCAGGTCATTAGCTGAGCTGAGTGTGTCTGCCTTGGGCATCTGCTGAAGGAAACACACACTCGGCTAGATTTGGGTCACGGGGTCAACAGGTCTCATTTATTATTCAGAATTGCTGCCTGACCTTTTATCTGCCAGGTCAAAGGACATTGTATTCTAGTTGGTTGGATTTTTTAATGATGAAGCCACTATCTTGCTAGATAATAAAATTATTTCTCCCCTGGACTGGGCATTTAGATTTTTCTCTAGTAGCTACAAATGTACTATTTTGAATCACAGGCTACAGAAAGGACGTCCAAAGTAAGCCATTCCTTTTTAATTTTCCTTTGTTTTATTTTGACATAATGTTTCTTGATCCAGACTGGTGACAATAGCAGAAATCATTTTTGTGGTTATGATTCATCAGATCTTTCAACCCATATTTGGCTATTCACCACTTTCCACAGAAGTTATTCCTGTTCGGGAATGTGAATATGGAAAGTTATTGGCTTCCAGAGTGAAGGGGAAAAAATTAAATGGTATGTGTCTAATATTTATTTCATAAATAGAAGTATGAGACAGATAAACATGCCATAAGTCTTCCAACTCAGAGGATGTTCAGAACTACTCTTTTATTCTTCAACAATATATAGATA